>OX637885.1:10589578-11812078 GCA_951802675.2 Boloria euphrosyne
CGCTTTAGTAATTTTTGGTATATTCACGGTTTTTTAAATATTACAAATGTTTATTTTGATTTTTTCTCCTACTTTTTGAACTTATCCCTACTAAGGAGACAAAGAATGTGTCTTGTGTAGTGTTCGCACCAATATTGAATATTGTTTGTTTCTGATAAAGTTTATTGCCGAGAGTTTCATACAAAAAGTTGCATTGTTTTTGTACAAGTCCTGCTTTATCTATAAGTATATAGTTAAAAACAAATTAACATCTTTATCCTTATATTATTACTCTAATATTACTTTACTTAATCATTTCAAAGGTTATTGAACTCCAAAAAATTTAGAATCCAGACAAAGACAGGATAGGTAGGTAGTAAAAAAGGACTAGTAATAACAAAAGAGGTGAGAAGAGACAGTAGTTTTAAGAATCGTTATCGACAGGATATATCACTTTAAGAACTGTTTGTTCGTTTATTGGTACGATAAAGTGTATTGTAATTTAATCATCGAATGTTTGATCTTTTATATTGCTTTGGATTCCTCTAGTCGAGAATTTTATAGTATACTGTCGACTCTAACTCGCTCTGGTTTATCCCTACGTTCTAACTTTAAGATTTCTCAGAAATTAGATACTTTTTCGTAGTGAAAAGTATCCTACTTTTTATCCTCGGGAAATGCATTAATGCATACCACCTAGAAAACAGGTGGTTATGTGGGACTCACTAGCAGGCCAGTACTACCTACTCATACCCAAGAAATCTGTCTTAATGGAACGTCAACCACGACGCTCTGACGCTTCGGCAGGTCTATCAAAGCAGACCACACTACCAAGGGGTTGCTCCACAGTCCACTCTGCTTTCAGAGAAGTACCAGGAGCAACCCGCATGATACACTGCCCACCGGAGTGCGCCTTTTCTGCGCGTTTCTTGGCTTCACACCGGGCTGGATAGCCAGACGCTACTGCTGAGTTTAAGTTAGCGAAGGGAATTTCATCAAAACCTGTCTAGTCCAGGTTTTTTTGATGCGGTCACAGACTGAAATACAAAAAATATAAAAACTATAGATTGGCCTTTGTGTTGATAATAATAACTATTTCAATACGACTTTCCAAGTAATATTTAATGAATAGAATCGACTAAGTCAGAAGTAAATTCGTATAGAAAGGCATGCCTTGTACTCTGATCTCCATTTTTTCAACCTTATAACTATCCTACTAATATTATAAATGCGAAAGTTTGTGAGTATGGATGTTTGTTACTCTTTCACGCAAATACTACTGAACCGATTACGATGAAATTTGGTATGTAGGTAGCTGAAGACCCAGAATAACATATAGGCTACTTTTTATCCCGGAGTTCCCGCGGGATTGACTCCTAATATTTAAAAAATTAACGCGGGCAAAGCCGCGGGTACTGCTAGTTAATAATGAACTGGTAACAAAAAATATTGTAAATGTTGATAAAATTGCTTAAATTCTTTATTCATACTTTCATACTTATTAATTATTATATTTAATATTATTAATGTCTTCATTGTCACGCTTAAATCGCTAGATAAAAAACTGAAAAAAGTGAACTTTCATTTTGTTTTATATATTTTTTTTTAAGTACCTATTTGCAAAAATTAAAAACATTATACATTTATATTAGAAAGCTACAATAAAATTAAAAATCAAAGAACCAGAGACGAGACAAAGTGCATTCTTCTTAACCATTGTTAAGATGCTGTGCTTTTGATACGAATATAAAAATTTCACGGTTCAATCATCTTAAATGTCCAAACATTTCTATCTCTTTCTACCATTGAAAAACTATATACCACCTTCTCTTTCTTTTCGGAATCCTAGACGAGCTGATATCGACGCAGCCTTATCACTAGGATTTGGTTATGCGATAATAGCTTTTATCATTTAGCATTAAGGGTTAAATTAGTTTGTGTATTTAATGTAAGAGGTTGTTCACATACCTGAATGGCCGTATCTCGTAGTATTCGAGAATGGATCTCGTCACATTCACCAGTATTGCTCTGACCGTCGCAGGGGATAGACGCGTCGGCTAAAACTGAGAACCGGCATTCGCGTGTTTGATTGCACATATTTATACTTTAATTAAAGTTTTAAGTTATGTGTGTGTTTCGTGTTTGGTGATTTTTTTGTGGACATTCCATTGAATTAAAGGTAATTTCATACATTTTAATAATTATGTACGGACGGACACGAGTGATTTCCTTTTGGTATGCATCTAGAACCTGTTTTTCGTCCGGTCAAGCGTGGGAAGGAATTCGGTTGCGATTTTATTGACACTATTGTTTACATTTTGCGTAAGGTTGTGTAATACGTTTGTCCATCTGTTAATTTGTTTTCGAAGGTAGTTGAAAAAACCATGTAATGTACAAAATATTATTTCTATTGTCTAGAGTCTAGGGTATATTTCGTTATTTTAATGTCGAAAATCATTAGATTTTCCCACAGAGTCATTTAAATTTAATAGGCAGTGAAGCATTATGGTAATGTCTCTAGGGAGCAAACAAGCGACTCGTCTCAAGTACCCATTCCAATAATGAGACCAGTATCGAAACAATAGCCTACCTAGTTAGATGCATTTAACTGTACCTATTCTGTTACATTTACCCACAAAACAGTTAAAAATAACCGATAATTTTAACTATGACGTGTATTTTAATTTTTTTATATTCATTGTTAAGTACTATTAAAGATAAAAAGTCTGATAGTGAGTGATGTTTTTAAACATAATGTTTTTGTTAGATAAATTTCAAGTACATACTTATACCTTATTATAATTAGTTATATATAATTATTTAGTTGCAATAATTTCTAGGCTATTGCCTACTCATATTAAATTACTGCTTAAATAATAAACGTGGTACCTACAGAAAGTTACCTTTGTAAAAAATCCTCGTATCCAATCAACTTAAGTGAAAGTTGAGTTAAACGTATTCAGCTACCGATGGTTTTTGTTGATAAAATCAGATATTTGTATTAATGAAATATTTATATTTCCTTCACTAGCTTTATACCGTTGCTTTGCTTATTTTTATAGCATTTTTATTCTACCACGTATGTATTAATGAATAGGAAATAAAAAACAGTAATATCATCCCCTATATAATATGATTGGACACCCCCTTTAGGATATATTTTTTACAAACTTTGAATGTTTCTTTTTATTTATATCTAATCAAAATCCTAAAAAATAAGTTTCAAGCCTCTAGCTTTAAAAATTATTAAACTTTAATCCCCTATTACAATCACTTACAGCCCTTTTTCGCCTTGAAAGCCTATGTCCTTCCTTAGGTTCTAGACTATCCGTGTACCAAATGTCCTTTAAATCGGTTTAGTAGTTTTGGCGTGAAAACGCAACAGACAGACAGACGGTTACTTTCGCATTTATAATGTTGGTAAGGGAGTAAGGATAAGAATTATGTACTATACCATATACATTATACATACCTACTATAGAGATAATAATATACCTAAAAAGTATAAGTATCTTGTTTTTTTTTTGTTTTAATGTACAATAATTACAAAAAAAAAATTTTCTTGCAATAATTTACCCAATTTTTTTACCTTATAGAATTTAACATTACGCTACGGCTTTTATGATCGAAATAGTAGGTTTCTACCTAATACATGATTGTTAATTCGAGTTCGCGAGCGCAGTCGCGGAAAAAGCTGGTTACGATTGACATTGCATTTTATAATTATGGTCATTTTGGTACTTTATGATATGACAACTAGATCAGAGTATATTTCGGACAATTATTCAGTAATTAATTTTTTTTTTCTATAGAGGTTATCCTTTCTTAGATTTACGCGAATATCCGAAATTTGTATACAATCTTTTCAGATTTTGTCTCAGATTTATTTTGATTTTTGGTTCCCGACGTTTGGAATGCTTTACAGCAATCATGGTCACGGTAGAGTGGTAGAGTCTTAAGTTTTTGAGGCCTTAAAGGCCGTTACAGATATTTTCTTTAAAATTAAATGTATTATTGTATACTAGCGACTCGCCCTCGCTCCGCTCGCTCGTCCCTAGATATATTTTGAGGGTTAGGTTAGGTTAGGTTATAGATATTTCGGAAATGAGATATTATTCTGCAGTAAAAAGTATCCTATATTGACCCGAAGAACCAGCTATAACGACACCAAATTTCATCAAAATCCGTCCAGTGGTTTTCTTGCGGTCACAGACAGACAAAAATTCAAAAAAAAAAATAAATAATCAATGTACAGATGAAAATATGTTAGAATTTTATTATATGTATAGATTTAGGTACATTTAATTGGAAAAGTTTGACATTTAATATATTGGGACATTTTCTCTTGATGTTTGAAAATGGATGGAACATTAAACAACATTTCTAACTCGTGTCATAACTCAAGTTTATTGTTTTGGGCATAGAACAATTATTCAGACAATATACCCTCATTTGCTGTTAAAATTTACAACCGCGATACAATGAGCGGATAAATATCATATGTGCTTACATATGTTGAGCTTTAAGCTAACGTTTAAGCTGACGAACAGACAGTTCTTCGTCACTTTTTTGGATTTACGCGAATATTTAAAATTTTAAATCTGACTATCTCTTCAGATATTACAGATCTATGATTTTTCGTTATGGCCGTTTTAAATGCTTTACTTAGGTATGTCACGGCATTCTCATATGAGAATATTTTTTAACATTATTACTATTTGCCTAATGTTGAATTTTAATGTTATCGCGACAAAACTTGCACTACTGAAAGTACCATTTTCGAAAACATTAATATTTTCGAAGTGTCTAGTTGTCCGCTAATCGGATGAATAAAATAATTTTATTCGTCCGACAGCCGACTGTTGGTGTTTAATTTTTTGCGACTGAGACTTTTGTTGTTTCTTATATTTTGTTGAAATAGTTTTATTAACGTGTGATAAAGGATAAAAATAATTTTGAGGGCGTTATATTATGTTAAAAGTCGGTGGAATTTAAATTCATTTTCAGCTCGGTAGGTAAAGTTTTTTTTTATATTTTGCACATATCCTGCAAAATTTTCAGCTCGGTAGGTTAAGGTTATTTTTTTTTATATTTTGCATATATCCTGCACCTACAACTTACACTTATGTTTTATTAGAAAGCAAAAAAGTGATAGATATTCGTATAAACCGACAATTGTCGGACGAATAATATTTTCTTTATTCATCCGATTAGCGGACGACTAGCAACAGCCTAATATTTTACACTAAATACTAGCCAAGAAGTTAAATTTATATTTGAGTCTATTTTTAATTCCAATTTTGTGAATGTCTACCTATTAGCACCTTATTTGAACCGCTGAACAGATTTCAATACAATTGTAGAAGGATATAAATTGAATACTGGAATTAGACTACTTTTGATCCCCGCCAACATAAGAAAATGCGAGCAAAAATAAGAAAAAATAAGAAAAAGGAAGGTGAAATCGATTTGTTGTTCTTTGTTTGACATTTTCAGTTTATTGGTCATGTAGAGTAAGGAAAGTTCGCTAAAATGATAATAGAGATCTACAGGCGTAAGATGAAGTGCCAGCAAAAATCCGATGGTAACATACCGTCTTTTGTTAGTACTATTCTTATTGCCTTTATAGTACAAAAAAATATTATATTTAGCATAAGCCTTAGTTATAATAATTGTTATTACATAGGATTTACAATGTACTAAACGGAATACGCGTCCGGTTCACGGACTCTCGGGTAAACTCGCAAATGATTGTCTTATATTGGAGTAGCGGATTACTTTTTGTTTCGTATTATGTATACATTTGCACTGCCTATTTTAAATTTAACCACAGTATATGTATATATGTTAGTCTAGGTTATCGACTATCTATAATATACCGTATTTTATCGAAATCTCTTCAGCCATTTCAGCATGAGGGAGAACGTAAAGGTATAGTAGCAGTACCCAGACCTTTTTTAATCACTTTTTTTTGGAGGCACGCTAATTCTCGAGAGTAAGTCTATAATTTTTGTACACTGTACCCTTGCCACTGTTTTGAGTTTTGCTATATTTTTTTTAATTTTTTTAAATTTTTCAGTTTTTATAGGACAGGTATTCTTTTATATTTTCGATATTCCCTTTCGGGACACTGCGTGCCCCCGTGTGCCCCCATAAAAAAAGCACTGACAGTACCTATTTTGATAGCACCTAAATATTCAACTATAAAAATAATAACGTGTCTACAACATTTGCTTTTTAACAAAAAGATTACATGTAATATTTTAATCATATTTTGATTTTCTAGACTCTATATTATAAAACATAATTTAAATTATACTCCATTGATATTCTCGTACTAGATTTCTTCAGGGAAATTCGTTTAGCGATTTCTTTTTTTGCAAACCTGATCTTACAAATTGGGGTGTAGGGAATTCTTTCTAGGCACTTCAAAGTTCATAAGATGTTTCAGTCCTACGCTTCTGATTCCTTGTTTTTTCGTTTACAATCTCTTTCTCTTATATTAAGTGTAAAATATGGTGTTTGAAGTAGGAACTAGACTACTTTCTAGCTACCTAATACATAACTGATTAAAACTTCAAAATTGAACTAAAGATGTTTTTTATTACTTTTAAACACTATATACAACGTATTTTAATTTGGGGAACTTATATTTTATACTAACGACTTATCCTTGTTTCGCTTCGGGTTTAAAATAACCATAATTATATAGATAGATTACTCCACAGGAACCGTACATTTTTCTGGCAAAACAAGTAACCTATGTGCTGTTCCATTCTATAATCTATCATTGTGCCAAAATTACATCCAGATCCGTTCAGCCGTTCTGGCGTGAAAGAGTAAAAAACATTCATCAATCAGTAGGATTATCAACCTGCCACGAAGCTGAGCAATTACTTAGGTATATTAATGCAGAGCAATTCCTGCGCCTTGAAAATTTAGGGTTATAAGAATGATTTGATGCCAAATCATAAAAAAAATATAATTTGGTCTAAAAATAAAAAATGAAAAATCTGAAGAGGGGCCCTTCTCATCTAGCGGAATAAAAAATAGCCTACGATGTATGTATACAAAAAGAATCATAAAAATCTGTCAAGCCGTTTTAGAGGAGTTCGATAACAAACACTGTGACACGAGATTTTAGATTATACTCGTATAAGAGATTACGAGAAAACCGAGTCTGCTTCGCTAGGCATTATTTAAAATAGACGGTTTTTATAATTTTCTAATATAATAAAAGTAGCCCAAATTACTCCTCATAATATTAGCTACCTACGAGTGAAAGTTTCGTCAAAATCGGTCCAGCCCTTTAAGAGATTAGCCGGAACAAACCGACAGTCTGACAAAAATTTTAAAAATTGATTTTTAGATGTAAATATGTTGGGACATTATTACAACAGCGCCGTCTAGTTCCGCAGTAAGCTACGTAACGTGCTTATGTTACGGATACCAGATAGTTGATATATTACACATATAAATTTTAAATACATACATATTATAAATATAAACACCCATGACTGGAGTACAAACATTCGTGATTAGCAAATGAATGCCCCCAGCGGGACTCGAACCCGCGACCGCTGGCGCAGTAGGGTCACTACCAACTGAGCCAAACGAGTAAGTACCGTATATATTTTCCGTATGCATTTAGTGAAAAGCTGTTAATTTGAAATTATAATCATACACTTAAATTTTATTTATAGGTATGTAGGTACTTACTGATAAGCAATCAGCGAATATTATAATAGATTAAAATAAAACAATCTTGCATATAAATAATTATGATAATATGTGTAGATCAGACATTATACCTCGTAAAAAGTATTGAAGGAGGATTGACGTTTCTATTACCTACATTCTTTACGAATTACTAATATATAAGGTTAAATAGTTTGTTTGTTTAAACGCTTAAATTTTTTGAATTACCAGATTTAAAAATATATTTTTCCCATTAAATTTACCTATTTGGGCTAAATAGAATACGTGAAATATCATACGCCAGCCAAAGCTGATGTACAATAACCAGCAGTCATAAGCAATATGTATGTAAAACACGTCAATAGGAAATATATGCGTGAACAAAAAGTTATAGGCAAAATATTTTTTTAATCTTTATTACTTCTGAATTAAGCCTATTTTCATGTTTTTTGAATTTCTTTTGCACTAAGACAACAATTACATATTAAGAAAATTGGTGGTAAATTCAAAGTAAGTTTTTAGACCGCCTGTGACGACAAATACCGTTAATTCGTTAATTGTAATATAGACAATAACGTCACTAGAAATACGTCAAAATGTAGGTGAATACCGTTAATTCGTTAATTGTAATATATATAGACAATAACGTTACTAGAAATACGTCAAAATGTAGGTGCTCAAAGTTAGTAGGTACTTATAATATTTTTTGTTTTTTTTTTGGCGGTGGCTATTTTTTTAACAAACGATGTGTCTAAGGTATTGTATAAAAAACACGTATTTTAAAAGGTCAAAGTAATTAAATCTGATCCGTAAATGTTTTTACTTACAATTTCTACACATATGACAAACATGAAACCTACTTTTGTTATAAATTGAGAATATACTACAAGAAATGACGGAAACGTGTGGGATTTTGATGCCTTGAGAAGGTCAAGAGTGGGTGTTGATAATGTTATGATTTATTAAGTATGAAATTGAGACGCCTCTTAGTGTTCATTAGAACCGTTATTATGGGATAATTTATAAATCATGTCATCTCTTTGTTTGGCTCAGCTTCATTCAACTAAGGAATAATAAAGTCAGTGTATTAGGAGTTAGGACTAAACATGAAGCTCAACCAAAATAAGGTATTTTTCATTCAATAGGTACACTAACTAAATATTATTTATTATAAGCGAAAGTTATTAAACGTTTTCTTTTCATTTAATATTTATAACGTGGTAATCATGATCAAAATGATTCGCATATGAAAATATCAGAGGTGAGACCCGGATTTGAACCCGCATCACTCGGTCATCCAAATGAGCGCGTTACCGCTGGGTTACCACTGTCTGTAGCGATCGGAAATTTAGCGGGTAGGTACTAGTAGTTTCATAAGCATTTGCATACATGTAGAAAATTTTAAAATGAATTCTCGACGTCAAATAAAAAATTACAAATATTCTTTCCCTTGAGGATTTCGCAAAGCTGATGCAGTGCAACGCTGAGAGAATGAAAGCGCGGATGCGACGATTTTGCTTAGCGACAAAATTTTATGAGATTCACTGCATATCCAATTATTATTTTTCTGGGATCCTTATTTTTGGATAAAAATACATTTCAAATTAAATTTATTTTTGTTCTTGACGAAAACTGTTTTTTCTGTTCTGTATGTTAAATATTTTGAATCTATTTTGATAAGTTTCAGCTATTTTTAGCATACTTTAATAGTATGGGTGTTGTAACATCAATTTGTAAATATTTACAGAATTTTATAAAATTAATGATTTACGCAGTAATTGAAATTTAATAAACCGATCTTATAATGTAGATCATATGTTAAGTCAAATAAATATTGATTTTATACTATATACAGTATAAACTATCTTAATTAGAATAAAGAGTATATATTTTTTTAATTTGTAAGGTAGTATTTGATACTTTGTCTTTTTTCGAAATGATTGAAAAACTTTGTGGGTAGACTTTATATGTATTACTTCTTAGTAGTTGCAAATTCAAACACCTTATACTCTCCCTTAACCATGTTTGCTGAACAGCACCAGGAAACAAACTCGAAAAGACACCCTCAAAATCCATAAAAATACTTTTATGTTATGCAGACTTTTTATTATTTACTCATTGTAATATATTTAATATATTCATGTAAATATTAAAAAAAGTATTTAAATTTTCCAATAATAATTTCTATGAAAAGAGATCGATCGAGATAATAAGTAGTTCATATCGCTCTCCGGTCTATAAAGCATGAACGTTCTAATATAAGAATAAAGAAACGATAATTGTTCTTGGCTGCTGTATTCCTTATTGAATTATTACTAGCGACTCTCCCTCGCTTCGCTCGGGCTCGTTCCTAGATTTAGCGCAAGCGAAGCCGCGGGTTCCGCTAGTGAATGAATACAAAAACTTGACAAGTTATATACTAAAACCTTCCTCGAGGACCTTTTTATCCATTGGTGAAAACAGCACGAAAATGGGTGCAGTAGTTTTTGAGTTTATAGCGAACAGACAGACAGACGCGGCGGAGAACTTGATTTTGTCATATGTAGTGATAAACTAAAAATTGCAAATAAATATAAGTAGTTTTAAATAACTAAACAACACTGAATTAAATTAACTCAATTTGTATAAGGTTTTATTAGAAGTTATATTTAACAGATAAACTCGGTGATATCAAATGATAAAAATCCGGATTCCGGATATATTGGAACTTACGACGATATAAAAGTGTCTTTCGTGCCATAGAATTCTAATTAGGCCTAATACCAAGGAATTTCAAAAATAAAATTTTTGACGCTGTCTAGTTACATTACGTGAAATAGCCCAATAATGTCCTACAATTTTAAAAATGATCAAACAAAATGTAATTGTAAATTTCAAATTGAAGATTAAATTATTGCTAAAATATACTCTTATCAATGTAACAATTAAACGGTAAATGTGTCAAATTCGGCTATCAGCTGAGCGAGCGATTTTTGTAAGAAGTAAATAAACACTTGTTGATAACACATTTAGATACGATAATCTTTTTTATATCATCATTATATAAATAATAAAAATCTATCAATAAAAAAAACAAAGATATTTAAAGGAAAAATGTAATTTTTCAACTATTTCTGGTATGTAGTATGTACTCGTACAAACAAAAAAAACTCGTTCAAAAACGGCTGGGCCGATTTTAATTATCCTTTTTTGTTTTGTTGTCATTCAGAGGTGAGGTATAAGAATTTAAAAAAGGAAAGGTTAACGATATTATTTTAAAGTACCTAAAGATTCAAACTTAGGTAATTCATAAAATCTTTACAATATTATAATTGCAAAAGTGACTCTATCTGTTTGTCTGTCTGTCGCGCTTTCACGCCAAATCCATTGAACCGATTTAAATGAAATTTGGTACACTGATGGTCTAGAGCCTGAGAAAGGACATAGGCTACTTTTCAAGGAGAAAAAACGGCTGTAAAGGGTTGAAATAGGGGATGAAAGTTTGTATGGAAATTACGTCATTTTTAAAGCTAGAAGCTTGAAACTTTTTTGTATTTTGATTAGATATAAATAAGTAAGACATTGGTTGTATGTATAAGACCAAGTTATCGTTTAATTATTAACTCATAAAATATATTTCTTAAATATATATTAAGAACATATATTGTAATAAATTCTGTTTCGGCACTTTGAAGTTGGACTGGAACATGTCAACTTATAACATACTTAGTTTGAAGTAGAACTTAATCCCACATATTGACATACTCAAAAGCATTTTTTGAACCTACCCACTCTATCAATATTTATAAAGCTTTTAGTAGGTAATTCTTAAGCTAATAATGTTGTTACGCCAACATCTGTTTTGCTATTCGTTATCTATGTCACCATTTTTATAATTAGTGATGTAACACTCGTGCTTTATTGTCCCCCGCACTCTCAGCAGTGGTCGTGTGCTATTTACGCTCGCAAGAGCTTATTAACACGAATCTTATAAGTAATTACTAATTTAAAAATTATTTTTTTTTTAAATTAATTTATACTAATGGAAATTAAAGAATGCGTAATCGCGTAAGGATATGTTTTCTTTATTTGTACGCGAATAGTTGCATCCTATCTGATCTATGAGCTTTAAATTGTATTTGTATCGTCACAATTTTTAGTAACTCGAAAAAATATACTTCTTATATGGAAGAGAAGCGAAGTCGGGTTTAAAATTAGTATACATGTGTATAATATTTTAATATTGCACCATCCTTCAAATTATCTCGCCTAGGCGTATAAGCTTTTGACGTCTTCACAGTAATTCCATCTCCTCTTCTATAAGGCTCTAGTCTCCGTCTGATAGTTCGTAAGCCCTGGTTTAAAACTTGTAGGAGGTGATCTTACGAAACTACTTCCTTTGAACTTCTGTTTAACTTCTAGGGCCTTCTGTTGACTTCCCTGCCCGGAGACGATGTTAATGCTAGCAAATAATTAAAAAAAAATGTAGAAATAAGCACCTACTTTTAAAGTGAGCTAAATGTATACTTCATGTAATAAAATTTTTACATTCCTGCTTCTATTACATTTTAAATAACATAAAATATATTCTAGTATTTATAAGATTGATTTCAAAGTATTTTTTTTGAGTTACACATTACAGAATAACTTCACGATTTAATATACGAGTACCTACTTTAAGACATTTCACAAACTATTCATCTATTTTGTCTTTTTGGTCTATGAAATATAGTAAATGTATATTATATGTATTACGACCTAAATTGAAAGGCGTGAGTCTGTATTCTTAGTTCAAGTATTTTACCAAACACGTGATTTTTTATTAAACCCTTGATTTACCTCTGTATTTAGTGATTTTTTTACAAAAACTAAATTTGCACATGTATAAATTGAATCCTAAGGATAGAAATAGATTACTTTAATATTTTTAGCGCAAGCAAAGCCGCGTGCGATCGCTAGTTTCTAATAAAACCTTCGTCAGTGTTGGTTATACAAAACGAGTAAGTAGGTGTAAGTTTTTTTAGATTCCAATGAATGAGTGAATTCATTAATGATTTACTTTTGTTTTGAAGGTAAAGTGTATTTCTACAAAAACATAATATCCTTGAACTCGAGGAAAACCAGTAGAAAATTTAGGCATTACAGACAGACAAAATTCAAATAAGCATTTTTTTGTAGCATAATAAATATTCTATTGGTAGTGTACGTGCTTAGCATTGCAACCGGTTATCAGTTTGACAGTCGTGTCGTCAAGGTCACAAAATACGAGTACTTTTTAATCTATGTGGGCTAAAAATATGTACGGAGGAATTTCTAGGTGCTACTTTGCACATATTTAAGAATAATAAGTACCTAGTTTTAAGGTCATGTACATAGGAAGTACAATTCTGTCTTATGATAATTAAAAATCCGACAAGTGCGAGTTTGACTCGCACATAGAAGGTTCCGTAGTTAGATTTTATGATACGTACAAATTTCCGTTTTAATTGCAAGGTTATGTTACGATATTCATTTTATTTACTTCCAATTTTCTTAATATACTCGTGGTTTATAATATATAAGTACCAACAGTTACATCAAAATCGAAAGAGTCAGTTCCAAAGAAATAATATTATAAGTATGGGGCAATCCACGAGAAACAATATGAGTAGGTACCTCATACCTAGTAAATGATACGTTATAGGTACATATTATTTGAAGATATATAATGTAATGTGTATCTAGATCTACGTCATGTCACGCAGAGGTTAGCATATTAGTGTTTCTTGGAATAATCAAAGGTATAGATAGGTACTTTGTAAATGGAAATCGAATCAGTTAAATAATTTGTTCCTAATATTACATATGCGACATATTGTTTTTCTTCATACTTCTTTTATGTAACAACTATACTGGTATCGAGTATCGACTGTATCTATTGGTATATAATAATTTTATATAGTCTGCCTTTTTACCTGTGACTTCTTGCAGTATGTTCTTCTACAGATCATGATAATGATAAATTCCAAAAAATCTTAAACAATTGGACTCGAACCCAGGACCTCTCGATGTATGACCGTACATGCTAGCTACATTATTCAATGTATGCGAGTAAGAACATAATATGTAATGTAATCCATCAAAATTTTTACTCCAAAATTAAAAATGGCCGGATCTTAGATTATATTTAATTATGTAGGTATTCGTAGGAACGTAATTTATTCAATAGCAATAAAGCGTAGCTAACTTAGCTAATAAAGTGAAGTAACTTGATATATTGTGAACGTAAGTTTTCCTGGATTTTCGTGTGAACATTCTCATGTTATATTACGCTCTTGTATAAGTTGTGAAGAAAATAAACTATTTATTTTATTATTACTTAAGAAATGCTGTGGTAGCACAGTGGTAACGCGCTTGCTTGAGAATACTAATGAAGCGGGTTCAAACTCAGATATGGCATCTCTGATATTTTCATATGTGATGCATTTCCGTCATATTTACCACTGTCTTGAGAAGTTTTGAAAAGTATTTACCACTGTTGTGAGAAAATCTGCATGACTGAGAGAACCTAGTAGGTTTTAGAAAGATATGTGAAGTTTGTCAATTCGCATTTAACACTTAAGCGTGGTGGATTATTATAGCGTCGCATTATGAAGTGAGGCCGTGCCCAGCTGTGGAACAATAAGAAGGGCCCAATACTGTACCTAATTAAAATAATTGAAATTCTATTCAATTTCTAAATTGTAATATACTTAATTTTTCAACTGAAATAGGTACCCACTTGTCTTTGTGATAAACTTATTTATTATTATCATTAATTTACTAAGGGTTACTAGACCATTAAACTTCAAATCGATACAAAAATCGACTGCGAAGTTTTTATATGGTTACTAGCAAACCCAAAAAAGGTTTTAAAAAAATTAAACAGCTTTTATAATGTTCTAATAAAATTTTTAAACTTAAGTTACTTCTTATAGCATTAGCTATCTGTAAGTGAACGTTCAAATTGTTCTAGCCGTTTCAGAGATTAGCCGGAATAAACAGACAAACAGACAAAAGTTAAAAATTATTTTTTTTCATATATACTTTCATACGCATACGGTACGTATTTACCTTCATATGCATTTAATGAAAAGCTCTTAATTTAAAATTAAAAAGAGAAACTTCAATTTTATTTATATCATGTATAGATAAGTGAAGCTATTAAAAACGTTAAAAAAGTTACAACAAGAGTGACACTAATAAGCCTTTAAAAGAATACAAAATTTTATCTCCTTTGTAACATCTTATACTTAAATACAAGGTATTTCAGCAAAGTTATTCTATGCACTATGTTTTGGGAAGCGGAGTAACTTTAACTTGGCTTGTTAAAAGTCTGTAAGTTTAGAAGTAATAATTTAAGTTGCAATTGTAAAAGGGAACGGTCTTGATACTCGTAAAAGGAACTTTGTTCGTGTATTTATGTAATTTTAATATTTATTTATTTTATATATCCATACGAAATATATATCTAATACTAGGTTTAATTCGTATTGATTTCTCAGAAATTAGGTATTTTCCTGATTAATGATCTATGATCGTACCAAATTTCATCAAAACTTGTCTAGAGGTTTTCTCGTTATACGACAGACCGACAGACACAAAAATTCTATAAACTATAGATTTGGCTTCTTTATAGTTAATAATGACTTTTAATTAGAGATTCCAAAATATGTAACAGATTCGTCTAAGTTAGAATTTTACTATACATAATATGTATGTACATATGTATATATATATATATATATATATATATATATATATATATATATATATATATATATATATATATATATATATATACAGTTAATTTAGCGTTAAATAGGTAAATTACTTTGGGACATTTTATTTTATGAAGTATTTAAAAAGTCATGCTTTGTGTGCATTTGAACAACTGCCATTGATTATAATCAAAAACTTTTTCTGCTTTAACGGTTATATTGGCTAACGGAACTTCGTGATACATTTATATTTCGTGATACAAAAATATTCTAGATCTACAAAATATGGTAGGTGATATTAAAATCTAAGATTCTAGACCACATTTAATTTATTCCATTTTTTTCTACGAAATTATAAATATTTAACTAAAACTTTTCGTAATAAAATGAACACTTGTGTTTTGTTTGCAACTCGATCTTTATTTTTCTATATAACGGTCCTTTGTGGCGAGTTTGCTCAACGATGGAATCCCTAGACGCATGCGGGTATGCACGCGTTTAACTAATATAGATTTATACCACTCTAAGCACGCAACTGCTTCGAAGCATTATATGACTAATATAAAATGGTCTTTGTTTGTCCTTTTGTTTTTAAAATCACAAGTATTTGTAAATAGTAACACAAATTGTAAAACTTTGGGGTAAGGATTACTTAGAAGGAGTCTGTATAATCGTATTACATCTTTACTATTTTTATCAAAGTGAAGCTTTGAATGCTACAAATTGACAGTCACTTTTTTCATTAATTTAACCTTAAAGCTGTTTGCCTATTTCTGGGCAAAGGGCAGGTACCTAGATTTTACACTTTTTTGTTTTTTTACAATAAGCTAAGTTGAGGGCTACTTTTTTATGGAAAAAGGGGGCAAACGGACAGGAGGCTCACCTGATGGTAAGTGATTACCGCCACCCTTGGACATCTGCAACACCGCAGGGCTTGCAAATGCGGTGTTACGGTGTTCTCGAGCATTTCATAGCAAGTGGTATTGTTGAAAATTATTAGTGCATGATATTAGGCGATACGGGTGTGAACCCGCTTCATAGCTTTTCTAAGCATTACTTAAGCATTAAATTATATAAGTACAGTCTCAAACATGTAAACGAGTTCTTTTACCTTCGGTAGGCACTTAATATTCATCGATTTTCCGAGAAACTTATTACGTTTTCATAGTGACGTGTGATAAATATTTCTTAGAAATTCGTTTTTATTTTCAAACACATTTGTTATTCTTTCGGAATACTATAAATAAGAAAGTTTGTATGTACTTGTGATAGACAAAAACTCAAAAATTAACTATTATAGGCGAATTTTGACTACTAATAAGAGAAAATACCCACATTACTAACAAAAAATATATTTGAAGATCAGTTGGCGATGTAATAACTCTGATTCAGTCCACATAAATGACGACTTGTTGCCAAAAAACGTTTAGTCATGGTATAAAATAACTATGTTTGTAACATACGAGTAAATTGCTAAGCTATTATTATACATTGAACATTGTACATAAAATACTATGGCTAGAAGGGCAGTTCCAATGGTTCAGAGTTTGAATCCCGGGTCTTGCCACTTTCAATCACAAAGATTTTTGTAAACATATTCTCAATAACAGTACGTTAAGCCATTTCCTACGCCTTAACTTAGATAGCAATGTATAGAAAAACATACATACAGACGAACACAGAACCTCTTTTTTAGGAAATCGGTTAAAAATACTAACGTTCACTTCTAATATAAACATACTTTATATTATCAGGATATTCTTTTCAATTCTCCATAAAGTTGAAATAAAATGGCTACTGGCTATCACAATTCCTGTGTAGGCTGCAATGAATAAAGTGCACGAGAGGGTTTATTTATTGCGATGCCTTATAGGACGGTACAAGTCCTTGCCTTATTTATGGGACATAGTGTTTTTGCTTTGCGAGCTATACTTGGGTTATGTAATGGAAAGCGTTAGTTGAGACAAAGTGATACGCCTTTTAGATTAATACATTTTGATATTTACAATGTTCAATGGATACATAATATATATGTATATTAATTATTATTAAGTTTAATAGCGTTACATTTTAGGGCTTGATAATACGACTAAAACTTCAAATTTTCTTTATTGGATCATTGAAGGAAAAGAAAAATAGAGAAATTAAGTTTCATTATTATTGTTTTATTTAATATTAATAAGTGCATTTTTAAGCAGATATTCGAATTATTTAATAATAAAAATAAAAAAAAATCTAGACTGCAAAAAAGCCTTTATTTTGATACTACGCTCGATAGGCTTAAAAAATATAGTTGAGCTGTCACTGTCATAGTTGAGACTAATCTAATATAAAACAACACCTCTGTGTTACCGACCAATCTCCTTCGTGTCTTCTCCATTCTACGTGACACTGGCGAAATAATCTGTGCTCAACTGGCACGCTTGAAGCCATTAACAAGAGAATTGAATTGAATTGAATAAAACAACACCTCTCATGTTAAAATCTATTAAGCCATTAAGGCTACAAAGCGGGCCAAACAAATGCACACAATACATACATATATACACAAAATTGAAAAACATAACCGCCCTTCTGGCGCAGTCGGATAAAAATACAATGGAACTAATATAAGTAGGTATCGAAGGAAATGAGCAGCTGATATAAAAAGTAATCAATGTGACGTGTCACTTCTCAGTAAGACTCTGATCGAGCCATTACTGTATGACCATACTAAGAATAGAAACAAACACAAAGTATACATATATAACAACCTGGCTACCGTCCGTACCGATTAGCTTACCGTCGTCGCTTCGCTTTGATGCGTTTTCTTTTTCTAAAATAAAAGTAGCTATAAAATACAAGTTACTCCTTATAAAATTTACTATCTGCTAGTGAAAATCCCTCCATCCACACAAATAAATAAAAAAATGCTGTCCGTTTATGAGATTAGCCGGAGCGAATAGACAGACATACAAAATTACGGCCAAAAATGATAAAAATTGTATATAATTCCTTATGCATTTAGCTTAAAAATATTTTTTATCTGTAATAGATATGTCAGCCTGGTCTGCTTGTTTTGGAGATCAAACGCTATGTTATAAAATATGTTATGATAACTTTTGACAAAAAGGCCCATTGACTATGTAAAAGCCAATTTATAAGCAACTAGATATTGCCTGCGGCTTCTCTCACGCAAGGGTTTCAAGGGTGACCTTTGTTAAATCTCAGAATGCAATCTATGTCCTTGCTGAATTTTATTGAAATCTGTTCAGTAGTTTAAGCGTCAAAAGGAAACAGACAGACAGAGGTAATGTTCCATTTGTAATATTAATTTAGGTGTGATAGGGGTGGATTGTATTCAAGATTTATATGGGTGGTCCCTAGTGGTTTATGTATTTATTGAAAAATAATTAAACCGATTTTCAGTTTGCAAAGCAATATACTCACGAAAATCTGTAAAATCGAATCCTCCTTTTGAAGTTGGTCAATGTAGTAGTAGTACCTCACATAAATAAAAGGGACAGACTTGACATTTGTTTAGGGTTGAATAAGAATTTCGTAAATATAATAATAATTGAGGGTGGGTACATAATAATTCATACATAGTTTGACACAGGATTAAACAGAATATTTATTAACTACTTACTTACTTGCTTTATTTGACATTGTAAATGAACGTCTTCTCTTCGGATTATCTCGAGGATTTATTTTGGTTCCCAACGCTTCGAATACTTTACAGCAATCATGGCCACGGGATCATGACCATGATTCTTCCGACCGTGATTGATGAAATCTAAAAAGATAGTTTCGTTAAGAATGTTCATAAGTAACTAAACTCAAGCAGAGTGTGAAATTTAAAATTAAACATTAAAATTTGTTTGAGTAATTTATTTGTTAAACTTTTTTAATCGCCAATTTTATTTAAGCATGACAAGTGCTCAAGTTCATGAGGAAAGTTACCACAGATTCAGACAGAATATAGTTAGATTTTGGTATTACTGTTAAAATCCTTCATATCTTTAATATCATGATATACTTATAATAAGAGACTGTGTGATTTAAATTTTATGTAGTACATGAAACCTGTTTCGCAGTTGATATCTGCATCAGTAAAGTGGCTTGATCTCAACGAGTTTTAATTATGTTGTAGTAAAACTTGATGTGGGTTAATTAGATTAAATAAATTCAGGTTTTATTCATATACAGTTGTATATTATAATTCAGCATTTTTAAAAACTGTGCATTTAAGGTTATCAGATAAGAAAGCTTCTGCTTATAATAAAATGTGTATTTTATTTTGCTTGTAAATAATTAACTTAGAAACTTTGTAAACTATAAAGTTTTTAACAAAGGAAGTAGGAGGTTACTGCAATGCAATGGCTAGGTACTAGTGAGAATTTCAGCCTACGTTTTAACATCCACTGCTGGGCACCGGCCTTCCTTTAATACGAGGAGGATCAAGCCATAGTACAATACGCTGGCTATGTGCTAATTAACTAACTTCGAAACTAAATACTCGTAGTTAAACTTATTAATCTTTCGAAAACTTATTAGGTTCTCTTAGATATGCAGGTTTCCTCACGATGTTTTACTACCTACCTATCAGACGTGCGAGATCCGCAGGCTGATAACGTATCGAGCAATCCACCCGCGATACCGAAAATCGTACAATAATTGTTATCCAATCTCAAAAGTACCACTGCCCATCGTTTTCTTTAAAATTTCATACAGACTGCCAGTCATAAGAATATTTTTATTTATTGGTTACTAAAAACTACAGGTTATTATTATAGGTTTTTGAATAATAATTTATTAATCGATGGCTGTACGTAATTGCAGTGCTACTTGTACTATGCAAAGATAACCGTACATTGTAAAACACTACTACATTCTATATCAGAAGATGCGTTATTGATCGTTATGATTTGTATATATTTGGAAATATCAATTACAAGCAAACTAATAAAGACCTTAATGTTCAGAACATAAGAACCTCTAATAATAACTAAGATTGATATTGCATAAAGAACTTAATTTCATTTATGTAAGATTCAATATCTCTTAGCAATGGTACGTGTAGCTAAATTCACATGCCATGGCGTATTATATAACTTATCGATAATTTGACCAATGGAGAATACTAATAAGGTGTTACGGTAGTCTTATTGACATTTTGTGGCGTTAAATTGAATTTATAACAAGAGAAAACTTTCGAACAAAACAATAACAAAATTACGAAATGTGTTTTTGGCATTATAAAAAAATATGGAAATTGATCCACAATTATTGGTGACGATAGATAAATACACAAAAAATAGTCATAAGAAGAAATTATTTTTTAATTGGTTAAAATTCAATCAACCCTAGTAACTAGTTTCTACACTTAGGGGTGTATTTGGAATGGCTAAATTTTGTCTAGACAGTGGTAGCCCAGCGGTAACGCGCTCGCTTGGATAACTGAGTGATGCGCGTTCAAGTCCGGGTCTCGTACTTCTGATATTTTCATGTGCGAATCATTTCTATCCTGATTACCACTTGTCTTACGGTAAAGGAAAACACCGTGAGGAATGCAAGTCTGAGAAAACCTAGCAAGTTTTCGTAAGACATGTGAAGTTCCGCCAACACGCATTAGGCCAGCGCGGTGGCCTATGGCCTGATCCCCCTCTTACTGAGGGAGGCCCGTGCTCAGCAGTGAGACGCTTAATAGGGCTGATGACAGTTATTGATGTCTATAGATAATAAAGACTTATTCTATAAATAAAATGTAATAAGCTTATAATTGTAAATAAGGGTGAGTGCCTGGCGTCACATGTTTTATAACCTAACCTAGTACCTACATACTCGTCTCTCACAAAAGCCTCTATTACAATAATGTTTGTGTTAAGCTTACGAGTACATCGTTACAGAATTTAATGTATTAGTTTATATGGCGAGAAATAAATTATCACTTTCATAGATGTATTGCGAAAATTTGTCATCTACGAGCATATTATAATAAAATTCTAACTTAGACGAATCATATTTTGGAAAATCTTACTGAAAAGTCATTATTATCGATAAAAAGGCCGAATATATATATTTTTCTGTCTGTCTGTTACTAAATCACGAGAAATCCACTGAACAGATTGTGATAAATTTGGTATGATTATAGCAGATCCTCCGGATCAAAGTTAAGTTAGGTTAGGTTCTTCTTAATGCAGGAAAATAACACGTTTATGAGAAATCTATATTAACCGTTTAAACATACAAAGCGAATGAATCAAAACTTAAAAAACAAAAATCAAAAGAATCTGTGAAAAAGACTTAAAAGTTTCAGTTTAGTATAATATCACCTTTAACAACTTGAATGCACAATTAGTCACCATTCTAATTAAACTACTTACTAAGGTCAATATTGTAGTCGCACTTACGTTAGCAAGTCTTTCAGAAAAACGAAAACCCTTTCTTTGAAGCTGATTCACATTGATAGTAATTGTCATTCCCATTCATTGAACTAAATTGTAGCCTAGATCTTTTCATGTCAGTTCGGACTGTAATTTAGAATTGTCTACGTCGAAATTAATGATACTTTTGTTGTTTGTAGAACTAAAATCATGCCGTATATAACTGGGATTCGGGTACAGGGTAGTGTTAGGTAAAGCGTTGTTTATATATAATTTTGGTCACTTTAAGAATTTTATTATTAAGTTTCTCTGCTTTCTTAACAGAAAAAGTACCTCATGATGAAATATTATGAGTGCCTCAATGAGAATGAAGCTAAATCGATCAATATTTAATTATATTTTATGTAGGTATATTTAGAATTCAATTTGAATTTTATTGAAGATTCTAGTAGCGTTTCACCCACTCCCTGCTCTGTTTCATTCCTTAAGCTTTAACGGGTTGTATTGATTTCTCAGAGATGTAATTAAAAATCGTATAAGTATGATGACACGGACAATCATCATAACGAATTTCATCAAAATCTATTCAGTGTTTTCACATGATACGCTCACAGAAAGACAGACAGACAAATATTCTACAAACTTTGATTCGGCCTTTGTAAAGATAATAATGACGATACAAATTCAACGGACTAGGCTAGCGCGGTGGCGTGATCCCCTCGTACTGAGGGAGGCCCGTGCCCAGCAGTAGGATGTTAAAGGGGTTGAATTTATTCAACTTAGAATTTTATTATAATATGTACATTGCATAGGTACATAGTCCATATCGACTATAGGAGTGGCGTCGCGGGCACTAACAAGTATTTAATTAAATTTAATAAAATTAAAATTTAATTGTTAATTAAAATTTATTTACAAACAAAAGTAATTAATTAAAATCTATTGAATAGAAAAAAGTTTATTAATCAGCCTTGTCATAAATGTCGCAATAATGTCAAATGTCACCTTGTTAAAGAAATATTACGCAATTAAAAAGTTTAACGCCGTGTTTTCACCTGTCTTATGTAATTTAACTGCCACATTCTTAGTAAAGGTAAGGAGTTGTTACACTTTTATGTACAAACTTTTTATATATATACTTATGTAGCAGGTGTAACATCCTTTTAATTTTATAAGTATTATATGCTAGGGAGTTTAAAAATTAAGGGTGTGGTAGCTCAGTAGTACTGCGTTTTTTAGGAAATCGAGTGAACGTGTATCAGAGGTCACATGATCGCCCGTATAAATTAATTTTATATGACCTTTAGATCTCAGCTTTTAAAAGAAAAATCATTCTTCAACTCTCTTATTCTTTACCTTTCTCTTTTTTGACCTCAACCGGGACTCAAAGCCAGGACCACATGATCTAGCATATACAACGGTTATAGGTTATCACTTAGACCATTTAAAAACTACGTCTAAATAAAAAAAAACTTTAACATAAATACTAATTCAAAAATGCTATTAGTAATGGATCGTACCGCAGATAACTCTTCATTCTTTCAGTCGATACTGTTTAAAGTGAGCTTGTGTTTCAGTATATCGAGAAACAATAAACTTTTATGGCTGCGGTTTGCGCACGATTTAAGGTAATGTGCAATATATTATTATATATATTTACCTAGTTATACTGGCAGTGGTGGCCTAGTGGCAACGCACTCGCTTGGATAACCATGTGATGGGGGTTCAAATCCGTGTCTCACACTGATATTTTCAAGTGCGAGTCATTTTTCTAACATGATCACCACTTGTTTTACGGTGAAAAAAGTATCGTGAGGAAACCTGCATGTTTGAGAACTTTGCAAATTTTCGAAAGACATGTGAAGTCATGCGCCAACACGCACTAGGCCAGCGCGGTGTACTATGACCTGTTCCCCTTCGTATTGAAGGGAGGCCTGTGCCCAGCAGTGGGACGTTGAAAGGGGCTAATTAAAATTTAGTTATACTATGGGTAGGTCATAGAAAATCTTTCTGCCTGTATGTTGCTCGTAATTCTGCTAGCGTTGGAGTATTTAAAAAAAATTACTTGCGATAGTAAAAGCTGTAGATATGTTCTCTTAAATTTTAGCTTTCTTACTAGAGATTGAAATTTGGTATATTTTATATGAAGTTTATGTTATTTTTATCTTTCTATCTGTTGTAAAGAAATTTATTATTGAAATTCGCCGTTAAAAGTGCTGTTATATCGCGAATGCGAAACAGAAGGTGAACTGTCCCATAAATTATAACGGATATTAGCGTGATTTCCGAAAAATAACGATCTCTGTACAGTAGTAAAACTAACGGAATATATTTTTATCTATTTGAAGATCATAGTTCGATTCCCGCGTAAAATTTAATATTGATCAAACATATACGTCCGTCTTAAGCGTAACTAAGGACCATCTTATTACCAGAGCTGAATCTAGTCAGAAATACAAAAACGAATTGAGCAATTTCTATTCTACAAGTTACTCTTACAGAATAAAAATGACTCATTTGACGTACGTTGAATGTGAAGATAAAAAAATATGTTTATGTATAATATCCTAACATAGCTTTTTTATCCGTCGGTTAAGTTTTAGGTGTATTATCATCATGTGGGTAAAATACTTTCTAACATATACTAGTGCCAGTAAAAGTTTTCCAAAAAAAGTTTTCGAAAAGATGAATCTAGCGTCGCGAGTAAAGCCAGGGTAAGTAAGTACCCTGGCTTTACTCGCGACGCTAGATTCATCTTTTCGAAAAAGTGTAGAAATCATCCCCTATTTTAATTAATGAAAAATATTAAAACTAAAAGCACTTAATACTTAAAACACAAGTCCAAGCGTACGAAGCCAGATAATTAGAATATATTATTAAAGGCCAAAAATTTGAAACTAGTTTGTAGTTCCTCAGATGAGCTTGCTATGTAACTGTTCCGCTGTAAGTATATTTTTACTAAGTTTAGTATTTACTACTAAGATATAATTTATTTACTTTGGTGATAAAATATTTATTTTTAAATATTTTTTTTAATAAAAATGTATGGATTACTTCTATATATTAAACAATTTTGTTTCATTGATACCACATACTTTGATTTAAATTGTCAATCAATTTTATTACAGGTAATTGAAATGCATTGACAATTCTATATTGATAATTTCTACTGTTTTATTGTAAGCTTTAAATTTGATTTAAAATACAATTTGTACATTATTTTACATATAAGTACATATTTAATTGCTCTTCACTACCTCGGTGGTGTGGCTAATGTACAACACATTCCGAGGTCCTAGGTTTGAGTTAAAGGTTGGCTTAAAATTAGTAATTGAATCTTTCTGTTAAGAAAGTCCCAGTTAAGAACAGTTGGGATGTTAGTGCCGTTCCACTCTTGTGCTTTGGAGAGCATGTAACATCGTCGCTTAATTATCACCGGTCATATCGATTTATAGTCCCATCGAAATATGAGAGAGAAAGGAATAGAGAGTGAACTGGTGTCTTATGCACTTTATCTTCTGAAGAGTTGGTCTCAGTGAGACTGACGACTGTGAAGAATACCGGCTATAATGAACTAGCCTTACAAGTGAAACGCACTTATTTGGTTTTACAAATAGACAGATTTATTTAATTTAAGGTTATAAATAAATAAATAAATAAATATGTTGGGACATTATTGCAACATCGCCATCTAGTTCCGTGGTAAGCTACGAGGCTTGTGTTACGAATACCAGATATTTACACACAAATAAATTTTAAATACATACATATTATACATACAAACACCCATACAACAAGTACAACATTCGAGCTCAACAAATGAATGCCCCTAGCGGGACTCGAACCGATGACCGCTGGCGCAGAGAGTAGACTAGGGACACTTCCAACTGAGCCAAACGTGTCATCACGTTGTTGTACAATAGATATACATTTATTTTATAGCAGCAGGAAAAGTAAGAAATTGGTAAAATATAAAAAATCTGTGTAGTCACTTTTACTCACTAAATGTTGCAGGGCAATAAAATGTGTTACACCAACCGCTATAAAGTGTTCTTACTTTCAGTGGAAGTCCCGTCGAAATCGATTATAGGGTCGATATCGATATAGATAAGTCTTAGCATACAATTTGTTTTTGTTTATTATTATTATTATATTTTTACAAAAAAATATTTTAATTATCTTTAAAAACACATTTTTACTGCCTTTTTATGTTTAAAATATTTTTATTTAGCAAAAAATTTTAAGATATCAAATATTTCCGTAAATCTAAGAATGAACTTGGTATATTTAAACTAACATCTTTATAAAACAATGTATTTTCTTTTAATAAACTAGCGGTCCGGACAGACGTCCTGTTCACATAGAAAATTTTTATAAACTTACTTAATGTCTTAATAAATATAAATAACTAATTAATTAAAAAAAAACATTTTGTAGTGGACCGAATTGTGAATCTAAACCAGTCTCGAATCCACTCGAACAAACAAAACATTTCATCAAAATCGGTCCAGCCGTTTAGGAGTTCTATTACATACACACGGACTCAAGTGATTTATAAAGACTAGCAATTCCCGCGGCTCCGCCCGCGCCTGAAAGATGATAATTTATGATTTTAATATATTTTTTATGCCAAATTATAAAAAAGTGAAAATTAAAAATTTGGTTTAAAATAAAAAATAAAAAAATAAATAATATATGGAGAGGGCCACCCTTATCACCAAGTGAAATAAAAGTTAGCCTATGACCTATTCTCAGACCTACCAAGTATACACAAAAAATTTCATAAAAATTGCTCAAGCCGTTTTGGAGGAGTTCGATAACAAACACTGTGACATGAGACTTTTATATATTAGAGATGTACCCAAAAAAAATTTTTTTATTAGCAATATCGTGTAGAACGTCTGTATAATGAAGCGTATCTTTTTGTTTTGTAGAGGGTCTTTGCCCTTTTGTCAATACTAGGAGTGGCTGTTCAAATATGGATACTGGATCTCTTGCCTGATCTAGATGTAGTCCACTTAAGTCATGGAAAAAATTGTTTGTGAATGTTACTATAAATGGATGTAGAGAAATAAAAAGGATATAAAATATTTCTTTAGACACTAATTTCAATTTGACTTAGCGATATATAATGGGATTGGTATTTTCTTAATATTTTATATATTGAATTGTGATTAGAATACCCTATAATCTACATAGGTATATAAATAGAGGCTATAGCTTTCTTAACTTCTATGTATGTTCTAACTTTCTATGGCTAATAGATATATTTTTAGATTAACGTCAATATTTTCTTATATAGGTAGTATAATTTTAATTAATAATATATTCATGGGTTATTTATTAATACATTTTGTTTTTATTTAACTCTGATAAGATCTTTGATTATAAAAGATAGTCAAAATCTAATCTATTTGACATGAAAACTGCATTTTAAAACACAGAATTAATAAAAATGTACCCACAGATTTTATGAATTGATTTAAAAAAAATATTGGCAGCACTGAAAATTAATTTGGAGTGATTCATGTGCTTTTTTACACTGGCAGGTTGTCGGGTAACGGCGCCGGGTATCCGATAGCAGTGGGACGTTAAAAAGGGCTGAATACATGTAATAATGTTCTCAAACCGATTCCGGCCATGGCGGCCAATCTCATTGAGACTGGCCAAGTACGCAGGAGATATTATAGTGCACAAGTGTACGCGCAGACACAAGTGCACTCTCTATTCCTATCACTCCCATACTTTTATTACTCGACACATCCAGTAAGAGCTAAGGCGCAGGACCGACGGCTTTACGTGCTCTACGAGGCACGGGGTTGAACCACCGCGAACTTCCTAACTCCGGGCTGTTACTGAGGCTTACAAAACAGAAAGACTCAATAACTAAACTTGGCCCGACCCGGGACTCGAATCAAGGACCTCCCGGTATGTGACCGTACATGCTAGCCACTACACCACCGAGGCATATATATACACAATATAATATTAATCCAGAGTTAGATTGAGTTGGTTTAACTTGAATTAATGAAATTTCTCTGTAATTCTTCAATATTAATCAATCAAAAGTTCTTGCTTCGTTCTTCAAATAACTATAATAAGATATTTATTGTTTAATCAATTATAAACAAGTGTTCAGTTCGAGGGAACTTCTTGAGATTAATTTGCTTCCTAAATGGTTTAGATAAATGATACAATTAGTTTTGTGGTTTTGAAAGGAGAGATGAGAACCGTAAACTTGGTTGTGGGAAACAAGTTATCAGTTCGTGGTTTTACCTGTAATTTATATATGTATGTGAAGAATGTCTTTATGTATGTGGGATTTGCAAAAGGAGTATGTATGTAATGATGTAAAAAGAGATGTAAGAAAGGATTTTAATAATAGAATGCATGAAGAGTATAAAAGGGATGAAGGATGTGACATATGGCATTATGGCGATACGACGTTAGGCGTAATTGTTTTCTTATATTTTAAAATATAAATAGTGAGTGAGTTATAAAAGGTGCTTTTATTTATAATTTTTACGATCCTACATGTATGTATTAAGTTATATACAGAAAGAAGGGATTTTATGTATGAATATATTATGTATGAATATATTATTCATCATCAGCCCTTTTTAACGTCCCACTGCTGGGCACGGGCCTCCTTCAGTACGAGGGGGATCAGGCCATAGTCCACCGCGCTGGCCCAGTGCGTGTTGGCGGACTTCACATGTCTTACGAAAACTTGCTAGGTTTTCTCAGACTTGCAGGTTTCCTCACGATGTTTTCCTTCACCGTAAGACAAGTGGTAACCATGATAGAAATGATACGCACATGAAAATATCAGAAGTGCGAGACCCGGATTTGAACCCGCATCACTCGGTTATACAAGCGACGCGTTACCGCTGGGCTACCACTGCCATATTATTACCATTAAATACAGATGGTGCTTCAAAATGACCACAAACGGACGTTTTTTTTTTTTATGGGACAAAGGGGGCAAACGGGCAGGAGGCTCACCTGATGGTAAGTGATCACCTCCGCCCATGGACATCGGCAACACCACAGGGCTTGCAGATGCGTTGCCGGCCTTTCAGGAAAGGGTGGGAGGGAGGAGGGAGAAGGACGGGAGTAGGGATAGGGAGTGGGCCTCCCGGACTCTCACTCACCGGACGAAACGCGACAGCATAGCCGCCACTTCACGCCGGTCTTCTGTGAGAGAGTGGTACTATACGGGACGTGCCGGCCCATTCGGCTGCTACCCGAAGGTAACAAGCATGGCACTACCACTTAAAAATAATACAATAATAAACTATGAAAATATTATATTATATACCTACATATATTATGTAAAAACATAAAGGTTAGAAAAAGAAGAACTAGTTTTTGCCCGTAGCTTTGCTTACGTAGTAAGTGGGGCGAATATCCCCCGAATGAAAATGCCTTTACCAAAATTTTTCAAAATCTCTGAAGAAGAAGAAGTAACTCTCTAAGTTCGGGTGATGTTTGAAGTTGCTGGGATAAATACGTTAAATTTATACTTGTCGAAGATAAAACATTCCTACAGGGACTACCAAAATTTTACGCAACAAAACCAAACTGATCAATCTCAATTCTTATTGTTGAATCCATCTTACAAATATTTTTATGGTGACAGACTTAGGTAGTGTGTTCATTTTAGTAAATAATAAATAAGTTGGGACATTATCATACAGCACCATCTAGTTCCATCGTAAGCTACGATACTTGTGTTATGGGTACCAGATAGTTGACCACACCCAGTACTTTC
Source organism: Boloria euphrosyne (assembly GCA_951802675.2). Taxonomy (NCBI): domain Eukaryota; kingdom Metazoa; phylum Arthropoda; class Insecta; order Lepidoptera; family Nymphalidae; genus Boloria; species Boloria euphrosyne. Next base: position 10,619,113 of record OX637885.1, read on the forward strand.
TTAGGTTTACGCGAATATTCGACATTATAAACCATGATTGCTGTAAAGCGTTCGAAACGTCGGGTACTAAATATAAAAAAAAATCCGCGACACCCATTTAATTTTAAATACATATTATAAATATAAACAGCCATGGCTGGAAAACAAATATCCGTGCTCACAGAAGAATGTCCCCAGTGGGACTTGAACACGTGTCCACACAGCAAGTACAACACAAACTGAGCCAAAAATGTCAACAATGTTAAAACATTTTATACTAACGTTCCTAAATATTTACTTAAAAATAAAATAAAACTACGCTCAATTCAATTTTATTACTTGATTCTACAATTGCCAAAGTAAACAAAGGCAACCCGTCGATATCGATTTGTCGTTTGATACATTAAATGTTGTGCCAGATGCTTTGTTCCTTACTAAAAGTAGTATCGGATAAACATCAAGAATTCCTATTTTTGGGAGAATATACCAACATAATTTTAATAAAAACTCGTAGATAGTTTATCCTGTAAAGGCGTAAAAATATTTTTTTATATTTGGTTTGTACACTTTAATAGTAGAAAGTTTGATGGATATAGAAGTAGAGGTAGACCGAGGAAGGTATGGATAAAAAGAAAAACTTAGTGGTATAGTGGCTAGCATGTACGGCTCCAGAGGTCCAGCAGTCGTTTGCTGAGGTTTGAGTTCCGGGTTAAGTTTAGTTGCTTAATCTATTTGAAGAAAGCCTCAGCTTAGGACAGCCTAGAGTTAGGAAGCTTGCGATGTTGCATCTTGATGCCTCGAACAGTACATGAATGCGCCTGATCTCTCACGTTCAGTTAAATTCAAGCGGTTCCATAAAATATTTGCAGCGCTAGTCTAAGTGAGATCGGCTTCCGTGACCAAGAGTTAAGTCTTAACCGAAAATCAACGAAGGCATGAACTACCCTTGAAGAGAGCAAACAATAACTGGGACGCAACCCTATCCCCTGTCCGCCATCTTTTTAATAATCTGAATTATTGTAGTGCTCTAATCCTATATCACGTTTGCTTAAACGTGGATTGTATGTAAATTGGCTATACGAAAGTAATCAACCTTAATTGAATAAATAACGTTGTCAATTTCAATTTGATTTATATTGTTAAGGAAACTTCCACAGTTTAGTTAAATTAGATCTGATGTAAATATAACTTGAGTACTAAAATGTTAGGTATATTGCTTTACTGAACCACCTTGAGAAACAGTGGTAGTCTAGATCATTTAGAAAAGTGAAGTGGGTTCGAATTCCGGATATCTCGTCATTATTGTTTTCATGATGAATTATAATTTTTGGAACGAAGCTCCTTATGGGACGATGCGGAGGGGTACCCTAACCGGGAAAAAACGTCCGTAACGTCAGATTTTTATTATTTATGTATAGTCTTTGTATAATGGCTATACAGTGTGTAATGTATAGTCTACGTGATGACGGTTATTATTATTATATCACTCGATAATTACACCGTCGGGTTTGTAAATAAAATGAAGTTGATAACTTTGTATAGTAGTTTTTTTTATCAATAAAAAAATCATAATAAAAAATGTATACCCGAATAATTATTTTCTTTAAACCTCGAACAGAACTTAAAATTAATATTTTTATAATAAGGAACTTCGTTCCTATCCGGTGTCCCATGACATCATACGTTATCTTTTTAAGATATTATCCGTTATCACTTGCCTTACCGAAGGAAAATATAATTTAAAACCCTGTGACAACACAAACAGTTTTTGGATCCGTACTTGGTAAGCCTTGCGCTATGACCTGATCTCTTAAGATATGCCAGTTTCGGGTCTTTATTGGTCGATTTCTTTGTGAAAGATATACTAACAAACATTTATTTTTTATATTAGCATTATAGTAAACTGTCTTTTACTCGTAGTAGGACTCACATTGGTAATGTAACCGCTCCGCTATAAAAATCATAGCGTGTTGTTAAGTAACTTTATAACCCTATTCAGTAAAAAGGCTACAAAATGCAAAAATAATTACACGTTCAAATAAAGTAATAAACAAACAAACTTTATTATGTAATATCCTGAATATATAAATATCGCAATGCGGTTTAATTTGAAATGTAGAACAGTTAAATGATTAAATTTAAATCGTATTGCGGGTATTCGTTTCTAATAATAATAACAATACCGGGTAACAGATTTCTAAATATTTAAGAGTTTTCGAAGGACGCTGGCCTAGTCCGCCAACCCGCACTAGCCCAGCGTGGTGGACTATGGCCTGATCCCCCTTGTATTAAAGGCACCCATGCCCATTTTAAAATGGACTGAATACGTTTTTGCAAAGAAAAAGGATTGAAGTTATTTTTTTATTAAATGCGAAAGTCATTGAAAGTTAAATTAATCTAGCAGTTTGGCAACAATACACAATTAAAATGCTTCCAAGAAGTATGTTTCTTTTTTGAGCGCAGCGAAATAAATCTTTAGGGCATTTATTTTTGAACTAGTGGTTTTGCTTAGAATACAGTTTATTGATATTCTCAGGTAATTCAGAAAGTCCTTTGTAAATCAAAGCAAAGCTTATAACACAAATTATGATGTATAATATATTAAAGTGTAATAATTAATTATTGACTTGCACCGATTCTCAAAATAAGATTTTTTTTGTGTTTTTGTTTTTTAATTCAGTATTTTTTTAAGTTTTCATGGCTTATATTATTTTAAAAGTCTTGTACGATTACTTTTTCTATTATAAAAACGGTATTATTATGAAAAAGAAGTCAAAGAGCAGTGTCTGGTTCAAGATATTTTGTAGCATCATAAAACGAAATGGACTAACGAAGGCGAGAACTTCGAATTCTGCGATTTTTTGTGCGGAAGTTTATTCGACGTATTCGGCATCCTGCGCCATTCACTGTTTTATATTTTTTCCTTCCCCATGGACTCTTTTACAAATATTTTTTAATTCAAAATATTCTCTACATTTTACTTATAAAGAAATTTTAAAAATATACTACAATGTTATAGTTATAAGGTTTAGATTGCGTTTTTATTTTCATAATTCTAATGATAAAGTTTAATATAGTGTTTACTTCAGCGTCACTTTTCTTGTTTTTATGTATAAATACAAACATTATTGTAGGTTATAATCTATTGTATGTACTGCTGTATGCCTGTGTCAATTGATTTGGAACAAAAAATAATTTGTTTTTTTTAAAGTAAGAGTATAAATCTTTTTTGTTTCGTTTTATATTTTCGTTCACGACGCGACGTTTCGTATACTTTAGTTTTTACAGCAATTCAATTCAATTATTTTTTTCAGCAATCATAGTCACGGAGAAACTTAAAGCTTGAGACATTTTAAACGTTATTACATTCAATATCTACCCACAAAATACAACAATTAAATCTTTACTACTATCTTTGCTAATATTATAAATGCGAAAGTAACTCTGTCTGTCTGTCTGTCGCACTTTCACGCCAAAACTACTGAACCAATTTAAATGTTTGGTACACAGATAGTCTAGAGCAGAGTTTCCCAACCTTCATTTCGCCAAGCCTCCCCGAGCTAAAAACAATATTTTCATGCCCCCCTTTAAGGTAAGTATCAACAAAAATAAGGAACGCACATTTTATTTATTAATTAAATTATTTATTTTTAGGTATTTTAAATAGGTTAAATACAGATACAATATATTAATTAAGGATAATGAACGAAAGAATGAATATTTGAATCATTAAGTACTTTTACAAGGATCTAAATAACCGACATTTTGGGTTTTTTATTTTTCTCTCACACAAAACAAATCGGGTTGTTCATGAAACTTTGTGAAAATTCGTTTTTATGTCACAAATGCACTGTAATTTGGCACATTGGATTTTTTGCAGAATCGTGATAAACCCGTTTTAAACCTACAAAGCCCACATCCTCCCACTTCCCGACCTCAAATCACCCGTAATTAATTTTTTCTGTTATTTTAATTATATTTTCTTCTTTTTTAGATAGGTTTCATCCTGTAACTTTTTTTTAAAATTATCTGTACTGGCCTACCATGCATTATTACTTGCTAGAATAGTTTTTTTTTATCTTTCACGTTCTTTTATATTTTAAATTATATTTTTATAATTATATGATTTTTAAACAACTTTTAATATAAAGTAATATTAAAACAAATAAATAAAATCTTCTAAAGTACTAGCTAATGAGATACTTGAGCTTGCATGCTCTGTATCAGTTGGTCGATTCTGGGTTCAGTCTTTGCTAAAGCTATGGTTAAATCGCTATCGACGGCAAGGCGATTTCGCTGCTTAGTTTTTATTAAAACGAGAGCTGAAAAACCTGCCTCGCATAAATAAGTGGACGAAAATGGAATAAGTATTTTTAAAGCAAGAGAAGCAACTTTCGGATTAACAACGAATCGTTTGATCCAAAATTTTTCTAATGTCAAGAGATGAAAGTCATCTTTCATGGTCGAATCAGCCTTCATTTCTCGAAATTCTTCTTGAACTTCTTCAGGTAGTTGTAAGACATCGACAACAAACGGGTTTCTGGTCATGTGCCATATTGGTGACTCGGAATTGATATCTCGATGGTATCGATTAAATTCATTTTCCAACGCTTTTTAAATATAATATATTAATATAATACATTAAAAAATATATTGTACACAGAAAAGTCAATATTTATTTTAAACTAGATATTAAAAACTATAATGACTGTTTTTTTTGGCAATGTAATCTTACATATTACGTACTTACGACGCCCCCCCTAACATTTCTCTACGCCTCCCTAGTGGGGCGTGCCCCCCTGGTTGGGAAGTCCTGGTCTAGAGTCTGAGAAAGGACATAAGCTACTTTTCAGGGTTGATAAAGGACTGTAGGGGTGAAATAGGGGATGAAAGTTTGTATGGAAATTACGTCATTTTTGAAGAGAGAAGCTTGAAACTTATTTTTTAGGCTTTTGATTAGATATAAATAAAAAAGTCATTTAAAGTTTGTAAAGATTTTATCCTAAGGGGAGACCTAAGGACAAACCCGAGCAAAGCGAGGGTGAGTTACTAGTGATTATTAAAAAAAAACTATTTTAGTGTTGTTATCTATAGTTATCTAAACTAATAATATTATAAAGAGGAAAGATTTGTATTTTTGTATATGTAACAAATAAACTCAAAAACTGATTTTAATGAAATTTTGTACACAGATAGTCTAGAGCCTGAGAAAGGACATAGACTACTTTTAAGGGCGAAAAAAAGGCTGTAGAAGGTTGAATAGTTAAAAAAGTATGTAGAGAAATTACGTCAGCTTTAAAGCTACAAGCTTGAAACTATTTATTTAGGCTTTTGATTAGATATAAATAAGTAAGACAATCAATGTTTGTAAAAATTGTATGCTAACCTTTAGCATACAATTTTTACCTAGGGACGAACCCGAGCGAAGCGAGGGTGAGTCATATATTTGTATGTATAATTATTTTAACTTTTAAGTGCTTAAAGTGTATGTGTTAAATATTCACCTAATAAGGCGTGGTTATCTGAAGATTTCCTAAGAATAACTTGGCCCTTATATGGTCGTGAAATCGTGCATCACGTATTACACTACGAGTCAAAATTATTAAGCATTCCTACGATTGTTCTACAGTAGCCTTAGTTAGACCGGGATACAGCAAACTTAAATTTCAGATAAAGCTATAATATACTCAAAGATGGTGTCATAACTAAGTATAAAACCAAACATTTGTGTTTTGTAAGTAAAAAAAATTAATACATAAAAATAATAGGTAAAATTGTATTTAATTTTAATCTTAAAAAGTAATTTTTTAAGTTATAAAATGGATATAATCATGTAAAAATATTATTATACTTCATTTTGTGTTTTATAATACAGGCTTTTACCTATCGCAGGCAGTAATGGCACCAGCTTATAATGTACTTTAATAATAATGTATGTTATTTTAATGTTTGTGAGTGATGAGAAAAAGAACAATACTAATTTATACTCGAGACCCTGCTCGGCCATGTGTATGCAAATATGTACATAATATGTATATTGTATATCCCCATGCTGCGACTACGCCTTGAGCTTCTTGTAATAAGTTTATAATAAGTCTATGTATATAGTATTGTATGTAAATATAGTTCTTAAATTCTTACTAATATTATAAATGCGAAAGTAACTCTGTCTGTTTGTCTGTCGCGCTTTCACGCCAAAACTACTGAACCGATTTAAATGAAATTTGGTACACAGATAGTCTAGAAAGTATATTGGCTACTTTTCAAGGCAAAAAAAGGGCTCGATGGGTGAGGTAAGAGGGGATGAAAGTTTGTATGGAAATTACGTCATTTTTAAAGCCAGAAGCTTTAGCTTATTTTTTAAGCTTTCGAGTAAATATAAATAAGAAAGACATTCAAATTTTGTAAAAATTTTATACTAAAGAGGGTACCTAGGGACAAACCCGAGCGAAGCGAGAGTGAGTCGTTAGTTACATTATATAATGTTATACATTTTATCAAAGCTATTAAAGTATTCAAAATTAACCTTTTAAAGATTCATATTTATCATGATTTCAGAATATATAAAACTATAAGACTGTTCAAATATTATGTACCATTTAATATTTGCAGATTCTAGTTACTTTCTCCCCGGGTCAATGTCCCCACTGTGCTCTACTTGACGCTATTGTAAAGCAATATCTTTTTATGGCTCCTATAAATATTCTTGAATACCTGCATGAATAGATGTAATCTTTGTAGAAATTTTTACCAGAATCTTCTAATAATATTGTAGTGATTTGGATTTATTCAATTTAATTCAATTGTTTGAAGACTTGGGAAAATTAATGATTAAGCAAGCGCTTAGTATTTACTTATTTTTCGCAGTTACAGCATTATAGTTATTGACGTCATGAACCTCAAGTAGCCTTTGATGAATTATTGAAATGAAACTTAATTAAGCCGATTTTAACTGAATATCTCCACATTTTGACTTAGTTACATGTATGGAATGATGTACATATTATATTCGTAGTTACATAGATATAGGCAGGCCTTATTTTGTAACTTTTTTTGGGGGCAAACTAATTTGCGAAAGTAGTAAGTCCATAATTTTTGTACGCCCTCCCCACCCCTTGCCACAGTGTTTTGAGTTTCTCTTATTTTTTTCAACTTCTTTAAATTTTTCAGTTTTTATAGCTATTTTCGATATTCCCTTTGGGGTACGGCGTGCCCCCACAAAATAAACCCCTAGATATGGGTATTATATCCATACGTAAATAGGTACAACAGTTCAGTACTTTTTTCTGCTCTACTGCTGAAAAGGTTGTTTTTAGTTGTTATCAATAACTGAATTTATATAAGAATATTTTCAACTAATGCCACGATAATTGCTGCTAATTGTTATTTATTATACGAACGCCATCTATTTTAGTAAACGAAGCCGCGAAAAAAGACTACTTTTAATGATGAGTGATTATTTCTTTAGTCTTTACATACACACGTAAGTCATACAATCCACAAAAATATATCTGGCTTAATATCACCCGGAAGAAATGAGTTTCAGCCAAATATAATGTCTTGTAGGTTTAAAAAACTCGAATATCTTAAACGTATCTCGTATTTAATTTCCCACGAGTCATATATTTGCGATCTTGTTTCAACTTGTTCATTGACTGGTCTATTCTAATTTTGCAAGCGAAATTAAGTGTTCGAACAAATTTGTATCTAATAAGCTTATATTTAATATTACACTTATTTAGTACTAACGACTCAACCTCGATCCGCTCGGAACGTACGATTTTTCAGAGATGGGATATTTTTCCGCTGTAAAAAGTATCCTGTATATTTTTTTTTTTAATTTATGTACCTTAACATATGTTACACAAAATGAAAAATATAATGTTGACAAAGGATATCTTATCTCTATAAGAGATCTCTACCAGAAACCCTTAAAAAGTAAGATAATATGTAAAATCAAAACACGCGGTGTAGGTACAGTAAAACATTATATCTAAAACAATAACTTTAAAATTAAGATATATCAACTAATTATTATAGATTTTACCTAGATTACAAGCTATTATCTATGCATATAATAAAAATCTCTATGCATATAATAAAAGTTGAATCTGTACATTGAATATTTTTTGGACATTCTAATTGAATTTATTAACGATACAGAGGCCGAATCTATCGTTTTTTGAATTTTTGTTTGTCTGTCTGTCTGTCTGTGACCGCATCAAGAGAAAACCACTGGACGGATTTTGATGAACTTTTGGTTTGGTGGTAGTTGTTTCTCCGCGGGTCAATATATAGGATACTTTTTACAGTACATATAATTAAATACCAAACTAAATCAAAATCTGTTCAGTGCTTTTCTCATGATGACAGACAAAAAAATCTAAAAAATTATTGATTCAGCATCAATCTATGTTACATATACTTTACTTTAACTGTCTCGTTGGTGTAGTGGCTAGCATGTACGGTCGCACACCGGGAGGTCCTGGGTTCGAGTCCCGGGTCGGGCCAAGTTTGGTTATTGAGTCTTTCTGTTTCGTAAGCCTCAGTAACAGCCCGGAGTTGGGAAGTTGGAGGTGTTTCACCCCCGTGCCTCGGAGAGCACGTAAAGCCGTCGGTCCTGCGCCTTAACTCTCACTGGTCGTGTCGAGCATTCGTCCCACCGGAATATGAGAGTGATGAGGAACAGAGAGTGCACTTGTGTCTGCGCATACACTCGTGCACTATAATATGTCCCGCGCCGTTGGCTAGTCTCAATGAGATTGGCCGCCGTGGCCGTAATCGGCCGGGAGGACATTATGTTACATATATTTTGAAATTACTTCAAATCGAATAGTTTAGGGATAACAGCGTATTTTTTGTCAGTAGGTACAAATAAAAAAAGATTGCGACCTCGATGTTGGGTTAAGATAAAAATTAAATGTAAAAGTTTAATTTTTTTCAGATTATTTCAATTTGATTTGAAATAAGTCAAAACTTAATGTTCATTTTAGATTAATTTTCAGTAATAATAAGTTTTTTAATATCACTCCAAGACGCGAGTAAAGTAAGGGTATATCACAAGTATTGGATCATTTGCTTCTAAATTTCCTATAGCTTCTGGACTTGTAAGTATAAAATTTCCATTTCAATCTCTGTCAATTTGCAAAAGTAAACAATTTGCCCTTATCTGGGTCTTGCAGACCTTGTCATGATGTTACGTTACAGATTTCTTGGCCTAAAATAATACGAAATTTTGTCGGATCTTCACAGTTAATAATTCAGCTAAACATCGATTTACATAAGTTTTCTTGTCGAGTTCGTGAGTTTGTTCGCTGTAAGACATAACTATGTAACTAAAGAACTTATTTTTTATTTTGCTTCAAAATTGTCAGAGGGATAACTAGAGGTCCAAACTAGTTTTTTAGGTATGATATATGAATGTAAGTACTTATTCAGCCTTTTCATCAGGCCAGGGATCAGGCCTAAGCCATAGTCCACCACGCTGTCCTAATGCGGATTGGCGGACTTCACATTTCTTGCGAAAACTTGCTAGGTTCTCTCAGACATGTAGTTTTCCTCATGATGTTTTCCTTCTCCGTAAAACAAGCTGAAATGTTAGAATCATCCGCACATGAAAATACCAGAGGTGTGAGACCCGGATTTGAACCCCCATCACTTATCCAAGCGAGCGCATTACCACTGGGTTTCCACTGTCTTGAAATTAATATATGGCAAAAATATTTTATCTTCTCTAATTTCATATATAAACAATCTTTATATTACTTAAATATACATATTATGTATATGACATACCCAGTTTAACCTTCTACTATAACCTAATTAAATCTGTGATAATCCTGAATTCTCCAGACACTGTTTTCTTAACATGTGCAAGCGACATCTTCATTTTGCCGCACTATAATGAAATTCATAGATGGATAAATTTAACAATTTTAAGCTTTATTTTTTGATAAATAAGGTTGGTTTTGCTAGAAAGGTTTAATGTCTGCTGAAAGTTCATCTCGACTGTTAATAATTTCAGATTATCTTTTTTACTATTTTATTCTGTAGTAGTAGTAGTAATTTATATATTTTACAATATAATAGTGGTTTTATTTAAATATTACCAAATCATGTGTAATTTAGCGTGAAGGAATTCTTAATGGAGGAAAATTTAAACAAAGAAATGTTCTTCCGTTCACTTTAGGTGCTCTTATTAATGATTATAGTTGATTTTCGTATTAATTTATCGATCACATCGACTGAATTCAAATACTTTAGATTCTACACTTAGCAATTTATAACAAATACAGCTATCCTATACCCAGTTAATTACGATGTGAGTTTTTATATCTAACCCAAACTATTAGGTATGGGGTCAATACTACTGCAAAAAAAAATATTTACTTGCGTCAACTCTATACTAAAATTACTAATAAATAATATACTTTAATACTTTAATAATAATATTCTATGATAAAATTCGAACTCTATCGAATCTGTACATTAAATATTTTTATAAGACCCTACTAAACTTGTTACTGCCTTACGAGAAAATCTCTGGAAAGATTTTGATTGTATTGTGATAATCGTTGGTTATCGAGGTCAACATATAGGATATTGTACACTGCTGTGTACAATATTTTGTCTCTGAGAAATCAAAAATGAGTAACAAATCGCGACACATGTTATAAATCGCTTTTTGAAATACAAGAATTGAAAAAGATATTCTAAGTATAAGATCATAGCGGCTTTTCGTGTACGATTTGGGCTATAACTAACGGGCCATATGCATCAATAATTAAAATCATTTGAAGATAATATCACAGTACATTATAGTGTATTTATAATTACACTTTTTAAGCAATATTTCAGACCTCCTATCCTACTATTATTTAAAGTACGTATAAATATTTAGTAGGCAATAAATTTAACTACAATTATCACAAATGGTTTTAAAAGTTCAATGAACTTGAAAGTTAAGAACTTAAAAGTAAAAATTGGCAATAAAATGTAATGAACTAAGCTTTTATGTTTTATTCAACGCTAAAAGCTACTGAATCTAATTTTTATATCTGATATTATACGTTTTAGTATATATATAATTTAATATATTGAATACTAGCGACTCGCTTAGCTCGGGTTCATCCGTAGATTTATCGTGAGCGAAGCCACGGGTTCCGCTAGTTACAATATTTTTTTTATTAATAAAAGTAGTCAAAGTTACTTCTTATAACATTAGCTCTCTATTAATCTTGTTAAAATCAGTCCAGCCGTTCTAGAGATTAGTTGGAACAAAAAGACCGACAGACAAAAATTTAAAAAAATGATTTTTGATGCGAGTTCCGTATATACTTTCCTATGCATTTATTGAAAAGCTATTAATTTGAAATTAAAAACAGACACTTCAATTTTATTTTAAATATTATGTATAGAAGTATCCATTAATAGCAAGCTTTATTACTATTATAGCTGGCTATAAAATAATAATAATAATAATCTTTATTTGTAAAGGTATAAACCCAATTACAACTTAATAAGAAAAAGTTGTTATCACAAGTCAAATTTTCCATCACTTATGCATATATAAATACGCATGTCAAAACAAAAACATAATAAGCACAACATTCAGTTGAATCATTATAATAAATAACACATCTATCTAATACCTATTTGTCTATAAAAAAAAAACCTGTTTTTTATTAGCCGCCTGATGCACCGAAAGCCAAAACTTAACAATCAAGCAGTCGAAAGTCTGTACTAATGTAGCCAGGATCTCGTTATCAGACGTTCTTAGACGATTCCAAAATGAGGCTACTCTTGACCTAATTATGGCGAAAAATCAGGTATTATATATTATATTCCTGAGTTTTCTTTCTTTTTGGGCGTAGTTAAATTTTATTTTTCAAGTCTCTTCATGAGAATTAATAATTTTACAGATATGTATAAAGTTGAAGTTAGAGTCAAAATTAAGCGAAGGCTACACGTTACGTAGTATTTGTCTGGCTTATTGTTACTACCCAACTTTGCAACAGATCAACTAAATCTAGTGTGCTTTTAATCTATTTTTGTTCAGGGTTTTCGTTCTTGTCTAAGAAAATAATATGGGTTTCTCTAACAAAAAAGATAATGTATCATTATATGTTCCGTTGTTTTTTAATATTTTTTCTAAAGTTTTTCTTTAATATTCTTTGGGCTTTACCTACAGAGAAAATTGAAGTATAACAGATTACTTAGACTTATTGAAATATAGCTGATGTTATAAGAAGTAAGTTGGGCAACTATCTTTAGAAAATAATCAGAGTACACCAGTCAATAAATTAAAGCGAACTTAAGGAAGAATCCGAGCCGTGTCACTAGTTTTAACTTTTAACCATAAGAAATGCTAAGTTTTTTTTAATAAATAAATATGTTGTAACATTATTACAACAGCGCCATATAGTTCCGTTGTAAGCGTACAATGCTTGTATTACGGATACCAGATAGTTGATATATTACACATATTATTTTAAAATACATACATATTATAAACTGGAGTACAAACATTCGTGCTCAACAAATGAATGCCCCCAGCGAGACTCGAACCCGTGACCGCTGGCGCAGAAAGCAGGGCACTACCAACTGAGCCAAACGTGTCGTCGTAGTTTTCGGATAGAAAAATGCTTTATTATAAAGAAAATTGTAAGTGCCGTAAAAAGCTGTAATTACAATCTTATAGCCAAAAGAAAGACTATTATTACTTTATAGGTATAAAGTGGCCATTGTTTGAATACTTTCACTTTCTCTCATTTATTACGTACATTATGTAGCTAGATGCCATTGTTCTATTGAATGCAGGTAACTTAATAGTTTGTTATTCTAACAGTAATGATCATGTTCATTTTATATTAAAATACATATTGAAATACTTAGTTTATTTAGAACTAGAGGCTCACCCTCGCTTCGCTCGGATTCGTCCCTAGGTACGTGTTGTATATTTACTTCGCACCACCCGGAATATATTTGCTGATTTAATTACCATTGCACGCACCATGGCAACGGTTATAACTGATACGTCAAATCTAACTTTTAGCTTTAAAATGACGTAATTTCTATACAAACTTTCATCTCCTATTTCAGCCCTTTACAGCCTTTTTTCGCCTTAAAAAGTAGCCTATGTCCGTCTCCTGGCTCTAAGCTACCTCCCCACCAATTTTCAGCTAAATCGGTACAGTCGTTGTTGAGTTATAAATAGTGTAACTAACACGACTTTCTTTTATATATATAGATTTATTTATATACTAAATATAAATAATATTATATAAAGCGTATTTTAAATTGTTCTTTTTTTTCAGGTACCTACAGCTGCCTTTTTGTAGTATCGAGAAATTTCTTCATCGGAAAAATTTTTACACTAAAGGTAAACTATATTAATTCTTAAGATAATAAAATATACTTACAATAACCATTTACGAAGAAAATATTGACTGAACAACAAACATTCGCAATCATCACACAAATTGATGCCTCCAGCAGGAAACGAATCTGCGACCGCTGGCAAAGCAAGTAACTAAACTACTACTACAACTAACTGAAATAAATTGCAAAACAAATTTATTCCTGTAAATGTTCTGAGGGCAGTGGTAGCCCAGCGGTAACGCGACGCTTGTATAACCGAGTGATGCGGGTTCAAATCCGGGTCTCGCACCTCTGATATTTTCATGTGCGAATCATTTCTATCATGATTACCACTTGCCTTACGGTGAAGGAAAACATCGTGAGGAAACCTGCATGTCTGAGAAAACCTAGCAAGTTTTCGTAAGACATGTGAAGTCCGCCAACACGCACTGGGCCAGCGCGGTGGACTATGGCCTGATCCCCCTCGTACTGAGGGAGGCCCGTGCCCAGCAGTGGGACGTTAAAAAGGGCTAATGATGATAATGATGTAATGTTCTAACATAAATATAAAACATAAGTACAGACAGAATATTCAAATTATTTTTGTAACGAAAGCTAAAAAAGCTTCAGATCTACACGTACAAATCCCTGTCTTGATAAATGTCAATGTTTGATTTGTGGCACCTATTCGTCACACGAATATAACTTATTATAAGGCAATAAGGCATAGCATTAATATAAATGTTTCTTTTGACATTTCTACGATCAACGTCAACAGTGTTATATTAGCAGTAACATATTTTCGGTAGTTCCCAATAAAGTCTATATCTAAAGTTTTTCTCTAATAAAGATAGTTTGTCACAACCTCCATACAAATTATGTGATGTACACATCTATTTATCTATAGGTTATTAATATAGTTATTTGTTAGAAACAGAAAGGATTCTACGATTCATTAAATATCAAATGTTTCATTATAAATATGTTATATTATGCTGTTTTTACAAGCTTGCAATATTTGTGTCTAAATTTGTTCGGGTTAAACCTTGTAACTGAATTTTAAAGCAATTATCCTCGATTGATTGATTGCTTACACGTTTAGTTTGGTTGACAACGCAGGTTTAGTTAAATGACGTCATATTAAATCCAATATGGCGGTCTCCCAAATATGGCGGATTATACGTTTATTTATGACATATTCCCTTAACATAGATATCAAATTTAAAAGTTTGCTCAGAAAACTACGAATAAATAACTAAAAAATAAAAATTTCAATTAAAACTAGTCAATTCATTACACTACACCATTTACACTTTCCCTACTTCATTAAACTATAGTATAACAGACCTCAGTAAATATAACATTTATACTAAAACATGTACATCACTTTAGGTTTAGATTAACCGCCGCACTCAGAGTCATTTAAATGAACCATTAAGTCGTTCTTTAGTATAGAGATTCTCGACTTAATTGTTCATTAAGTGACTCTGAGTGCGGCGGTTAGTTACTTATTATCGAATGACACAAAAAATAGCTGCGACTTCCTGGTCGACTTAATATGCACTAAGCAAAAGCGTATGATTATGATTAATTTATTTTTTACGGTCAACTACATTATCGTTAATCATGATCAAACAACGTTGTATTTGTTGCATGTAATGTACCTATTTAATAACGCTGTTTAACCATAACAGGTAAAATAAAATTTTTATGGTAAATATTTGGCAGACACAGGAAAAAACATGAAGAACAAGACAAGAATAGGATAAATTAAATATAAAGACTGAACTAAGTAATTGACTTTAGTGTACTTAGGTCCGATTTCACCAATGGTGTCGTTATCGAAGAATAGCTATGCCAGGTATAAAATTATTCGCTGCATTTATTCTCAGAATTACTTATAGTACGTTTCACCACTTTGTAAGGACAAAAAGTTACTCCTAGTATTACTATTCTTAGATAAGTGAATGCAGACAAATTAAATAGGCTTGTCATGGTCTAGTACAGTATAGCATAACAGGACATTTCTAATTTAGTCGTCACTTTGAACTTGTGTCAATGCAGTATATTATCTATACTCTTTGTGTCAATGTGTCAGTGCTGTTTTTCAAACAAACTATCTGTAAAGTCACGCTGGTGTTTAAATTTCATTAATATGCTTTGTGTTGTGTTTATTGTTTAAAAAAAATATCTTAAAGGAAACGAAGTGCTAACTTATATGCTTATTTATATTTATTTATTTATGTAATGGTCGCTCAGTAATAATGTACTCTAAGCGCTCAGGTGACATAATTTTGACACCAATTTGATTTTATCTGAGGAATAAGCCGGTTATTCCTTCAAAATTGGTGGTATAAGAGTTACTCTCGTATAACTTTGTTATGCTTAGGGTAAGTAGTTGGTGAAATGAAAGTATGGTTATCTGAGAGTAAATAGCAGCTTTATCCTAGGAATAAAACTTATTCTACTTTGGTGAAATCGGACCTTAAACTTCTATTACGTAACAATAGTCCTGAAGTTTAGTAATTTGTACGAGGAATGACTAGAAGTTGGACTAATAATGTTGTTTTAGACTGTTTTGTCTTGTCAAAAGTTACACTTAGTCTTCTCTTGTCTTAGTTCTTGAGTATTTATTGCTTTTCTACCTTAAATATACATCAAGCCATTAATAATTAAAAGAGATCGATGGATTCGAAGAAATTTCATATATTCTTGTGCTGTAACTTGTAAGTACGTTAAAATTACCCTGATTTTCACTCATAAATTGCTGTCATTGCAAATCACGCAACGAATGACATGTGTCATGTCAATGTCAATGTCAATCACATGTCATTGATAAAAAAAGCTAAATTTGATGTTTAAAATTAAATTCTTGAAAAAAATTATGAGTCAAAATATTATGATTATACTTTATTATAATAATCAAGGGTCCAATCAACTAATCAACTAATTTTATTAGCGACGTAGAATATACGAAAATTTTAATTCTAAGTTATTCTTAGAATGTAAAGATAAAAAAAGTTATCTTTTTATTTTAATCTCACCCTGGATAAAAGAACTTACAGAAAGTCATGAAAAAAAATGATCAGAGGTCAAATCGTTATAAAGTACACTAATTTTGTTACATTATAAGTTATTATTATAAAAATTGAAGAACATAGAAATATCTACAATTCTGATCTTAGTGAATTTTCATACGAGCAGCTTTTATTGCTTTCCATTTTAGAGCTACCTTTATTTGAGTGGGTTAAAACAATAACTATTCTAACAATTATTACAAACTTACAGATCATCATAGAATATTAAACATATTTAACTGTCAAAGTAAGTACCGAATATCATACTTAAACTTCCATAATTTCACCATTAATGTCCCTTAGCATCGCTATAAATAACCCCTATTATAATATTACGACTCTCGGGATTGCAAAATGTGATATCTGATCTTTAATGTCATGTAGTAATGGAAATATGTGGTTAATATGAATGCATCATACACAATTTAATTATAATTAGAAGGAAGTTTTTAGATACCTTTGAACAAAAACAATTTTTGGGGTTATTTGGAAGCACCATGTAAAATAAATAAAAAAAACACGTGTTATCTTTTACTGATAATAAATAATCATTACTGAATTGATATTATATTGTTCGAGACAAAAGCTTTAGCTTAATACAAAGTACTATACAATTCACGTATTGAGAAACTCCTCTTTTTTTGTAATCGGTCAATTAAATTGAGACGACTGCTATAGGCAATGAAGAAAATTCTTTTCATTTCCTCACAAAAGAAAACAAATACGTAGTAATTTAGGGCAGGTTAAGAGGCAGAAGCTGCGATCATTAAAGCGATGTGTGCGAGTGCTGAGCGCAATCGGTCTGCTTTCAACTAAGTCGATTTTTTGCCTATTTTATGATTATACGGTATTAGGTATAAGATGCTTATATGATATAAAGCAGAGGTAGTTCAGTGGTAGTACACCGCTTGGGAAACCGAGTGAAGCGGGTTCAAACCTCTCGCACATCTGATATTTTAGTGTGTAAATCATTTCAAACATGATTATCGTGTCTAAATTTAAAGAAAAACATCATGAGGAAACCTGTATGTCTTAGGGAACCTAGCTACATTTGGAAGGGCTATTAGACTATTGTCTGTTCTCCCTCACTTTGAAAGAAGATCAATCAGTGCCCAGCAGTGCCCAGTGTGAGACGTTAAAAAGTAAAGTTCAGTCGAGTCGAGTAAAGTCAAGTTCAAGTATTCATACGTTATACATATGTACAATTCTAAGAATGGCTCGTATGAAATAAGGGAAATCTAATCCATATAAGGCCCTTAGCCGGCTTACCGAGATGTAGGTACTGTTAAACCTGCAAATGAACTAGATGACGGGATAAGCTTCTTATATCTTCCTTAGAAAATGAAAATACCTTTGTAGGTAGATAGTTATTGTATTCATAAGTTGCAGGTATGAAGCCTCGAAAAGCACAAAATAATATAACCACAATAAATAAATCTGATATGCTAAGATGTATCCAAAGATATAGAGGTAAGGATTGATATTCTCATTAAAATCAGAGATCTTTTTCTACGTTGTATCTACAGTTATTTTAGAATTTTGTCCGTCTGTGACCTATAGCAAGAAAACCACTGGACTGATTTTAATTAAATTTGTTAGAATTATATTTGACTATCCCGGTCAAATATATTTACAGCTAGATAATATCTCATGTCTTAAAAATCTGAACTATACCTAGACGCAGCTAAAGACGAATCCAAGCGAAGAGTCGCTAGTTACTAATAGATTTAAAAAATACTCGTACTATTAAATATAATTTTATTACTTTACCTTCGTACTTACAATACTCTAATGTATTTGAAAGGGCAGTTATTAATACTCAATATCTAATGGATTTCTGTCATATCAGGCTTACAAAGGAACAACACTGGTTGATGGTTCCAAGTTAAAAGCTTGTACCATTAGTGGGGAGCTTAATGAGTGTTGGCTGTTTTTGAAGAAATGTTTGACATACATATAGCTGTTGTATTTCTCAGTAAACTCAATTCACTCACAATGAAGTATTTAACTTAAAAGTTTACATATTGCTGAAAGTTACCCTCGTAGGTCCCTAAGTAAATTCTAGGGTAGGAGCTTGGACCCAGGTTATTATAGACCATCTGTGTGAATTTCATCCAAATCTTTCCAGGTTATAAAAAAATTTTTGCATTTGTAATAGTATTCAAATTATAAATGATCGTAAAATTTATATACTTCTAAATTAATTTTATTGTTCGTTTTAAAAATGGAGAGAAAATAAGTCTGAATTTTAGCAGTTAAAATTGGCAATATGATATTCTCTAATTTGAATTATCTATTGATATTACAATTCACCATTGAAATGTTTTGGTAATGATCAAATAATTTCCATTTATTTAGATATTGCTCTATTATAATTTATATCACTCTTCTTTACAATACTTGAGACTCGCTCTCGCTTGGATCGAAGATGATTATACACTTTGACAATTAGTATACGTTTCTCGGAAATGAGATATTTTTTGGCAGTAAAATGAC
This sequence comes from Boloria euphrosyne, assembly GCA_951802675.2. Classification (NCBI taxonomy): domain Eukaryota; kingdom Metazoa; phylum Arthropoda; class Insecta; order Lepidoptera; family Nymphalidae; genus Boloria; species Boloria euphrosyne. Next base: position 10,638,024 of record OX637885.1, read on the forward strand.
CCGGATAATAAGCTATCATTATACCAAATTTAATCAGAATGTGTGTGCTCTTTATGCGGTCACAGACAGACAATCAATGATATTTTAACTACAGATATGTTATACGCTCACTAAACAACCGAAAAAAGTGTTCCGCGCTGCACACATACACACTTTTCATTCAAGGTACATGTCAAAATGATAGAAAGGGGATAGTCGATAAAATCAATAAGAAAAAAAGAGACAGCTAATGTTGTCAATTGCGCGTCAATGTAAACAAACATTAGTCTAGCGACCGATGACATATCAGAATATTAGGCAAATAATTGAAATATATTAATAAATCGAAGTATTCTGCGTTCTTACATGTGGTATGAGATCCCTTGTGTTTTATTAACTTTGGTATTATAATTGGTGCATTTCCTAAATACACAGGATGGCATTTTTTTAAATTTTGTAGCAGCGTACCACTCGTCGCCATGCGATGACACAGACTAAAGGCAATACGTCCTAATTAGGACGTTTTCGAGTTTTCACGATTGCGCGCTCATAACATATCTATAGTTAAAATATCATTGCAGACAATTAAAAAATTCTAATAACAATAAATTCATTTTATTTTATTATACGTATAGATAATATCTTCATAATACAAAACCAAGTAAAACTATTGAGTATTTTACATAAAATTTTAACCCTAATTCTGGTATCACGGAAGCGGTCTAAAAGGAATGTAATGTGGCCAGTGTGGGACCTAAGCTCATCCGTCTTTCTAAGCCTGATTTAGCGGGACTTGGCAAAAAGCCATAGTGAAGGGTAGTTCAAACACAGCTATCTGTTCGAGGAGAAAGTTGTTTGAAGCGTCGTATTACTGCGAAAATGTTGAATTTTTAAAATAATACAATAGTATACGTCTTACACACATATATTATTAGGTTCTTTATAATCGTATATGTATTTTTAAACTATTTTAAAAATTATTATGTTTTTATTGGATTGTTCTGTTGGTGGGGATGATCCCAAAATCAAAAAATCATCTGGGGACGGAATAATTATTTACGAAAATGTGTTTGAAGACATCTCCAAGTTAAATCATTATGTCCTATACCTGTACTAACAGACAAACAAGAAATCAACTATTGTTTTGGGATCTATATCATGTACATGTGTGTGTCGTGTACGTAACAGTGATTGTTTTAAGAAAAAATGCACAGATTTCGCTTTGCTTCTATTTTATTCTAGTTATATAGAGACGAGCAATAATTCCTACGAAATTTTCTTCTGACTTTAAAAAAGAAGCTTTAACGTCGATTTCCACATTTCATTCAAAAATGACGAACTTATTTGTAAACTTTCACCATATTCCACCCATTTCTAAGCCTAATTTTCGAAATCCTGTAGAGCAAGTCTTCCTTTGTTTTTTTAAAGAAATTTTTATGCATAATTCTCATTCCCAAAGTCAATAATTTAAGCTGGGTGTTGCCACTTTAAAGTTTTGCTTAAAGAAATTAAAATTTTAAGTAGACTGAATATCATCAAATTAAGTGCTAGGTACTTACATGCAGTATAAAATATATTGAGCAATATCTCCTAACGTACCAGAACAAATGTTCCACTGTAATAGATGTGACGACACCCTGAACTCATCTCGTAAAACGGCCACTCTCGAAAATTACACCGCGTTAAAAGCGTCACACATCTTTCGTAGCACTTTCGTCTAAAATCGTAGTTAAAGCATAGAAAATGAAAACCAAAAATGGAACTTCGTCTAGACGACGCCCTTGACTGCATCTTGACATTTAGGTGCTTTACACTCTAAAGCTCTTTTATAGAAAAATGTCATTTTTTGTAAATTCGAAGATTTTACAAGTAAATGTTATAGTAAATTTTTAATGGCAATGAGGACATTAAACTAATATATTACTAGGATAGTAGTAAGCTTTTTTATTTAATTATAAGCTACGTACATAAGAAACTTTTGCTATTTAGCCTATTTTTTTCACAGACTAAAATGTAGCTTATATCACTCTAGCTTAAATTCTGTATCCAAGTGTGGGAGCCTCCATTATGTAAAAAGTGACGATTCAAAAGTGCTTGTAAAAGTTTTTTTTTATTTAATTATAAGCTACGTACATAAGAAACTTTTGCTATTTAGCCTATTTCTTTCACAGACTAAAATGTAGCTTATATCACTCTAGCTTAAATTCTGTATCCAAGTGTGGGAGCCTCCATTATGTAAAAAGTGACGATTCAAAAGTGCTTGTAAAAGTTTATTTGAATAAAATTTATTTTAAATTTGATATGATTCTAAAAATTGGACAAACAACACTAATTAATGTATTATTTATCTGGAATACTACTGCTATAATAAGGGTTTCAATTGTTTCTTACAATTACTTTTAATCAAGTTTATTTATTTGATTAAGTCCCTAAAGAAGGGGACCTTCTTTAAGGTGAATGTCTACAATTAGAGATACCATAAAATTTAATAATAGAAAATTACGCTATCCACTTATAATTTTATTATTATAATGTTTCATACGACCGGAGTTATAATAATAAAATATACGATATAGAAAATTTGTAAGTGTTTTCGTAAGTCACGTTTTAATGTTAAAACCTGCTTTACATATAGCTTTCTTCCTTTCCTACTCATAGATTAACACTTGCTACTTTCCATCAGCTTACTTTACAAGCAGAGTCAGAGGGGAGAACTAGTATAATATAAATATCGAAAACATTAATTTGGCGGTACGTTCGGTTAAACAGAACCTCGTTCATGTAGAAGGCGACAAACAGCGATTTCATCCATTACATTATAAATTGGGCGTGAAATGAATTGTCCACACTGGCATAGATCCTAGATCACAGTAAAACTGCTAAATTACACTCCGAGTTAAATTGTAACGTAAATCGAGTTAAATTAGTACGATGTTTTTGCATTTATCGGTTAATTGTTCTCAATATTTCAGCTTTAATGAAATATAAATATTTAGGATTGCCTGTTTAATACTGCCTTTTTATGTGATTTATTAGGATTTTGTAGCTAAAGATTTAGTACGTACCGTTTAAGTCTACTGTATACACTTGTGGGAAGTCAAAACTTTTGTTAACCCTCGTGTACGCTTTTGCTATGCCTATTTTCACTTCATTTTACTCATAAGAAAAACTACAGATGACAATTATAATTAATTCTCGTTATATGTATTAGCACATTTTTTTAATAAAGAGCTACATCTACATTATTATAAATGTGAATGTAAGTTTGTTTGTTACGCTTTCACGCTAAAACTACTTAACCGACCAGCATTAGAAGAAACATAGGATACTTTTTTTTCTAGCGGACTTGAAACCATGAACGCGGGCGAAGCCTACTGGTACTGCTAGTAATTGTATGAAAAGAATGACGTGTAAAATATACAATCTTGTCACATTCAAACTAAACTTGTCTAGAAGTTTTCAATAGTTTAAAGAGATTTTACAAGAAATATAAATATAAATTAACTGCCTAGATTAATAAAAATCACAATGGGCATCGGTCATTTCCTCAGTCATCAGGGGAGACTGGCATGATTCGAATACAAATGAAAGCTTTTCGTCGTAGCTTACTTCATTCTGAGGACCGCTCTTGAGACAGACACCTACATAGGATGATATACCATGTACCTAGTATCTAGTACCCTGACGTGAATACATTCAAAACTTCAGGCGCCATAATGCTCAGTTACGAGTACCTTTGTGAATTATAAGATCTTTTATATACGTATTGTTATTTATATTTGAGGAGAGACTTGTTTCATTTCTTCAGAATTTGTTTAACCGTTGGACCACTTGCAAGCCCTTTCTTTCATGATTCATAATTTGAATTAGTAAAAAAATATGGAAACTAAAGGACATTAAACTACCTGGGGTCTAGACAAACTCCATTTCTGTTAGCGTTAACGTCAAAGGCCAGCTAAAAAATGAATGAAAATGACATTATCAGCGGAACAGTCACGTGACCATACGTTAATTCACAGATAAGTTACAAAAATGTATCGGAACGCTAATGCTAACGCCAGGAGCGTGACAACGCTGTCGCCTTTTTCACAGAAACGGTAGACAAGTGGTTTTTCTGACAAATGCTAACGCCGCTGGTTTAAATATGACGTTCCCCATTTGTTTACTTGCTAATGATGGTTTAGTATCTCTAAACCAATAGCTTCCATCACTGCACTTATACCTAGAAAGTATATTGATCATAGTTTCCATAACAAATATACGATTGTAATTTTAAACTACGAAAATTAGTCACGAAAATTAATACTAAAACTTAGTGTTTTGGGGATTCTTAATTCTATATAAACTTAAATTCTTTAAAAATATATTTTCTATAAAATTTTACAGATTTAGTTCAAGATCTGGCACTAAATACTATCATGAATCCATTTTACGCTCAATACAAAATGGAATGGATGAAAGACTTCTTGATAAGCTTGCCAAATTAATGTCATACACTGTGCTTCGCTTCATTGAGTAGAGAAAAAGCTACTGCAAGTTGAGAAACTGTATTTGTTTTTATAATATACCTAAGTGTAATAAGTTTAGTATTTTAGGAACTAATAAAATATATTATCTAATATATAAAGGTCTCGTGTCAGTGTTTGTTATCGAACTACTCCGAAACGGCTTGACCGATTTGTATGAAATTTTGCGTGTATATTTGGTAGGCCTGAGAATCGGTCGTAGGCTATTTTTTTTCCCTTAGGTGATAAGGGTGGTGCTCCCCAGATATTTTATTTTTTTATTTAAAAAAAATGATAATAATATCATTTATTCAAATTTATCAAATACAAAACCAGAAAAAATCAATGCAAAAGCAGTAAAAAAAGTAGTTATATTGGCTTATTTATATCGGAAGTGACTTAGAGAGCAAAAGAGAATTCCAGCAAATAAATAAAATACGCGAGGGAAGCTGCGATGAATAATAGCACATTGTATTTGAAGATAAATAAAAATATATAGTAAAAAATTTATGTTATAAACTAAGCATTTTCCCGTAGATTAGTATAAAAATATTAATTATATATTGTTTAACTTGATAGCTATATCATCAGGTTTTTTTTAATTCAGTAAAATGGCCATAAAAGTCAATGTTTTTCGATTAAACGATAAGAGTAAACCGTTGTATGTATATATTTAGCCCATTTTTTTACATTCCACTGCTGGGCAAAGGTCTCCCATCTATATGAAAAGTCCACCTCGCTGGCCAAGTGCGAGTTGCGTACTGCACATGTCTTTCGACCTCGATTATCTTAGACATGCATATTTCTTCACGATATTTTCTTTCACTGTAAAAAGTGCTAATAAGTAAAAAAATCACAGGTCACACGAAATCCGGGCTTTGAATCCAAGCGAGCCTGTTACCACTGAGCTACCACTACCTATATCTGAAGCGATATGTCAGTACTTAGTATGATATAAAAGAAACCCAACCCAAAAATAATTGAAAAAGTTTTCTTAATACGGCACTTTATAAAACACATGCATTATTCATATCGCATAACATTTAATGTCTTCGGAGATTTGTCGGGTAATCGTTTTCGTATTTCTTGCCCACGTCCTGAATCCGTATGCCTCTAGATTGATGGTCGATCGCCTTTATGTTTCCTTACATCTTATCTTTTCTTGAACTACGTTTAATGTGATTTCGGAAATAATTATTTTTGTTTTTGGCTGAAACTAGTTAATTCTGTACGGATTTACTCGTCGTTTACGTTCTTATATTATGTCTTGCATTGCCTTCAGCCCTTTTAAACGTCCTCCCTTTAATACGGGGATCACCGCGCTGGCTTATTGCGTGTTAGCTGACTTCGCGTGTCTTTCGAAAACTTGCTAGGTTCTCTCAGACATGCAGGTTTCTTCACGATGTCTTCCTTCACCGTAAGACAAGTGGTAATCACGATAGAAATGATATATATATATATATATATACACATACTCGTATATTATGTACACTGAAAATATGATATATGCATGTTTGTTTATTTAAGGATAATTTTGGAAATTACTTTTTTTTTTTTTATGGGACAAAGGGGGCAAACGGGCAGGAGTCTCACCTGATGGTAAGTGATTCCTCCGCCCATGGACATCTGCAACACCACAGGGCTTGCAGATGCGTTGCCGGCCTTTCAGGAAAGGGAGGGAGGGAGGAGGGAGAAGGGCGGGAGGAGGGAGAAGGGCGGGAGGAGGGATGGGGAGTGGGCCTCCCGGACTCTCACTCACCGGACGAAACGCGACAGCATAGCTGCCACTTCACGCCGGTCTCCTGTGAGAGAGTGGTACTATACGGGGCGTGCCGGCCCATTCGGCTGCTACCCGAAGGTAACAAGCATGGCACTACCACTGGATTGATTCTAAAAATTCTCTCTGAAATATTTGAGTCATATTAGCTATTTTAACGTCGTTTCAAGGCAGAGGCAGACGTTGACTTGTTAATATCTTGCTTGCCAAAAATTATTTCTCTTGCTATGTATTTATTGAGTTTGTGGTTAAATTAGGTTTAGATATATTTTTTTTAATAACACAGGGATAGTATTTTTATACATTTCACTAGTACTACAAGTACTTTCTTAGGTTTGCACGAATATTCGACATTATAAAACTACCTTTTCGGATTTTGTCGCGGATATATTTTGATTTTGAGTACCCGACGTTTCGAATGCGTTTGAATCATGGTCATGGAAAAGGTAGTTTCATTTATAAAGTACTCTACAAATCATCCTTTCTTCTGCTATTAGTTTTTTTGTGATTATTATATTTAGTATAAGCAACAATTGCCAAAATTAATCAATTTAGATGCGATTTTTTATCATCAAATTATAATATTTATCAAAAATACAATTAGTAAACTATAACTTTCACAATAAATTTTCATTAAATATTTCATTTTAAAAAGCTCGTAACACAGAACTGCAAATTAAAGTATTTACCTAAGTTTTTATCTTATTGCAAAAATCTGTCGTGTCGTGGATGACACATTTTAAATTTACTTTATTCTTGCCTTGATAGAAGCCGGCATTGACCTGATAACTGTTTTCGAAACGGTCAAAAAAGGTGAGTTTGCAAGAACTTACTTATATTTAAAATTTCAAATATTATAATAATAAATATACTGGGACATTGTTACAACATCACCATCTAGTTCCGTGGCTTACGAGGCTTGTGTTACGGAAATCAGAGAGTTGATATACTACACATATCAATTTTTAAATACATACATATTATACATACCTATATAAACATCCATGACTGGAGTACAAACATTCGTGCTCAACATGTGAATGCCCCGAGCAGGACTCGAACCCGCGACCGCCGCGCTGGCGCAGAAAGTAGGACTCAACTAACTGATCCAAACGTGTCGTCGAAATTATATATGTAATAAAATATTGGCTTAAATCTAAGAAATGTTCTCGAGGTTTAAGTTACTTACTTACCGTACATTTGCTTCAAGTGGTATCGAACCTACGAAATAATCAGACCGTATCAAACATACACATGATGGCCATAATTTTCTTTCTTTCGACAAAATATATCACATTATCATGATACAACTAGTATAAGAACTAAGAACGGTTCTCTAAAACTTTCTCTACATACAGGTAGTTAGGAAGTGAAACCCAGGAAACCTAACCCGTTTTAATATGACTTAGTAGAGCTCAAAAAGTAAATAAGCCTTTAAATGGCAACACTCCATATTTATATATATTTTAATTATTTTTAATTAAACACTATTTGACATTACTTCAATTAATTAATTTATAATAAAATTATTAAATAATAAAATATTATTAAAATAAGAAAAAAATATTATTAATTTATGTAAAAAAAAGAATTGTTAAAGTAGTACAAATTATAATTTAGCGATTCTACGACACCCTGTTAAGTATGAGGTTGTTAAAAAGGTACAGTACGGTGGATACGTAAGTATACCTACTTGGGAAGTGATTTATTACGTTACGTTACGCCGATGGTGTACCGTAAATGTGTTTTTATAATACTTACAATATTCTTGTGAATTTAGACCACAAGTGAGCTTTTTTTTAAAAAAAATCAAGCATACTAAATCGACTTCAATTTATTTTAAGAACCTGAAATGGCTAAAACACAATTTAACTAACTGAAAAGACAACTAATCTACCAACAATGATATTTTTAGAAACAAACCGGCAGAGTAACAACTTAATAATGCTACCACGATAAGTGTCATGACACAACTACCCCCCGATGCCGGTTATACATCGACTTTTATAGATTTCTCCCCACTCTAACATCCTCTTTCCTATTCATCTTCCACACGGCCTTTCCTGACAGAAGACCGTCCTCGGTCTTCTTCACCTTCTAACCTTGGAGTTCAGATAGAACCTCGACATCGAAAACCTGAGTGACGCCAGGAGCTAAAGACATTACACTCTCATCATCTGCTGCCGTATATAACAATAAAATCACCAGACAAAAAAAAACATAAGTGCATTTCCAAAACTTGCATGTCTATATGAAGGTTTCAATTTGATTCATTCGTGGGCTAAGCTCACCTAGCATAACTTAAGCACAATGGATGTGAAACAAACAGATATCTGTACCAATTACCCGGGGCAGGACCCGTCGGGGGAGTGCGCCCTCACGACTCGCCAGAGAACCATGTCATAGCTTTGCGTGTGTAAATCAGTACCTATAAAAGCATGTTTCAATCCAACCTACCCCCAAATATACGTTTAATGTTTGCTACACAAACATAATATGCAACTGTCAACTCATAGTATGATCACTGCTCCAGGACGACATGTCTGAGTAACCTCCAAGACACTGTCCGAGCTCACACACATTAATCTTAAGCTACACAAGGTATTTTCCATATACTAGGATCGCATGTCTGAGCGCACTCCAAGACAGCATCCAATAATACGAAACCGTACCCCACTTGAAGTGCACCTGTCGGCCAGGACAGCATATCCGAGTACAAAGACCTGCGAGACATGCTATCCCCAACCGCAAGATACCACTTCCCTTGAATGTGTCAACCCCAATGAAAAAACACAAAATAAGCATCTTTTACGTACGCAGTAAAAAATAAAATAAAAATTTTACAGTTAACATTTCTACAAAGGTCTGGCATAAAGCACAGCACCTACTATAGCACAGATCACGACTACCGCCACGTTCATGCCGAGGACTACAATTACATCGGCGACTTTCGCTACGATCTCGCTGGTTTTCTGACATTACAACAAAATGAAAAAATACGATCTAAAAATCACCGTTAATTCAAATAATTTAATTTTCTAATTTTAGCCTGAAAAGCAAAACAAAACTAATCTATAAACAGCGACCAACACAAAACACTAATTAACAAAATCAATGAAAATACACCAAAACCATGATAGTGACGATACCCTCCGATAAAAACTTTTAAATAAAAACAACCAACAAATATCACACGCTAACAAAAGTAGTGGGCGAAACAGGACCTATCCCACTTCTGATCTTGTGAATTTAGACCAGAAGTGAGCTTTTTTTTAAAAAAAATCAAGCATACTAAATCGACCTCAATTTATTTTAAGAACCTGAAATGGCTAAAACACAATTTAACTAACTGAAAAGACAACTAATCTACCAACAATGATATTTTTAGAAACAAACCGGCAGAGTAACAACTTAATAATGCTACCACGATAAGTGTCATGACACAACTACCCCCCGATGCCGGTTATACATCGACTTTTATAGATTTCTCCCCACTCTAACATCCTCTTTCCTATTCATCTTCCACAATATATAATAATAAATAATTGACAGATACACCGCGAGTGTCAAATTATCTCCTCAGTGATCTTTAAGAAGTAGGTAAATTTGTAGTGTAAGAGCAAGACCCAGGATTTGAAGCTGCTTCACTGAGTTACCCAAACAAGCGTGTTACCACTAGGTTACCACTGTCTTACCGCTGGGTTACAACTGTCTTACACGAAGGAGATATTCGCTAATATAAAAAAATAAATCAAAGTAAATAATAATATATAAAAAGGTAATCACGAGAACATTATTACTCAAAGCTATAAATAAGTAAAAAATAAGTTCATAAAACATTATTAGTATGGGGGAGTGTTTTTATTACTTGTTCATATTAAAACATTTCTGAGCTTTCCGAGGTCTTATGTTGTAATGAATATTTATTACATACTTACGTAATACGAGGTATACATACTTTTCTCTTTTCGTTTCTAAACAGCCAAAGTAACAAAAATTAATAACTATTAGTCTTATATTTACACGAGCGACCCCTTTTAGTATAAAATTTTACTAACTTTGAATGTCTAAATTATTTATATCTAATATAATAAAAAGTCTAAAAAATAAGTTTCAAGCTTCTAGCTTTAAAAATAACGTAGTTTCCATACAAAATTTCATCCCTTATTTCAACCCCTTATAGCCCTTTTTTCGCCTTGAAAAGTAGCTATGTCCTTTCTCAGGCTCTATACTATCTGTGTACCAAATTTCATTTAAATCGGTTCTGTAGTTTTGGCGTAATTGCGCGACTGACAGACAGACAGACAGACAGACAGATATAGTTACTTTCGCATTTATAATATTAAGTAAGGACTAAAGACTAATATGGATTTCTCAAAGATGATATACTTTCTTGCAATAAAAAGTATTCTATATGCTAATCTGGGTCACCTTAATACTTGTACCTTTCATTGGTAAGATTTACCAAAAAAATTTTAATTGTACAGATTTGACTCAGTTATGATAAATATTTTCTATCTTAAATGCTCTACCAAATATATTATTTAATATTCTACATATTATATTGTAAAACCAAAAAAAACACTCGCTGACTGATGTCAGTTAGTAAGTCAGTTATTAACTCAAAGTTAAAGCTTTGGAGGGTTTCTAGTCTATGGTTTGGCGTTGGAGGGTCTCTCGTCTATGGTTTGGCATAAAACTTTTCTATTTCTATCATTCTATGCAATAGAAATCGCGAATTTATCTTGTATTTGAAAATATATAAATTCAGCGCCTATAGAATTCACTATTAATATTATTTTATCTATAGGCTAAGTTCTGGCTTTGATAGCCTTTGTTATTGTATATAGGCCACAAAAACAAAATCATTATATTATCTACATCGCTTTAACGGGAATCTCAATTTGTAATATTAGAATACTCGATCCAATCGACTAAACTTATCTGGGTTTTATGAACATTATTCAGTATTTTGTTTGTTTTTGAACCAAATTCATAAAGGAAGTATTCAATTCATTTAAAATTTTGCCTATATTTAGTATTTTCTATGAATGCCGATTGTGAATTGATTTTCATAAGCCTTTCCCCCAAGGATAAGCCCATAAATGATACACAAAACATTATTTATTAGTTCAATATGAAAACGTCGGACTGCCCTTTTATAATAAACATAATTTGTATTGAAATACACTAAATTATCGTATAGAATTGATATTGATAATACCTTCGTAAATACTCTGTTAATAGTGTCAAAGACCCAGCCTATACCCTTTCGTACAGCTGACACGAGAAAACTAGAGGCCGTTTATAAGTAAGTGTTGAGACCAACCGGCGCTGAACCTTGCCAAAATCGTAGATAAAAGTTTTAGAATTAATATTGTTTTTCTTCCAAATCTCTACATAAAGTGTGAAGTAAACATATCTAGCTAGTACTATGTTACGGGTAAAGTAATAATTCTGTTAGTTTTAATAGTTACCGGTAATTATTAAGAGTACCCGCAACACTTGGTTTAACAAGTAATCTAATTCACTCTCCGTGAAGATTCATTAATTTTATTCCCATAGAAATTATTCGTACTTTTACTAAATCAATTTTACAATAAAGTATTTTATTTGGTTATAACAATCTATAGATCACTATAGATCAAGGGTGGTGTAATATAAATTATAAGATATCTTCCACGGGGTGGGGTTACTTCTGTTCCACAAGTTTTGAAAATTTTGTTCACTGGAAATGTGTCGCTGTAGTTTTTTAGTTAACAATATTGTACTTGCTTCTTTCGTTTGTTACCTCAGAACTTTCGACTGGGTGAACGGATTTTGATGTTTTTTGAACAATCTGTCATTGAGAACATGAAAAGTTATACATGATAGTAAAAACGAATATTTTACTATTATCTGAAAATTAAAATAAAATACTTTTTTGTTACCTTAAGAGATGTTATGAGAAACGAGCTTATTAAATCTGTTTCTAACAGTCGTGTTCATTTAAAGCTTGTGAACCAATTTCGTATACGACGGCTTATCTCACTGTACAATGTATATGTGTATAATGTTTTTCACTTAGTAAAAGTATTAATATAGCTTCATTCGGGTTTGTCTCTAGGTTTTTTTTTTGGGTGGAATCTTAATTTTGTTTCTGAAATGAAGGTAGCCTAAGTAACTATTAATACTATCAGCTATCTGCCAATGGTAGTCCCATCAAAATCTGACCTGCTGTTTTAGAGATTAGCGGGAGCGAATAGACAGACAAATAAAAATGTCAAAAATTGTCTTTTTCTTATATAAGTACTTTATATAATTACATATACATTTAGTAAAAAGCTATTATGTTAATGTTACAAACAGACATTTCAATTTTAATTATATCAATTTTAATGATACATCAATAGATAGTATAATGACGATTAGTTACGAATGACAAAATCTACATACACACCTAAAAATATCAGAGCTATGTTTAATCTCACGGAATTACATTTTCGCTCATCGTATAAGCATCAAATAACAACCAGTTGGTGGCCAATTTCCTACGCATTCACTCCAGTGAACATTCGTGTCAGAACAAGGGCTGTCGACGAGGATAAAAGCTGTTAAGAAAATTAGGATTTTGAGTATATTTCGAATATATTTCGTACCTACTATAAGTACGGTTATATTTATATGTAAATATACGTATAAAAATAAATATGTTGGAACATTATTACAACAGCGCCATCTAGTTCCGTGGTAAGCTACACGGCTTGTGTTACGGATACCAGATAGTTGATATATTACACATATACATTTTTAAATACATAAATATTTTAATATAAACACCCATGACTAGAGTACAAACATTCGTGCTCAACAAAATATCTAGCGGGACTCGAACCCGCGACCGCTGGCGCAGAAAGCTGGAACGATTTTGATTATTGATTCTGTGAAGTTTGATATCCATCAGTTTGAACGCGAGCGAAGCTGTCTCCGATTTAATATAATATTGTGTTTGCACATACATATTTTATTTTATAATCAATTAACTATTTTTAGGACTATATAGTATACTCATATAATATATACTATTCGTATTTTTTTGTATTCCTTTAACCCACCTATTTTAACTCCTTATTCATCGCAGTAACAAAAATAACTGGAGATAACGTCACATACGTTCTTGTAGCCGACTTACAATTTAAAATTAGATATTTTTATACACGTACATTGTATTCAAAACAGTCAAAATGATTGTAATCAGTTCTCTTTTACTGAAATAAAAATTAACCATTTTACTTATAAAGACTTATATGAGAGATTATTAATTAAATGCAAAAGTAATTAAGCTCCTTAAGCTTTTCTATTATAAAATGTCAACCCTATTTAAGAACGCACGCAACGCCGACTTTGTCCCAGGCTTCTCAGTGTCGCACTGTGCTGTTCAGGTGATCTTATTAGCCACTCGTTTGAGCAATCATGTATTATACGGTTTGTGGAGGATGTTGCTTTTAGTATCGGTATAAATATTTAAAAAATAGTTATTTACTTAACAGTAGCCTATATTTGACTCAAGGTTGTACTCTAAAGTGTACTAAATTTCAGTTGTTTTTTTTATATTTTTGGAATATTAGCCTGACTAAAGTCTAGAATTTTTGGGGTACGAATCATTTGTTATATTTGCATTACACCGTAACTCGGTTACAGTGTAAAATAAACTAATACACAATCTCGCGTAAAATTATAAAAATATCTATCTTCCATTCATAAATGAATTCTTCAGGCGGAACTCGAATCCACGTTCGCGGGCACAGCAAGTAAGAGCACTACAAACAAACACGTCGTCAACACTATATATGGAATTAAAACACGCAATAATCAAAAAATAATCTCAATTTGCCAATAATAACATTATTTTTATAAATGAAACTACCTTTTCGGATTTTGTCGCGGATTTATTTTGATTTTTAGTTCCCGACGTTTCGAATGCTTTACAGCAATCATGGTCACCTAAGAAAGTATTAACATTATTTTTAGATATAAACATTAGAAATAGTTAACTGCGAATTAAAAATTATTACTTATATTATACTAATTATATAAGAGACAAATTCTGACTCTCACTTAACTATTATCGTAGAAAAGTAGAACGTCTATCGATTCCATATCTATCTCTAACGAGGCACAGCTTTAAGCTTATAATTCAAGAATTTCAAATGTTTTATGTAGGGATAAAAAAGGTTTTATTATTCTCGGGAAATCTCATTAGCAGTTTATTAACGCGACTGGTCTCAATGAAAGCTCTCTTTGACTTGCCAAGGAAGAGTTTATTGACCTTATTCCATGGAACTTTGCAATATCCAATTAAAAATAATGACACTGTAGGTACTTTTTTTTTAATTTAATAATCATTAAATCTAAATCAGCTTTTCGTTAAAACAATAACCTAAAATATATGTTTATTTTAATTTTTTAATTAACAGTTGTGTTTCTATAAAAGCTATAGGTAATAGAAAACTTACAATCTAATATATAAAAATGCGTCACAGTGTTTGTTATCGAACTCCTCCGAAACGGCTTGACCGATTTTTATGATTTTCTTTATGTAGGTATATTTGGTAGGTCTGAGAATAGGCCGTAGGCTATTTTTTATTCCCCGAGGTGATAAGAGTGGCCTTCTCCAGATTTTTTTTTGTTTTTAGACCAAGTTTTTTATAATGTCTACTAATGCGGGCGGAGCCGCGGGAATTGCCAGTAATCTATAATTTCTGGATCCTTTAAAGCGAAAGTGGATATATAAAGCCTATTTATTTCCTTAATAATAATATCACAGCTTATCTAAATTATAGAAACTTTCTTTTTTTTACTCTTAAACTCTGTAAGAACTCTTGATAGGTCAAAATATTATATAAATATTCGTCTAAAATAAAACGTGTCTGGACTATAAAGTAAAGTTTTTAATATTTCCTACCTACAAAATTAGCGTTCCTATATTTTACAGGTAATTAATAAGATCCGGCCATTTTGAAAACACTTATATAAATTTCAGCACGTTTAATTAAGGAAGACATTTTACAATTTCGCTTCAGATGTTTAATTGTCTAAAGACTTCTTTAAAAGTATTATTATAGAGGACTAGTGACTTAGCCTTTCTTCGCTTGAGTTTGTGTCTTTTTTAAAATATAATAATATATCATCATCATCATCATCATCAGCCCTTTTCAGTCCACTGCTGGATATAGGCCTCTCTCATGGTGTGCCATTGAGCGCGGTCTTCAGCCCTTCGCATCCAGTCCATCCCAGCCGTACGGCGCAGCTCGTCGCACCATCTTGCAGGGCGTCCCACACTGCGTTTCTCTAACAGTGGTCTCCACTCGAGAACTTGTATAATGTATATGTATTCAACTGTAATTTGTTAGACGGTTAACGCTACATTTAAGCAAATAATTCATTAGAGTCTATACACAAAATTTGTTCAAAATTTGTCCGGCCGTTTTAGCATGAAAAAGGCTCAACACAAACGAACTTTCACTTTTATAACAGTAGGCCGATTTATAAAAATATTTCATTAGAAAGATCTGGGCTTGGGAAAATAGTCGATAAATGTAATTGGATCAGTACACCAGCTGTGCCGGTCAATTAATAACGAAAAGACAATATGCCGTTGATAAAATATATTTTTTGCGAGAAAGCTCGGTGTAATTTTGTCTTGGACTGACTTCAAAATAAAGGTATTTAGATGTATGTTTTTTCAGTTTCGTTGGTTCTTTACGTTGCCGTCATAGTTTTATAATGAATTTTATGTCCGTGCGGTTTTTAATACAACGACTTAAAAAATCGTTGAAAGGAAGGATTCAACATTTTTTTTTATATTGAATCGGATTTCTGAATACAGTGGTCTAGTACTGTAAGTTGTGAGTGAATAATATTTTGATATATAATAATTGAGTTCAAGTATAGGTTATTATTTCATTGTAGAATGTATGTTATCATAATATATTTAATGTTAATTAGCCCATCATGTAAATCATCATGATTATTGTTATAAATGATGGAAAACGTCTAAATAGAGTAAAGCGTAAAGTAAGAGCGCTATTCCATTGATTTTTAATTGTTTTCAAGCAAAAGTTTTTACATAACTATATTAATATTAATAATATTTTAAGGAAGAGATTTCTTTGACAGACAAAAATTGTAGAACTCTCTGCCACTATGTCGATATATCGATAACTAGGTACCGTTTTTAGTTTAAAATTTTTACAAACATGGAATGTCTTACTTATTTATATCTAATCGAAATCCAAAGAAAAAACAAGCTTCTAACTTTAAAAATAACGTAATTTCCGTACAAACCTTCAACCCCTCACAGCCCTTTTTGCAAAGTAGCCTTTATCATTTCTCAGGTTCTAAACTATCTATGTACCAATCTCATTTAAAATTGGTTCAGTAGTTTTGGCGTGAAAGCGCGACAGACAGACAATCAGAGCTACTTCCGTATTTATAGTATTAGTAAGTATAATGACTATTTCATTAACTTTTTTTTTCTAAATATTAATTGCACAGATTGAAATCGGTTAGAATTTTATTATATGTATAGATAAAATAAGAATTCCTTTGTAATCATTAGTTTGAATGATTTATGACAGAGTCTAGAACCTTCCAAGCGAAAATGCCGACGTGTCAAAATAGTTCCAGAAGGACCTTATGATTAATTAACGTAATTAGAATTAAGCTAAATTAAATTAGCTTTACAAGTCGTATTTCACTATTTTCAGCCATTTTTGAAGTTCTATGTATAGAATATTAAAATATTACAGTACTAATATCGTCACTTTTAAATTTCAGTGTCTATAACAACTTATTTTGATTACACCAAAAGTGAAAAAAAAACTTGCGATAGAGTTCAGAAATATAATGTCGTGTAACCTCTATAATATAATTTACAGTATCTTTTGTATAGTATAGTAGTAAAAAATACATTTATTAACTAACTAAAACAATTCAAACCCTATCGTATCCTTGGTTTAGAGTAGAGGAAGACGGAAAAAGAGATGGATGGCGTGGGATAAGGGCAGGAAGAAAGAGAGAGATCGTATGACGTATCCTTGGTTTGTCAACGATGTTTCTTTTTTTAATTAACCATTTAACATTATTTAAACGTTAAACCGTTAATAAAAACCGTTTTAATAAAACTGTTAAACCGTTTTTTTTTGTAATCGTTAGCGAAATCCATAGAAAAATAAATTTGAAAACCGTTATTTTTTGACTTTTATTAATGTCCAATTCCCAGTACTTCACAAATACTAATAAAAACACAAATTATAAACTTCTAAATTCTAGATTTATTAAAGAAAAACAATAGAATGCCATAAAAAATCGATGGGTTACTTAAAAAGTTAACGACTTTATCATTTAAACGTGAGCCGGCAAAAATGAAACGCTACTGATAAATGGTTTCATTAGGACAATGATAAACGATGTAGCGCTGAGCCTCTACAAAATAGACAAAATACGCCATCGGACGGGGACCTTTAATGCTTGCAATAAATCGTACCTTTACTTCCTCACTAATATTATAACTCCAAATATAAATTTTAAATGTAAATTCAGTATTATTTATGCGAATATTTGATATTATTACATGTTTTAGTTGTAGTGTTATTTAAAATGCTTTTTAGATTTGGTTTTAAGGTTTAATAAAAAGAATTGTTTCTTAAAATGTGAAAATAACACTGATGCTTAATGCATCCATTAAACAAATAATAATAATGATTTTTTAAAGTGCATCGATTTTAAAATCACTTAACTGTAATTATTCCTTCATTACAAGTAGTTTTCACGCTTATGCTTTTAAAAAATGTACACAACAATATTACTTGTGCTTATATAAAAAAACCAGCATTTCTCGCGGCTCCGTCCGCGTTTTAAAGATAGGAAACCAAACAAATTATACCATGTGATGTTTTATAGCCCGTTTGAGATTTCTCAGAAATTAGATATTTTCCAGCAGTAAAAATCAACCAGCTATCATCATACAAAATTTTATCAAAATCTATGCAGTGGTTTTCTCGTGACGCGGTCAGAGACAGACAGACAGACAAAAATTCTAAAAGCTATTAATTCGGCCTCTGTATCGATAATAATGACTATATCAATAAGATTTTTCAAAAAAATGTTATTATAATACTAGCAAACCCGGCCCGCTTCGCTGGGCGAAAGTTAAAATAAATTAAGCGGTTTTTATTTTCTAATAATCTAAAGAAATATAAATTACTCCTTATAAAATTAGCTATCTGCCAGTGAAAATCCCATCAAAATCGGTCCAGCCGTTTCAGAGATTAACCGGGACAAACAGACAGACAGGCAAAAATTTAAAAAATAGATTTTTTTGATGTAAGTATATACTTTTATATGCATTTAGTTAAAAGCTGTTGATTTGAAATTAAACAGACACTTCAGTTTTATTATATTATTATGTACTGATTTATAGATAATAAATAATATTATAAATGCATATAAGTATCTTTATAGCGTAGACCGCAGATCGCAATTAATTCAATGTTCACATGATTGGAATATACTGCAGCAATGATTGATAGGATTAAACCGCGGATGAGCTTTTAAAAAACTGTACACATCAATACGTAAATCATTTATGATGATCCAGTACTTACTATATGTTCAATCGAAAATATTTTCGGCTTGTATGACACGTATGTCAATGACAATTTTTTATTTCAATGGATTGTCGATCTATAGATAATACTGGTTTATTATTTTCTTAACTGTCTCGGTACACATCTACTACTTACGGCTAAACATCTGCATATCCTGGGTTCAAATCTCGGGTCGGGCCCAGTTTAGTTCACATTGTGTTTACCTTAAAATAGTCTTACAATTACTAACCTTTATTTCAAATTGTATGCATATTATACGTGTATCTAATTGTAAACTGCTGGTAGACCTTAATAAATAAATAAAATAAATAAAATATAAAGGCTTATATGGGACATACACCCATACTGAAAATATGAATATAAGTAAGTCTATTTATAAGTATTTAGCATTTGGACTTTATAAGTCAAGAGTTTGACTAAGGAAGGTTCAGTTATGCCATTTTAATTTAAAACCAAGTAAATTGTTCTGGTTTCCACTGTATCATATAAAAATGCTATTTAAATGACATTTTCACAGTACGATAGCAAATATTTTTTAATACACTCCACTACACTAAATTACTGCGAAATTGGTTTTGTATTGTTAATTGATTATACAGCCAATGGATATTTCAATTCATTATATAACCGTATTATTTTTGCATCTAATTATTATAATATAATATTTAAAGTTCAATAAATAATAAATAAGTGTTAAACTTTTTTTATATGTTATAATACTTTTAATAGAATTTTATATAAATCGATTTAGCGGATATCCTCCACTTTGCGCGATCTTTAGTGTCATCCAGGATAAGTCCGTTGGCTCTCATGTCCTGCTTCACGACATCCAGCCATCGCTTTCTTGGGCGTCCAGGAGGCCTAACTCCAGAAACAGACATAGAATATTTACGGAAAATCTTATTGAATCATTATTATCGTTACAGACGCTGAATCTTTAGTTTTTAAATTTTTCTCTGTCTGTCTATCTGTCTTTTTGTGACCGTATCACGAGAAAACCACTAGACGGACAAGTTTTGGTGAAATTTGTATGATGATATCTGGTTATTGGGGCAACATATAGGGTACTGTTCACTGCGAAAAAATATCTTATTTCTTTTGACGAACCCAAGCGGAGCCGGGTGAGCCTCTTGTATATTATATTATACCCCGGCCCTCCGTACACACTTCGAGTATGTCTTGAGTATAGTAATCGAAAGCACATAATGTACTGAAAATCAGGTTCAAATATCGCAACTAATAGGAACAAGTTGCGAACTTGGCCGATTGTTAGAGTTTGTAGTTTGATCCAATACTGAAATGCATCTCTGATCGAAGTACTGGTAGATTGTTTTGCTACTTCGAAATTCACTATAGAGTTTAATTTATTGAGGCAAATAAGTATTTATATATTATTTTTTGTATATTATAGAGGAACTGCCTCAGTGATCCATTGGCTAGCATGTGCTGTTGTAGATCTTGGCATTTGAATTGAGGTTATGGGTTCGAGTCTTGGGCCGAGGCAAAGTTTGGTCTGGAAGAGGTGGCCAATCTGGTCATCGTAGCTAAAATGAGTAAAAAAATCAACAAATGTATGTTAAATACATAGTTATATCTTATTACGAGTAAAACTCTAACAGAGACATACGAAAAGAAAAAAACCCTATGTTAAAATGATAAAATTGCAAAAGCGAAGAAAATATTTACCTATGTATGAAAGATTTAAAAAATAATTCCATAAGAAGATTACAGGGAAGGAAAGCTTATGTAAGGTTTGAAGTACCGAACATGGAAATCGACGTTTAAGCTTCGAATTATATTTCCGAAGTATGTTTATACATTAGCTACATTTAATGAGTATTTACATGATTACGTTTTATTCAGTCATTTTTATGTCCCACTGCTGGGAACAAGCGTCCAACACGCTGGGTAAGTGCGGATTGATCTTGATTATTTTATATATTAGTAAAATTGTATTTTTACTAAGCTTTAAACCAGCTTTTTAAGACAGATTTTTTTGCGGGTTGGTGGTCACGGAAGAGTCTCTCCTAAAAAGAGAGTTTTGTTTAGAAAGTGCAATCAAACCTATGTTTGATCTAAAATTGTACCAATGCCTTCTTATTAATTAAATGTAAATAAAAACATACAAGTTTATATAGCCAGCTCTGTTTGCCCAAAGTACTTAGCAGGTAAAATACTTATTCTATTCAAAGTTAGACGCAATTTCGTCCAGCACTGATGAAATGCAGATTTGATGATTGAACCAGATGTGCTTTGATTCTGGTTTTCTATAGTTACTCGAAAACTAAGCTTAACTGAAAGTGCTTATTATTCTAGGTACTAACTAGGATTCAATATATCTTTGTAATGGGCATTTTTGCTTTTAAGTGTGGTACGCACCACTGACGACTCTCTCGACGAATGATCTCGCCATTTTAATATTTACTAACAGTTCTTGCAACTTTTCTGCTTTCGAACTACAAAAAACTCTTTAGCGTTATGTTTTTAAGGGATTAATTCCAAAAAAAAAATATTCATAGTATATAACTATGTTTTTTCTTTATAATACATTGAATAAAATACATAAAAATACACATGGTGTAGGAAATTTTATAGTCCACAATTGTATATACGCGTACGTAAACACTCTATTCCTGTCGCGCTCAAATGACGGGGCGATATTTTGACACGATAGGTAAGAGAAAAGGCCGACCGACGGTTTTCGTGCTCAGGCATGGGGTTAAGCCGCCATCTTCCCAACTTCGGGCTACTAATATACGTAACTAATTAAACTTAACTCGAACTCAGGACCTCGAGATCTACTATACATGCTCACCACTGGACCACCGAGGCAATTACATAACAGTATCGATTATATTAGTAGCGTTAGGTCAAATTATAGTTCCTCGGCTTCTATATGTGGAAAGCGTTCAAAGAAACAACATAAGTTTTTGTCCACTGCTTGAAAATCGTCAGCAAAACGTGTCGAGTGCGGTTATGACAGAACTTTCTCACAAAATATGTTATACATGAATAGTTAGATAACTTTTTTATATAAAAACATTAATGTTTTGTCTTCTCGCTTATTTCTATTTAATAAGAAAGTAATTGTGAATTAAAAACAGTGATGTTAAAAAATAGTAGTATATATAAGTGTAAAAATTAAAAATTATAAGAATTAGTATAGAAAAATTATACCGTTTGAAAGAGTTACAAGGGCAGCCTATATCCGATCCCAGGATCCTACCTAAATTCTCGCCTTTTATCGAAATTGATTATTAAGCGTTCTAAGAGTAAAAGGTTACAAACGGACAGTTACTTTTATATTTATAATATTAGATATGGTTAATGTACAAGCAGTATAACTACGAAATGAAAGCAAAAGCAGTACCTAATATAAATGCAGTGTACCTGCTTAGGGAAATGAGTAACTTGGGTAAAGTTTGAAGCCTTATCTTTGCAACTCGAACTTAATTATTCTTATACTTGCAACAGTTAGTTTTAATCTTCTAAAGAGATTATACAAAGAAAGTTAATATATAATTGTCATTAGATTGTATGATTATGATTGTCTATACATATAATACGTTTGGCTTAGTTTGTAGTGACCCTACTTGCTGCGCCGGCGATCGCGGGTTCTATTCCTGCTGGGAGCATTCATTTGTTGAGCACAAATCTTTGTACTCCAGACATGGGTGTTCATATTTATAATAAGTATGTGTAGTGTATCAACTATCTGGTATCCGTAACACAAGTTTCGTAGCTTACCTCAGAAGATGGCGGAACTAGAACATATGTTAGTACATTTTTACATACAGTGCCATATACATTTTTAACTTAGTTGTATATAATATTGAATATTTTTTGAAAATCTAATTGAAATAGTCGTTATTAACGATACAGAAGCTGTAAATCAATAAACGGCCACCCATCAATATCTTGCAGTCGGCACAGATGCTTTACTCTAGTCATGTTTAAAGATTCCGCATACAAATCAAAGTTCAATGAAACATCGCCTTTTCTATTTCCGTCAAAGATTGCAAAACAAGATGAGCATTATATGAGATCCAGTCCCTAATCATTTAAACGGACCGGAATGGACCCCGCTTTTATTTACGATGTGTCGGGAAAGATTAAGTCAAATGTAGCGAAAATTACACACTTGTATATTGTACCTATTTATAGCATCATAGCTTTTCCTTTTAAGGGTAAAGCGCCCGTTTTCTTCAGTCACCCCTGCGTTTTACTGGGGTCTAATATATTTTTGTATATATACATATATCTTTATCTATACATCTATGCATATAAATATATATAAATATATAATATTTGAAATTGAAGTGTCTGTTTTAACTTCAAATTAACAGCTTTTCACTAAATTCATATGAAAGTATAAGGTACTAACATCAAAAAAACAATTTTTAAAATTTTTGTCTGTCCGTCTGTCTATCTCTTTATTCCGGCTAATCTCTAAAACGGCTGGACCGATTTTGATGGGACATTCACTCGCAGATAGCTAATGTTATAAGGAGTAACTTAGGCTACTTTTATTTTATAAATTGTGTTTATTTTGACTAGCTGAACCCGCGGCTTCGCTCACGCCAAATATAATTGAAGTGTCTATCTGTAATTTGAAAATAATTATTTTTTCTCAACAGATTTCTCTGTTCTTCTTTTTGGGTACATTAACATGGGGGTTCTTATCCGGTAAATATTTAGAGTTCAGTGTCAAAATCGAAAACCCTCTACGCGAAATTTATTAAACTGTCAGAGACGCATCCGACGGAAACGAGGGTATATCGTTAGTTTAACAAAAACAATACTGTTCACATTTTATGTCCCTACCCCATTTATCATACAAGCATAGTCGCGGGTACAAACTAATATATACAATTATACATACATATAATATTTAAAATACATTAAACGATATTAAATTTAAGCTTTATGTAAAAAATATAAAAAACAGGGTTAAAATATCTATTTTAAAATATTCTGATAGAGCTACGAAGGAGTAGCTCTATCAGAATATTTTACCTGATCAAATTAAGATGAAACTTTGCAAAGCGTGTACGTCACGTGTTACACGCGCGTGAGGATATATAATTTACATGCAAGCAAACCCTCAATCATCGAGTAACTTCTGCATACTAACAAGATTTTCCTAAAAGTTATTCCCGTCTCTACACCTTTACGTCTTCCAATATATCATTAAACAAATTGTGCAGCTTTACATAGTCTATACTAATATTATAAAGAAGTAAAGTTTGTGTGTTTGTATATTCGTTAAATTGTAAGGGGTAATCTCGGGATCTACTGAACCGATTGAAAAAATTCTTTCACCAATAGAAAGCCACATTATTGCTGAGTGTCATAGGTTATATAGAAAACCGAAAAATAAAAAGGCTTTTACGTGGTAGTCCGTTTTGCAAAGTGAATCGGAGAAAAAACGGTCGAATGAAAGCGTTTCTTACGCGATTATATATGGAAATTACGTTATTTTTAAACTATACTAAAGAGGTTACACCTGGGAATGAATCCGAGCGAAGCGAGGGTGAGTCGCTTGTATAAAATAAAGTTGCTTTCCGAATTTGTACTCTTAGATCTTTTAAACTACGCAACGGGTCGTCCATATAGTAGTCCATACGTTCTAACGGTTAATATTGATGTCTCAGGATGAAATATTTTTCCGCATTAAAAGTGGATATCCTAAAAACCTGTATAGATTTTCTTGTCATGCGTTCTTGGACAGATAAACAGAGACAAAAATAAAAAAATAAATACATTTAGAATTAACTCACAATTTCGATAATTTTATTTTAATTATCCATTCGATAAAAGAAGGGTATATACTTGACGGATGTCTGTATATACCTACATTTAAACATATTATGCATATCAAAAATCGATAAAGCTGTTTAATTAATCTAAACAGCTTAATGGAACTTTCACTGGTAAATAGCTAATTATTAGGAGTGATTTATGCTACTTTTATTAAAAAAAATAAGGGTTCTGTTAAAAAAATTGAAGAATCGCTAGTAAGTAGTAGCTAAGTTTCTTTCGCCAGTTCTTCTCTCTCTCTCTCTCTCTGTCTTCTGCTCCTGCTAGTAGACTTATGACGTTCAGTAAAAAAAAATGTAATAATTTTATGCTGAATAAAATATTTTGAATTTGAATAATAAAATAAATTCCCTACTGTAAAAAGCATAATAACTTATAATATTTTCTTTGTTTCAGGTAAATATAAACAACAGAGCTTGCAAGTGGGCAGCTGGGATAAGGATTGTAAAACATCATTAACTCTATTTTAGGGGACATTCATTTCGACCCGACATTCTGGCATCGCGCCCGCCATGCGTCATTTATATACTTGTGAATTCATTTTTGAGAGCATATTTTATCATAATTAATAAATATTGTCTATTATTACAAGGTGGCTTTATAATTCATTAAAGTCAAGCTTATAATTTAATTGTATATTTTAGTATGAAGCTTTTTTCTATGGTGTTTTAGGTGTTTTTGCTGTCTCAATTTATTTACGAAGTAATAAATTTAGTAAAAACTTATACAAGTATGTATACATTTAAGTTAAAAAAATTTAAGCTTCCGCCCGTCCGTCCGTAATAAATATATATCTAACCATAATAAGCTTATGATAAATCAGCGCCCTAATAGTGTGATATAAAAAAATAATCATACTCGTATAAAAACTAGCTAGAGATAGCATTCAAAACTTATCAAATTATTGTATTTTTTAACAAAACTTCGCTTTATATTATACATATAATTTTTTTACCAAAATTATAATAATTTTTTCTCTTAACAAACGTTCCACTGCGGGCTTAGGCCTTATTCAGTACGAGGGGGATCAGGCCATAGTCCACCGCGCTGGCCCAGTGCGTGTTGGCGGACTTCACATGTCTTACGAAAACTTGCTAGGTTCTCTCAGACATGCAGGTTTGCTCTCGATGTTTTCCTTCACCGTAAGACATGTTTGTTAATAACGTCTCCCTGACAAAAATTCGTTCTAGAAATAGGTAGGCACTACATAATATAAACTCAGTTTTTTTTTTCCTTTTAACCAGTTCACTGATGCACTTACCTCAATACGTTTTAAACAAAAGCCCTCTATATCGAACCTACACTTATATTAATAATAATAATATTTGTTGCGCAAACACTCATTCTTTACGATATAGAAGTGTGTACAGACCCCAAAAATTGATCGTGGCGTAGACACTGTACATCAATCACTTTTCTAGCTTGACGTTTTCTTACACCTATTCATATTTTATAAAAATATGAATTATTAGAAAGACTATATTATAGATTAAACAAAAACTTTAAAGATGTAGATAATAAAAAAGTTACTAATAGCTGTAGTGTTTAGAATGATTTAATATGAATCAAATGTAATTCTTATCGAAGAAGAAATGTTTTCGAATATAATGTTTTCCTCACTTATACTCATGGGATAGATTTTTTTTCATATCTTTTAAGGCTAGATCCTTAGGATCGAAAAGAATCGAAACAGGTAACCAATATCATGTTAATTATTATCATACGTACATACATATATTGTTATAGTATATTAATACATCACTACATATTATAAAACAAAGTCCTCTGCCGCGGCTCTTTGTTCTTTTGTTCGCGATAAACTCAAAAACTACTGCACCAATTTTCATACTGTTTTCATCAATGGAAAGAGTGGTTCTTGAGGAAGGTTTTAGTATATAACTAATGGATCCCGCGGCTTCGCTCGTGCCAAAACTAAGTAGCTAGTAAAAACATAAACGAAGCAAGAAAGAAGAAAAGAAAGTGTAGTAAACGTAAATAATACCTCACATCGTCAAACGCTCTTGGTTTTTCTAAAATACGCCAAAACATGTACGGTCGTGAAATATTTGACTCATATGAGAATCAAACCCTGTCTCTATCTAAAAATACTGTTCTTACAACAACGAGAAACATTTTTTTATTTAATTTAAAGATAGGACTGGCTTACAATGAAACATACAGATTTGAAATGTTTATTTTCGTTTAAGCTTACAAAGCTTTTAAGTGGACCGCGTTAATCCAGCTTTAATTTAACGAATTTATATTTTAATTTAACGAATATTTTTACATACGTAGAACAAATCCAATAAACATAATTGTCGCTTAAAATTTGTACATTTTATATTTTTTTATACATAATAAAGGTATTTTTTTTATTTCAAGAATGATATGAAGGTACATGCTGCCAAATTGCATATTTCGTGATGAGTGAGTGAGTGAGTCATCCTTCGCTTTTATATTTAGACTAGCAATAGCCGCGGCTTCGCCCGCGTTCTAATCACTATTAAAAATAGAACATTGGTGGTAGAAAATTAAAAATTTAGGAGTATTTTATGATGGCAAATCATTAAAAAATGAAAAATAAAAATTTGGTCAAAAAATGAAAAATCTGTAGAGGACCTTATCACCTAGCGGAATAAAAAATAGCCTAAGACCTATCACCTACCAAATGTACACAAAAAATCATAAAAATCAGTCTAGCCGTTTCGGAGGTGTTCGATAACAAACACTGTGACACGAGATTTTTATACATAAGATATAGTCTTACTGATTATTATAATTTTACAACAAACTGCTAAAGAAACAAAGAAACCACAAAGGAATGTAAACAAAAATAGAATTACTTCATAAAAATGCTAAAAAAAGTATTTCTATCATCGTCAGTACACAAAAACTGCAATGTTGAATTTCTCAGAGAGAATTTTCTTGATAATTTTTGTTTTATCCTAGTATTTTATACTTTAAAATTATGAAGCGATGAAAATGCAGTAAACTTTAGTTTAAAGAAAGATATTACGGATATTCTACGCGCGGAAGTTTACAGCAAAAGAAAAAAAACATAGAATTTAAATTTTACACCAGTATATGTATGTTTCTACCTACTATGTAATGTTAGTGCTTTCATTTTATAACAAGTCAGCACGACGGGCCTTTAACTATATCGTACGAGATACCAAGTCCTTGATAGGCTGCACTTTAAACCGAACGAAAAACGGTAATGCTCCAGTGGTTACACGCTCGCTTAAGAAATCCAGGGAAGTGGTTTCAAATACCGCGTTTTCCACCTTTGATATTATTATGTGCGAATCATTTTCAACATGATTACCACTTGTCTTACGATAAATATCGTGAACCTGCATATGAGAGAATCTGGCAGGTTTGCAAAAGAAAAGGCGCCAACCCACACTATGCTAGTATGACGGACTATATCTTAATACTACTCGCATTAAAGAGATACCCAGCAGTGGGACTTTTTTTAAAGAGTAGAATGCCAAAATTTAATAAACTGTAGTACAGGGTATATCGAGAGCGATGACTAGTGTTATATAGAATTAACAACTTATGATATGGGCAAAGCCTATGAAATATATAGTCGGCCAACGGACGTGACAGCTCAAACTGCTATACCCTAATGTCCCAAGCGAGTGTATGGCAGCTTGGGATGGCTGTCATGTCCTTAAATATATACAACACGTACTAGTACAACTAGGGACAAACCCGAGCGAAGCGAAGGTGAGCCCCTAGTTTCAATTAGATTTTCCAAAAAATATTCAATATGCAGTTTAGACTAAGTTAGTATTTTATTAAATGTCTAAAACAAAGCAGTTAAGCTTTAGACAAGGTCAGATTCTAACAGTTTACGAATTTTCCGTCCACTGAAAAAATATTGAAAGAGATTTACTATAGAGAGCTTTGCTGATAGAAACGACTGTTCAAACTTTTTGAAAAATTGATGTCACAGACACAAGCCTTTACTATTGAAGCTACACATAAGCGCCATCTAAATCAAGACCTCATGAGAGTATTTCAAAGGTAATACTAACGTTTTACAATAAGTTCGATTTCCAGTTGAGTTAAATGGATACATATAAATAAATTACATAAGCACTAACTACTACTAATTTGTAGTTCGTACATAAATATTGACCAGTAGCCCATCGGTAACGCGTCGCTTTAATAACCGAGTGATGCGGGATCAAATCCGGGTCTCGCACCTCTGATATTTTCATGTGCGAATCATTCTATCCTGATTACCACTTGTCTTACGGTGAAGGAAAACATCGTGAGGAAACCTGCATGTCTGAGAAAACCTAGCAAGTTTTCGTAAGACATGTGAAGTCCGCCAACACGTACTGGGCCAGCGCGGTGGACTAAGGCCTGATCCCCCTCGTACTGAGGGAGGCCCGTGCCCAGCAGTGGGACGATAAAAAAAAGGCTGATGATGATGATGATGATGATGAAATATTGACGTGTTGATTACTTCTACACGCATAAAGGGCTGGATGGATTTTGACATAATTTTGTACACACTGAAACAACGCATACTTTTATCTATAAATAAAATAAATTCTAACTAAGCCAAATCTGTGTTTGAAATGTTTTTGGAAAGTCTTATTGAAATAGTAATTACTATCGATACGGAATCTGAATCTATAGTTTAGAATGTCTGTCTGTCTGTCTGTCTGACAGATTTTGCTGAACTTGGTAAAAAGATACGTATAGGGTACTTTTTACTGCGGGAAAATTACTCATCTCTGAGAAATTGTTCTGACCGATAAAGCGCAGCTAGGGTTAGCGCAGAGAGGATCGAGGCTAAGTCGCTAGTCACTACATATTATAAAACAAAGTCCTTCGCCGCGTCTGTCTGTCTGTTCGCGATAAACTCAAAAACTACTGATTTTCATGTTTTTTCCACGAATGTAAAGAGTGGTTCTCGAGGAAGGTTTTAGTGTATAATTTGTCAAGTTTTTGTATACATTTCTACAAATCTAGGGATGAGCCCACGCGGAGCGATAGCGAGTCGCTAGTAGTGTTATAAATACAAAAGCCACCTAGAGTCACACCCAAGCAAAGCGAGCATAAGTTGCCAGATATTTATAACTTCAAAACATAATCTAATAACAGATGGAAGAAGTAAATACACAGTTCCAGGAACAGAAATCCAATTTGCAGGTCACTGCGTATTTTTCACGAAATATATTTGTTATTGTTCTGAACGGTTAAATGACAAAGCTCTTTGAGAGCGATAAAAATAACGCTAAGTTAAAAACCGTAAAAAAATAGGTTTTCATTACTTTAATAGTAAAGTTAACATCGTTTAAGGGGTGATATTTTTTTTTTATTAATACATCAATATTTTCCCTTTCAGAGAATTCATATAAAAAGCCTAAGGCGAAGAAAGGCCTATAATGAACTTAGAAATAGTTACTTAGAACTTTGAGTACTTTGCGAAACACGTTACTTGGTTAAAATGAATAAATTTACCAAGCTTTTTCGCTAATGCTTGCTTATAGTCCATTTATAATGTGAATTTATGCGAGAATTTATATAAGAAACTGTTTATTTGGGTCAATGCTTCGAAACGACTTCTTTATAATAGGTATGACTATGGAAGTACGCGTCCTCACGAAAATATGTAAATGGTAATGGATCTAATGCATTTCTTTCAAGCTCTCCAGAACATCATGTTATATCACAAAAAATGTAGAAATAAGGGTAAAATTTCTTACATTTTTTTACTCTGCATAAGTTTTTAGCAAAGGTTCTGCTTACTTAGTAAGTCGGTATAACTGTTATAAATGCGAAAGCTTGTGTATGTACGTTCGTAACTCCTTAATGTAGAAACGGTTAAACAGATTTAGATAAGATTAAGTGCATGATGCACTGTATCCAGGTGTAAAAATGTGTACATGCAGTACCTAGAGGCGCAACCGAGTGAGGTTATCTAGCGTGTAGTCTAAAGCAGTAAGAATTTGTATTTAAAAGACATAATTGTCATGCTTGCTATAAGATGAAATCTACAGTCATCCCTATTTTTAGGGGTGTCGTCAATAAATTTAGTCTTTGGAAATCCTTCTAAAGCAGCGCACTTGACACATATCTGTACCTATATAAATAGGCAAAGATAAAACAATTATTTGACTGTTTATCCACCAATTTTCTTTTTTTTTATTGGAACGAAGTTCCTTACGGCAGGCTTGTTGCTGCGCGACCGAACTGAAAAAAATGTGATAGTAAAACCGTAAGAAAAAGTGCGTGGAATAAAACCGTTAAATGAGACGTGCGCAGGCGCGACAGTCGCATACACAAGCGAGTAGTGTATAATACCTTTCTCTTTCTCCCTCTTTCTTTTCGTTCTCTCATCCCTTCTCTTCCTATTACCACTCCACCGATAATTTGAATTTAATTTAGTAGCTTTTGACGAACCTGTAGTATGGATAACACAAAATCTCTATAAAGTATGTCCTTGATTTTTTAACACTTGTATATTTTTTAACATATATATATACTATGAATGCTAGCATTATAAAGTTAAATGTGGATTAATGCGGATTTCCATCGTTTTGTTTCTTAACGTTGCTTACTTCCATTCGACTTGATTGCGAGTAATACTCTTGTTGAAAATAAGATTACCAACTAAATATAATAGAGGATCGTGACCCGGGCTAGAACCCGCCTCTCCCAACTCTACAAGCAAACGCTATTTCTTTTAAACTCTATTATAAAATAATACTGATATTAAAATTATTTTATAAACTTTATATACCGACAACTAATTAAGTGAACTATTCTAATGGTTATTAGGTCGTGGCAACTTTTTGTCGTTTTTCTTTGTGCAGATCGCTTGCTTTGGCCATACAAAAAGTCGATATAGGTCTCGAATCTCCCCTTTCTAGCTCAAGTTAGTGTAAACCAACTTACAATGGAAGTAAAATGAAAGTTTTTGTATGTATGACAATAGCTATACCATAATTATAACTTTAGAACGATAGAAATGTTTTAACAATTAATTAAAAATAAATATTTACCTTTCTTCCTTAATCTAGAGCAGGTAGAGCTGAACCAATTAAAATAGGGCTTACACTGTCCTTTAGGAATTTGATGGGAGCTTAAGAGCTTGATCGAGGCTATCTTCATAGATTTAATATTAGTATCGATTTGTTAAGATTCAAAGAGCTTTTAGTAGCATATACAACTGCGGATATTGAGGTCCTGAGTTTGAGTCTTAGGTAGGGCTCAAGAAGGAGTCTGAACTAGGTTATTATCTAAGTTAATCATCCTTAATAAAAATAACTGTTGGTTTTGTTGGATCGCTTATCATAAGTCTCTGTAAAATTTACTGCCTTGATAGAAATACGGTTCGGAATACTACCTTTACTTTCTTAATTTTTCTTTTCGAAATCAATATAAATTTTAAAATGTGGTTCCATCATCATCAGCCCTTTTTTAACGTCCCAATGCTGGGCACGGGCCTCCCTCAGTACGAGGGGGATCAGGCCATAGTCCACCGCGCTGGCCTAGTGCGTGTTGGCGGACTTCACATGTCTTACGAAAACTTGCTAGGTTTTTTCAGACATGCAGGTTTCCTCACGATGTTTTCCTTCACCGTAAGACAAGTGGTAATCATGATAGAAATGATTCGCACATGAAAATATCAGAGGTGCGAGACCCGGATTTGAACCCGCATCACTCGTTTATACAAGCAACGCGTTAACGCGTTACCGTTCCATCAACTTTAACTAATTTTTAACTACACTAGAATACAATTTAAAAAATTCTGCATAATTTCGTATGTCATAGTATTATTAGTATTATAGGTATACTAGCAACTGCCGCGGCTCCGCCCGCACCTGAGAGATGAAAATTTAGGGTTATAAGAATTTTTTGATGTCAAATCGTAAAAAAGTGAAAAATAAAATTTTTGTCTATAAATAAAATACTTATCTGGAGAGGGCCACCCCTATCATCTAGGGGAATAAAAATTCGCCTACGACCTATTCTCAGACCTAACAAAATATATATACAAAAACTTCATAAAAATCGGTCAAGCCGTTTCGGAGGAGTTCAATAACAAACACTGTGACACGAGATTTTTATATATTAGAAGATTAAATATTTTACACTAAGGACTACTTTTGGGATAGAAGCACTCGAAAAGCTCAATCTTCACAGAGCTTATATCTATGTGTGCATTTTACGCTCATATTACGTTAGTAATCTCCCTACAACGTAGATAGAGTAAAACCGTCGTCATAGTAACAGAATATTTAAAAAAAAATAAACCAATATGTACCTATAGGCGTTAGAAACTTTTTACGTTATTATTATGAAAAAGCATGTTTAAAGCTAATGTTTCTAACAATTTTAATTATACTGCAAATAAAATCGTGATAGGAGTATTTTAAAATGCAAAAATTATAATAAGCCATAATACAGTCAATTTATATTCACGGGAAAATAATTAGTTCCCGAGAGAATAAAGCAATGAAAAATTTATGTTATATAAACAAAATTATGAAGTATCATAACACATAGTAAAGATGTACCTATACCTATACAAAAGGCTAGCATCAAGTTTATCATTTTGCCATCTGAGATGACGCATCACGTTGTAACCACTAACGTTATTGTAATTAGTTGTAGTTTCTGCAATAATATATGTATAATATGTATACATGTATATCTTTATTTATTAATTAATTTTGCTCTGGCTTTGCGTTGTTTCTATGTTATCATATAAGTATAGATACCATTGTTATTATATGCGACCTATATGTATTCCAGGTCACAGTATCTGTGTACTTAACATAGTGGCTAGCATGTACGGTCGCACATCGGAGGTTTTGGGTTCGAGTCCCGGGTCGGGCCAAGTTTAGTTATTGAGTCTTTCTGTTTTATAAGCCTCAGTAACCTGGAGTTATGAAGTTGGCGGTGTTTCACCCCCGTGCCTCAGAGAGCACGTAAAGCCGTCGTTCCTGCGCCTTAACTCTCACTGGTCGTGTCAAGCATTCGTCCCATCGGAATATGAGAGTGATAAGGAACAGAGAGTGCACTTGTGATTGCGCACACACTCGTGCACTATAATATCTCCCGCGCCGTTGGCTAGTTTCAATGAGATTGGCCGCCGTGGCCGCAATCGGTTGGGAGGACATTACTAAATATCATGATAAGCCGCTCACTCGTTGCATTTAAGTAGTAAGTAGACAGTTAAATATTTAAATATGCCAATCAATATAAAATTACGTGCTTATCCAAGAATAATATACAATAACTTATATTTTCTTACTTAACGCACTCGAATTAAATTCAAACTCTCTCAAACATATTTTCTTCCTTTATCATTTTCACTAACATTTTCTGTATTTCCGCTTCCGCCTATACAACATTTTACTCGTCTTAGACGGGCTTAGTACTTGCATGTGTACCACATCCGTCTACATGAACACGTCGTAAAACACTGTATTTTCACTTACAAGCTACATCAGGGATAGTTTTATCGTCGTCATATAACTTTTCCATGAAAATGATTTTATATGAAAATGTTGCTGAGGTAACTAACTCGAACCTTTTGAAAGCCTTTATTAAAAAGACAAAATGTGAATTTTCTGGGTCGCTTTATATTGCTGGAAGTACCTCATAAATAAAATCTATTATCTTCTTAAAAACATTCTACTTTTTTAACGACGGCCATGGAGACGAGAGAAAGAGATGGTGTTTGTGTTTTACCATGTTTTTTCAAAACGGCTAAGCTAATTTTGAAACGGTTTTTGCTTTTTATAAGTCTCATTCTTAACCTATAGACCTATAAAGAGATAATGTAAAGCGTCATTTTTACTTACTATATGTAAATATGAAACTGTTTTCGTATGTTTGTTGGTTTCTCTTTCTATCAAACAACGTACTAACATGGAAGCGATACTTTTGTGCTTTCTGCAGATCGAGATACTGTATGATCTAAAATCGATATAAGCTACTTTAATGACTATATTTTAGTAGATTCATAAAGTGGTAGTGCCATGCTTGTTATCTTCGGGTAGCAGCCGAATGGGCCGGCGCCCAGCACGCCCCGTATAGTACCACTCTCTCACAGAAGACCGACGTGAAGTGGCAGCTATGCTGTCGCGTTTCGTTAATTTAAAAGATAGATATAGAATGTATATAGAAATAAATGACATATTATGAGGTTTTTTGCTGCATCAGTGACGATGAACAATGGTGTGTAACGACTGATTGTAATACAAATATTACTCTGACACAAGTTACGCTGCACAACTATGGTATTGTCTTGGCTAGTAGTATGTATGTATGTTTTTAACAATTTTAAACGTACTTGGCTTTCCATATGATCACAACACCAACTTTCCAACTCTAGGATGTTACTGGGAACTTCTAGACGAAAATAATCAATAACTAAACTTGACCCGACCCGCGACGCGAACCCAGGACCACCAAATCTGCTGTTGTACATGCTAGCCACTAGACCATCGAGGCAGTTACGAGTACTACATATATAGTTAATATATAGACAAGTGGCAAGTAAAAGTAAGCATCATTATATTTGGTACTTAACGAAAAACGTACAAGAGTCTTTACTTATCACAAGGAAACGTTTTAAGAGCTTTTTTCATATGTTACAATAATGAGGTTGTTGAAACAAGGGCGTAGCGTAAAATGATGTTACATAGAGTATCTTAGAAATACAAGTATACTAGCAAATTCCGCGGGACCGTCCACGTTCTAATTACTATTAGAAACTAGCTGACCCGGCAGACTTCGTACTGCCTCAATCGATAAATAAAAAACCAAAACTTTTTTTTCACATTTATTCACCTTTTAAACCTTCTCTGGACTTCCACAAATAATTAAAGACCAAAATTAGCCAAATCGGTCCAGTCGTTCTCGAGTTTTAGCGAGACTAACGAACAGCAATTCATTTTTATATTAAGAATATAGGATTTACAGTTATAAGTATTTTTGATGCTATATTATAAAAAAAAATAAAAATTTTGTCTAAAAATAAAAAAATAAAAATATCTAAAGAAGGCCAGCCTTACCTCGGAGGGGAATAAAAAATAGCCTACAACCTATTCTCGGACCTATCAAATACACAAAAAATCATAATAATCCGTCAAGCCGTTTCGGAGGAGTTCGATAACAAACACTGTGACACGCGTTTTTTATATATTAGAAGAACAAGAACTTGAAATATAAATATAATATGTGTTTGTTTGTTGGTTCTTATTTCGTATAAAATAGATCAGTTTTCATAATACTTTCTTAGATTTACGCGAATATTCGACATTATAAATGAAACTACCTTTTCGGATTTTGTCGCGGATTTATTTTGATTTTTAGTTCCCGACGTTTCGAATGCTTTACAGCAATCATGGTCACGGGAGAGACTGAGTCTCTCGAAAAGGTAGTTTCATTTATAGATCAGTTTTATTTTATGAAGTACATCCAGTAATGAAATTCTAACATAGTTTAATCGATACATTAAATACTTTTTTTTGTAATTTTGTTGAAATAATCATTATTATCGATATCGAAGCCGAATTTAAAGTTTTCTAAATTTTTGTCTGTCTGTCTGTCTGTCTGTGACCGCGAGACACGAGACGAGAAAACCACGGGGCAGATTTTGGTAAAATTTCGTATAGTGATGGCTGGTTCTGGCCAAAATATAGGATACTTTTTTTTACAGAAAAGTATCTGATTTCTGAGAAATCTGTTCTAATTGTTAAAGTATACCTAGAGACGAATCCGACCAAAGTGAATTGATTATCTTTGTTATAATTATACTAGCAAAATATCCTTGGTATCTCTTCGGATCATGTTGACTTATAATAATTTCTTCAAATGTGTGTTTCGCGGGATACCGTCTTAATCTATAGAAGTCCACTGTTACGATGTTAATCCGATATGAATTCCAAAAGTACGTATCCAATTTTAACGGTTTTTTTATTCTAACTTGAAAAATAGGAAAATTTTCCTCCTCTTTTCAATTTAATTAACATTCTAAGTTACAAAAAATGTAGTGTAATGTATGTGTAACTTCTTACTTAGCTTCCCATCCAGCCTTTATCATTACACTTTTCATTGGAGAATATCATCTTTTTTAATTATATAAATATTTATATATAATATACCACTTGAACATCCATTCATTATATAATTTTCTCTTAAAGGCTTTCTGAGTAAAAAGAATGTTTAATACGCAAAATAAAGTACTAAATAATAATCAACCGGTTTTATAAAACTCTACAAAGAGCCGCAAAATAAAAAGTTTTTTAACGAGTACAATTTGTCATGTTTACTTTTCTGTAAGAGATAACAAGCTTGGTTTAAAAGTTTTATCTGCCTTCTGATATTGAAACTTTTCAAACTTTTTATTCATACCCACCGTTATATTAAGTCCAAATTCGAATTTTACATCTGAAAAAGAGCTTTATTATATGTGTTTTTTACGTGTATGTACGTTTGTGAGTTTCTATATTCCACCGTAACTTCTAAAGGCCTAAACCGATTTCGATGTATCCTTAGAATCCTCGTAACATAAGCTAGTGAAAAATTAAAAAAATAAAATATGATTCATAAAGAAACACCAACTTATTTATAAATATAATATAATCAATAATTTTATTAACATTTCTAAACATGATAACAAGATAAATCAATAGCTAAAATCTATGTATACTTATATATAAAGAAACATCACTACAAAAATATGAACAGAAAACTAAAACTGCTAAAAGAAATTTGTTTAGAAAGTCGTTAAAAATCTAGATGGAAACCAAATCCGAAGCGGACTCGTTTCTGCCTGTCTATGAGTGTACTGGCCATTAATCGTATTACTCGAACTTCGTTATGTGGTTCGTGAAACAAAAGGTCTTTCTGATAAGTAAAGCCGCCACAACGCTGTGAATCCACGAAAATTTTCAACTCTGACCCATTTTCATAGCTTTTACTAAGAGCCAAACCAACTGTAGCTGGACCACTATTATTCTCGTTAACTATCGTCGCTATTCGTAAGTCTGGGGAGAATTGCTTGTAAAGACACACTTGAAAGCCGATTCTACTGATTGTAGAAGACAGCGTGAACGATGTTCGCTCGTACCTCGCACTGAATGACAAATCTGGTGATAAGGGATGCGATAACGGCTTTAAACCGAACTCACTGCCAACACTGAACTCAGGCATCACTTTGTACATCCACTGAGTAACTAAATTCAACGTATTCGGGTCAACATCTCTCATGGAACATGAAAAAGAACTCATCGACTTCACACCAGTTTTTTCGAAGGTTATCTCAGTTTCTGATGACACGAGGTCCTTGATTTTAGACGTTAACCGCATTTCATAGTCATCCATAGCTTCCTTGTAAGTAGCTATAGCTGAACCAGTTGCGTCGATCAGCAGGCCATCGTCAACTTTTTTCGCGTCCATTTCCTTATGAATTAAGTGTGTAAAGCACTTGTAAGTGTCATTTGTTTTTGCTAGATTGTAGTTTTGGACGAGTCTTACTTTGTCTAGTATTTCCCTGAGAATTACAAGTTTGGCGCCAACAAAGCACTTCGGAAAGACACTTTTCGCTTCAGCGTGAACATCACTCAGCTTGGTCAAATAAGTTTTAACAGGTTCAATAACTATTATTTCTTTTTTCCTGGGCAATAGCTTTTGTAGGCTCGATATAAAATTCCTGACCTCTTCTTTGATGATGGATTCATTTATATCCATTTGAAGTCTTGTTACTATTTAGTTTTGTATTTTTAAATGATTAAGTACTGTTTAACGTCATTGACCTGTCTACGAATATTTTTAACCGCAGCTTTGACGTGTGGCCAGACACACGCCGCAAGAAGTCTGATTACATTTAGTGTAATTAACGCCTTAGTTTACATGATACTATTGTGCAATATTGTATAGTGTATAGGTAATAATAAAAGTGTATATCGACCGTATTTCTGGCGTTACACACTTATAATATTATATTCATTTTTGGTCTGAAAAAACCAAAAACATACCAACCTAAACATTTGTATTCCGAAACAAACATATGGTGGTCAATACAAAGTTGAATCTTAATGAACCCACTAACGTGGTAGTAGAAAATAGCTGAGAGATGTAAAACCATGTGTAATATTATGATTCTACAGTGAGCCATGTGCGATATACTCATTTTAATTAAAATTTCAGTGTTGCCAATATCAACCGCGTTTTCGTACGCATACTTGTTTGTATTCGATGTGGAAATCGATATATGTAATTAAAATCGGCTTGCCAATTTGTGTATATTAAATATTTAAAATGTTCATTAATAGTACGTCAGTTTAACGTAACCTGATCCTTTTTGAACATGACGGTCAATGATTATAATGAATAATGATTTATAAAAGGTATTGCCTAAATTTTTTATCCTTCTAATATTTATACTTTCTTAGATTTACGCGAATATTCGACATTATAAATGAAACTACCTTTTCGGATTTTGTCGCGGATTTATTTTGATTTTTAGTTCCCGACGTTTCGAATGCTTTACAGCAATCATGGTCACGGGAGAAACTCTCTCCCTCTTTCATTTATAATGCCTTCTAATATTGTAGCAGGTGACTCGCCCTCGCTTCGCTTAGGTTCGTCCCTACTTTTTAACGGTTAGCGTAAATTTATCAGAGATGAGATATTTTCTCGCAGTAAAAAGTATTCTATATGTTAACCGGAGTAACTAATTATCATCATATTATCATCAAATTTCAGTAAAATCTGTCCAGCGATTTTCTCGTGATGCGGTCACAGACAGAGTCGTTAGTACTTTTATATTTACTTAATTTGTAAACTTTAAGTTTTTAAGCATTCGAAACTTCGATACTTTTTAACTTCGATTTGAAACTGATTTCATGAGGACAAGAACTCTTTTATAGCTAATAGAAATACTTCAGTGTTCCAATACATTTGATTCTTTTAGACGAGCCATTTACATAACAGAGGGCCATAAGCTTATTTTAGTAATTAAGATAGATTTTAGTACTTTAGATGGAGCATATTAAAACGCGTGTATTGTAATTTTTATACTGACGATATTTATTCAAAGAAAATGTAATGTAAATGCTCATATAAAAAAGTTTGTATGTCAGTTTTTATTTTGCTTAAACCTATAACGTTTAATTTTTTTAACATTGAATGAACTTTTTAAATAATACAGGCAAAAGCCTATCAGTTTGATTTATTTTGACATATTTTTTCTAATGAAGAAAACCTACCCTTAGATATCTCTATAACGTCAGTGCTCAAAATATCTTTATATTGAGGGTTCTCATACAAAAGATTTTATATCGCTTCCATTGTACCTTATATCAGACAAAGAATAGCCTAGCCTGAACAAATGGTATAGGTATTCAGAATCAAATAAACTCTAGGCATTTCTATTCGAGCTTAGATAGAGTATAATCATACTGTCATATTTCTCTCTTTCAAAAATAATTCTTACTAATATAATAGTTTAATTTCATAGTTAACTGCCTAAGTGTAGTTGCGAGGGTGTACGGCTGTGTATATGGGGGTCCTAGGTTCGAGTCCGTCAGGCTATGCTATTGAGTCGTTCATTGTCAGTTCGCCCCACTAACTTCAAAGTGGTAGTGCCATGCTTGTTACCTTCGGGTAGCAGCCGAATGGGCCGGCACGCCCCGTATAGTACCACTCTCTCACAGAAGACCGGCGTGAAGTGGCAGCTATGCTGTCGCGTTTCGTCCGGTAAGTGAGAGTCCGGGAGGCCCAGTCTCCATCCCTCCTACCGTCCTTCTCCCTCCTCCCTCCCCCTCCCTCCCTTTCCTAAAAGGCCGGCAACGCATCTGCAAAACTGCAAGCCCTGCAGTCTTGCAGATGTTCATGGGCGGAGATGATCACTTCCCATCAGGTGAGCCTCTTGCCCGTTTGCCCCCTTTGTCACATAAAAAAAAAATAACTTATCTCTTTTTATCTAATTTTACTTTTCTATATTAAATAGATAAAACAAGAAGCATATTATGGAGGTTGACACTATATACGAAATACGTACGTGTCTATTACATGCTATAATTAAGTCTTAATAACGCGTTCGGTAATGAATAATTAATCTCCTAACAGGCTTTTGTTATATCTGTGGTCGCTTTTCATAATTAAAATTGATATACTATATAAAGGAAGAGCTATGATTGTAACATATTGTATATCAATTATAATTTTTTTTTTATAATTTTCAGTCAAGAAATAAATAAAATAAAAGCGATGATCATAAACTTTATCATTTTCTGTCCATCTGTCTATTTGTCCACATATGACTGAAAAATGGTAAGATACTCGTACAAAATGTTTAATATGCTGTTAATCTTATTATTGTATATTGAATTCTATCCGAATTCACAATATAATAGTTTAATTTCATAGTTAACTGCCTAAGTGTAGTTGCGAGGGTGTACGGCTGTGTATATGGGGGTCCTAGGTTCGAGTCCGTCAGGCTATGCTATTGAGTCGTTCATTGTCAGTTCGCCCCACTAACTTCAAAGTGGTAGTGCCATGCTTGTTACCTTCGGGTAGCAGCCGAATGGGCCGGCACGCCCCGTATAGTACCACTCTCTCACAGAAGACCGGCGTGAAGTGGCAGCTATGCTGTCGCGTTTCGTCCGGTAAGTGAGAGTCCGGGAGGCCCAGTCTCCATCCCTCCTACCGTCCTTCTCCCTCCTCCCTCCCCCTCCCTCCCTTTCCTAAAAGGCCGGCAACGCATCTGCAAAACTGCAAGCCCTGCAGTCTTGCAGATGTTCATGGGCGGAGATGATCACTTCCCATCAGGTGAGCCTCTTGCCCGTTTGCCCCCTTTGTCACATAAAAAAAAATAACTTATCTCTTTTTATCTAATTTTACTTTTCTTTATTAAATAGATAAAACAAGAAGCATATTATGGAGGTTGACACTATATACGAAATACGTACGTGTCTATTACATGCTATAATTAAGTCTTAATAACGCGTTCGGTAATGAATAATTAATCTCCTAACAGGCTTTTGTTATATCTGTGGTCGCTTTTCATAATTAAAATTGATATACTATATAAAGGAAGAGCTATGATTGTAACATATTGTATATCAATTATAATTTTTTTTTTATAATTTTCAGTCAAGAAATAAATAAAATAAAAGCGATGATCATAAACTTTATCATTTTCTGTCCATCTGTCTATTTGTCCACATATGACTGAAAAATGGTAAGATACTCGTACAAAATGTTTAATATGCTGTTAATCTTATTATTGTATATTGAATTCTATCCGAATTCACAGTTTTTAAGTATTTTTATGCTAACATTAAGTAATTTATTATTAAATTTTATTATTCGACTGTCGTTTTCTCGCAATTATGCTCGCGTCGTTAAAATTTGTAGAATAAAACATGGAAAAATATATGTTAGCCTATAATTACGTTCCTTACAAACTAGCCTATAAACCGCTTTTTTTCAAATCGAACCAGTATGTTCAGAGGTTAAGCCAGTACAAACAAACAAACTTCTTAGCTATATTATAATATAAAAATTAGTATCATTATTATTTTCACAGAAAACAAAGTTTACTCAAAAGCTAGATCTAAAACCTACATTCATAATATGTATATCATCCACTTTAAATACATTTTCTAAAGTATGCATATTTTATATTTTCCGACGTGTCTTTAATTTTCCGCCATCGTCTTTTAATCTCACTATGTAACAGTGATTTATTATTTTCGTCGGCAATTCGCCACCTGTCTCCTTTAGTTTTCTCGAGTATACCCCTTTTAAGGCATCGCAATCAGAAAGCCACTAAAGGAAAACTGTTGGGAGCAATAGTACCGTTTCTATTTACTAGATGTTCTTTGGCTTGCTCTGAAACTTTACGTAAGTGTGTACGAAGGTATTTATTTTGATTATTTAATGCATGTGTCATACGAAATATAATCTATTTTGGTTTTCAATATAAATATTATATGTAAAAAATACATACAAATCTGTATTTTTCATTATTTTTACATTTGTTTCGGTTCAGTCTCTCTTAAGAATTTCGCTAACCAACGAATAGCATTGATATTGAAATTATATGAATACATATAGATATATTAATGTTTAGTTTTAAGTTTAATAAACAGCCCTTGTACGTGAAAATAATATTCCGTGAAAAAGAAGTCTTTGTAAAACAAATCAAATCATAAAAACTAAGTACTATTAAAAAAATTGCCTTAATGTTAATAACGGCCGCACTCAGAGTCAGTTAATGAACCATTAAGTCGAGAATCTCCATACTAAAGAACGGCTTAATGGTTCATTAAGTGAGTCTGAGTGCGGCGGTTAGATTATAAAAACTATGAGGCACATTCAATATTAATATTATTTCTAACAAAGAACAGTTTTAACCCAAACTTCCCACATTAACACTTAGTAGAATTTTAAGTACAAATTTAAATGTTTCACAAATGATATCCTCCAAAATTGAATGTATTCGAATGTAAATCACATTTGCGGATCCGAAATCAGTAGATACTCGTAAGTCTTTGATCGCACGAGCGGATCAAAAGACCGTTTTCAATTACATAAACGTCTAATCTCCGTTAACGGCCTTATTTATGTTAGGTACATATTATTATATTATAATACATCCTAACGGCAAAGGCGGTATTGAAAAAGCATATTTAACTACGTATTCAGCCCGTTTTAACGTCCCATTGCTGGGACGGGCCTCCCTCTAATACGAGAGGGATCAGGTCAAAGTCAACTACGCCAGCCTAGTGCGTGTTGGAGGACTTCACACGTCTTTCGAAAACTTACAAAGTTCTCACAGACATGCAGTTTTCCTCACGATGTTTTCATACACCGTAAGACAAGTGGTGGGCCACCACCGCCTTATATTTAACTAAGAAAAAAAAAGAACCAGCAATGAACATTAAATTAAAATAATTCACAAAATAAAAGAAAACACTTAAGTACCTAGTACTATAGCGTTTTTAGTATATGTTTTAAGTTTTCTATTATATACGAGTAATAACTATAATTGGTAACGGCTCGGGAGTCGAACTTCGAACCTCCAGATCTACACTTTTGTGCTAGACAGTAGAATAGGATATTTTATTAGTACTTAATATTGCTTGCTTAGAAAATTATTTTAGACCAACTGTTCATTTTCAGTAATACTGAAACTATTCCCTATGTGTTACTTAGAACTCTGGACTTGAGAGAATTTCGCTAATTCGGTCTCACTGCTCGCCTCTCTCTAAACTTTAATAGTTTTGCCAATTTATACAATAATAGCTTATATTGTTTTGGTTTAAGAGTCAGAATCGTATGTATGTTTTACATATTTATTGCGAAACATACGTCGGATGTCGTTTAATAGACTAGTATTTACGGTACTTTAATTTTAAATGAAACAAAACTTTCAATTATTATTAGTTTCCTTGAAGCAATTGTTAGTTGGAATCTCTGGACACGACAAAACGACTGAATACTACAAGGTTTTATTAATTTATATATATTAGCTTTTGTTCGTGTCTCCACTTGTAATTTTAAACTTATTACTTACTGTTAACTTTATCTTGATGGCTGGGCTCTTTAGTGATCGGGTGCGAAGTGCTCCTGGTACTTGATAGCAGAGTAGTGTTATTTTGCTCTGCTTCGGTAGATCT
The DNA here is from genome assembly GCA_951802675.2 of Boloria euphrosyne. Taxonomy (NCBI): domain Eukaryota; kingdom Metazoa; phylum Arthropoda; class Insecta; order Lepidoptera; family Nymphalidae; genus Boloria; species Boloria euphrosyne. Next base: position 10,682,428 of record OX637885.1, read on the forward strand.
GTCGTTGAGTGTATAAGTGATACTGCAACGGCACATTAAGACGGAAGAGGTTTTTTTGGGGATTTAGTTGTTAGTATTGGATTTTTTAGTCGGTAGGATAAATAAATAAATATTGTAATGCAATAAATATTGTAATCAAATATTTTTTGAAAAGAGCAACTGTTGAGTTTTTCGCCGGCTCTTCTCGGCAGAACAGCATTCCGAGTCGGTGGTAACTTACTCCCAGACTTACAGACTGACATTTATTTCAATTCTATATTATAATGTAAAAGTGACGATTGTAAGAGTCTATTTGAATAAAGAATATTTTGATTTGATTTGGTAAATCCATATTAAAGTTTTTAACTTCATAAAACTGAGACCTATATACCTACTGGTCTCATTTCTATCATTAGAGTAAATGTCATTGAAAACTGATAAGCTATTTCGGATGCAAAATTAAAGAACTTATATATTATATATTATATTATTATATACGTCACATAAACTTCATTTACATCCTACTAATATTATAAATGCGAAAGTTTGTGAGTATGGATGTTTGTTACTCTTTCACGCAAATACTACTGAACCGATTACGATGAAATTTGGTATGTAGGTAGCTGAAGACCCAGAATAACATATAGGCTACTTTTTATCCCGGAGTTCCCGCGGGATTGACTCCTAATATTTAAACAATTAACGCGGGCGAAGCCGCTGGTACTGCTAGTATAATATAAGTATGAATTAAAATACAAAGTACAAACTAAAGGGGCTATTTCACGAGAACATAAATCATTCAGTAAAAATCTCTTTTTAGGTCCTATTCTATACACTGTTAAAACTTTCGTTCAAAGAAAAGCTTGGACATAGATCTTATTTGAAGGCTCAATTAAAAAAATGAACATATTATACATGAAGTATTATCTAACCTTCCTTTGAATCTTTTGTGACTAGTGAGTTTCTTACATTTTATTTGCTTTGTTAAAAGGGAAACTTATCTTACATTTATTGTCTACGGACTTGAAAAATGAATATAATAGATAGAGCGTATTATTTTTTGTAATATATTTTATGTTATTTGTATGAATTACTGTAAATACTGTATGGAAATTCATTTTTTTTTTATTCAAAAATGTTTAACTATTAAAGCCAAGTTCTTCACAATTTTACTAAATCATTGCATTTTGCACTGCATATATACATATCTCTCTCAAAATCCGTTAGGATACCAATCTGTTCTTTAAGACACATTGGTAAAACAACACCAGATTGCCAATTAATTATAGTAGTCCCAACAATTTCTTAATATAAAAACCTTAATAATATATAAACCTAACTGTACCTAACCCGACCCGGATTCAAACCCAGGACCTTCCGAATCTCCTATACAGGTTATCCAATTACAGTTATCAATACATAACAAATACCTTTCATACATCGTGTATTAAGCTGTAAAGCACAATCGATTTTTCAGATGATTTGCACATAATAAAATTTAAGTAGTAAAACAAGTATATAAGTCCGAACGACGAAATTATACCATAGCCATTTTGTCAGTTTGCTTACTTTAAAAGTTTAGGGATTAGAAGCTGTCCCGAATTCTTCGGCGACCCCCAAGGGTGAATTGTAAAAGTTTAAATTGATTATTTCGGGATAAAAGCCCTATAAATTTTTACTAATGAAAAACGGTCTAAGACCAAATTAATTCTTCCAATTTGGACTGCTGAAGTAAAAATATAATAATACTAGCGATTCATCCACGCTTCGCTCGATTTCCTGCGTAGCTACTTTTTAAAGATCAGTTTGAAATAGATATATAGACTTTATATTATATAATATTATAACACATCAATAAACAAACTATCTAATGCAAAAGGTTTTTTTTAATTGGTTTAGTTTAGTAGTTTCTGAGATTAACACGTTTATACAAACAAACAGTTCTGCTTTTTATAATATTAGTATAGATTATCAGTGGTTTTAATTTTTACTATTGAATACTCACTCAACATATTGAAAACATTAGCGTAAGGTCTACAGAAACTTGAATTAGTATATTAGAACGTATATTAATTTTACATGCATTTAATAGTACCAAATTCGACAACAATCATTATTTAGAGGTAACATATGAATATGTATGAATAGAATCTTTATAAAAACACTACAACACTAATAAACGAAAAAAATAAAGAAAGGCGGAGAAATAGTAGAGAAAAAGGAGGTTGATCAGTTTTGCCTTTACTTATTAATATCATAAAGATTTTAAGTTATAACTAGCACTAAGTTAACATTTACAGTAATCTTTTATCTTCTATATTATTATCTTCTATTTATCTTCTTCTATATTCTATTCTTTAATATTACAAATTCACGAATTTATTTCAACTAGTTTTGAATAATTTCACAAAACAAACGAATTCTGGCAAAATAACAAAGAAAGTGTTACAATCTCACGTACCTTTTTGAAATTCAAATGAAAGTACACACAAACATATATACGATATATATTGTGTACGTATTGTGGAGGAAATGCATCGCATCTTGGCAACGTTCCATACCATGATTCTAGAGTGATATTCAACGGAAACATCATTCCATGCTATCTAATTTAATCTATACTATAACTTACTATAGAATAGAAGCTCTCTGTATTTCAATACTTTGTATGCACTTTGCCATTCTCTAATTGCAATCGGTAATAGAAAACTTCAAAACGTATCGAAAGTGTAACTTAGTCGAATCTATAAATTGAACATTTTTGGAAAATCTACTTGAAATCGTCATATGAAATTTTGTCCGTCTGTGACACCATCGCGATAAAACCACTGAAAATGGACAGACTTAGATGCGGTACGAGGTAGATGGGTCAACGTATAGAATACAACGTAAACTTTTACTTAATGCGGGAAAATATTTTATCCCTGAGTTTATTTTAATATACTCTGTGGTGTAGTGGCGAGCACGTACGGCCACACATCAAGAGGTCCTGGGTTCGAGTTCCGGGTCGGCCAAGTTTATTTATTAAGTCTTTCTGTTTAGTAAGTCTCAGTAACAGCCCGGAGTTGGAAAGTTGGCGGTGTTTCACTCCCGTGCCTCGAAGAGCACGTAAAGCCGTCGGTAGCTCCCACTGGTCGCGTCGAGTAATCGTTCAACCAGAGTATGAGAGTAATAGAAATAGAGAGTGCACTTGCACTATTTAATATGTTCTGTTTGTCAAATCGCTTTCTACTATATTCCGATTTCCTACATAACCTAAAATTCTTCTACAGCGCTGCAGTAATCAAGCAACTGATAAATAGTGACTATCTATAATATCTCTACGACACAACATTTCATATTATGTCTCTCAAACCTTATATTTCGCATTAAACATAACACAACAACAAGAAACACACAAAAAAAACCTAAATATATGTATAGTATAAACAACACATACTATTGACAACCTTTATAACGATAACGTATAATATTATGAAGCTCTTCTAAAATACCAACATTTCTGCACTTTTCTATAAATTTTCTTTAATAAAAACGACGTGATAAATAATCTGTAAGAATAGAAGCATAACGCAAACCCGGCCTCGTATTTATTGGAGATAATGTCCTAACTTCTGGGAGTAAACAAGCTCTTTATTTTTATGGAAAATCTCGCAAAATATTGTTGATCCCTCCAATAACGATGTCTAACTGAAGGGTTCTGGGATCGTCTGCAAATAATAGCCTATATCCCGTTATACTAATATCTAAAGCTTTGGACTTATAGTATAGCATATAGATTTTTTTCAAAGTTCCACGTTTCTGGATACAAAAATGACTTACTTCCATACAAATTTCCATCCTCTTAATCACAATTTAACTCTCTGACGAGATCTGAAATAAAATTAATCATAAATGTTTCTAAATCAGTATTAGGGCAACCTTTACTTTATTAGTTACTGAGAAATTTAATTTCGATTGTAATATAACTATAATAGACATTAAATTATAACTAATATTCGAATCACACTATAATAAGCACAGTTTGAATTATAGTCGTTCTATTAATTATTTTATTAATTAGTTAATCTATAATAATATGTGAAATGAATTTGAAGGAAATTATACTCACTTATATATATATACACAAAATTGAAGTGTTTGTATGTAACGTCAAAATAACAGCTTTTTACTCAATCGGTACTTATGAAAAAACAATTTAAAAATATTTGCCTGTCTGTTAATTTTTTCGTATATTTGTTCCGGCTTATGTCAGAAACGTCTTGACCAATATTGGCGTGATTTTCACTGGCAGATAGCTTATATTATAGATTAAATGTAATACAAAATAACTTAGACAAAAGAAATCAAGAAAAGGCAAAAGAATCGTAGCATTTTTTATTTTCATAACTATTAGAAATAATTGAATTCATTGTCGAATTCAAAACAAGCACTCATTTCGAAGTAGAACATTTTTACGATTACTTGTAGCGACTATATTAAAATATTTCGAACTTGTTAAAATTTCGGAACACTGACCCTGTTTTCGTTCAGGGAACTCGAGTAGAACTTTGTACATCTTTTATATGGGTCATCTCTAACAGAGGTTTTCTGTAATAAATGTAAATATCTTCCACAGATTTTGATTAAACTTGTATTAAATTTACATAATAAATAACGCTATAGGAAATATAAAATTAGATTTTGGAGCTTTTGCTGATTAATTGGACAAAATTATAATATTTTATAATGACTGATCCTTTTAATCAACTTATCTCTGAGATAAATTTTTGAAATTTTTATTAACATTTATAATCTAATTTGCTAATAAAGCTAATGTCGCTCTTATACGTAATATTTTACGTAAAAAAATAGATTGCTGCGTGAAGTAAATCTTTGACATTTTTTGTTTTTTTTTTTCATTTAAGATGTAGGTACTTATTTCGTCTACAAAAACCAGAATTTTGAGATATTAAAAAATCTCAAACAATTCGAGTGTCTGTTTGTAGTATCAAAATAACAGTTTAAACAACAATACAATTTAAAAAATGTTTGTCTGCCTATTTATTCTGGCTGGGTATAAACGGCTGGACCGATCATTACTTTACCAGGCAGACAGTTGGTAAGGAGTAACTTAACCTTTTATTATAAAAAAGAGTCACGGTTCCATATAACCACGAAATTGTGAACAAAATTCACGTTACGAGGGTAAGTCGTTAGTAGAAAATAATATTGAAAGTGTTAAATTTTTCAAATGTTTACTCACATTTTACGCAAATTAACACATGAATACTAGTTGTATATTTTGCAAAATCACTGACCTGGCGCCATAATTTTCATAATTTTAATCAAATAACGTGCAGTACATTAAAATAATTATTTGCTTAATGAAATGCATCTCTACACACACTCACAGAAAATATAATAAGTAGGTATGTATTACAGTTAATGGATGACAGTTAATAAATCTGATGATACATTTTTTGATATAATTGAGGTTATTATCTATAAATATTAAATATCTTTATTTAGAACAAGTCACATCACAAATTACTTAAATATTAATACAAAAAAATCATAACGCGGAGAACCCCACTCATAATAAAATTATGTATTATGCCATATGGTGAAGAAAAATGTCGTGCGGAAACTTGTATGCCTCGAAAGACATGTGAAGTCCGCCGCACTTGACCAGCCTGATGGACTATGACTTGATCTTGTATTGAAGCCCATGGAGGCTCATGCTCAGCATTAGGACGTTAAAAAGAGCTAAATAGATACAAATAATTACACTAATTTTAATTACGCTGAAAAGAAAAACACGCTATAGGTAGTTGGTAACTTTAAAAATTAACAACCGCCCGCTTTACAACTAAATAAAACTCAACCGACCTGGGACTCGAACTCAGGACCTTCAGATATTCGAAGAGATTGACTAGCCTTTGTCTAAAATGCACTAGATACGAGTACACAGGCAATAGTGAGTACAATAACTTAATATTAGAAAATGGTCGAAAAATATTTTTTATACCGTAAGAAAAGTAGCATGTTCTGAAGAAATAGATAAAATGTAAGCTCCAACAGTATTTTTTTATTGGATGTAATGTTACTTTATGCTTGTTCAAACGTTGTTATTTGCCTTTAATGCGGAAGCTCTAGTCGCCGGTAACTCATAAAAGTAATGGCTGTCACCGCCACAGCTTATTACTTGTCTATACTTCAGGTTATTTATAAGTATCATAGTAACGGTTAAATAGTGTACTTATGTTATTGATTACTATATAAATATATTTACTTCGCAATTAATAGTGAAGGGTGGGGGTAGGAGGGTGAAAATACTTTACATCCTAGTCTCATTATTAAAATAAAAAAAAATTAAAATCGGTCGAGCCGTTTCGTAAGAGTGCTAATACAAAAATCGTAGAATATTATATACTAAGAGATTTAATTGTCCTTTCCCGCGTTTCATTTTAAAACCCTTTGTAATATATCGCTTCGCTTCGCTTGGCTTCGTCCCTAGGTATCCCTGCCAAATATAAGTTTAAAGCACAAAAAATTAAGAACGTACAAACTTGCAAAAGCCCTTAGACCTCCTTAATCTGGCCTTGTTGCAAAATCCGTTCTTTCAAATTTCATCAAAATATGTCCAGTCGTAATACAAACAGACAGACAAACACTTAAAAAAATAAATATAATGATTTCATTTAAATGCCTAATTTCCATATACTTACATACATTATTTCACTTTACTAACATTTCAAATTAGTATTTGCAAATATATAATACACCAAATATAGACACAATATTATCTTCTTAAAAACTATATTTTTTAGTTAAACAAAAATTCTATTATTAATCTTTTTAAGGGAACAAAATTACTTTCAAGCATGACATAAAATTCCTTATATATCTCAACCATATCAAGGAAAATAGACGTATCGTAAAAAGCTGAAACACTATTTTAAGACACTAATAAATCCAAATTGGCCACTTATCATTTTGATCTCCTTGTTTAAAACGTTTGCTCCAATTTCAGTAGAAAATTGATATAGTATTCATTTTATTACTTTGAAACTAGACAATTGTGTTTGGGATCTATATAATAACAGACAGTCAGATAAACAAAAAATCTATAAACTATAGACTCAACCTACGTATTGGTAATAGCGACTACTTCAATATTTAAAAAAAAAAATTCATAAACAGTTTGCACTGAGAATTTTATTATTATATATAGATGTCACTTAAGCCTCCTTCAAAAATTATAATGTAGGCTTCTTAGCTTCTTCCATCTAATTCTATCTTAGTTAGAATACAACAATTGGATCTGAAATGGCATTCGTCTACTGGCATTCTACCAAACGACAGATTAACGAAGACGAGCCTTATTTAACCGACTGTAATATAGTAAGTTTTAAAACAATATATAACTTTTGTTTTTGCAGAGTAAAGCCATGTGGTCGGGAAAGAAGTGCTCCGAGGTGGGTGCTGGTTCCCCGACCGAAGAGGAAGTTAAAGTTGTACTAGTAGGTGACACACAGTGCGGCAAGACATCGTTGGTGCAAAGATTTGTGTCCGACAATTTTGTTGAGGTGAGCTTACTTTAGTTTTTTTTTATTTTTAACCGACTTTAAAGAAAAGGTAGATCGTTTCAGCACTTTCCACTTTATGCCATAAAGCTAACATTAAAAAAATATTAATTCACAATTGAAATACAAACAGAAATACAGACAAATGTGTATATATAAATAATATAATATATTCGTCTAATACTAACCGATTTTTTAAGAAAAAAAATGTTTTTATGTAATAGATCCTTATAACTTGGTTTTAACCTCATTTAAATTGAAAGAATACTTCCATACGTTCTTAATTAATGCCAACTGATTCATGTTTTCCTGTACTTCATCGTTGTTCATATTCTTTGAATTTTTAAAGGTTTTAAAAATGATTCATAATTCGACGCTAACAGTAATAAGTGGAATACATTACATTTAGTCGATGATTTAAAGTATTCCTATGGAAGAGATCAGTAATAGATGTAACAAATAGGATTGTGAATCAGTCAATGAACTATAATATAAACAACGTTATATTAAAATTTGTCCAAACTATTTCCGAAACTTCCAAGTCTTTCACAAAAAATAGTTAAATTGACTATTGCCTAACCTATACGTATAGAAATCGATGTGCGTTTATATATTCTTTATAAACACCTTATAAACACCACAAATTTTCAGATAAGACCTCAGGGTGATCCTATGAAATTTGTTAGTTGGAATGCGGGTGAAGCCGCTAATACTACAAGTTAGACATATTTAAGCACTATATGATCTCCTTAATGATCCATTAACAACAAAAGTACATAAGCGGCAAAAAGGAAGTATGTAATAAAGACCAGAGCCATCGCAATATCCGTAAAATTGTTCCAAAGCGATACTATACTGCAGTGATGAAAACGTCCCACTTTTCACCAAAAGTAGGCCTTTCAACCCGACCGACTTTGGTTTTAATGAATTCGCACATCACTTTAATTTCACTTCCATCGTACAAAATACAAATGGTGTTATCATAACGATGCACATCACACGCACAACTTTTAGGTTATTATGGGCGACTTATATATGTTAGTAGACTAATCTGTGTGGCTTATACCCAAACAAGTTACCCCAAGCAGGAATCGAACTTGTAAGCTCTACTAGCTTTTGGTATTAAGTTTAACGCTGAGTTATTTGACATCTTTTTTTAGAGAGTATTAAAAATTTTGTCGTCAATAAAAAAATATACCTATAATAATAATTCAGCCTTTATAATGTTCCGCTAAGTTCTCACAGACATACGAGTAAATGTTTCCGGACGAGATCTTTAATACTAACTGTAAACCGTATCTAGGGACGAATCCGAGTGAAACGTGGATATGTCGGTAGTTTAATATAAAAGTCATAGAAACAAGAATTGTAATTAAATATCACAATCTAAGTAATAGGTATGTAAGTACGTGAAAGGATTACAGAAGAGGTACGTGCTTGAAATGATTACAGGGGTAGATGGAAAATATGTTTCGTTTACGCTTCTGCGAAATGGCTAAAATAAATAGTTTTATTGTACTTTGTAGAACTTTGAAGTAAGCAGTAATGACACTTTTGAGACTGCCATTTTAAATTTAGATATAGAGTATAAAATCTAAGACAATTTTTGTTCGTGAAAATTAATTATCTATACTAATATTATAAAGAAGTAAAGTTTGTGTGTTTGTTAAATTGTAAGGGGTAATCTCGGGATCTACTGAACCGATTTTAAAAATTCTTTCACCAATAGAAAGCCACATTGTTGCTGAGTGTCATAGGTTATATAAAAAACCGAAAAATAAAAAGGCTTTTACGTGGTAGTCCGTTTTGCAAAGTGAATCGGAGAAAAAACGGTCGAATGAAAGCGTTTCTTACGAACGCTGCCTTAACTATGAAAGATATATTTTTGAGTTCTATAAAATGCCAGTATATGTCTAACTTTTATATTTAAGTTACAAAAAGTAGTATTTTTAATATTAGTATAGATAATTTAATTTTTAATATTAATAAAATACTACGTATAACCCTCCTTTTGGCAGTTACAAATTAAAACATAACACTCTGTACTAAAAAAGGATTATTAACATTATGCCCAACGAAGTGGGCACGGGTCAGCTAGTTTAATATAAATTAAACCATTTCTATATTATGGATTCAGATTTTTAATTTTAAACACAATCATATTATCTCGCTTTTTATTTTGTTAGTAGCATGATAAAGAAAAAAAATCTATCCTATGGCACCCGTACATTTTCCCGGGAAAAAATTAATCCATGTGCTATTATTCCACACTATATTGTATCTCTGTGTCAAACATCCAGATCCGTCAGTTCAGCCGTTCTGGCATGATTGAGTAACAAACATCCATGCATCCAACTTTCGCATTTAAAAATATACATGTATCAACATTTTAAAAAAAAAGTTTAGGCTTTTTAGATAACTATGATTTAAAATAAACAGTTGCATTTTTCTATATAATATCTCTGTATTCATTTCCTAACTGCCTCGTTGATGTTGTGGCTAGCATGTACGATCGCACACCGGGAGGTCCTGGGTTCGAGTCTCGGGTCGGGCCAAGTTTAGTTATTGAGTTTTTCTGTTTCGTAAGCCTCAGTAACAGGCCGGAGTTGGGAAGTTGGCAGTGATTCACCCCCGTGTCTCGGACGCACGTAAACCCGTCGGTCCTGCGCCTTAACTCTCTCTGGTCTTAACTCACTGGTCGTGTCGAGCAGTCGTCCCACCGAAATATGAGAGTGACAAGGAATAGAGAGTGCACTTGTGTTTGCGCATACACTCGTGCACTATAATATCACCTGCGCAGATGGCTAGTCTCAATGAGATTGGCCGCCGTGACCGGAATCGGCCAGGAGGACATCATCATTCGTTAATCTACAAAATGTACTTCATCCAGGCATAAATCCTGCGACCACCACAAAGTAAGACACTATTCCCCATGCTTATCAGCTATGAAGAAAACCCATCTTATATTTCCCATAGAAAATTCAAATAAGCTTTGCCAAAGTAAATAAGTACATTCATGTTTCGAATTTCCATTACAAGAGTTCCGCCCCAATAACCAACCGCGAAGTTATTAAAAGTTGAGGATTATAATCTATTCGCTACATATTGAAAATTCGGCAAAATACACGATATAAAATAACATAGTAATATACATCAGTACATGTAAATAAAATTGAAGAGTCTGTTTTTAATTTCAAATTAACAGCTTTTCACTAAATGCATATGAAAGTATATACGGTACTTACATAAGCTATTCTATTTTTAAAATTTTTTGTGTCCGTCTTTCTGTCAGTCTGTTTGTTCCGGCTTATTTCTGAAACGGCTAGACCCATTTCGACGGAACTTTTACTCACAGATAGCTAATTTTAAATGGAGTAACTAAGGCTACTTTTATTTTAATAGAAAATTCTAAAAACTAATCTAATTTATTCATCTAATAATAAATAATCTAATTTATTTAGTTAGTTTCGTTAGCGAAACGGGCCGTGTTTGCTACTACGTAATATAGTTTTGAAGAACCCAAACGAAGCGATGGGATGATGCTAGTTTCTAATTAATTACACTATTCAAAATATTATCCTTTCTGACGCCATTTTTTCCCCAAATATTTTAATTTCAATACAGACATTTTGCAATGGCCACTGTAGAAGAAAGTAAACAGTCGCTAAATTATGACAAATATTAATAAAATTTAAGAGGATTTTCACTCCATTTCGAAACATTCCAACTCAAATAAAAAGCAGTATTTTCGTTACACGTCCTAAAACAACATCCTGTTATGTACACTTATATTTGGGGCGTGTAATCTATACGCTAAGGATAATAGCTTATGGTGGAGCTTAATGCTTTTCGATATCCCCTACGGTTAAAAATAACATTTAAGCAAATACGATCACAAATATAAAAAGAAAAGATTAGAGAAACGGTTCATTCATATTTTGTTAGGTTGTTAATACTTTCAATGACCTGAATCGATATCTATATCAAAATTTATAAGGTTTTCCAAAAATCTAGTAAGTGTATCCTTTCTGCATCATTTTTTGGATTAATATATGTTGCGAATAGCATATCTTAGAAGGACAAAAGTGCCTTACAAAATGAGAATTAAAAAAATCTAGTTGTATCTCTAAATATTGATGATATGAGGAAGTATAAGTATTTCTATATCTAAGTTTAAAAAAACTACTATCTATCACATTAGAACCCTGTTTCTAAGATAATCTATACTATTAATATTATAAAGCTGAAGAGTTTGTTTAAACGCGTTAATCTCAGGAACTACTGGTCCGAATTAAAGATAGTAATTAGTCCGTCTATAAAGGAAGGCTATAGGCTATATTACAACACCCACCCACGATTCCAGCCCTTAAAATGCAAGCGAAGCCGTGGGAAAGGCTAGTTTTATTAATATTTAGCTATTCGTTAGCGCTATTGGTTTGATAACTTACGAAAATGTATTTTAATATCACTGTATTGATATAATAAATTGTATTTTTATATATTTTTTTATATTTCAAACCTTATTCGACTGGACTATTTAATAATAACTTCATTTATCTATAACATAGGTACAATGGGTTCTAAAGTCACATTTACTTATGTATTAAATCTATATCAATAGATCCATAAAATGTAGTAGTGCATTATTGCAATCTGAAGATGAACTAAGGCTGTCTAGGCTAAGTTTTATCGCGGTAAAATATAGTCCCATGAGAAAGCTAAGAGAATTCACCCGCCTACATTATTAACTCCTAATGAAAGGAGTGGTTTATATACTACTATATTTTTCCAAGGCTCCTTATATTTTAGTTAACTAATAATAAACCTATAAGTTATTTTAAGGTATATAAATTCTAGATCTTCTGATATATAAAAACTAGCTAGTCACGATCGCTTCGCTTGTAGCATTAAAAATGAAGGATTTTCATACAAACTTGCCCTTACACCTCCTTAATCCGGCACTGGCACAAAATCCGTTCTTAGGAGACATCTACTAAGCATAAACTACCTCCCTGCCAAATGTCATCTTTATACGTCCAGCGGTTTTCGATATTTCATGATGAGTGCAAAGCTTCTTTTTTGCCTTAAATTTAATAGAGAAAATTTGCAGAAGCTTTTAGATAAAAATATTTCCTTTCATATTAAATAGAAATCGATTACTAACTCTTATCGTTTTGCCACATCGCCATATCGATAAAATGGTAAGAGGAGTCTGATTTACGACGCTCTGGTAGCGCTTCAATTTATGATGATATAGGAATGACATTTGTCCGAAATGTAATTAACTAACTTCCGTATAGGAAGGTTGTGTTTTTGACATATTAATTTTTCGTCTTTGATCTGAATCTTTTTTTATACTAAAGGTGGTAACCCTAAGCTACGTGGCTTCTGTTATGGATACCAAATAGTTGATACACTATTCATATATAACGTAAATAAATAAATATTATGAACACCACCTACGACTGGAGTCCAAATATTCGTGGTCAACAAATGACCCCAGTATGACTCGAATCCGCGACCGCTAGCGTAGCAAGTCTGAGCCAAATGTGTCATCAAATGTCGTCGTGTTGAAATGTATTAGATAACTTGAACAAATTTCAATAATATAATAAACATTATTTTAATACTAAAAATATGAAACTAAATTAATTTAATTCGTTTGTACTTTCTGTGATTAAATGAAATCTTCACCTGTTGCTGTTCACTCCACAATTCCAGTTAAAGCAATAATTTAAATAATAACCTACCCTAGATATAAAAAACTAGTCTTTCTTAGATTTAGGACGCGTAATTTTTAGTAGTAGACAGCACCTACCCAAAAAAATAATGACGTAGTAGATGTATTAAACATCTAAAAAATAAATCTCTTTTGCAACCACGATTGCTATCTCGTCTGCGTCTGCGTATGATTGCAAAATGTTGTAAACCAAAAATAAATAAATCTGAAAAGATCGTTTCATATAAAACTGTTTCTTTATTGTGAACCGTTTAATATACGCATTTTGATTCAACTAAAATAGAATATTACAATATTTTCAAAGACTAACAATAGCGCTTCACTGGGCGTAGGTTAAAATAAATTTAACGATTTTTAAAATTTCCTCATAAAATAAAAGTAGCTTTAGTTACTCCTTATAACATTAGCTATCTGCGAGTGTAAGTCCAGTCAAAATCGGTCTAGCCGTTTCAGAGATTATCTGGAACAAACAGACAGACCAACAAAAAATTTAAAAATATTTTTTATGTAAGTATGTACTTTTATAAGCATTTAGTGAAAAGCTGTTGATTTGAAAAAAAACCGACTTCAAAACTAAACAAATCTAAACTAAAAAGTAGAAAATAATACTTTTAAGAACTTCGTTAATTTTGAAGTCGGTGCCAGTCAAGACGGATAGACTTATCTTGCCTTTGCAAGGAACTTTCGAACGGTATTTTGATTATGTTTACAAATATTATAGATATAGATTAATCGAATATGTGTCTATTTAAGGTTATTTTGCTTTGGCTGGCACCGACTTCTAAATTAACGAAGTTCTTAAAAGTATTATTTTCTACTTTTTAGTTTAGATTTGTTTAGTTTTGAAGTCGGTTTTTGTTTTTTGTTAAAAATAATTTATTTTCAAATTTTTAGCGGAAAGTAGATACTTATTTTGTTTATGTACAAAAAAGAATTTTCCAAATCGGTCCAGCCATCTTCGAGTAATGGGGAACATACATAAAAAAAAGTCCCCAACGAATTGAGAACCTCCTCCTTTTTTTTAGAGTCGGTTAATAAGAGCCTCAAAGAATTTAACTATCGGTCTATAATTACGTATAATATTGAAAGAATTTTCTTTTAACTCCTAACCGTTGAGGAGTTGTACCTTCCATCATTAGCTTAACCACAGGAGATGATGATTATCAGACGCAAATACTTGAACAGCTTTAGAAAATATATGAAAAACGTAATAAGTGCCTATAAAATTTGAGAGTTGTCTTCGATTTCCCTGGGATCCCATCATCAGATCGTGACTTGGTGACTATGGGACCAACTAGAAACTATACCCTTTCAAACAAAAAAAGAATTTTCCAAATCGGTCCAGCCATCGTCGAGTAATCGGGGAACATACATAGAAAAAAAAAAAAGTCCCCGACGAATTGAGAACCTCCTCCTTTTTTTGAAGTCGGTTAATAAAATACAGACTCTTCAATTTAATTTATAATACGTACATTTTAGTACAAAATCTTCCAAGCATTACCAAGACGGGAGTGAATGAAATCTGAAATGAAATTGCTGCGGGCATCTGAATGATTACGGCCGTGTATTGCGAACGTGCTGTGATTGATTAATGTTCGTTTACTCAATGCTTATTCTGAAATACTTATGTCAATTTTGAATTAAAAGTGTTTTAATACAAAAATATATCTATAAAGTAAACAAAATTGAAGTTTCTGTATGTAATGTGGAAGTAATAGCTTTCTATTATAATATGTTTATCTGTCTTTTTGTTTCGGACTATGTTCTAAATTAATTTCTGAAATGGCTCGTTTGGTTATGATGGGACTTTCACTGGCTTATAGATGATGTTTCCATTAGAATTCCGCACAAAACAATTAAAACGCCTGAAATTGTAAAAAAGGCGAAAACATCTATAGATTATAGAATTAGTTTACAGACTGTAATTAACTGTAAATTACAGTCAATATTAAAGTTAGTTAAGAGGTGGCACTTGTATTTTTTGAAAATCTAAAAGGTACTTAAGGACGTACACGAACAAAGCAAGGGTAAGTCGCTAGTATATTTTTTTTAATACGCCTGAGCGCAAGCTCAAATACAAAAAGGTATTTTTAATGAGACAAAAAAGGCCAACAAGTACTTTTAATACTTTTTACTGCTATTTACGTTTATAAAGACAAAAAATAAATTTTTGTGGGTTTGTTTGTAATGTATGAACTGCTGAACCGATTTACATGAGATATGAAGTCTCAAACTATGAGACTCTGGAAAGGACATAGGAATTTATCCCAGAAATCATTCCTTAAGGGGGTGAAAGAGGAGATGATATTTTTTATGTAGAATCAATAATTTCTTAAGTTAGGGGTTTTTGCTAGTCGTCGAGGTATCGAGTACCGCTAAGGATTTTTATTTGATTTCGTAGGTCTTTCCTAGGTTTAGGTTTAAATTTTTATTTGTGCGATGGCCACTAATGTTTCTACTCCAGTTATGAATGATATTTTGTACCAAATATCTAGTATACAAAACACAAGTCTCGTAGCTTACCATAACATAAACAATTAAATTTAAAGGCTGCTACAATTTTATCAATATGTAAATTACGTCAAAAAATCTTAGTTTATTTATTCATTTATTTTTTCGTATAAGCCTTAAAACTAGTACACCTACCTTTACATTTTTAAAATGTACGCGTAACTTAATTTGCTGTGACAAAAAAGAATAAACAAGGAGAGTGGATGGATTTTTAAATAAATTCTAAAAACAAAATGGAAGCGAGTGAGTGATGACAGCCCTGTACTCCGAAAGTGCTTCGATTGATTAATGCTTCGTACAAAGTATTTATTTGATGCGTTTGAAGGCTTTTATCAAATTTAAAAATAGTGGTTTTCCTGAAAAATGTGCATAGCTTTTAGTAGTAAATGATTTTTTTTATTTATACTATATGCTGCTATATAGTTGTATATATACAGCTAATGGATTTGTTTGTTTGCAGAAGTAACAGTCTGGTTTACAAAATAGTTTTTGCATTTTATTTCATGCTGGCGACTACTAGCTCCTCTCAAAAAAGTTTGTAATACAAAAATCGGTACCGAAATTAAAATGAATAAATTTTCTAAAATAAAAGTGGCCTTAGTTACTCTTTATAACATTAGCTATCTGAAACCTGAAATAAAATCTGAGTGAAAGCGCCATCAAAACCGGTCCAGCTGAATCAGAGATTAGCTGGAACAAATAGACAGACGGACAAAAATTTTAAAAACTGTTTGTTGATGTAAGTACCGTATATACATTCACATGCATTTAGTGAAAAGCTGATAATTTAAAATTAGAAACGGACACTTCTATTTTATTCGCATATTGATTATGGACTAGTCCGAAGTATGTGAGACATAGCTTCCCACAGCATGTTTTATATAATACCGACTATAATAAAAAAATAGTATAATACTTTTTAGATATTATGAAAAATTATATTCTTATTGAGGAAAATACGTAATAGATTTTATGTATAATAAATAAGTTTTCATATTATTTCCCTTCACAACATGCAATTCACGATAAAGTAGTTCAACCATTTAAGAAATATTGCAAATAACATTTCTTTTCTGGAAACAGCAATAAATACAAAATAATTCCTTCTAAGATTTTATATTTCCTAAGAACAGCAGTCCGTAGAAATGACATTAGTGTAAACACTAATAATCCGCAGCGTTCAATAGAAATCACGGATTGCTGCAATAAATGTATAACTTCTAATAAGGAAGTTCTACATTGGTTAAGTAGCTTAAGAAGTAATAACTCGTACTAGATTTAAACCGATTTCAAGAAGAAAAGGTTTTGTATTGGGTTAAGAAAATTCGTTTCTTATAATTGATTCGCTTAACTAAGTGTGAGTTGTAACTTGTAATGCTAAAGGCACTAAGTTATAATTATTTCAATATAATATTATGTTCTTCTATCTATCATTCATCATGCCATACAATACTGTTTTTAATTTCAAATTATTTTTCAATAAATGCATATAAAAGTTAATACTTTTATTTACATCTAAAAATCTATTTTTTAAACTTTTGTCTGTTTGTTTCTTAGTTCCGGCTAATCGCTGAAACGGCTGGACCGATTCTTACGGGACTTTCACTCGCATATAGTTAATTTTATAAGGAGTAATTCGGGCTGCTATTATTTTATTAGAAAATTATGGAAACAATTTAATTTATTTTAACTTACGCCCAGCTAAGAGGACCGGGCTTGCTTACTATACAATAAAATGAATGTTTATATGTTTATCCTCTATGCGGTCCTAAACCATTAATTCAATTGTGTTGAAAATCTTTTGGTAATTTTTCGACCACAATGTCAGCCTTAAGCAATCAACCTTAGGAATGCACCCCGAGCAAACCGAGAATAGATCGCTAGTCTATAATAGAAATAAATATCTGGAATATTTAAATATGTAAATTCAGAACGTAAAGTTTTGATATAAATATCTTTGTAACTAATTTCGAGAAACAAAGTTCCTAACTTCCAAGGTGCTTCAGCAATAACATTTATTTTAACAATGGTTTAACTCAGAACGTGTTGTATTTATTTACAAGGTATTTCGAAATATCTTATACCTGGAATTTAAAACTTGTTTTGGAGTTATATTAATTAATTTAATATTTAAGACTAACGACATACCCTCGCTTTCCTTGAATGCGTCCTCAAATACCTTTACTTTTATTTTGAGCGAAAACTTAGATCTCTTTCTAAAATCAATAAAACGACAAAATTAGTCCAGATGTTTCGGTGATTAGCCAAACCAAGAGACTGACAAATATATTTTTAAAGATTTTTTTCAGCTTAGCTCGATTTCTTTTCTTCTCCTGTGTTTTCCAAATGTTGAAGGTGGCGAGCACTTGGCATTATATTAATACAGCAGAGGCCGTATTTATAGGTTAATAACTAAAGCAACCCTAGCCTATATGTTACTCCAGATTATATCTATCTAAATACTAAATTTCATCGAACTCGATCTAGCCATTTCAACGTGAAGGAGTAAGATCCATTCAAACTCAATTTTATTATAGAAATGTGATGAAACACAGCTTTCTTTTCAAATGAATTAAATATTATGTTATGGAACTTCCAAGCTGCAGAGTCTAAAAAACTACAACACGACTAAATGATCGATGTGTGAAACGCAGGCAGAGGATTACATTAATATTAAGCTTTAAGTATTTAGTCTACTGATACGAGTATATATAAAAATGTCATTGCTTAAGCTCATTTTGGTACGCTGTCACAGCAAATGGTTGAGTGCAATACACGGATATCGAATCAAAAAGTTTAGTTATATCGATAATTTCGCATGGGATAGTTAATTACCTGGCTTAGCAAATATTCGTGACTTAAATACTCGCTAACACCTTATACGGTGAAGAATGTCTAATGTTGAATCCAAACAATGCCACGTCTCGACAAGCTATCAAAAAATAAAACTGGTAGAGAGATTTGGCTTGGCTTGGCTTGCACCTATACATTTGCAATAACGTGTGGCTGTTCTGGATAGTGTCAAATTAATTCAATTCAATTCAATTCTCTTGTTAATGGCTTCAAGCGCGCCAGTTGAGCATAGATTACTTCGCCAGTGTCACGTAGAATGGAGAAGACGGTGTCAAAGTAAAGCGAATTGTTTGTTGTTTGACATTTGATGACTATGGCAAATGATAATCGTGTAGACCCATAACGGTATGAAAACAAAATAATTTGGTATAAAATAATAAATCAAATAAAAAACGATCAAATTGCAATAAACATGAAATTGAAAAATAATGAGTGAAATAAAAGTCGATCCTGAATATTTGTCTCTCACAATAAGCGGAATAGTCATACGAGAATATAATATTGTAAATTACGCAAAGTTATTTATTACAATTATTGTTTCTTTTTACTTATTAGTTTTGAGAAAAGTAAAAGATATTTTCAATCTCTCTAATATATAAAATCTCGTGTCAGTGTTTGTTATCGAACTCCTCTGAAACGGCTTGACCAATTTCTATGAAATTTTTTTTAGGTTTTGTAGGTCTGAGAATAGGTCGAAGGCTATTTTTTATTCCCCTAGGAGATATGGATGACCCTCTCCAGATTTTTATTTTTTATGATTATGAATGATGATGATGAATGATATGAATTGGCATTAAAAATACTTATAACCCAAAAATTTTCATCCTCCTACCACCTATCCCTAATTTTTAATAGTGATTAGAACGCGGGCAAAGCCGCGAGAATTGCTTTCTTTCACAGAAAGTATTTATCTTACTAAATTAACTATAATTAATGCAAAAGTTGAAAGGGATGTTACTAAATCACACCAGAACAGCCAATGGATCTGGATGAAATTTGGCACAGAAGTAGACAATATCTGGAACAACTCATAGGATACGTTTTATAGAAAAAATTAAAGATTTAGCGAGCGAAGCCGCGGGTTTTACTAGTTATATGTATGAACCTTCCTCTTGAATCACTCTATTAAAAAACTCGCATCAAATTCCGTTGCGTAGTTTTAAAGATATACACAAGGACAGACAGACAGCGGGAAACGCCTTTGTTTTATACTATGTAGTGATGTACGGTTTGACGGCATTTTTTTTTTTGAAGTGAAACTTCTTTAGAATCGTTGTGATTTGAAACTCGATGAAACGAAAATGCGTCACGATAAAGAAAGAAATACATAAAAGTATAGGATTAAGTCGGAGAGAATGAGATAGAATACATTCCCATGTTGCCATGGTAACCGTTGTTTATTTTTTGACATTTCTTTTTTTATATATATTCATCTCATTCTTTTGTCGATTTACTGAAGTTTCACTTCTATCGTGTGTGAAGTGTTTCTTATTAGGAATACACGAGCGAAGCAAGACTAAGTAGCTAGTATATTATAGATTTCTATCATTTTCAATAAAATATTCAAATTACTACGAAATTATTACACTTTGTACTTTCTTTTTAAATCCAGTCCTCATTCTTGAATAAAAACTTTTTTGTTTGAACCATTTCCTTTTAGCTCAACAAATACAGATTACTCCAAGACTTCCTTCAAACTCGTTACCAAATTAAGGGCTGTCCGAGAGAAGAACAAAGTATTTGAACTGTTTGTTACCGACCTCTTAATTCTCCGATTCAATTAGAGACATTTCGATTTTGTAGTTCCGAACACAGAATTTACTTTGTATTTAAACGAATTTTGTACTTTAAATGTTGTAATCTATAGGTACCTACTGTCTAGTTTGTTTTTTGCTTCATGTGGGTTATAATATATATTGATTGTTGGGAAATTATTACACACAGCGCCATCTAGTTCCGTGCTAAGCTACGAGGCTTGTGTTACGGATATCAGATATTTGATACACTATACAAATACAACTTTAAATTCATACATGTTATAAATATAATCAGTAAACAGCCTTGACTGGAGTACAAACAGTCCGCAGTGGGACTCGAACCCGCGACCGCTGGCACAGCATGTTACCCTACAAACTGAGCCAAACTTGACGTCAATGGGAATTTAATTCAAAATACAATAGCAAATCATGGACTAAAGCTACTTTCAAACCAATAATGTGTTTATATGTGTGATATTATTTTACATTGAATATTTAATATACGTATATTACCATGCAAAGATTAACGTTACAGTACTAGTTTAGTACAATTTATTACACTCAACAGTAGTGTAGATTAGGAGACCAAAATTAATTAAAATTTCTAAGCACGACTGTTCCTCGACATTCATCCATTACAAGGCTCAATATAGAACGATAATTAATTTTCATTAATGACCTATAATGAACAGCTTAACTATAAGTATTACAATTATAATAATGCAATAAATGCAAAACTAGGTACCTGTTTTCAACCGACTTCCAAAAGGAGGAGGTTATCAATTCGTCTGTATTTTTTTTTTTTTATGTTTGTTAGCTCATAACTTTGAACTGGGTGAACCGATTTTGATAATTCTTTTTTTGTTTGAAAGGTAGTGCTTCCCATGTGGTCCCATTTTAATATTTTCCAGTTCTGACAAAGGCATCCATGAGAAAACCATAAAAGTCTTAAATTTGCATTAAGTATTTGCGCGCCAAATGGACGAATAACTCAATATCACGCCAACCGATTTCGATGATTCTTTTTTTAATGGAAAGGATATACTTCAAGGGTAGTTTGATGAGAGTTTGGTAAGGTTCTGATGATGGGATCCATGACAAAGTATCGGAACTCTGCAATTCTTAGGAGCAAATTAACGATGCTCGGCCGAATCTTTTATAGGCTATATGGATATTTGAGTCACGTACCGTAACTGACGATGGAAGGTACAACTCCTCAACGGTTAGCAGTTTAAAGAAAAAATTTTCAATATAATACGCAATTATGGACCGATAGTTGTATACTTTCAGGCTATAAGGTTTACCTCATAATAGAAGGTAAATTTTTATAGTCATTAACACAATACGTATCTACTTTCCGCTAAAAATTTTAAAATAAATTATTTTTAACAAAAAAACAAAAACCGACTTCCAAACTTAATAAATCTAAACTAAAAAGTAGAAAATAATACTTTTAAGGAACTTGTTAATTTTGAAGTCGGTGCCAGCCAAAGCAAAATAACCCTAAATAGATACATATTTGATTAATCTATCAATTTGTAAACATAATCAAAATACCTGGCTGGCACCGACTCCAAAATTAACGAAGTCCTTAAAAGTATTATTTTCTACTTTTTAGTTTAGATTTATTAAGTTTGGAAGTCGGTTTTTGTTTTTTTGTTAAAAATAATTTATACTTGAAATATTGGTTGGATTTTATAGGCGACTAGCGACGCGCCCTCGCTCCTTTCAGGTTCATTTTAATGGTTTATACAATACTAGCGAGTCATCCTCACTTCGGGTTTAAGCATAAACCCGCTAGAAAATGTATGCAAACCTTTTTTTTTTGGGACATTATTACAACAGCGAAATCTAGTTCCGTGCTAAGCTAAGCTTGTGTTACGGATACCAGATAGTTAATATACTACACATATAATTTTTAAATACATACATATTATAGATATAAACGTAGTGATATCCATTTTTCAGTGATGAAATTTCTCGCAGTAAAAAGTATCCTATATATTTATCTGGATAACCAACCACCTATCAAATTTCATTAAAATCTGTTTAGTGGTTTTCTCGTGATGCTCTCAACAGACAAATAAAAATTCTATTATAGATTCTATACTCAGCTACTTTATCGATAATTTTTATTATTTCAATTAATTTCCAAAAAAGAATATGTATAGATTCAACTTTTAGTTAGAATTTTATTTTATAAGGTTTATTGAAAAATATTGAACGCTATCAGTATTACGTTGCGACCATTAGGATGAAATGTTTGCACTCCTGTCCAATCTTAGTATATCTATGTATATTATATTACAGGCATATTCTAACATAAAATAATTGAAAATAGTATGAAAATATAGTAAAGAGTTTGCTACGAATATAAGAATATCGTAAAAGTTTTAGTGAAACGTATTTAAACGCTGTTCCAATATGGCACGAATGACTAATTCTCTTCTTTGCCCTGAACACGCTGTATTTTAAATTGTACTTTAACTTCTTTTTGCCCTTGACTTTCTTCGTTTTATAAACTGGATAGACATTAAAGTAATTAACGTCCATCCCATTATGTAATCTATTCTTTTGCTCAATATTATCGTAAACACAGACAAATATAATAATTTTCATCTGCTACAAATCATATTTTTCTTACGTAATTAACGTAAAAGCCAAAAACCTAGAGAAACAACCGAAATGCTTGTTACCTTCGGGTAACAGCCGAATGGGCCGGCACGCCCCGTATAGTACCACTCTCTCACAGAAGACCGGCGTGAAGTGGCAGCTATGCTGTCGCGTTTCGTCCGATAAGTGAGAGTCCGGGAGGCCCACTCCCCATCCCTCTTCCCGTCCATCCCAGAGAGGGATCTCTTTCCTGAAAGGCCGGCAACGCATCTGCAAGCCCTGCGGTGTTGAAGGGCTTGCAGATGTCCAGGGGCGGAGGTGATCACTTTCCATCAGATGAGCCTCCTGCCCGTTTGAAAAAAAGCAAGGGTTTCATAAATATGAAAAAGAAAGCATTAAGTTTTTTGTAAATATATAAGTAACCCTATATGCGTACTTCTAGCGTTGAATATATGTATACGGAACCACGATAGTTTATTTAATTAATAGAGTAACAGAACTGCTGCTTTAATTTACATTTCTTGGAAACAGCTCGGAGATAAAACGTCCTTAACCATACTTCGTTTAAGCACTTTAGTCAAAGGAAAGTGTAATGATGTAAGGGAAGAACGTAAGCTTAATTTTCTTTTAAAGTTCCATTTAATTAAATTATTATGTAAAACATTCTAAGTTTATATAATTAAAATTAAAAAAAAAATCCTAAAACAACTTATAGGTATTAATGAAACAGCCTAATAACTTAATATTTTTTATAAAATTACATTATATTCTTAAATTATAAATTACACTATAACATAATATCTCATAGTCTTTATTTAGATCTAAACATATAATAAAATTCTGAATGCAATCTGCACATTAATATTATATGGAAAATCTTACTGTCTGGGAACGTATCACGTGAAAAATCACGATTTTTTTATGAAAAATATCATAATACTCGTAGCTGGTTAGCCGAGTCAACTTCATGTCTGAAATCTATTCAAATAAATTGAAGTATCTGTTTTTAATTTCAAATTAATAGCTTTTCACTAAATGTGATGAATGAAAGTATATACGGTACTATCATCATAACATCAATTTAAATTTTTTATCTATCTGTCTGTTTGTTCCAGCTAACCTCTGAAACAGCTGGACCGATTTTGACGGGAATTTTACTCGTACATAGCTAATTTTATAGGGAATAACTTAGGCTACTCTTAGTTTAGAAAATTTATTTATTTTAACTGGTGAAACCCATGGCTTTGCTCGCGGTAAGTTCGATAGGGACGAAACCGAGCGAAGCGAGGGTGAGTCCCTAAACTAAGCATTAAAACTGGCCTAGGGAAGAATTCGAACGGAGCGTGATCAAGTTACTAGTAGTTAAATACTAATGTTCTTAGTGTTTCTATTCTTATTTATTTATTATCGCTCGCGCTATAATCAAGACGATTATAATATTTAGTTGTATATATTTTTTCAGGACATTTTGTCTATGTTTTCTATTGTAAATGTTACAGACTTTGTAAATTCTGACATGAGAGATTAATGTACTTCGTCTGTTTTATTACATTTGATTCACAAGAGTCTCTTACGAGGTTCACAAGCTTAGTTCGAAGTTCTGACTTAACTCGGATTCTGAGCAATCGAATCGTCTGCTATAACTATGTAGTGTAAACAGTACCTATATGGAACTGGCTTATCTAAAAGCTCATATGAAAATTGCGAATATTATTTTTCCCCATTTTCTTTAAAAAAAATCTTATATATAAAATTCTCGTGTCACAATGTTCGTTCCCGTACTCCTCCGAAACGGCTTGACCGATTCTCATGAAATTTTGTGAGCATATTGAGTAGGTCTGAGAATCGGCCAACATCTATTTTTCATACCCCTAAGTAATAAGGGTTGTCCCCTAAGTAATAAAAAAATATTTATATGGCAAAACAACGTTTGCCGGGTCAGCTAGTTACCTATAAAATACTATTCAATACATTTTGTGTTCTATTATCCATACATTTGTGCATTCGAGAGTACATTTTCATAATTACCAATCCAGCTTTAACTCGGTCGATAAAATGGCGAACAGTGGCTTCAATTGAATAGGTTTTATAGTTATCATTCATCATAAATGAAGCTGTTGTATTGAACTTATTGTATATTAACTTTACAATTTTCGGATTTCGTTGTATTTTGTTTTTTAATTAAATAAATTTTGTCTGGGGCATTCTTTGTATAAACTTTTAAAAAAATATGCCTTTAGAAGTGTGCATACGCCTTTACAAATGGCAAGTCTATTGGAATTTCGCGTTGTTAATTTATATTGATTTGCATATATATGATATCAAAAAAAAAGTGTGCGATTCACACACGATAGAAGTGAAACTTCAGTAAATCGACAAAAGAATGAGATGAATATATATAAAAGAAGAAATGTCAAGAAATAAACAACGGTTACCATGGCAACATGGGAATGTATTCTATCTCATTCTCTCCGACTTAATCCTATACTTTTATGTATTTCTTTCTTTATCGTGACGCATTTTCGTTTCATCGAATTTTAAATCACAACGATTCTAAAGAAGTTTCACTTCAAAAATAATGTGGATTTCAAACTTACTTTTAACTCCATTAGGTAATATTTTTTTTACAAAATCCTTTCTTTCGAACTTTTAGCAAACTAGTACGTCTAGACGCACCTGTTTTGAGTTTATGACATGAGATATCTATCGGTAAATAAGGAGGCATCCTTTAGTGGCTTATGCAACTGCAAACAGGTCCTGGGCTTGAACTCCAGGTCGTGCAAAAAGTAGTCAGAATGACTGCCACGGCCAAAGTCTGGAACCAGAACATAATTGTTATGTAACCTATTTAAATTATTGCAAAATAATGCTTGCTTAAAAGTTTTTGCCTATGCGTAAGTATGAACGTGTACTTCCATTTAGTTTGAAACCATCTAATACAATATTGACATCTATTTTATAGCATGCTTATACCAAGTTATGGCTTTGGATTCTCAACAAATAGATATAAAGTCCAACTTGCGTTTATGTAACACTAATTTTAACCGGATATTCGCTGGCATAGTTTCTTTCTTCACGATTGCTCCGCTCCTAAGACTTTCATTGTGATATTAAATAGCATATCCCCAATAAATAAACATTTTTAAGTTACGCTTCTTTTGACGCGTTGTTGAAAAAAATTCAAGTATTCCTTTCATCCTTGTAATGCGACTGATTTAGACTATATTATGAAGCTAGTCCTTATTGGCTATAGTGTGAAGTTAGTCGTTAAATCTCGACTCTCTTTCCCTTTATATTAACAACTGAGAAAGCAGTATGCCTTCAGGCTATTTCAAACTTATATATATTATATTCTTAATTTTAATTTAATTCATAGATAATAATATTAATCCCACTGAGTTGCGTTCGCCAGTAGGTCTTCTGAGGCGTCTTCTTTTCGAACTGGTAGTAGACTTTTGACGTCAAATAAAAATTTTGGTTTTTAACTATCCCTATAATATTTCGTATATATCATTTCGCTAGTTACCCTTATGACATGGGCTTTATGCATTAGCTTTTAAAATAATAGTGTGATATGTAGGTTTTTGGATATGGATTTAGGTTTTTTAGGTTTAAGTTTAATTTATTTCAATTACATATTTATTTTAATGGCTTCCAGGAGTGCCGATTGGAATCATAATTTATATTATATATTATCAACAGTCTAACCCATGTTGAGTTTGCTCGAGAATGTAAACAATTATGTACTCACAGTGTTTTCAGATCGCGTAGGTCTTAATTAAATTTTCCTTTTTAGATAAAGTAAATAAGCTAATGTTACATTTACATTTTAGAAGACAAATCTAATGTAATCTCTACAATTTATCCTAGAATAATAAGAAAATAACAATAATAATATAAGTTAAAAGTTGAAGGATTTTTTTAAATGTAACTGGCGTAATTTAAGTTATAGGAACAGTTTTAGTAAAAAGAGAAAAAAAATACAAGATTTTAGATTTTCTAATTTGTCAGTCTAACCACCGCACTCAGAGTCACTTAATGAACCATCAAGTCGTTTTTTAGTATGGAGATTCTAGACTTAATGGTTCATTAAGTGACTCTGAGTGCGGCGCTTTGAATAATAACACATTCTAAGTTGTCAGTTATCAAGGATGACTAAATGTCTATCCAAAGTTATTTAATAAAGTACAAAGAGACACAAATCAAAATTAATATTGTATTTAAATGTCAAAAAGTATAATCAAGATATGTCATCTACCAAAATAAGTTTTTTATAAAACAGAGCTGGCAATTAAACTTTCAAATCATCTATCAATACGTATTTTACATAGGTATAGAACTGTGTTATTATTGGGATATTGGATCAGAAAAAAATATATTTTATCTGTGGAATACTTATTCTGCGGTATATTTATAATCTGTGAGCTATTGATGAATGGCGTTTTAAAAGCGCTTGCTGCTTTTTAATTGGAGTGTTCACTCACTAGTGTGGTGAAGTAAAAGCTCTATGGGTTTTCAAAGTAGCGCTAATATTTAAAAAGTAGATATTAAGGCGATTCGCTTAAATCTGTGTGATTAAAATATTATTTGAATTTTTTTTTCTAAAATAATGATTATAATCGAAACAGCGGTTGAATCTATAGTTTTTAGATTTTTTTTGTGCGTCTGTTTTAAGTTTAACTTTTACGAGTTTTTTTTTATGGGACAAAGGGGGCAAACGGGCAGGAGGCTCACCTGATGGTAAGTGATCACCTTCGCCCATGGACATCTGCAATACTGCAGGGCTTGCAGATGCGTTGCCGGCCTTTCAGGAAAGGGAGGGAGGGAGGAGGGAGAAGGACGGGAGGAGGGATGGGGAGTGGGCCTCCCGGACTCTCAACTTTTACGAGATAATATATAATTTATAAGAAATGAATAAATCAAACCAAAGACTAATCGTTAAAATGTACAGATATATGTGTTACTGTAAAAGCCCAAATATTGGTAAATCTTAGGTTTTACCAGTAAATCTTAAGGTTTACCAACATGAGTCGGTAAATGTAAGAATATGAAAAAAAGAAACGACTTTATCGGGCTTTTACCATTAGAATTTAGTACATGGGTAAGGCTATTCGGACACTAGCGTGACTACAGCGGTAATTTAGCGTGACTGGCACAAAGATTATTTTCTTTCGATTTAGATAACATAGGTTCAAAAGGTTAATTTTAAAAACTTTTCTTTCTTTCTAGGTTGGTTAGGTTAGGTTAGATATATGACTAAATCGCACGAGCCGAGCGAAGCGTGCCGCGGCAGCGGCCGGCGAGTGCCAATAATTAAATGTTAACGCTAATTCTTTAGATAATTTATCTCGAGTGCCAGTCACGCTAAATTACCGCTGTAGTCACGCTAGTGTCCGAATAGCCTTAGCCTTTACCAAGTGAATGGTGGTAAAAATCCGAAATATACGATGATTATAGAACGGTTCTGACTTTTACCATTAAGAGTTGGTAAATCTTAGGATTTACTGTAAAATCTTAGGATTTACCGTAGTTCGGGATTTTACAGTAACATATGCACTGTATAATGTCGTTTTTACAGTATTCTAAATGGTTTAACTTTTTTTGTTTTCAAACAAAGTAAACTGATGCATAGTAGTGGGATGATGTCATTGTGATAAGTGTGGCTAATTAGGAGTACAGAGGCCTTTGTTACGATGTTAATTATAACCAATTAGTGTTTGCTCTCAAACCTAACTGAAACAAGTTTCTTTGTGAAAACTACCACCGAAAGAAAACAATATATAATCTTGTTACATATATTTCTAACTTCGTTCACGTTAGTAGAAAAGAATTATGAAGTAAGTAATAATTAAACAGGCAGGTAGTGGTAGTCCTGTGGTTATTTACTTGATAAACTCTTTTTTTTGAAGCGGATTCAAATACCGGGTCTTGCCTCTCTGATATTTTTATGTGCGAATCATTCTCAATATGTTTACCTAACGTCTCATAGTCGTAAGGATACCTCATGTTTAAGAGAATCTAGCAGTAGCAAGTAGATTATTAAAATTCATATTTCGAACTGACTCACTTAAGATTTTTATTTTAAATATTAGTTAAAATCTTGACCGATAGTGATATGCATTTAAAATTACTTTTTATCCCTATTAATTAATTCATAGATTAAATCTTTTGCAACATTTATATCTTACAAAATCTACCCCTCGGCAATAAATCTTAAGCTCAGACTACCTTTTTTGTATTTTTAATAATAATTTAGATTTCTTATTGTATTTTGGCAAAGTGATAATTTTAAATAAGCAGTGCTTTAACAGCTTAGTGCTTAATTCGATTTGGGGCAATCGCAGTTGAAAAATATGAAACGGTTTTCACCAATGCCTTTATTGAAGCAGCCCGGGTATAAAACCACAAAGGAAAACAATTCTTTTAAATGTATTTGAAATGGGATTTTTTTTTATTGTCGCTCGACAAGATGACTTCATGCCGCCTGATGTTAAGCGACAGTGGAGTCCAGCCCCTCTAGACAAATGGCAAACGCTCCGTACCGATTCTATTTCGATAAACGCTAACGCCTAAGGAGGACCATCTCGTGTACGAAAAAGTGTCCAGTAAGGGTGGCGCTGCAGTAGCAGTCGATAAATTTTAAAGAAAGCGCCAAACGTAATTAGAAAAAAATTACGCTTTCTCTCTGCAGTATTTTGTTTATATTTACTAAAACATTTTTAGACTACGTAAATAGTTGAGGTTTTGTATACTAGCATTTTTCTAACTACTTGAGTCATTAAAATTTTTAAATATTTGAACTCAGCAAACTTCACTCCATTTATAACAGCTATGTTCATATTGAAACTATTCGAACGCCAGCGCTATTCTGGTAGGTATAAGGCAATGGAAACTTTATTTTCAGTATACAGCTGGACACTTTTTCAACTTTCCTCCCATATGAGATGGTTCTCCTTATCTCTACCCATAGTTGAATCTAATCACTAGTCGTAAGCTTATGTCAATCCCATACATTGATTATTCTATTCTACTAGCGTTTTGCCACTTGTCTAGAGGGGCAGGTATGAGATCCATCGGTTCCAAGACATGATATCGATACCGATCGACCTCACCTCGTCGGCCTGCTCATGTGCTTTTTTATGCTCCGTGTAAAAGACCCCGGATTATAAGAAGAGGGAAACACGTGAATCGGTAGTGAATTCCATTTCCTAATAGTGTGGCACAGGTAGGAGTTACCAAACCTTTTGGTACGAGATTGTATGGGTAGAACCCATTTCAAAATTTATAGATAGTCTTCGACGTGACGTAACGAATTATTTATACTTTATTGAAAACAAAAACATATACCTGTCAGAAATTTAATCTCCAGTGACCATGCTTGCTTTAACAAAATTACAAAGAAGCCCTGAAAAAAAGTTTACTTTAATATTCACATATGAAAAATATGACTTTCTACGAGTATTTTCTAACAAACAGAATTGAATTGTAGCTCTATAATTTCTATCGTTTTAGAATAAAAGTGCCTCATTTTTCACTCACCGATAGTGTTACAAAGCTTCTAAACTAATTTAGCCTTTACAAAAACTTTTGATTGTAACCATTTAACCCAGACGGGAATCAAACAATCAAAACAGGTAGCATAATTCAAAAATCGCACCGCTAAGTCTTAATCTGTTATCTGACAACTATATTTACATATATTGATGAAAAAAGGGTGTTATATATGTTTGATATTTTACTATGATGAAAGACGATTTTGGACGAATAGACTAATCTTAGGCAGGTCGAGAGAAACTAGGTAAATCGTTAGTCGCTTTGCTTCACTACTTATTACAAACAAAGTCGCTTCCCGCTGTCTGTCTGTCCCTATGTATGCTTAGATCTTTAAAACTATGCAACGGATTTTGATACGGTTTTTTTAAAAGATAGAATGAGTCAAGACTAAAATAAAAGATATAATAATCCAAAAATACGTTCTAAAAGTTAGAAGACGTGTGAATTGTACATTCATTGAAAGTTACGACTTAAATCACGTTACGAGAACATTTGGAAAACTTTTCGGGGTAGATATTTATGAGGCTTTTCCATAATTGAATTACTGATTTTAATTACCATAATTTGAGTGTAACTTAGTTTTGTTTGCGGAGTTGGGTAAGAGGGTGTATGGTAATTATTCAGCTTACATATGTTTTAATATGTAGATAGCTCAATATATAGGTTGAATTTTCGTACATAATATAGCATTAGTTATTGAGTCCGATTGTGGAATTTTTTATTTATTTATAGGTTCGCTCTGCGGCATTTCTACATTTATATATATTATTCCAGGTCATAGTCTGACTCTGACGACTCGTTTGGCTCAGTTGGTAGTGACCCTACTTTCTGCGCCAGCGGTCGCGGGTTCGAGTCCCGCTGGGGGCATTTATTTGCTAATCACGAATGTTTGTACCCAGTCATGGGTGTTTATATTTATAATATGTATGTATTTAAAATTTATATGTGTAGTATATCAACTATCTGGTATCCGTAACACAAACACGTAACGTAGCTTACTACAGAACTAGATGGCGCTGTTGTAATAATGTCATAACATATTTATAGTCTATCTATGTACTAAATTTCATCCAAATATGTCCAGTCGTTTCAACATGAATGTGTATCAAACCCACACAAATTATATAAGAAACTATCTTATTTTGGCAAAAAAAAACAAGTTTTGTAAATAACTAACCTGCAATCATTGTTATACATTTAAGGGTTAAGTGTAGACTCATAGTAGGCCACTCTTTTTTTAATGCTATATTTTATTGCAAAGTGTTATAACACTATTAAAACTGAATTATTAAGTCTGTAAAGCTGAAAACTTTGATTTTGAAGTTTGCAAGCACTTGCCTTCCGCTGCCGTTACATACCTACTTTTGATACTTAGGCTGGATTGATGTCATGGAAAAAGGTGAAAGATATGTTATCTAAGTATATCTAATTAAATTGATTAAATATTCTTTAAAGATATCCAAAATCTGTAAAAAGTCTTGATTAAAGTGATAATACAAGTATTATTAATACCATCCAAACAATTTATATAAAATAAAATAAAATTTCAATTCAACCAAAACGCTATCAAGGTATACTCGTTCTAATAAAAGACCTTAGTCATCGTATTTTTATTGCTCTTCACATTTATGATATGTCCCTTACGTGCCCCTACAGAGGAGACGGCGGGTCAAGAGGCAGGAATCGGACTTCCATTTTACTCGGACTGTCCTATAAAAGTATTTTAAAGGAAATAGAGTATATAGAGGTTAGTTATGATGAAATCCGAAGATTTCTAAAGAAGATATAATATTACAAATGAAATAACTATGACTTAGATTGGTGTATATAGTTGTGCTCGCGACTTCGTTCGCGTGAACGGAATAAAATTATTTTTTTTGAGGCTTAAGATCCATTTATTTCTTAAAAGAATACAATTCACTTACTGAGAAACATTAAAGTTTTACGTAGGTAAGTTAACACTATAAACGGGCAGCTTATAACTATAACTTATATAAAAACTAGTGACTCACCCTCGCTTCGCTCGGGTTCGCCCCTAGGTACGTGTTGTATATATTTACTTCGCACTGCCCGGTATATACCTATTTGAGTTGATTATATGAATTGCACGCACCATGGCAACGGTCATAACATGATACGTCAAACGCCGTTAATTGTATAATGTTGTTTTAAATTTCCAAACTTTTTTCTATATAGTATGTTATCCTTAAGAGATAGACATATGCCATCGCGGACTTTTTTGTAGACCTATATAAGATACACAATTCCACCATACATCATTCAGTTGTATCTCAAAAGGTTTAGTCAGCGTTTTCGTTGAAAGCTCCCAGATGGCTTATATTTTTCCGACACCTCCAACAGATATCATTATATTTTAGCCAATTTATACAAGAACTTGACAAATTATATATTAAAACCTTTCTGAAGAACCACTCTATCCATTGGTGAAAACTGCATGAAAATTGGTGCAGTAGATTTTGAGTTTATCGCGAACAGACAGACAGACAGACAGACAGACAGACAGACAGACAGACAGACAGACAGACAGACGCGGCGGAGGACTTTGTTTTATAATATGTATAGATGTATAGATAAAATACATTTGCAGGTAGTCCTAACTATTTTACTAGTTAGAACTCGGAATAAGAATACGCGAAGTGGCTTTAAGTATATTAATGAAATTTAGTTTTTTATTTCACATTATAACTAGAAAAGTAATACTTAAAAATTAAATATAGAATGATTATTTAAAATTGATGTTTTTATTTAGTATATTTATATTATTTATTTTAAAGTAAAAATAGCTTAAGTTATTTCTTATAATATTAGCTATCTGCGAGTGAAAGTACTTTCGAGTAATTTCAACAAATAAAGCAAAATTTTCAGTAGATCTATAGATTGATAAATTTAAAACAATTTTATTAGAACTATCTAATTCGACCTATATTTTCGATGTCAGCCTATAGACTAAATTATTCTTATGGGTTATGAAACACCATATGCGACTACCATATGGGACCACTCAAGTACGTATAAATCAAGAATAAATGTAATATGTGTACGCTGCGTGCTTCTTAATATTCAGGGTGAATACTTCAAGTGGGTGTAGATGTCGAAATAAGATAGAAAAGTAATAGCAAAAGATGCTGAAGCAATGTTACATTATTCAGATTTATTTTGCCTCAGCTAGTAATCAAACCCGTTGATTTCTATTCCTAAACTAGACAAAAACAAAGAACTTAAAAGTTATAAATCATTAGTCAATTTTTAACTTTTCGACTTAGTCTTAAAAAGTATTATAATAAAAGTATTATTATTTATTACACACAGCGCCATCTAGTTCCGTGGTAAGCTACGAGGCTTGTGTTACGGATACCAGATAGTTGATACACTACATATATATAACTTTTAAATACATACATACATATTATGAATATAAACATCCATGACTGGAGTACAAACATTCGTGCTAAACAAATGAATGCCCCCAGCGGGACTCGAACCCGCGACCGCTAGCACGGCAAAACGTTAAAGGACAAAACGTTAAAGGACTTACAGATGGACGAACTATTTTAGTAATGGGGTCAATAAAAAATTGAAACCAAGAGTCTGTTAAAGTGTATTTAGGGAACAAAAAATATGTACCTGCTGACTCGTAAACTGTGGGAATATCCTTTCTTCATATTTACAGTTCACTTCCTGTTTCATATACAAACTGCGGACCTGACAGACGTAATCCTGTACGCATGCGCAAAAGACCGTTGCCTAGCAAAGATTTATTTAAAATTGAATATGTCATTTGTCTAAATGTATAAATAACTAATTAATTCAAAAAAATACATTTTTAGTGGGCTGAATTATGAATTTAAACCATTCTCGAATTACCTCGAACCCACACAATACATTTCATAAAAATCGGTCCGGCCGTTTAGGAAGAGTTCAATTACATACACTATACTATACGCACAGAAGTGCTTTATATATAAAGATGACAGCGCCATCTAGTTCCGCAGTAAGCTACGTTACGTGCTTGTGCTACGGATACCAGATAGTTGATATACTACACATATACATTTTAAATACATACATATTATAAATATTAACACCCATGACTGGAGTACAAACATTCGTGCTCAACAAATGAATGCCCCCAGCGGGACTCGAACCCGCGACCGCTGGCGCAGAAAGTAGGGTCACTACCAACTGAGCCAAACGAGTCAAATTATTAATCTATGTATAAAGACTATAACTGACAAAGTTAAGCATTCGCTTTACTTGATGGGAATTAATTACTTTGAGTTATACCAATATTATTGGTATATATAAGTTAAAGTAACTTCACTTAAATAAATGAATATGTTGGTACCATCTTATTTCCATGGTAAGCTATGGCTTGTGTTATGGATACCAGATAGTTGATACACTACCACATATTGTATAATTTTAAATGTATACAATATAGATATACTTATACCTACATAACACTACATTATAAAAACGAAGTTCTCGGCCGCGTCTGTCTGTCTCACTGTCTGTTCGCGATAAACTCAAAAAATACTGCACTGATTTTTATGCTGTTTTCACTATTGGATAGAGTGGTTCTTGAGGACGGTTTTAGTATATAATTTGTCAAGTTTTTGTACACATTTGCGGATTTGGAGCGAGGGCGAGTCGCTAGGTATAAATTTAAACTCGCGTAACTAGAGATCAAAAATTCGTGCTTACTGTATGAGATATTTTAATAGACTTACAAAATATATACACCTATAAATAAAATCATAAATATGTATAATACCCGAAAAATAACATCTATTTATAAACTAAAAGCTATTACTTATGTTGATAAGCTAAAACCATTTTAGATTGTAGATTGCTTACTATAAAACAAAAATAATTTTCCCGTACCACTAGCCACTAGACCATACGGGATGGCACGAGCTAAGTCAAAGTATTACAATAGTATTTTCTATACTATATCCATATTAAAAAATGCTTAAATTGTATCGTAAGCATAAAGATTAAACATCAATTTCCATTAAAAAAAGAACTACCGAATTAGCGAAATAATGTCCCTATTCATGTCGTTTTATCGTTACAATCGTTTGTTCGAAATGCTGTAGTCAATTTGACATGACAACATTAATGAATACTCAATTTTGCAATTATTTTTTCTAATGTACTTAATAAAATTATACGATAAAAATATTAGTATACTCTCTATGTAATGTATGTAAGAATAATGAAACATCATTCCATAGTTTGGTTCAGTTTGTACTGACTCTACTTTCTGCGCCAGGCGGTCGCGGGTTCGAGTCCCGCTGGGGGCATTCATTTGTTGAGCACGAATGTTTGTACTCCAGTCCATAGGTGTTTATATTTATAATATATATTTTTTAAAGTTATATATGTGTTGTGTATCAACTATTTGATATCCATAACGAAAGCCTCGTAGCTTACCACGGAACTAGATGGCGCTGTGTGTAATACTGTGCCAACATATTTATTTATTACTATTGTACATAGCGTTCACTTTGTACACTGTATGTAATAAAGGAATGTAAGACAAAAGCTACATTTACAGTAAACAAAACGCAAATAGAACTATAAAATTATTAAACTTTAAACAATTCAAAGTTAAAGTAGTTTTCATTGAAGTTTTTGCTATAAAAAACCTTTTCCATGTAAATAAACTCATTTGATTGTAAAGTTGCTGAATTCAATTACCCCTCTGTTCCTGTTATCCAGTCGAGTCTGTACGTGTTAATGACTTTTATTTCTTTTGTGAAATTAAAAAATTGTAATAACAGCAGGTGTTTTTCAGCAGCAACTTCAAATATTTTAAAATAACACGGTTTACATGGTAAATATTATAATGACGATAAATAAGCACAGCTTCTATTAGAACACTCATCGTCTAAACTCTAATAGGATGGATATTTCACATTACTAGTAGGAGATTCTTTGAGGCCTGAAACTGTAGTGCTAATAACTATAAAAACAGGCTTACTAAAAATTATGTTTGTTTTTTTGAAATATTATATATGTGGGATGAAAAAGAGGGGCAATAGATATTGAATTAGATAAAATTAAAAAGAATCAAATCACTTTATTGCAATGGGGGTTAGACTTTAATACAGTAATATTAATACCTATATAAACAAATTCAGCCAATTAGACAGAGGTATTTGAGTGTGTTACTGCCGCACTTGATAGAATTATGGAATTTATAGAGATAGCAAAAGCTTCGAACTACTCTCTTTTATTTCATTATTAAAGGAACTACAGTTATTACTGCTAAGTACTTTATATATTATTAAGATAATTAAGAAATTTAGGAAAAGGTAAATAAGACAAAGGAATTCGCAATAATTCTTTTTATTTACCACCAGTTCGGAAAGATTAAACCTCTGTCCTGAGAAGAACTGGCGAAAGAAACTCAGCGGGACTACTTTTTTTAATATCATATTATATAACAATAAATACAGCCACAACAATAGTTTGAATATAACTTGAACAACTTCAATATAATGTATAACAAAGAAACGTATATGACATAGAAATATATCAGCAAAACACTAACAAAATAATTGGAATTCAAATAAATACAACATTATTTTGACCATTAAATCATATAGGTTTTGTATACATGATACAAATAGAATACAAATAGAATAGTATCTGAATAATTATAGAAATATAGAAATGTTATTTCTTATTTTTAAAAGTCACGATTATTACAAATGTAAAATAGTAACCAAATAGTAACAATACAAAGTTAGAGTACTTAACTTGCTCAGTGAAGTGCTCCGGACTGTAGTCGGGATACGACCAACCGTTTCACAATTCATACACCTCCTTTTATATCATTGACAGTCAATGACAGTCTAAAACATCCTTTCAGTAACTAACTTGTAACTTGTTAATTATAATTCTTAAATTCGTTATATAATAAATAAATAGTGTTTATAATATTATTTATCAATAATTTCGTAAAGTAATGTAATTTATAATGATTACTTATAATATTTATTCAAAAGAATAAAAGACAATCAACAATAGTCAAAACAACTTCCTTTATAGAACATTTTACATCTAAAATTGACATAATAATAAAGAAGATATTTCATATTGGTTTTCTATTAATAAATTACTATAAATTTCACTATAATTATATACAAATTTACAATTTATCTTATCACGGCCATACTGACTTGTGCTTCGTCCTCGAAGTACATAACACTTAATAAATAAAGCAACTTACAAGCTAATACATGTTCTAATTAAATCTAACATTTTTTGCATTGCTATACATCCTCACTTCTCATATTAAGGGGACATCATAACAACGGTCAATCGCTTTGACGACAATATTATCTAGTCGCACACCTGCTGCACATGAGCTGACTAGAACAAAGCAACGGACTTCAGCAGTTCAGTGCTCCTTCCGAGCCAATATTTACAACTTATCTCTTATAAGCTAATAATACATCATTCATTGTTAGTGTCTCACTTCTCACATTAAGCGGACATCCTAACAACGGTCAGTTGCTTTGGCGACAATGTATCTACCTCACACCTGCTGCGCATGTGATATGAGACGGGCTAGAACAAAGCAAAAGACTTCAGCAGTTCACAGCTCCTTCTGAGCCAATCATTTTCTTTCATTTCATATGACACACAGGTCACAACACAACACATAAATGTATCACACAATTACATCATTTTCTTTTCCAACATTATTTAATTATATAATATACTATATAATGTTATTTACTTGTCATATATATTTCATACATTATATGAATAATTAATTAAAGAAGGTAATAAATGTTAAATAAGAGATAAGATAAAATAAATTATTCTTATTGTGTCATATACATACATATACGTTTTACATATTATTATGCATATACATATTGTATACGTAGCTACTTGCATGGACATGTCAGTCCCTTTCAACTGCCGCTTACTACAGCGAGCACTTGCCGACTACATAGACATACCAATCCCGCTCACCCGCTGCTTGTGAGACAATTGGTACCAAATAGAAGGCCAACCAGCGTAAATAGGTATATAAATAAGTTGAATATACATAAATATAAGTATATAAATAACTAGAATATATAGAAACATATATATACAAAAACATATAGAAAACCCTCGATTATACAAGTAATAAGTTTATCTAATTACTAAATATGAATCTTTTCTTATATAACACATTTAATTTTCCGATAATATTTTAACAAATATTTTCATCCATCCATTTTACATATTTGCGACAGTTACTTTTTTTTTCTGGAGCTACCCTTCAGAGCATAGCGGTCTAAGTATCTTGATTAATGAAAACTACATTAACTTCATTATAAATCCTAAATGTTTTTTGTAACATAAACAAAGTGTAATTTATATTTTACTTAAAGTAGTTAGATTCGTCGAAGGTTCGTACATTATTTTATTAGTATTAAGTATTGATATATCTTCCATAAATCGTTCGGTCATTCTGATATCTTATTTCAAATAGTAGATTAATTGATTGGTGATAAAACGGTAACCTGGCCGTTACTACTTCTACAAGTAGGTGTGTCAGTAGTCATCATGTGGTGTCATGGTAATAATAATAATACTGCTCGTTACTGTACACACACACATTATACGATAGATGTAACAAGGTACGATAAATGAGGCGGCCTTATCGCTAAAACAGCGATCTCTACCAGTCAACTTTAAACCTTAAAGGTGTGAACAATATAAATCAAAGACTATTAATAAAAACAGGGGAAAAGTATAATAATACTATAATTCGTGTCACGATGGATGTTCGCGATGAACACCGAAACTACTGAACCAAATTTTGTCAAATTTGTAAGCATCTGTAATTTGGTTTCAATATTTGTTTTTGCAATTTAAATGTTTATTATACGACTAGTACCTACCTATGTATTTACTGGTTAGTTCAATAAAATTCTAATGAATTATATAATATTGCTTTATGTATAATTATTATACTTGCAACGAACCCGCTTTTTTTTCTTAAATGAAACAATCAGTATATCAGTAGATAAATATAATCTTCAATAAAATTGAAGTCTGTTCTTAATTTCAAATAGGT
Source organism: Boloria euphrosyne (assembly GCA_951802675.2). Classification (NCBI taxonomy): domain Eukaryota; kingdom Metazoa; phylum Arthropoda; class Insecta; order Lepidoptera; family Nymphalidae; genus Boloria; species Boloria euphrosyne. The sequence continues at coordinate 10,722,115 of OX637885.1, forward strand.
AACAGCCTTTCACCAAATGCCTATGAAAGTATATATGGTTCTAACATTAAATACCTATTGTTTTAAACTTTTGTCAGTCTATCGATCAGTCTGTTATCTAATCTCTAAAACGGCTGGACCGATTTTGACGGAACTTAGGCTACTTTTATTTTAGAAAAAAAATTAAAAACGGTTTAATATATTTTAACTACGCCCAGCAAAGCGGGCCGGGTTAGCTATTGAAAACAATAAATATTATATAATGGTAGTTTTATATTCAACTCCAACCTCGAAACCTCAAAATTGAACAAAGCATAGATTTATCCGATATCAGTATAAAACTGAACATATCAACTCTAAAGCATTATGGTAAGAGGTTCAGAAACAAATTACAAGTTTTTTTTTTAGTGTTGGAAATATTATTTTTTTTTTGTTAATTTAAGTTATACAAGCATTACGTAAAGCAAAATCATAGAGACCCGAATTAGTCTAACTTGGATGATATTATTAAGCACAAGTAATTTAGTTAAAGAATTAACTTTACTATACGCCTAACGCCGCGGCTGCGAAGTACGAGTCTACACAAATACTCAGTACAATCTTCAAAGAAGGTACATTTCTTTAGATTTACACTGAACTCGGAAAAATCAAGACCAAGTAGCAAAACATATGTTAAACATTCTGCATAGAAACCTTAAGAATATTGTGTACTATTTTTACTTCACTTAGCACCAGGTACCTCTCAGGTAGCCGTTGACCGACACTAGTGGATATGATCACACTCTTAGTACATACTTAAACTATTTAATCCTATATTTATCCATTTAGTTACTAAAAAAAATGAATAAGGTATGGCGGCACATCTGGAATATCATTTTTACTCTGCCGATAGTGAGGGGGTACCTTTTTCACTAAGTTTACATCACGCTCTGTAGACTAAATACAGTCTATATATTACAACGTTTTTTTTATAAGGATGACAGGGACAGCAAAAGAGATTTTAGTTTTAATAATTATCTTTTACCTAGAAAACTTTGTATAATTTCTTAACCTATTATGGGGCCTATAATAAACAAAAAAAAATCGAATTTAATATACCCGGTCTTATCAAATCCGATACTAAACTTAAGTTTATTGTTTTGAGACGTGAGATATTTCTATAGAAACAATCTTAAACCTCAATTTACTAACCTAGATGTTCATTTATCCTTTACCAAACGAAAACTTAAACAGTCATTGTATATTTCCTTTAAGAAAAGTCCTTTTGCCTATTAAAACCTTCTAAAGGTTGCGACCACAATTGATATGGGTGGCGATATACATAGTATACCTATAGCTTAGTACACAAATCTTTGCATAAATTACGTTAAGTGGTGATACTATGTTTGCAAAATTTTTCACTACCCTCACTTATCAAGAAATACCGCATGTAGTACCGCTATAATAATCCGCATGAACTATAATTGCTCACGACACATTGCTTGAGGACTCAACTATATTGTAATTAGTTTCAAAAATAAATTTATTGTTATACCTACCTTTAGGTTCATAAACAGTAACTTCGTAAAATTGTACATATATTTAGGATACTTTTTACTATATGAAAATCTTTTATTCTTTTATCATAGATCATACTTCAAAACAAAGATAATATCGATTTGAATCGAACTAGTATTATTATAAGTTTGACGTCAACATTAGAAAAATGCTTATCTCCCTACCGCTTTGCTCTAAAGGTAGATCAAAAGAAAACAATAGATCAGTTATAGTTTCATGGTAGTTACCACTACCAGTAAATAATATCATTTTAACTTAAACATCGGATATTATTCTGTCACTCACTAAGTCAACTAATCAGAACTTTTCGAAAATATACTTATATTTAATCATTAAGTACATAATTAGTTATTTTTTTTTATTAGCAATATTATCTGGTAAAGCTAAAAGATAGTTCTTAGTCTGGATTCTCCCATGAACGGTCCTCTGCAAGATCCAAAGTCATAACCCGTAGTTAAACAACCCTTCTAGGGCCTTACCTTCTTTTAGCAATGATCTCGGTGCTGCTTAAACAAATTCCTTTGGACTGTGTACGTTGTTCTTGCACCAAGACACTGCACCCAGGACTGTCATGGCCGGGTTGAAGTTCGCGAACTAACAACGTTGGCACTCCGTCCGGGAACAGCATTCTTGATCGCCTGAAGAAGTTCTTCCACAGCCGGGAGCGGAGAATTAAGCTGAAACCATAACATGTATTAGAACAGTGGACATAGTGTCATCCCACTTCTGATGATAGAATTATGGAATTTATAGAGATAGCAAAAGCTTCGAACTACTCTCTTTTATTTCATTATTAAAGGAACTACAGTTATTACTGCTAAGTACTTTATATATTATTAAGATAATTAAGAAATTTAGGAAAAGGTAAATAAGACAAAGGAATTCGCAATAATTCTTTTTATTTACCACCAGTTCGGAAAGATTAAACCTCTGTCCTGAGAAGAACTGGCGAAAGAAACTCAGCGGGACTACTTTTTTTAATATCATATTATATAACAATAAATACAGCCACAACAATAGTTTGAATATAACTTGAACAACTTCAATATAATGTATAACAAAGAAACGTATATGACATAGAAATATATCAGCAAAACACTAACAAAATAATTGGAATTCAAATAAATACAACATTATTTTGACCATTAAATCATATAGGTTTTGTATACATGATACAAATAGAATACAAATAGAATAGTATCTGAATACTTATAGAAATATAGAAATGTTATTTCTTATTTTTAAAAGTCACGATTATTACAAATGTAAAATAGTAACCAAATAGTAACAATACAAAGTTAGAGTACTTAACTTGCTCAGTGAAGTGCTCCGGACTGTAGTCGGGATACGACCAACCGTTTCACAATTCATACACCTCCTTTTATATCATTGACAGTCAATGACAGTCTAAAACATCCTTTCAGTAACTAACTTGTAACTTGTTAATTATAATTCTTAAATTCGTTATATAATAAATAAATAGTGTTTATAATATTATTTATCAATAATTTCGTAAAGTAATGTAATTTATAATGATTACTTATAATATTTATTCAAAAGAATAAAAGACAATCAACAATAGTCAAAACAACTTCCTTTATAGAACATTTTACATCTAAAATTGACATAATAATAAAGAAGATATTTCATATTGGTTTTCTATTAATAAATTACTATAAATTTCACTATAATTATATACAAATTTACAATTTATCTTATCACACTCATAATTACGTAATGATCCTTTAAGGCGAGAATGTCCATACTAAAGAACGACTTAATAGTTCATTAAGTCACTATGAGTGCGGCGGTTAGTTAACGATTGAACTGAAGCGGGATGGCTGAACAGATAGAACGACGGTGTGACGTTCGAAAGGCTGGAAGATAAGGTGCATGTAGCGCGTATTTATTATTGAAATTATCTGAAAAAAAAACTTATACTGATTTTCATCCCTGAACCTTAATCTATGCTAAAGTAGAAAGGATCTTGAAATCACAATATTGGTATTTTGACGTGACCAGAACCTCTCTCAATACGATCAGACTTGGGCAATCGTCTGCCTATATATGTGGTAGGCGGCTTTTATATGCCTTTGGAAAACTAGTTAGTATCTCGGAATATCTCGGAAAATCGGAAATACAGATTTTCTCACGATTTCTCTTCAGCATCTTAGCAATTGGCAATCATGATGGAAATGATATTTATACATCAGTCCCAGGGTTTGAATCTGTTTCACTCGTATTTTTAACGGACTACCACTACACTTTACTAAAAAGACACACAAGTCATATAATACTAGCAGTACCCGCGACTTCGCCCGCGTTCATGGTTTCAAGCCCGCTAGAAAAAAAATAAAAAAGTACCCTGTGTTACTTCTAATACCTCCAAGAATATGTGTACAAAGTTTCATGACGATCGCGTGAAAGCGTAACAAACAAACTTACAGTCACGTTTATATGTTAATTAATTAATTATAGATTAAACATATAGATTTTATTGTATATGTTATATGTGTATGTACAATGTACATTGTACATATATATTATGTTTCTCTAATCTGTTATTAATTATTTATCTTTTGAACCCACCGAAGGTGTCTAGAATAGATTGTTTGTAACAATAATATCGTCTTCTAACGCTTAATTACTTTGACTACTCCTATACCTACGTTTGTCTTTATTCTATGAGTACAATAAATATTATAAAAAAATAAAATGTTACCTCATTTGTTACAGGCATACACGCCAACGGGTTTCGAGAAGTACGGCTACACCTGCACTGTTGCCGACTATAGAGTAAATTTTTCCGTCTGGGACACGTCAGGTGGGTAGTTATGTCTTTCATCTCTTACAATTTCTATTACAATGCATGTATAGTTTAACGAATATATTGGCAAAAGCTATATTTACCTACTAGGAATATTTTGATCTATTCAGTCCATCTGTTATTAATAAAATAACGCTATCTTGCAAAAACACGCATGCTGAAACCGCGAAACGATGGGATGTTTCATGCGATATAATAATATTTAAAAATTAGCTTAAATACTGAATTATATACCATTTAAATGGACCTTTTCAAATATTGTCAGTTCTGACCGACTTTGAAGAAATGTTATCTAATGGATTACTACGAAACTCGTCTGTCTGTTAACATGTATGGCTACAGATCGTGCGGGCTTAGATTAGAGTTCCGTGAATACATTACACCTTATTTTTATTAATATAAAAATAAGGTGTATATTTTTAGTTTATATAAAAATAATATATAAACACTGGCCAGGAAAAGGGTACATGAGCAAAATAAATATTACCTTCAACAGACCGCAGTGCTTCTTTGTAAATATTTGTGGATAGTAAAGCTTCTACGTGAATTGAGTTGTAACCAATTTTTATTAACGATGTTGCCAGGATTGTGATTTTAACCAATCGTCTTAAAAAAAGGGTTATGTGTTTCGAGTGTAGGACGATTTATAGGGTCAACGGCTTCATAGAATAAAAACTTTAAAGAAAATAACTAGAACCAACTTTCGATGACCGTGATTTTCTTCTTCGGTGGTGGTCAAAATCTGGTTAGGGGTCTAAAGTAAGTAAATGAGAACGATTAATCAGTTGGGACCAAACTAGATGTACCTGTCCTATACACTTATAAACAAAACAATCTTTTTTTTTAATAAATAATAATATTAATAATGAGAGAGTTCTAAGGTTACAAATATAAAAACATACAACGAAATCAAGAACCTCCTCCTTTTTGAAGTCGGTTGAAAGAAACCATAACGTTCTAAATGAAAATAATGCCTATTTTTATTATAATATTTTCAATTTTGCTTCTTTTTCAATTAAATATTTTTTTTTAATCTGAAAATATTTCATAGAAAAAGTTATTTTAAAAAAGCTATTTAATACTACGATAGTAGGTGTAGAATTAGCATGATGACAATATCACTGTTGCTGTTAGAAGGCTGAAGAATGTCGGAATGTCATTGTTTCGCTTTCTATTAACGATCTATTATCTTTCTACCGTTAATTAGAAATTAAAAGTTTTGTCTTATTCTTCTTTTATTTCGCTGCAATGTGAAACGTGGGACTGATGAAAATTTTACAAATGTCGTGCCTGTATATATTATGGAACAAGCGAAATAAGGCATTTTTCAAAATGCCCGGACATTATGAATATTGCCAAATTATCACTTCTACTGTAACATATACATAAATTAATAACATTAAGTTTCACTAACTAACTCTGCTAACTTCAATATAAGTTTGAAATATATTGAACTCTGCACGCAAAAGGATCTCATTGAAACTGGGATCATTATACAGTAGCTGCGTAAAGTCTGTATTATAAACTCAAACCATTTATCCATTTATTATTCACATATTAGATTTGGTAACATAAATTTAATTAACATAGAGCTTTGAAATACCTAAATTACGAGCGATATTTCTATTTTACTTCAATACAAATACTTGCTGTAAGAAGAACATTCAATAAACAAACGATTTTACGAACATTTCAGTAACTAAGCTTAAACTTAATATTAACTGTTTATAATAATATTAGAACGTAAAATGTATATAATAATCTCTTTTATTTATTTTATTTTAATAACCTTTTGAAAACTTTATTAGGAATAGTATTTTATTACTATGATAGTAACGTAAGTCTTTCTACTAAATCAAAATCTGACCAAACGTTTTAAAGTGGAGGGTAAACTTACAAATATACAACAAAAATCAACTTCTGCATTTATATTAATTGTTCAAATAACCTTTGGAATAGAAAGAAAGAATCAATTCTCAACTAGGCACTTCATTCGGGTGTATCTCTAACACACGTGTAAAGGTAAATCGCTAGTTTAGTTTAAATTATTAATAAAAATTAGAAAGGGTGTTACGGGTGCTTTTGAAGATGTATTTTATAAGAGAAAAATTAGACTTATAAAAATACTGTTTAATTTTCATATAAAAAGCGTCAGAAAACTCGAGAGACTCGTTTTACGATTAAAGTTAGTATTTTATAATTTTTATAAGGAGCAAATAAAACAACGTGCTTATCTTTTACAGAACGGAAGAAGGAAGTAGATTTTATTTATGGTTACCACAGAGTAGTTACAAGTTTTTTTTTTAATATATATACGTGCATAAGTGGTGTTACTAGTGCCCAAACAAATGTTATTTTGAGTAAATTATAATAGTTACAACACCCCCACTCTCAAAATACATGACCACTACACATTTTAACAAATTACAACTTTACATTTATTATACCTAACATTTTAACAAATTTATAATGCTTAACTGAATTTAAACTTTTAGTAAAAAGGTCTGCAGGCATGTCTCCTGTAGGTAAATAATTAATTTTAACACTTTTATTACATATTACTTCTCTACAATAATGATACCTCACATCTATGTGTTTGGTTCTACTATGAAATACTGGATTTTCTGATAATTTTATGGCACTTTGATTGTCAATATATATATTAATAGTATACTTTTGACCAGTAATTTCATTTTGGAGATTTAAAAGATATACAGCTTCCCTACAACTCTCTGTAAGTGCCATGTATTCGGCTTCGGTACTAGAGAGTGCTACAGTTCTTTGTTTTTTACAGCTCCATGATATGGCAGCACCTGATAACATAAAGCAGAAACCTGTATATGACCTTCTATCTACTGAACTATTTGCCCAATCTGCATCACAGTAACCTTCTATATTAACAACTCTATTTTTACAATATTTTAAACCAAAACTTTTTGTTCCCTTTAAGTACTTCAAAATTCTCTTAGCGTATAACCAATGTTCATTATTATGGGAGTTATTAAATTGACTTAGAAATCCTACAGCATAAGCTATATCTGGCCTGGTAAGTATAGCCAAATACATTAGACTTCCAATGAGCTGTTGATAAGGATTATTATTCTTTACACTTTGACTATTCACAGTCCTTAATTTAACCTCCATAGGTGTATTAACAATTTTACACTCAGTCATATTAAATCTACATAACAATTGATCAATGTATTTTTCTTGACTAAGAGTAATGACATTATTTTCTTTATCAATGTTGACAGTGATACCAAGGCAATTTTTAATCTGTCCTAAATCTTTAATTTTAAAATGATAGCTTAAAAGCTCTTTTACATTTTTCATTTCATTTTTATCATTTGAAAAAATAAAAAAATCATCAACATATAGTGTTATAATAGTTCTAAGACCATTTACAAATTTAGTGTATAAACATGGCTCTAATTTAGATTTTGTATAACCATTATTTAACATTGTAGAATCAACTTTCTTATGCCATGCCCTAGAGGATTGCTTGAGACCATATATTGCCTTATTTAACTTAAGAACTTTAGGTTTCCCATCATCAGTATAGTTAAAACAATCTGGCAATTGCATATATATTGTCTCATCCAATTCTCCATTAAGAAAGGCCGTCTTAACGTCCAAATGAGCAGTGTCTAGTTCTAATTGTACAGCTAAGGCAAACAATAACCGCAAAGTAGTATGTCTAACAACGGGTGAGAAAGTTTCAGTATAATCAATACCACTTTTTTGATTATAACCTTTGGCAACTAACCTGGCACGAAAAGTAATGCTATTTTCATTGTCACACTTTTTCTTTAGCACCCACTTACACTTAACAATGGTTTTTCCTTTTGGGATATCTGTTAGAGTCCATGCATCATTATCATGGAAACACTTTAACTCCTCATGTACAGCTTTAATCCAATGCTCCCTCTCTGGACCCTCTAAAGCTTCCTCCAAAGACAGTTCACCAATTTCTAAATTAGAACTCTTAGTACAAAAACATGAAAAACCATACCTCTCAGGTTTGTGTCTTTGTCTAGTGGGTCGACTTTTCACAACACTATCTTGACTTTTAGTTGAACTGTCAGAGTTCTCACCTTCACTTGGTATGTATGTAGCATCACAAGCATTACCTATAGAGATAAAAGATTCATCAGATTGACAATCATCCCCCACTGAATTCAGACATTTCTCTTCACCAATTGGTTGAGCTTCAGTATTCTGGCAATCAACTGTCAGATCACTAAAGTTAGAATCCTTTTCAATGATAACGACATCTCGACTTATCATGATTTGCTTAGTATTAGGGTTAAAAACTCTGTACCCTTTTACATCTTCGGCATATCCTACTAAGATACATTCTTCCGATTTTTTATCCCATTTTAGCCTTTTTTCTTTAGGCACATGTTTCATTACTGTGCTTCCAAACACTCTTAAATGACTAATGTTAGGTTTAGCATTAGTCCATAACTCATATGGAGTTTTATAATTTAAGCTAGCTGATATAGTCCGATTCTGTAAATATACAGCTGTATTAGTGGCCTCAGCCCAGAATTCTTTACTTAAGTCACTGTCATACATTAGACATCGCGCCTTTTCTACAATTGTGCGATTCATGCGTTCACACAATCCATTTTGTTGTGGAGTATAATAATTAGTCTTTTGATGTAATATGCCTTTTCGTGTAAGAAAATTATTAAATTCATTATTACAAAATTCACCACCATTGTCACTACGTAGCACCTTGATTCTTTTTTCAAGCAAGTTTTCTACTCTGGCTGTATAATTTTTAAAACATTGAAGAGCTTCATTTTTATTTTTCATGAAGTATATGTAAGTCATGTGACTATAATCATCAACAAAAATAATAAAGTACCTTGATCCACCCAAAGAAACACTTTCCATGGGGCCGCATACATCCGTGTGCACAATTTCTAGTAATTGAGTACTTCTATTACCACTGTTTGGAAAAGGCAGCCGACACTGCTTTCCTTCATAACAGGTAACACAGGTAGTTTTTGTGTCTTCCTTCTGCTCAATGGAAATACCATCAACAGCATTCTGCATTCTTTTCAGGTAAGTATTATTAACATGACCAAGTCTTCTATGCCACATGTCATTTGATACCACCGCTGCAGCTGAGAGATATACTGGAGTATTTAACTTGTACACCCCATTGAATAATGTAGAAGTAGCCACTAAAACATCTCTTTTATTGTAAATATTACAACCATTGTTTGTAAATATCACTTTGTTTCCTTTATTTATCAACTGACTCACAGACAGTAGGTTAGTAGTCAGACTCGGAACACACAAAACATCTTCCACTGTCACATCAAAATTACATTCATCTGTACATGTGGTAATTTGCACTTCTCCGGAACACTTAACAGTCATTTTATTATCATTTGCTACCACAATCTCCTTCTTAGATTGTTGATATGATGCATTTTTGATCCAATGTTCGTTTGCTGTTAAATGCACACTTGCACCCGAGTCAATATACCAATCTGATTTATTGTAAACTCCAGTAAGAAACCCTGCACTGAATGCATTTGTCTGTTTGTGTTCCATTTCTTTGGAATTTGTTATTGTTGGACACTGATTTCTGTAATGACCTACTTTTTTACATTTAAAGCATTTTATTACTTTCATGTTTGTGTTTGACAACTGCGCGCCATCTTTTACTTGACTATTTTTGTCCATAGATAAATTGCTTTTCTTGTGTTGACTCCACTTATTTTTATGTTTCTTAAAAGTGCCAAAGGCTGCGCTGTCATTTCCATTCACTTCCCCTTCCATGTCCAACAACTTACTTTTAATAGCGTCTGTTGTTATTAACATTCCAGAATGTTCTATGGCCATTATCATTGGCGAAAACTTCTCCGTTAATCCTGCCAACAATAATGACCCGATCCATTCATCATTGATATTAAAGCCAGTTCCTGCCAATTTTTGACCCGTTTCTACTAATTGAGTCACATAGCTATTCATAGAATTACAATTTTCTAGTCGGATTGATATGAGATTTCTGAGTAAACTGATTTTTCTAGTAAAACCAGAATCATCATACAATGATTTTAATTTATCCCATAGTTCCTTTGTAGAATTTGCATTTTTTATATGAACGTAGATTGATGGATCTATTGTCAGTATCAATTTGGCTCTGGTTTTAGCGTCATCTGCTGCTGCAACTGCCGGTTGACCTTGCTCCGACTTGATGCATGCTAGCGTCCCTTCCAACACTAGGAAGTTTTCAGCCGCAAAACACCATTCAGTATAGTTTTCGCGCCCTTTGAGTTTAGGTACGCTCACTAAATAGTTCGACGCCATTACTTGCGTAAAAAATAAACTGCACTTATTACAATTAACTGTTTTCTTACTGCAACTAATTATCACAAGTCCAGATAATACTGTCACTAGAAAACTAATTGTCTGTTCCAGAAACGATCTGGGCCCATAACCAGTTAGTATTTTATAATTTTTATAAGGAGCAAATAAAACAACGTGCTTATCTTTTACAGAACGGAAGAAGGAAGTAGATTTTATTTATGGTTACCACAGAGTAGTTACAAGTTTTTTTTTAATATATATACGTGCATAAGTGGTGTTACTAGTGCCCAAACAAATGTTATTTTGAGTAAATTATAATAGTTACAACAATTAAGAAATAATATTAATTATAAAATATGAATCCTTATATCTGATCTCTATCCTGAACATATAGCACACGCACAGTACATGACCTAGCTACGTCATATTACCAAAGCCTATTAAACATGTAGTCGGCCAACGGACGTGACAGCCCAAGCTGCTATACACTAATGTCCCAAGCGACCATATGTTCCATATGTTGATATTACTGTGTATTTCATTCGCTTAATTAAAATGTAAGCGGTTTTGTTTTCTTCCATTTTCAATTCAAAGAGTAACTTATCTCAAGCTTTATATGCTGAGCTTTATCACACAGTTATGAGACAATTTTATTACATTTTATTTACATGAAGAGACATTTCTGGTTTTATTATTTTCACTAAACTCGCGTACATTTATAAACAATTTTAAAAACATTCTGAACAAAGAAAAGTATAAAAAGTTTTTTTTTTCAAGAAGAATATCGTAAAAAATATTAACGGTAACGCGTCGCTTGTATAACCGAGTGATGCGGGTTCAAATCCGGGTCTCGCACCTCTGATATTTTCATGTGCGAATCATTTCTATTATGATTACCACTTGTCTTACGGTGAAGGAAAACATCGTGAGGAAACCTGCATGTCTGAGAAAACCTAGCAAGTTTTCGTAAGACATGTGAAGTCCGCCAACACGTACTGGGCCAGCGCGGTGGACTATGGCCTGATCCCCCTCGTACTGAGGGAGGCCCGTGCCCGTGGGACGTTAAAAAGGGCTGATGATGATGATAATTAACGAACAACGTGTAAAATTAAAAAAAACAGCCACTTATCTTCGCTTCACTTAGAATTAGATGTCTTTTTTATATACTATCAGTACATATAAATAAAATTAAAGTGTCCGTTTTTAATTTCAAATTAACAGCTTTTCACTAAATGCATATGAAAGTATATACGATACTTAAATCAAAAAATTAATTTTAAACATTATTGTCTCTCTGTTTGTTCCGTATACTCTATGAAATGGCTGCACCGGTTTTAACAGGACTTTCACTCGCAGATATCTAATTTTATAAGGAGTAACTTAGGCTACTTTTATTTTATTAGAAAATAATAAAAACAGTTTTATTTAAAACTTACGCTCAGCGAAGCGGGCCGGATTCGCTAGTTGTAAGTAAAAAAGGCATCTGCGATTTACCCTCATTTGACTCGATTGCGTCATTAGTTCCTAACAGTGGTCTAACTAGTGGTCACTAAATCAGTGCGGGCCATCTGTGTGTAAATCTGTACATATATGCAAACTAAATTTCATCCAAACCCATCAAGCTTTTTGTAATTAAGTCATACATATAAAATTTTTATATTTATAAATAAAGCCCGATAAGAAACACTTTGAATAAACAAACTAAAGATTAAACATACATCAATTACACAATTTTCAATATAATTAGCTTTGAGACCATGTGGGTGGAAAGCACTGGGCGTGAGAAAGCCATTATATCAGTAACTGTGCCATCTAAGTAATACCTGTGTAGGCACTGTAATTTAATCGTAATAACGTATTGGATACCGCTATAGATGATCTATTATCTATCACTATAGAAGCGAGATAAGATAATTTCAAGATAATCTACGTGCTGGGCTAGGTCGTACACCTCCTCAATATGCGTTTTGTTATTGGCGTCTGGCAATCCAGCTGGAAGCGAAGCCAGAATCGCAATAGGAGATGGCCCACCTCGGTGCCATGTGGGTTGCTCCAGGTGCTTCTATGCAAAATGGACTGTCGTCGGGTCGTACACCTCCTCAATATGCGTTTTGTTATTGGCGTCTGGCAATCCAGCTGGAAGCGAAGCCAGAATCGCAATAGGAGATGGCCCACCTCGGTGCCATGTGGGTTCCAGGTACTTCTATACAAAATGGACTGTTGGAGCAACCCATGGTTGTCATCGAAGCGTCGTATGATGTCATCCTTGGAGAACTTATTCACTGGCATGGGCGACTGGCGATCCCAAATACTTTATCCGCATTTTATATCTATAATGATTTCTATCTAAAAAATCTAATAAGAACTTACACCAAGTACCTAGTTACATCTTGTATCCGATTTTTGACTGTGTAAAGTCATAATAACAGAAAGTGTAGTGAGAATAATCACGATGACCGCAAGTTTGTTAAAAGGACACCATAACAAGGTTGCTCAAGCTTGTGTCAATAACCTAATAATTTGCATACGAAACCCTCATCTTTGAAATAGAAGAGGTTGTGAATTAAAATGAAGTGGGGTTTAAAATTTTATTAATGTAGATAAGGTCCTTAAAGTTAATTCATGTTAATGATAAGCTTAACTTGTCTGGTCACGGCTTATTGCGACAGTAATTAGGCCTAAGCAAATTAAAGGTCGTACAAGATGCGTTTAACACTAATACTATGAGGCAGAGCACTCTGGTCATTAATCACGCTATATCATTATAAATGCGTATTTTTGTAACATATTCGCTCTTAAACGGCTGCACTCATTTGGATGAAATTTAATACCCAGATAAAGTATAGGTATATAGGTTCTAATGTTAGGTACCTAGGAATGTACCAGAGCGATTTATCTTTTTTTTCCAATCTCGTAAATGACAGTAAGATTCACGGTAATTAAGTTTCGTAACTTATTAATTTCAAAAATGTGACAACTGTTTCTATTAACTATTAAATTACAACAGACTTTTAAAATTAAGATATTAAAAGTCATGTACTTACATGTCTTTGCTTTGACTCTTTTGAAATTTTTTAAACTCGGTCGTGTCGGTGTCGTTTAATGTAAATAGCTATAAGAACATTATATGCGAAGGGTTTATGTCACATCTAGACGAGTTATTACTCCTGAGGCAGGTTTGACTAGGTAATTAAGATTTGACTTAAGACATTTACGAGTATATTCTCAATACAGATAAACCTTACAGTCTACAGAACCGAGATGAGTTGGAGATTCTAAATTTAATTAGTGTAATTTGTAAATTGTAACTAAGCATATAATAATTCGGATCTTTAAAAGCTAATATGAGCAGGAATTATCCATATTATAAGCTTAATTTATAATTAATTCCCTGGAAGGATGTATTGCATCTGTTACCACGATTCAAAGCCATTGCGACAAAAAAAACTATTATCTTTTGACGTATCATTGATAGTTAGCAGCTAACTTATATGAAAATAATATCCAGATATAATATCTTGATACCATTAATTGATTCGATCAATCGCTAATACTAAAAAAAAAATAGTTTTAAGTACATGACTTAGTTCTTAGTTTAGTTAGTGCTAGTGCCAGTGTTATAGCAGCCGAATGGGCCGGCACGCCCCGTATAGTACCACTCTCTCACAGAAGACCGGCGTGAAGTGGCAGCTATGCTGTCGCGTTTCGTCCGGTAAGTGAGAGTCCGGGAGGCCCTCTTCCCATCCCTTCCCCCATCTTTCTCCCTCCTTCCACCCTCCCTTTCCTAAAAAGCCGGCAACGCATCTGCAAGCCCTGCAGTGTTGCAGATGTACATGGGCGGAGGTGATCACTTCCTATCGGGTGAGCCTCCTGCCCGTTTGCCCCCTTTGTCGCATAAAAAAAAAGTTCAAAAAATATATGTATATATTATGTTCTTACTTTCTTATTAAATAATAGAAGCACTAATATACTATTTGTAAAATGTATGCATATAATTTTTTTTTTAATTTCAAGACCGTCTTATTTCATTGTAGATAACGTTAAACCAATCAAAATACTTTCCATAGTTACTGATAACACACATGCTACAGATATAATACTACATATTTGGTAAACTCGTTACCGCCGAAATAGCTCAGTTGGGAGAGCGTTAGACTGAAGATCTAAAGGTCCCCGGTTCAATCCCGGGTTTCGGCAGACCTTTTTAATATTTTTATACGACAAATATTTACCTACTGAACAGGTAAATAAGTCGATTGCATGTGTATTTGGCTTATGTTGAGACTTATCTTTGTTTTGAATGAGGATAGAGTCAAAGTTTTAGGTGAAATCTTATTATAACTATCTTAAATGTAGGTATTTAAAAAAAAACATTTACTGTCAGTCCTATTAAAAACCATATAAGTATTATGTTGGTACCTACATATACATATAATTATTTAGTTTTTATTACTTACTCACGGTCTAACGTCAGCGTAGCCACAGCGGTTCCACTAGTTAAAATAAATAGTTTCTAAAATATAACCTCCTCCTTTTTTGATGTCGCGTCGGTTAAAAAGTATCAGAAGTAAAAGTACTAAGTTACTCCTTACATCATTAGCTATATGCCAGTGAAAGTCCCATCGAAATCGGACCAGCCGTTTCAGAGATTACCCGAAACAAACAGACAGACAGACAAAAAAAATGGTTTATTGTTGTTCGTATAGTATATACTTTCATAATATGCATTTAGTGAAAAGTTGTTAATTTGAAATTAAAAGCAGACAATTCAATTGTATTTATACGTATAGATTTGCATATCAAAACATTTTTATCTTACGCTACATACTCATACATGTTGACGACTTGTTTGGCTCAGTTTGTAGTAACCCTACTTTCCGCGCCAGCGGTCGCGGGTTCGAGTCCCGCTGGGGGATTCATTTGCTAATCACGAATGCTTGTACTATTTAAAATTTATATGTGTAGTATATCAACTACCTGGTATCCGTAACACAAGCACGTAACGTAGCTTACCACGGAACAAGATGGCGCTGTTGTAATAATTCCCAACATATTTATTATTTATTTATGTATTTTTATTTATAAATACTATTACTACATTTAAAGATAAAAATACACGTTTTACTTTTATACGTATCTTGCTACTATTCCGCACTCTTCGCCATTTTACGAGCAATTTTATAGTTTAGCAAACAAAGTAGCAAGCAATAAATAGTTAAGCTATAAAGTACGTAGCGTTCACACTTCATTAACAGTTAGTTAATTTTAACTGTAAATTACTTCCAATATACCTACTTTTATGTGTAATACCTACAGTGTACATTGAACGGTATTACTCGTGGGACGCTTATCATAGAAACTAGTAAGCTGACATTTATCTAGAGCGTATTATACGTTAATATCTTTATAATATCTTCATATGCAGGGGCAGTGGTAGCTCAGCGGTAAGGTGCTCGTTTGGATAACCGAGTGATACGGGTTCAAATCCGGGTCTCGCATCTCTCATATTTTCATGTGTGAATCCTTTCTATCATGATTACCATTAATTGTCTTACGGCGAACGATAACATCGTGAGGAAACCTGCATGTATGAGAAAACCTAGCAAGTTATCGAAAGACATGTGAAGTCCACCAACTTGGCCAGCGTGGAGGACTACGGGCTATGGCCAAACCTCCCTTGTAGTGAATGATACATTAAAAGGACTTATGGTTGTTTATTTGCTAAACCAGGAAAGTGCTTTATAAGAGTCCATTTTCATAGCATCATATTATATATAGCGAAACTTCAAAAAAATTAAGTATACCAAGTGTATATTAGCTATAGTTAGTACTCGTAGATGTATGCATAGGAATGTAGTATGTAAAGAAGCAGCTGCCATAAGTGGACAGTAAACGATGTCCGGGCGATTCTGATACGGGTCATTTCTTTGTGACGGGTAAAAACTTGTATGCAGGTCCTCCATCCGGGTAGCTGAGTATGCCAAGAATTTTTTAATAAGAACATATCTTTTTTTGTTATAAAAAGGGTTCAGAACAGTGAAGTTCATGTCAGAATTAAAGAAGAAATAAGGACTGGCTAGTGTAGTCTAGATATGCGTCGTATAAAAATTACATGGTATTTTTCATAATGAACCAAAAGAAGTATAGCTTATAAGAAGAAAATTGATTGAGAAATATAGGAGAATAAAATGGATAAAAAAAATGTTAAAGGGTTTTATTCAAAAGAAAGGTAATAAACAATTAGGTAGACATAAGGATATCTTCATCAATCTGGACCTAAGGCAGTGATTAGCTTCAAAATTAAAATCGTGGGGTGCCTTAACTGCGACTCGAACCAGCGACCGCTGGCACAGCAAGAAGAGTCAACTCTCAGGTTACGCTTCGCTTATCACTGCGCTACCACTAGATGTTAACCAATAGTATGTACATATATATGTATGTATGTATAATATATACTTTGAATTAAGAATTTGAACGTTTATGTACATGCAAAACAACACTTACATCACCGACTTAATTTAATGACCAACTTCCGTTCTTTATCGCGATTACTCGTAGGTAAATAATGATATCTCGCGTCTTAATACCTACTGATAAGATCAATTTGTTTTTAAAGTCACTTCTGCTTTAGCTAAACTGAATTCATACATGTTTATAAAGAACGATATCTATTAAAAAACTAATTAAAACAATTTTCTTTTAACGTGGTTATGAAATATCATTTTGCCTACGAATCTGGCTATATTCTGGGTTCTTGATAATTTTGCTCGCTCTAGTTATAAACCTTTTGTTTTTACAATATCTGCCGAAAATACAATATTATACTAGTATATAAATACAGAAGTCACTTCTGACGTCCTATACAAAGAAATTGAACAACCCGATTCGGATTATTCTTCAGGCAATTTGACTTGCATAGAAATAAATGAATTATTTAAGATATTCCATTTAGTTCTTCTAAAATAAATAATTAATTATTTTATTAAATAAACATTTGTACGTATTACATGTGATTTATAAACTTTTTTTTAATTTTCGAGAGTTCTTTTCTTTTCCTACTAGACACTTATGTTATATCAAACACTTGATACACAACACATACATATAATAATATACACAGATCACAAACACATCCAAACATGTCATCAATATTTTTTATTCTTACATCTGTTTAAAAACCAAACGAAAATCGGTTCATCCGTTTGGGAGCTACAATGCCACAGACAGACGTTAAAATTATAGCACCCCTCTTTTTGCATCGGGGGTTAAAAAATAGGTTTCAACAAATTAACAATTACAAAATAATAAAGTAAACATTTTGTCAGTCTAGTATTTAATTCGTGAACTTAAGCATTTCTAATTAATCTATGTAATTGAATTTCGGACACCATTATTATTGTATTTATTGCGTGTGGTGCCAAGTCGGCCCTAGCTACATATTCGAGAAAAAAAATCTTAAAAATAATACTTCAGAATAAGAGACACTTTGGTATCTGGCATGTTATCTGTAATTTCGCGGATTCCCAAGGTAAACGGAGGCGAATCGCTCACCTGGGCAGTACAATACGTTGGGTGGACTATACAGGCTATCATCCCATTCTACCTGGTTACGCGAGTCTCATTGTATTGTATGAGCCTACCCCAATAAATATAGTAATTTCGAACACTATACATAAAAGAGTTAAAATGCCATTAGTTGCATAGTAAAAATATTATATTTACTTACCTCTCTTACTTCCTAGTTTTTAAACCGTAACTAAATATTGATTTTGTTTGACAGGTACCACGGCGTATGACACCGTGAGGCCGCTCGCGTATCAAGACGCTAAAATATTTATGCTGTGCTTCAACATCGCAGAACCAGAGACTTTAAACAATGCTGCTGTTAAGGTATATACAGATAAAAAAAATTGAAGTGTATGTTTGTAATATCAACATAACAGCTTAAATGTATATGGAATTAATGTCCTCCCGAACGATTATGCTCACGGCGGCAAATCTCACTGTGACTAGCCCTGCGCCGTAGATATTATAGTGCACGAGTGTACCCTCAAACACAAGTGCACTCTCTGTTCCTTATCACTCTCATATTCTGGTGGGACGACTGCTCGACACGACCAGTGAGAGCTATGCCGCAGGACTAACGGCTTTACGTGTTCTCCTAGGCACGGGGGTGAAACACAGCCAACTTCCCAACTTCGGGTTGTTACTGAGGCTTACGAAACAGAAAGACTCAATAACTAAACTTGAATCAACCCGGGACTCGAACCAAGGACCTCCAGATGTGCGACCGTACATGCTAGCCACTATACCACCGAGGCGGTTATATGGAAATATATACAATAATTACGAGTATAACTAGGAAAACACTATTTTTAACATTTCGTCTGTGTCTTTTTGTTCGCGCTAATCCCAGAAACGTCTTGACGGATTTTGACGGGACTTTCATTGACAGATAGTTGATATAAGGAGTAACTTAAGCTGATTTTATTTGACAGATTTACTATCACGCTTAAAAAAATTATAACCTGCCTACCTGAACTAATTACTACAGATATTCCAAATACTTAAAATGTACTGTTTATAAAGTTTAATTGTACTTAATAAGTAATGGCCATGCCATATGCTCAAAAAGGTCAATTATTGTAAAGTTTTCCTGACTGAACTTCCACAGCGACCTTAGCATATCTTCATTGGTACTAACACATCACGTATACGATATAGTGCTACCTATAATAGTCCGTATTTTTTTAATGCGAGTCCTGTATCAATAAAAAGATGTCTAAGCGACTTCGCTATTTACATGGATATTAACTTAAATAGCTTGGGAATTACTCAATGGAATAGTGAATAAGATAAATTCATGGCCCTCGCATTGTTCTACCCACCTTGAATTCGCCTTAACCTACAAGAATAAATTGATATGAGTCATGTGGTCATAAATATAAAAAACTTACAATTTGACCGTGTGTATTTATTTATTTTTTATTTTAACTTTATTGTTTTATGTTGTTATTGTCGACACGTTGACTGTGTTATCTTAGAAGTCAGTTTAACAACATAATAACGGTATAATAATAATTGAAACCTATCGAGGCAATCTGATAATGGAATCAGAAGGTGAATAGTCGAACTGTTAATCGAATTGGAAACAAATTAATTCCAATATAACTTAATTAAATTCAGAGCTATTCAATTACTTATAGATAATTATAACTGATCAATAAATATTGTAAGTCGTTGTTAGTTACATCAAAACTATATTTTCGCGGATTAATTAAGATTTTGGTTACATTTTGAATGTTTTACATCAATAATACCAAACCTCTAAAGTAAAATTAAAATTCATTAAATTGGTATGTATTTGATATAAAAATCTAGATTTTGTGACTAGACTCAAAGTGGTAGTGCCATGCTTGTTACCTTCGGGTAGCAGCCGAATGGGCCGGCACGCCCCGTATAGTACCACTCTCTCACAGAAGACCGGCGTGAAGTGGCAGCTACGCTGTCGCGTTTCGTCCGGTAAGTGAGAGTCCGGGAGGCCCACGCCCCATCCCTACTCCCGTCCTTCTCCCTCCTCCTTCCCTCCCTTTCCTGAAAGGCCGGCAACGCATCTGCAAGCCCTGTGGTGTTGCAGATGTCCATGGGCGCAGGTGATCACTTACCATCAGGTGACCCTCCTGCCCGTTTGCCCCCTTTGTCCCATAAAAAAAAAAAAAAAAATTTTGTTATAAAAAATAGAATAAAAGGACTTTATCCGTTAGAATATTTTCAAAGAGGACAGCAATAGTTCTACTTAAGCAAATAAGACAGATCTTTATGAAAGTTGGTATGATAATAGCTGGATTTTCGGGTCAAAATATAGAATACTTTTTACTGTTAGGAAATTTCTCATTCAAGAGCAATCTACTTAGAATTTTAGAACGCATCTAGGGACGAACCCGAGCGGTGCAATGGTGATGTTGCTAGTAATATTTTGAAGATAGTCATACTAGGAATGAACTGATGTTTGGTATATCAGTCCGTAAAAAATATTTTATATTTTAAAAAAGCCTTTCAAAGCATATGAGTGGAGAATTTATAAAAACCTATGAAAAATACGCAGTTTGCGTTGAGGATAAACGCCAGTAATAAATAAAGTTAAAAGGTAACTGAGCAAATAATGACCATTACATGTTTTATTGGAAAAGATTTAAAGAAGATCGCTTTAAAAGAAGTGCAATGAAAACTTGAACTAAGTGCACATTAAAGTCTTAAATGCGAAGCGATAAATAGTCATTAGTAAAATAAGTACTGTATGTTGTGAAATACTACACACATCGTGTAATACGATTTAAAAAGAAAATGGAGAGAATGTAGGGAGAGTTATGCTTATTCTTGACTTGTAAGGCGAAGGTGACCAGACTGATTTTGATGGGACTTTAATTTCTAGATAGCTGATGTGACAAGGAGTAAGTCAGGCTACTTTTATTTTGGAAATAGAAATAGGGTTCCCAAGTAAAGTGATCGTGAGGGTAAGCCGCTAGCTTATACCTAATAAAAGTTCAATTTACTTTTCAGTGGTACCGAGAAGTGCGCACTCACGGCGGCTCCGCCCCAGTGTTGCTGTGCGGTTGCAAAGCTGATCTCCGACACGACAAGGAAACCCTAACCATGTTGTCCAAGCTGAGAACACATCCAGTCACCAGCGAAGAGGTCAGTGTAAAGAAATGCTTATTGCTTGCTTGCTTTAGTTCCACTATAATTAATTCTTCTTCTCGTATCAGTAACAATAAGTAATATGTACTGCTGTTCTATATTCTAAACATTTAATAAAATGCGAAGTCGAATATGTTAATTATTTTTCTTTTGGAACATCTAATTAAAATAGTAATTATTATTGATGGCTTGAACAAAGAAATAATTGAGGCAAAAAAATAACAATTTACTTTGACGAAATAAGCCGAGAAGAAGAAGAAATAATAAGATTTTGAGTTATTTTTTTAATTTTAAATGCTATATTGAAACTTTTAATAAATGAAACTACCTTTTCGGATTTTGTCGCGATTTAAGTCTTACCTTACTTAATTAGTCTCTCCCGTGACCATGATTGCTGTAAAGCATTCGAAACGTCGGGAACTAAAAATCAAAATAAATCCGCGACAAAATCCGAAAAGGTAGTTTCATTTATAATGTCGAATATTCGCGTAAATCTAAGAAAGTATTACTTTTAATAAAATTTTCGGTTAATATGGAATTGGTCAAATTATAAAGAATATGGTCAGAGTTTTGCAATGTCCAAAATTATGCAATTAAATAGTACCAACCCGTAAATTAATACGCAAAAAGCGGTCTCTGTAATGAACTCAAATATTTCATTAATAAAATACTCTGAATGTCATTCCATTGAGATTCTACAACAATTGACACCAACAATTTAGGTCGCTTCAATTATTACAATTAATTCGAGGCATTGGAGCCAAATAGTGATACTACATTTCAAATGTTAAATTTTATTTCGTGTAAATATAAAAACCATAAACTTTACTCAATGTAGTAACGAAAATTATATTATAGCGACATCGTACCAACGATTCCATTAACGACTTTTTCCTTATCTACGTGTTATACTTAATTTGTAAGTTTATGAGGAACTAGTGATTCGATGCTAAATGTTAAATACCGTATATTCATATTTTTCAAATAAAAGGAAATAACTGCTAGAAAATAAAGTAACTTTAATTGAAATTGGAAGGAAAGTGGTCGAGTAGCTTAATTATTACTAGCAACTCAACCTTGCTTTGCTCGGGTTCGTCCATAGAAAAGATATACCAAAGATTTTTCTGCAGTAAAAATTATTTTATATATGCCGAATAACCAGTTATCGTACCAAATTTCATCAGATAGAAAAAAAATTAAAAAGATTGTACCTCTGTATCGATAATAATGACTGTTTCAATACAATAATATACACATTTGACTTAGCAATAATTTTATTGTATGTAGTAGATATATAAGTAGATTAGCATAGGCTGTCTGAATCGTTTCAATTGGAGCAATAAAATGTATGATAAAAACCCTGAGAAAAGGAAGAATCCTTGCAAAGTGCGGATAAATCGCCTGGTTCTTAATATATCCCTTTTCCTTCCTTTTACATCTCTTGGATTTTGAATAATATTGTTCTTTTGGTAAGTGGATTATAACTAAAAGAAACCCGTTTCTGATGGATTCCCCAAGTGTTTTAAAAATGGCGCAATTATAATAGTATAGATCCAGCAAATCATTTAAAGATATTGATGAAAACT
The DNA here is from genome assembly GCA_951802675.2 of Boloria euphrosyne. Classification (NCBI taxonomy): domain Eukaryota; kingdom Metazoa; phylum Arthropoda; class Insecta; order Lepidoptera; family Nymphalidae; genus Boloria; species Boloria euphrosyne. Next base: position 10,745,092 of record OX637885.1, read on the forward strand.
TCGTCGTGCAAACAATATAAAACAAATCTATATACTAATACTGAATATATACATTGAAATAAACAAATCTAACATTTAAAAATTACTTACAAAAAGGTCTAACTAATAATTAATTTTCAATTTAATCGCGGTACGAATAATCCACTATATCAATGAAATAGGGAAGCAAAATTATGTAAATTTCCTCATTTGAGGTAAATTCGACACGTAATACCAGTTGAACTGGGTATTTAGTTATACTCGAGGGATTTTGTAGACAATAGATCATTGTATTCATGTAAATAAAGTTTAAAAATAGCTTGTTTACGTGTATTCTACTGTGCGATTCACATCTACTCGTACTATTGATATTTTTTTTAGTTTTTAAAGTTACCAAACTATAACCTTTTGGCAAACTTTAGTTCCGGCTGCCAGTCCTGATCATCATATTTTTAATATTATGTATGATTAAAAGAAAAAAAGAAATAAACTTCGGTGATTATAAGCTTTTCATGGTTACAGAAGATACAAAACAAAAGTTATAACAAATAAAAGCACAGTTTTATTGATGTCAAATATTAAATTAAATCTTAAATCTAGCTTAAATCTAGGAAAATATTTTTCCTTTTTTTAAATGAGACTCGCCGCCGCACTCAGAGTTACTTAATGAAGCATTAAGTCGAGAATCTCCATACTAAAGAACGGTTTAATTGTTCTTATTATTTCTTAATTGGTTCTGGTAAGACTATCTGGAAAACATTAAAACAAACCTGTACCGAATCATATTACATCACATAATATAATATTATTGAAAATCATATCACATAATATAATATTATTGAAAATATTTTTATTTTTTACGCAAATGCTTTTTATTTAAATAAATTAATTCTTGCACTCTATAAATTTAAATAAATACTTTTTTTATCAGGCTCTATCAGTAGCAAGACAGCTCGGAGCAACGACCTACGTGGAGACATCCGCACGTGCCTCCAGCAAGGGTGTGAAAGATGCTTTTGAAGTAGCAGCTCTGGCGGCATTAGGCAAACTAAATAAACAACAGATGAAGCAACAGGTATTTCTTACAATATATTTAGCCCCTTATATCGTTCCATTGCTGAACCTTCTTCAATACCACGCTAGCTAAACACGATTTGTAAAATCCTTATTTTCTAGTAGTCATTCACTACATTTATATACATTTTTAATCCGTATACATTTTTAGTGTTATCCGTTATTTGTAATTCAGCCCTTTTTAACGTCCTACTGCTAGGAACAGACCTCCCTTCAATACTAGGAGAATCAGGCCATAGTCTACCACGCTGGCCTAGTGCGGGTTAGCGTACTGCACAATATGTTTTTGAAAACTTGCTGGGTTTTCTTAAACGTGCAGGTTTCCTCACGATGTTTTCTTTCACCGTGAGACAAGTGAATCACGATAGAGATTCGCACATGAAAATATCAGAGGTGCGAGACCCAGATTCGTTACTCCACTGGGCTATCCCTGTCCGTCTGTCCGCTATTTAAATAGGAAAACTATAATGATGATCGAGTTTGTACATTGACAAATTGTGTGAAAGAGATGTTTAAGATGAATAAGTCCCAAGCATAAGCTAATATGAAAAAAAAAACATTTTGTTTGATTATAATTTTTATCCACTAGCGCCCCCGCTGGCTTCACACAGGTAAACCCAACGTGTTACGCATGACATTTTTTTAAAATTAATTATGGAAATAATTATACTCGTATTCAGTAATTAAGATATATAAAAACACATTAATCCACGAAAAAAATTGAAATGATTACTTTATTTACAACATATATAATAACTTAATCATATAATATATCAATAAATATTAAAAGTATATAGAAACAAGTTCCATTTATGATACATTATCATCATAATGATATGATATTGTTTTTTACCAGAAGCAAGTCGGGCGCAGTAAGAGCAAGCGCGACTTGAAGGCTGAGCTGAAAGGAAGGGCGAAGAGTTGTTGCGTCATGTGATCCGTAGCCGGCCACCCATCCAGGTGGCCGCATGACTGTTAGGCGACCACCGCCAATATCTACCTACCCTCTTGGAAATAAATTGTTCGTTCCAATGATATACAAAAGGAATAGTATAGGGCCTAATGTAGCGCCTTGTGGTACCCCTGACCAGTTTCGAAGTAAAGACTTTTGAAAAAATGTGTTTTCATATACGAAATTTATTTAATAAAATATAAAATATCCTTAGTGTAATTGGAACAGAGTTCGTTTTAACTAAAATTATGTAACATAGCCTCTGAATCATTGAAATTAAGGTGCAAATTTGTTTACGACCCTCAGGGTCAGGAGCGGAAGCCTGTGATAATGTAGTAGAGCACTTTGGTATTGGTATTCGAGATGAATAATTTCAATTTTAGAAGGCATTAGACGCTCATCATCACAGAATATCATAGTATTGGATATAACTATATAAGGGTTTCTATTTACAGCATTTATGTACAACAGCAAACGTAGTTAAATGTGTGTTTTCATATACAGATATTAGACTTAAAATATAATTGATGTTTGTCTTATAATACGGCATTATGCTATGTAAATATTTACCAATTGTATATTAGATAAGGAATTTCAGATTCGATGCTCAAATTTAGCGGAGGCATTTTAAAGAGAATATTAAAATTTGTAAACGATTTTGATTACATAGTTGATGTTTTTCTTTGTGATAATAATGTAAAAACAAAGCACAATGATGGACAATATTAAAATACGGAGGTCCATAAACTTAGTTTCACGTCCATGTTGCTGTTAGATTAGATTTTTGTACGTTTACAAAAAATAATAAATGTTGCTACTTGCTTGTGTCATTTACACTGTTCATTTAGACAACGTCTATAAAGAAATTATTATTGCATTACCTGCTAAGGTGACTTGGAGTAGATACACCTGTAGTGCATCTGGTCGTATCTATTCAGTTAGCTTAGAGTAAATCTCATCATCATCTCTACAATCATTATCATCACCGACAACAATAACAAATTGAAGATTTTCATCTAATTTGTAAAATTTTAAATTTTACTATAGTAAGATATGTGCTGTCGTATTCAATAGGACTCAGCTGTTTTCTAATGGCCCATTTTTAATTCCTCGACCATTTCCTACGATTCCATTCGATATTAAAAGTTTCAACTTATAGTTTGCAATAATAATTTGGAAAGGAGTAGTCGTGAATTAGGTATAGTAATTATTTATACTTAGTTTATAATGTCACGTTAATGTTTTAATACATCCATTTTCAATGAACGATATAATATATGACGATACAAAAAAGAAAATTTAAAAATGTTTAGAGATAACGATCAAATTAATTAGGTTTAAGAGTACTATCTTCTCAAATTATGGTTTAATAAAAATAATGATACTATTGAAATTCTAAATTATTGAAATATAATTACCGTAATTTGAGTCGATATTTTTGGTAATAATATTATAAACAAAATCGATTTTTCATTGTTTAATTGTTTATGGTGTTATAAGTCGATAGCAAGCTTTAAATTCAATGTTAGCTTTAATTACCGAATGAAGGTTATTATTATATTGAGTTCTTAATAGTAACTTTTATTTTACTAAAAGTAAAATTATGTATTTATTAAGAAAATCACATCAAAATATTCACTCACCTGATTTGGCTTTTATTTATTGTATTCAAAATTAACATATCATTGCCATATTGAAAAAATAAATTATATTTTTTTTGAAAGGAATTGTTGTTAGAATTTAAAATACGTAAAAAAATATTTTCTTTTACTATTACCGTTAAGTTTATTAATTTCGAAATATGGGATCAATTGTTTTTCGTACAACCTAAAAGTTTTTGTATCATGCAAAATTCATATTTCATCGCATAATATTTGTAATTTGTTGGTTTACAAACGTTAGTGTATATTTCATATAACCAGGGGTGGAACTATGTGGCTTTTTAGGCTGCAGCCTAAACTTCTTTTAGGGCCCTGGAGCCTATTGAAAAAAAAGATAATTCTTAAATTAAAAATTTAAAATTATCCAAAATAAAAAAATAAGGTCATAATTGTCTGGCCTAATAATATTTAAGAAAAACAATAGCGATCTTTATTACGTCTGGCACTATTTATCTTATAGATTTTACAAAGACAAAATGACAATTAAGGCTTGCCAAAAAGTGGTAGCCCAGGGCCCCCTAAATACACGGTCCGCCCCTGTAGATAACAATATTGTTTTTGAGTAGATTGTTTAATTAGGTCACTTTAAATGTTGTTAGATTATTGATTATAGCGTTCAATGTTTTTGATGAAAGTGTCTTTTATTTTTATCCCTTACCCCTGTATGATTTCTATATAAGTGATCAGAAGTTCGAATCCCGAAATTGGGTACAGATCTGATGTATCATGCATAAGCTTAAGCAATTACTTAAACAACAATAAAATATTATCTGTTCAGATAAATAAAATTGAATTGTCTGTTAATGTCAAAGGTAGTCGTGAAAAGTCTTAAATTAATAAATCTTCGTCTTAAATTTAATAACTTAAATTTTTACATTTGTGTCTGTCTGTTTGTTCGGGCTGATCTCTGAAATGGCTGGACCGATTAACGGGGATAGTTAATGTAATAAGGAGTAAATTATGCTACTTTTACTTTAAAAAAAAGAAATATAAATATTGATTAATACCTATTTCCTACTTAAAAACTGATTTTTAATTTGTGTTTTCAAAAATTTTCGTTTTCCTAGATGTACCTTGAACACTAAAAGTTTGCGGAACCATAATGTAGGTATCTACTAAATTTTATGCAAATCCGTCCAGTCTTCAAGGTGAAGGTTTAACAAAAATTTTGGCATTTCTAATTTGGCTAAAGAGATAACTATTGCTTTTTTTAGAACTTAATTAATCGTTCATCTTATCAACAAGTAGATAACGAATATATAAAAACAAAAAGTGAAAGAAAGTAGAGAAATAAGTTATAATTCCGTTTAGCGATCCTGATAATGCCTACGAGCTACATTAATTTAAGGCGAGCATGCCACCAAGACTTTATTATTCTATTTAAGATCCCGGTCCGCTTTCACCATCAAGAGGCCACGTGTATACCTTATCCAGTCAAAAACACAAAACGTCAAAAAAATACAAGTCCTGGATATTATATTTTGTTTGAATATAAATACAAGGGTATTTAAGGGCTTTATCCACAACGAAGATTTAGACCTCCCTATAATTCAGAAAGTGAAGCTACAAATATATTAGTTGGGTATATTAGTTTCATGTTTAAAAGTGGAGTTTTTTTCAAAATGGTCACATTTAAAAGGATTTTAACTAAACAGTATAGATAATAAAAGTTTAGATAATAAGCGGTTACAGCGTAAGAAATCAAACAACTCAATACATGGACTGGACAATTTATAAAGTAACCTAACAAAGAATATGTTGCAATATAGACACAAAAAATGTAATTTACCCTATAAAATAAACTTTTGTTACAATCTTTTTCGCTAGAAAATATTCGGACTTTATTATTTCGCTTCAGAATAATAAATCAGAGCATATTAAAGTTCACACGAAAACAAGTTTAAGATATTAAAGTACTTAGTTGCAAGTAGGGGTGGCACATTTAAAAAAAATTTCAATAAAATATTAAAAATATATATGCATTCAATAATTACTATTTGTGTTAGTATTATATAGTGTTACATATTGAAAAAAAGTCGCTTCATTTTTTGTTTGACGATGTTCGTTTCGATTGACGAACTTAATTTAGATATTTTGTATGAATAGGTTTTTACAGAGTTTCATAAGGTATTTGTATATCCGATACATTTAGTGGTGTGCATTAGTTAGTAATCTATACATATAAAAAAGGGATTTTGTGATGTTGATTTATTCTATTATCTGCCCCAAATTGCTGACTATTAATACGAGTAATTTAAAAAAAAAGCACACTAAGTACGTGGCTAATGTTTGAATAGTTCCCACAACCAGCAACATAAACATGATATTATTATTATAACCTATGCAGTGGTAGCCCTAGTAAAGAAGGAAGCCACCTTGGAAACGCACATTACATCTACGTAATATGTCGTATTGTAAATATCGTCATAAAATTGTACGAGCCAAGTTCGCGCGATTCGGGGAAGTTATTTTGCATTTTCTGATAATAGAAAAAGAATAAACTTTTATTGAAAAGTAGGTGAGATATCTACATAATATTACGACCTAATTTCTATACATTATTATCTATACATATAATAAATTATAATTCAAATAAAATTTCTCTTTTGAAATAGTCTCTTTTGAAATATCATCAAATAGAGGCTAAATTATATAGTTTTTTGAAATTGTGATAGAGTGTTTCTCTGTCTGACTGTGACCGTAACAAGAAAACCTCTGGGCCGATTTTGATGAAATTTGGTAAGATACTAACATGTTTATATGGTAAGATACTAACATGTTTACAAGTGGTAGTGCCATGCTTGTTACCTTTGGGTAGCAGTCGAATGGGCCGGCACGCACCGTATATTACCACTCTCTCACAGGAGACCGGCGTGAAGTGGCAGCTATGCTGTCGCGTTTCGTCCGGTAAGTGAGAGTCCGGGAGGCCCACTCCCCATCCCTCCTCCCGTCCTTCTCCCTCCTCCCTCCCTCCCTTTCCTGAAAGGCCGGCAACGCATCTGCAAGCCCTGTGGTGTTGCAGATGTCCATGGGCGGAGGTGATCACTTACCATCAGGTGAGCCTCCTGCCCGTTTGCCCCCTTTGTCCCATAAAAAAAAAAAAAAGTTTATATGCGTTGATCCGAATAATAATCCGAAAAAAATTATTATCTAATACCTTTAAACGAGCAATTCTTGTATATATATATACATATATATATATATATATATATATATATATATATATATATATATATATATATATATATATATATATATATATATATATATATATATATATATATATATATATATATAATCGGAATCTCGGAAACGGCTCCAACGATTTTCATGAAATTTAGCATGCAGGGGGTTTCGGGGGCGATAAATCGATCTAGCTAGGTTTTATTTCTAGAAAACGTTATTTTATCAATATTTTCAGGCAATGAAAAAAAAAGCTACAATACCCTTAGAATACGAAGGTAAATTTCGCTGTCACCCACACGATTATAATAGGTCAGATTGATTGAGGAAATCAGGCGGTCTCTTACCAGAAGTCCTCGGTTCGAATCCAGGTGTTTCCAGTCCGATTATTATTTTTTTCTTTTTTTAATTTTTTCCAAAAAAAAAACCGGTTGCCTGATATTTATTATTATAAATGCATGTTGATACATTAATAGTAGGTTGATAGTGTAGGCTCGCTTCGCACGCCCTAATAAACGTCAAGGAAAATCTGTATACAATTGTTTTATATTTTAACATATCAATACCTCAACAAACTAGTCGATTCTAAGTATTTCTGGGACAAATATTGTATGTTAAAATTAATGAAAACTGTGTAAAACTTGAAAACTTCAATACTTAATGTACTTTTCTTCCACGTCCCAACCATTTGTTATATTAACCATTTGGTATATTTACTTTGTTAAATGCCTTTCCTACAATATTTTAAAATTTTATAGTGCTTGTACACTCTGTATGAATAAGTCGTAATATTTTTTTTGGTAAGTCGTTCTATTACTTATATATTTTGTTTAATTAAGGTCGTAGACATAAGTATTTAAAAAAAATCCTATCAGATATTGACGAAAACAAAGATTAAAAAAGCATAATTCGATTTTGAAATAATGTTCCCAAGTTCACGACTTACATACTCGCACTAAGGCAGCTTTACTTACATATACCTACCTATATTAAAAAATCTACAAACATTTTCACAATGGACTTTAAAATAGAATGTGCTCCAACATTTATTGCTATCTGCCTACAAATTACATTCATTATAGTACCAAAAATCTGTGTCAACGCCATCGTGACATCATTCCAGAATTTTCCACGCGTTTCCCCATATTTCTAAACTTTTTATTAAAACCCAGAACCGCTGACAATATTAAGGGTCACCGTTACGTGACTGTATTTACTGAGAATTTGTCCTGCGATATTAAAGAAAATAGCGGGGTTGAGTTGTTCTATAAATCTTCAGATTCCGTATATTATATGATTTGACGACAGACGACGAGGGTGTTACACCAGTGCGGTCGCGGGTTCAAGTCCCGCTGGGAGCATTCATTTGTTATGAGCACAAATGTTTGTACTACAGTCATGTGTGCTTATATTTATAATATGTAGTGTATCAAATATCTGATGTCCATAACACAAGCCTCGTTGCTTACCAGGGAACTATTTGACCACTACAAGTAACTACCACTGTAAAATATTAGTGTTAGGTAATTATCAGTAGGTATGCACATTACTTTGGCAATATTTTTTTTAAAGGAAAAAATTAATGCTCTTAAGTTGACGAGGGGTTATTTCTCACTAGATGAGAAAGTTAATTAACATCAGTAGTTAGTACAAGATTTTTAAGTAATAGTAAGTAATTTATAAAAAAGTATATGCATGTGTATTGTGTTGTCATATTTTAGTGTTGCCTCTTACTATATAATTGCAAAAGCAATAGTTGTATTGGGTTTTCCAACTTTAAGCTGGTTTTTCTTTGATATAAAATTAAATTTCTTGCTCTAAACACGGAATTCGTATGAAACAAACAACAAAAACAAAACAGTACTTTCAAGTCGTATAAAACAACAGTAAGACCAACATAGCGGTAAACAAACAAACATGCATATTTTGTATATAACTAATAGTAAAAACTTAAGAACCTTATAATTAATATTGGGCTATCCTTCTTTCCACTAAAGAGGAATCCTAAATAAGTCCGCAAATATTCTCTAAAATATTCGAAGGACATGGCAATTTACATTCAAATGTTCTTGAAGGCGCAAATGAAATTGTAAAAACTTGAACTCTATAGTCCATTACAAGTCTGAGCATGAAACTTAATTAGGCTGAATAAAATAAATGGATTTTATGATAATATTCATTGGTATGTAATGGGAATGACTTCTGTTAGTTTTAAAGCCTTGTAAGTAAATAAAGATTTACAATACTAAGTTTTCTGTGACAGGAATGGGTAGAAAATTGCAGTGTACTTCAAATACACAATCTAATATATAAAAATCTCGTGTCACAGTGTTTGTTATCGAACTCCTCCGAAACGGCTTGACCGATGTTTATGTTTTTTTGTGTATATTTGGTAGGTCTGAGAATACGTCGAAGGTTATTTTTAATCCTCTAGGCGATAAGGTTGGGTAGAACACGGGCAGAGCCGCGGGAATTGCTAGTAAGAAGAAGAATATAAGCCTCGTATGAAAGCTAGTTTATATATACATTTAATTTTTCGCTAAGAAACTTAACATATACCGAATATTTTTAAAATTAATAATGATTTACAAAATATTTTATTTCAATATAATGTAAGTTCTTGTTTTCAGCAGGAAATTCAGAATCTGCGGAACTAACTGCGTAAAGTATGTAATATGAGAGATGATTTCTCTTAAAACATTACATTTATGGTTTGGTGAAATTAATATTCGTATTCTCTGAAATATGTGCAAATTAATAACGCAAATACACAAAGCTAATGCTTTGCAGCTAAATTGCAGCTATTACTAAAATATTTAGAATATGACCAGAATTCACCAAAATTAGCATCTAACATTTACATTAAAGTCCACTGAAAAATCCACTGTACAAATTTAAATGAAATTCAAATTAGAAATAGAGACACGAGGAAGGACTTTCTTTTTATCCCGGAAATCACCCCTTAAAAGGGGGATCAATCATTTCTACCCATTTTGTTTTCTTATATGTCGTACCCAATTTTTTTTGGGCTTCTAATCTTGTGCAACTGTAAAAAGTCATATTTCCAAGTATATAGCGTTCTTTAGTTATAGAAGCAATTAGCATCGTAAGCTTTTATGTATCAATTAAAATTAATAAAAAATGTAAAGAAAATTTAAATGGCAACTCTCCTTTGAAACTCCCCTACTCTTGAAAGTTTTATCTTTAAATATTTACCTACAATCTGTATGTTATAATGATAGAACCCTTCGTCTCAACCGTTGCCGTACTTGACCTCTGCCCCAAGGGACGTGGGGTGGATTTCCTCAGAACAAATATTTAAGTAGATATTTAATAGACTATTGTGGGTTCTGTACGACATTACACATAGTTGATAAAAGTGTTAACAGGTTACCCCAAAAGGTTAGGTACTGACGGGTTTTTAATGGAAATATAAAATAGAAATACTAGTCCTATAATTTGCTCAAAAACAGCTTTTTTATAAACTACTTCAATAAAATATTTTACATTATTAACCAGTGATCAATATTTATCCTTTGTACATAATGATTAAATATATTCTTCATGTCCTTAAATATTTCCAGTTAAACTATAAATTAAAAATGTAAGTTTGATTATAATAAAATAAAAGGTGAAAAGTGCGAATTACCCTCTTTTTATTTATTTTTCTTTACTTTTTAATATTAATTGAACTTTTATGATGCAACCAAAAGTATAACGGTAAAAGAAACAAACCTGACCGACAAATATAATCTATGATTATCACCACTGTATCCATGGAGGTTAGATACAGGAGAACCAACGCTTCATACTAAATCATTACCCGTCTGTCTTTGAAAATTTGTAGAGTTTATAGCGCGCTGCCGTCAATAAGTAGTATCTGTCAAGTTAGCTATTTATGAGTACTGTCACTATTGTGACAACGTGAAGTTAGGCATTGAGACAACATAGCGATCGCAGCGCCTCCTTGGTTTGACAATATTTCTGAGACACTACATTCTAGGGCCTTGGTTCTCCTGGTTTCTAATCTCCATGACTGTATCTACAAATCCGAGCCGCCATTCTGACGCAGTTACATCAGGGAAATGGCGTCGTTTTCCCGCGCGAAATAGTTTCCTTTGCGAGTAACATTTGACAACGGCACTGGCTTATCTGCATACTGCCAATACATAAATATATCACTGTCAGTGCTTTTAATGTATTTTATATAAACTTTTTTTTTAACTTTCTTTTGCTGAACTCTCGTTTGTGACTTACTTTAATTTATATTTATTCTTTTGCTTTTAATACAGACCCTACATGCCTACTTGCTAGTAGGTTGTCGACACTGGCTATGCAAAGAAAAACACAAATTAAAAATATAGGGGTTTAATGTAAAATTTTAAACACGCTGGATCTATTGGTATAAAGTCTACGAGTATATTTGTTTGCGACTTAGATGATATTTATTTCTCAAACATAATATTAAAAAAAAGATAGCCTTTAGTCTAAGGAATTAAGTTTTGAGAAGAAAAGTAAGCAAAATTTATTATAGAAGTATTTGCTACATAGTTATATTTCTATTTATTTTATCGTTATTGGTTTCACTATAAGTTGGATAATATATTATATCCTAGTAATATAAAATTACACAATGCGTATGTCAAACCTTACCTATCTACAAAATGTTCTTACAACATGAATGTTTCTCTTTTTTATACTAGTTTAAACCCCGTAGGCTTAAAATATGCTTAACTTTGGACTTTTATATTATTGTACATGCATGCTATTTAAAAAAGAGTAATTTGCCTACGTAATGTAGAATAATATTATTACAATTTACACACTTCATGATTTACATTTAATGTACAATTCCGTCGTGTTTAGTCATAAATTTGTGTGCAAATATTTACTTGTATAATACGAGCTTACGTTAGGTAGCACCTATACAGCTATTGTTCTATGCTTGAAATACTATAAACATAATTTCTTCGGTTTAGTATTCTTATTTGCTAACTTATTTTTGGCTAAACTGACTTTTTGGTATCAAATCAAAGAGAAAAAAATGTTAACAGGTTCTACTGAATCTACTGCAATTTAGATATTGCAGTAGATTCGTAAGTAAGTGTAATTTAAAGTCCTTATTTCTGATAAGTAATATAAGATGAGAGAGTTAGCAGCTTAGAATACTTAGCCGACGACTTATTACAATTTAAAATGTTAATTTTCTATTTTAAAACACCTCCCTAAATTGGACTTAGTTGCAGAGCAGAAGCAACCCACAGAATGACTGTTTTGAGATATGATCGATTTTGTTTTGTCATATGATCGATTTTCATAACGAAATGTGGGTTGGTATCTTTGTTGACAGTGTCTTTGGCATTCAAAAAATCGTTAGATAGCTTAGATCTTTGTAGCATATATAAAACACACAATTTTGGACCTATCTGTGTACTTAACTCAATTTCACCACGATTGTGGGATGGTTCTGGTCTGCATAACTATGTCCAATTTTAATATCAATTGGCAGAATAAATGAAAGTCTTTGCTACCATGAAACTATTGCGTCGAAGGAAAATTTCCACGCGGGAAAACGACGCCATGTAACTGTGTTACTGTTTGTTGCAGCGTAAATTTTGTACACATTAAGCATGATTTGCATATAAATCTCTGTGATTAGGAATTTCAATTTGAATATAGTTTAATTACTTTACAATTTGAGTAATATAAGTGTTATATTATATATCAGTATGTACATATAAATTGCATATGGGGTGTGTAATTAAAAAAACCAAGTAGACATTTAAAAATGTCACTTGAAATATTAAGCTGTTTTAAATAAAATAATATAATATCTCATAATTTCAGCTGATTGCCGTCCACTGCTCCCACAGAACCTCCCCCCCACAGAACACCAACTGTAAGCGATTCATTTTTTATTTTTATTTTTTAGTAGCAAATCCGGCCCGCATCGCTGTGCGTTAGTTAAAGTTAAAATCAATTAAAAGTTCCATCAAAATCGGTCCAGCCGTTTCAGAGATTGGCCGGAACAAAGCAGACGGACAGACAGACAAATATTATATAAGTACTGTATATACTTTCATATGTATTTAGTTAAAAGTTGTTAATTGAAAATTAAAACAAGCAATTTAATTTTATTTATATTATGTACTGATTTATTGTTTATTATATTAAATTTAGTTAAACTATATAGCTATAGCTAACTAACTAACTAACTAACTAACTAACTTTAACTATATAGTTATAGCTATTATTTACACACTAGCATTGTATTCAGCCTTTTTTAATACATAAAGTTTATTTACATTAGAATATTGTAAACTCTATTAATAAAATAAGAGAAGGTAAACGGATCGTAATGAGTGTGAACTTCGAAGGGGACGCGGGCGCAGAGGGGAAAAGCGCATATTTAAAGTTCTATTCGCGAGAGCACGCCACTTCACATTCATAACGAGTCGTGAGCAGACTAGATCTGAATTCGAGTTTTATTTACCTGCCCTATACCAACCATCCGGTCCAGATCCTGGGCAGCCCACATCCATCCCGTACCTGCCACTTAAAATCTCATACAAATCTTAATTAAAAGAAACCCTCAATCAAAGTCGGCCTTAAATATCCCAATTTATGCTTTTCCCTTCTAAAATTAGTAATTTTATTTATCCACTTAATGATATTCTGATTTAATAAGATTTACATTGTAAGCAGCATTTTCACTTCGAAATTTTCACGAATATTTTACGACCTACGACGGAATAGGTCATCCCATTGTATTCTTCGAATATTATTACGATGCATACTATTAATTAATAATGAATTGTGTTACTTGACAACTTGGCACGTATAAGTCGGACGAGGTGGAGAGCTCTTACTATGAGTAGGAGATAGCGATCACAGCAGACTATCTAAAATTGGCTAGGTTTCAGAATTTCACTTAGATTTAGTTACAACTTGCTTAACTGAACTTTATAAACTTTCTATTTAAAGTTACAATTTTAAAACTAGTTTTCCCTTAAACCGTTGCAGTAGTTTTAATATTTTTTCAACATACTGAATCTACGTTTGATGTACCTAATAGGCGTCACCCCTCTATTAATTAACCAACCTATATGTGTTTTATCTTTTATGTGACTTTTCATTAACACTTCATTTTATAAAAGCCTGGAACTTCGCCAAATTGGATGTTATAGCGATCGCACGATATTGGCCAAGCAATTGGCTGTACTTAAAAATACCTTTGCTTATTTCTATTATTATATTTATTGGGTATACTGTTAATTGAAAAAGTATAATATAGTGATGTAATTTTCTATATACGTAAAGGTGTAACATTGTTTTATAACCCGGCAAGAATGCTAACTTTTAAAACTCCGGATTATACTTAATAAAATCAGCACTAATTTTTATTACACGGTGGTCCAAAATAACGTTGACAAAATTAAAAACATAATATTTCAAAAATGGATTGCTTTGCGTTCTCTTTTATTTTTGTTTATTCTTCCTTCATTCTTTTGCGCCATTTTAATAATTTTTTTTAGCTAAAAAGTTTTAAAATATATTTATTACGTTATGTTAGAGCAGCGTGGAGCCATAATTTCATTGTATGAGCGTGGAAAACGACAGTGTGAGATAGTAAGTATTCTTGGTGTTAGTCGTCAGCTAGTTTCTTCAGCAATTAAGCGCTATGTTGAGCTCGGCAACATCGGAGACCGTCCTGGGAGAGGACGTAAGCGGACTGTTCGAACTGCTAGGAACCAACACATTATCAAACAAAGATTAGTCCGAAATACACATACCAAGGTGAGAAAAATGTCGCGAGACTTGGGGATAAGTCGCTCCACCGTGCAGCGTATAGTGAAAAATGATCTCCAATCGGTACCATACAAACTCAGAAGAGCGCAATTTCTTAAAGAGAAAGACAAAAAAGTTCGCCTTGAGAGATGTCGCTTGCTTAAACAACGTTCCGCTGTTTCGAATTGGAAAAATATCGTATTCTCCGACGAAAAATTGTTTTCGATAGAACAAACCCATAATCACCAAAATGACAGGATCTGGTCTTCCACTCGTCCTGGAGCTGCTGCAGTCATTCCACGTCAACAAAACGCAAAATTTATTATGGTTTGGGGTGCAATTTGCGCCACTGGCAAAACTCCCCTAGTTTTTGTAGAAAATGGTATAAAAATTAACCAAGAAAATTACCGACGAGACATCCTTGAATCAGTGGTTCTTCCTTGGAGTCAAAAGCACTTTGGTAACCATCCATGGATATTTCAACAAGACTCTGCTCCAGCTCACAGGGCTTTAAGTGTTCAACAGTGGTGCAAAAGCAATTTCCCTGATTTCATCAGCTCAAAAGAATGGCCACCCTACTCGCCCGATCTGAATCCAATGGATTACAGTTTATGGTCAATCTTAGAGGCAAGGACCTGTTCTACGCCTCATAGAACTGTTGATGACCTGAAGGCTAATCTTACACGGGAGTGGGACAAAATATCTGTTGAGGAAGTGTGAAAATTGTGGAAAATTTTACCAAGCGTTTGACTCTATGCATTCGCGCTAAAGGAGATTATTTTGAAGACAAATAGGGATTCTTGTAAAAAATAAGTTGTATTTTTATAATTTATAGCATATTTTCATTTAAGTTTAAAGTTAATAAAATTATTTCAAAAATCACTTGTCAACGTTATTTTGGGCCACCCTGTAATACATAAAGTATTGCTATCTTATATAACTTTTTAAACTATCGCGTTCCATATCTATATAATGTATAACGGGACTTACCGCGTGTAATTTCTTAAGTTTAAGTTTAAAGAATTTATTCTCAAAAAGTCAAAGTCACTTACATGAGAAAAATAATGAAGTGAGTGAAAATATACAAATGGTCGTCACATAGGTAGGTACTCATTTAACGTAATTGGATATTTTTAGTTACAGCTTACAAGTGTGTTAAACGTTAGGTATTATTTTATATTTAAATAAATGATGTACTGTTATCTAAAATATATTGTGAGAGCTGGGATTTAAATGCGTTTATTGAGCTTAGGTTACGTTTACGTTACGTTAAAGTTGTGTTCCTTCAAATGTAATATCCCTCTTAGCATAGTTTGTCCTAGTTTTTGGAAGAACTAGTAAGCTAGGTCGACGGGTGCTACGCTTATTAGTCTGTTTCATAATAATAATTCTTAGGTAAAAGTACTTTATTCCCGACGTTTCGGTAGAATTGCACCAGCCGTGGTGTGCTAGACGGGCCACCGCGATATCTACATTTTTCTATCATCGAATTCCACGCAGATGATAGCCTGTATCCATCCTCACGATTGAAGTTCACGTGCTTTTTAATTTCGATCGCCTCGCGAACCATTCTTCGGTAGTATTTTAGATCGGTGGATAAAACCTTTGGCTGATGGAACTCAATCCAGTGGTTCAAAATATTAAAAAATTATATACCTTAGAAAGACTGCCAAAAATTTGACATCAATTCAGAAAGAACAGAAAGCCACATTTTGAGTTTCCTTGTAAACACTACCTTCTCGTACCTATAACCTAACTTTATGCGTATAAAAGTCTAACTTAACTAAACCGCCTTAGTCATAAAAGTTATGTCACGTCAACAATCATAAAATCTCCACTAGATCACTATTCACTACCACAGTCAAAGTACTCGTATATTTTATATATTTTTTTATTACACACTGCGCCATCTAGTTCCGTGGTAAGCTATGAGGCTTGTGTTACGGATACCAGATAGCTGATATACTACAGTTTATTATATTACTTTAAATATTATAAATGTAAACACCCATGACTGGAGTACAAACATTCGTGGTCAACAAATGAATACCCCCAGCGGGACTCGAACCCGCGACCGCTGGCGCATCAAGCAGAGTCACTACAAACAGCCAGACGTGTCGTATTTGGTAGAGTATTTGCAACAAAGTAAATAAAACTGCATCGCGTACAATACACGTAACTACCGCACCGTAAATTCCTTCATGGCGATCCATTTAATATTGTTTACAACCCTGCCTTCCTAGCTACTGTTATAATATAACCGAGGTACGCTGGTCTCTTCATATTTTCATTGTATCTAGAATAATACACTATATTTTCGACATTTTATATCATTGCGGGTTTATTTTGATGATTTTTAATAATTTACTTTTATATTAATTTCCTTTTTCATTTTCTTTTTTAAATAATAGAAATGTATATTGAAATTTCAGTACATAAGTAACAAAAAACATTCTAAAATCGTCAGCTACTATGTCTATAATAGTGAACATTTCAATAAAATTTTCCAAAAATTATTTAAAATACAGGTTTGACTCAATTAAAATCTTAGTACCTGGATGACCGAGCTTTGCTCGGAGCTTTGATTTTTAAGAAAAATTTTATTATTATTCGCCAATAGATGTTGGGAAGAGTCATATTTTTCTGTTTAAGTGCGAATATTGGGCCACCAACGCCACCTTTTTGTTATTTTCTTTCAATAAAAAAAAATAAGTTTATGCTTATGTTTAATATCGATAACGTTGATTATTGAAAACACGAATAAAACAACATTTTCTGAAAATGAATCCTAGCTAGATAGATTTATCGCCCTCGAAATCCCCTGTATTCTAAATTTTATGAAAATCGTTGGAGCCGTTTCCGGGATTCAGATTGTATATATACAAGAATTGCTTGTTTAAAGATATAAAATTATATGTATACATACATTTAAAGTTAACCAAATACATTGCAAGGTACTTTGACGTCTTTTTCTGAATGCAATTTGTAAAATTTTGTGGGTAGACTGACTATAACAACTTTTATTAAAGAGTATATATTAGTTAGTATCCACTCCGTCTCTCGGGCTCAATAACGTATGTCGACCAGTCCAAGTGCCGAGAGAGATGTTACGAGTTATATATTGACCGCTATCTGCCTGCGGTTTTACACACACTATGTTACGGGGAATCCCCGTAGGTTTCTAGGATGGCGGCAGATGCTCCAATAAATTCTTTTAACACTCAACGTAAATGTTACTGAGAATGGATTGCTAGATTTATTTTGTTACCGGACTTCTATGATTTGGAAAGCTTGTAGTTACTCCTTAGCATAGAAACGGCTGGACAAATTTTGATATAATATACGTTAGTGCATAGATAGGCGATGAGCGTGAGTGAGACATAGGCTGTTAGGCACTTCGGGAAGCTCGGTTAATCTGGGACGTCCCAACAGCAGGTCTGATATTGGCCGTCGAAATGTTATAGTTATTATTAGCAACCGGTCTGGAGGCTAAGCGACACACCGGAAGGTGACTTCAGTGGGCGATGTACCTTGCGGGTTTCCTTAAAAACTTTTCTGTAGAGTGGAACCAAAGAGCATACAGGCTTGTTGTTATCACACATAATTATTAATTATCAATGAAGTGTAAAGGTACTTGTCAATATTGAAACGACTCACTAGATAAAAAATATGGTATGTAAGTTCTCCCTCAGGCACGACCGAAGTGAGATCAAAGCGTAAATTAGCAACTATTAGCACCGTTCAATAAATGATAAAAGCATATTAAATTCATTAGACTTAGAAGAACCATTACTTATGAAAAATAGCGATCAAAATGACTGGATTATCTTCATAAAAGAGATGTAATGAGGTCTGTAGACATTAAAACGTCGGAGAAACGGCTTAAGCAGATTTATTATGTATATCACGGACCCTTTGTATTGCTCTCTTTTCAGAGGTCATATTAACGTGAACAGTGGCTTAATCTTTTTTATCTATTATATAAAATTGTAGATATAGCATGATAATTAATCAAACTATTTTCAGTAATTCCCTTGAGAGAAGAATTAATAAAAAATGACAGTGTTTAAATTAATATGTAGGGATATTATTTGATTTAGTGTCCATTAAAAAGAAAGAGTAAAACAAAAATCTAAGCTACAATAATGAATACTGAGTCGCCGGTCGAAATTCAAGCGTCATTAAAAAATTGAGAAAGACATGTGAATTGGATTTACCTATCAATATCAAAAAACTTACTGTTTTTTTTTATCTTTAATTGGAAACTAGCGACTCACCCTCGCTTCGCCCGGGTTCGTCCCTAGCTCGTACCCCCTTTTAGCTTACCATTTTTACAAACTTTAAATATCTTACTTATTTAAATCTACTCAAAAGGCCAAATAATAAGTTTCAAGCTTCTAGCTTTAAAAATGACGTAATTTCCATACAAACTATCATCCCCTATTTCAACCTCTTACATCCTTTTTTTCGCCTTTAAAAGTATGCCTTACTTTAGTTTTAGCCTATGTCCGTCTCCTGGCTCTAAGCTACCTCCCCACCAATTTTCAGCCTAATCGGTACAGCCGTTGTTGAGTTATAAATAGTGTAACTAACACGACATTCTTTTATATATATAGATCTAAATTTTGATCAACAGAGCAAAGAAAAATAAAAAATCGTTTCACAAACAGACGGAAAAAGGTACAGAACTCTTGTCTTGCCTATTTATAAATAGAAATATGAATTACAATTCAGTACACATTTACCGAATCATATTTATTTATTATTCTACAAGCGTTGTTTGTCTCTACGTATTTGTTTAACATTAAATTTAAAATTCCATTACGTAAAGAGTATCAAGGAAAGGATTTAAATAATTGACAATTGTTCGGACGATATTCAGCCCAAGCTATAAAAAAAATAAAAACAAAGCTGGCTTCTCTCCAACTCGTTACAAAACAACAACTCTCGCAAACGAATTAAAAATATAAACTTTCGATGTTAATTTTTCGTACTGTTAAAAATGACTATACCTTATTTATTATAAACTCTCCAAAATTATATATTTTAACACGTTCACTGCGTAACAGGCCGATATCGGCCTGCCGCGGTACTTCAGCTGGTGCGGACGAAGAAAACTATGTCCCTCTCGCTAGTGCGAAACGATTATCTCTGGTGTTTGTAAAAATTCGACAGAGACAATTATATATTTCATCTTGCGGTCAAAATTGTAGGTGTTCCCCATCAAAACATAACGGCAGGCTTTTATCGACCTACCACGCACTGACGGTAAAAAACATTCGCTGAGTGCGGCAGTGGGCCTATTTCGGCCTGCCTTCCCAACAGGCAGCTGGCGACCCGATACCGCACAGAGCGCGCGCCCCGCCAGTTAGTGTTGTGCTATCTAACTAATCAGACGTATTATAGTGATCGATATAATCAACGATGGCAAGTAATAAAAGAAAAGTTCAAATTTTGGAAAATAAAGTAATTCGCCCTGCAGTTATCGACAGTGATAGTGACAGCAGTGAAGAAATATTTTCCATTAGGAAAAATAAAAAGAATTTGCACGGAAAACGAAGGACAAGCGGTAAGTTTTGGAATAACACGTTGTATAAGGTCATTTTAAATTAAGGAAAGTTGTTCAGTTTCGCGTGTTCTGTGGTTTATCTCATAAATGGTTTATAAATCACATGAAATTAAGAAAAAAACATTTCATTTCAGAAAATGAAGTAATACCTAAGAACAATGACCATGTCCTTGAGATGAGCGCTAAACGAAGGAATTGTGCAGGGTGCTACGACAGACTGCGGAAAACTTTAAATAGTACCCAAGCAAAAAAAAAAAGTGAAGAAAATAAAAAAATATTGCAGGAAATGCAACCTAAACCTTTGCGTAACATGTTTCGAAGACAGGCATAAATAAATAAACACATTTTTCAGCTCTTTTACGATAATTCTGTTTTATTTTCGATATCCCCTTATTTTTATCTGTCCCATCACTACTAAAAATACTTTCTAGTGCGGTTCAGGTCGTTATCGGCCTGCCGCTTTTCCTGCTTAATTTCTCATTTCCTGTTTGGCAGATCCCGGGGCGAATCAAACCTAAGGAAGTTGGGTTCAAGGTCATTCTAACAATATAAAAAAAAATATGTATACATAATGTTTTCACAAAGTTATAGCAATTTAATCTATCCTAGTGCTGGTGGGTCTAGAAAGACCTGCCACGCACTGGCGCAAATATCATTGGGGGCGCATTTTGACCCGCCGCCGCACCAGATGAAGAATTATGATTTTACTTGCCGCAGTGAACGTGTTAAGAAAGATAAGGAAAAGGTAATGAAGTAATAAACAATATGGGGTAAAGTGGCCACTTTATTTATTATTAATTTTTTTTAACGTATATAGGCGAATCCCGGCGTAGCGAGGGTGACTCGCTGGTTTTATTAAAAGAATCGGGAAGAGAGTTCGTATACCAGTGATTTTAAAGTATACACATTACATATCCCACACTTAATGTAGATTATTAATGAAGTTAATATATTATCGCTAGTAATAAAATACTTATTTTGTTAAATAATCGTTCTAAATCGAAATTAAACAATAATCAATATAGAAAACTTATATCTAACACTGAAGAGTTTTGCCTTAACTCATCATCAACTAAAAAAAAATAGAAATTATTTACCAAACAGAGGAGAAAAGGTACTGAAACTTCAAACTACTTATAAATACATAGAACCCACAAAAAATAAACCAACGTAGGTGTACCTCCTTTTGAAGTCGGTTAACCTTAACAGCAATAATTTAGTTTAACCTACAAGTTATAATAGTATTAATCTACAAGCTAACCCGAAATAACTTTATTATAAATATTAATATTATACTGATGGCATAGGCAGAAAACTTGGGGAAAGTTTCGAGACGCAATTTACGATCATTATCTTCTATATAAGGCAGTGGGATCCCAGTGGATACGCGCTCGCTAAGATAGCCAAGTGGTGTGGATTCAAATCCGGGTCTTGCACTTCTGGTATTTCATGTGTGAATAATTTCTAACTTGATTACCACTTGCTTTACGGTGAAGGAAAACATAGTGAGGAAACCTGCATGTCCGAGAGAATATAGCAAGTTTTCGAAAGACATGTAATGTCCGCCAACCCGCATTTGTCCAGCGCGGTGGACTATGGCCTGATCCCCCTTGTATTGAAGGGAGGCCCAGTGCCCAGCAGTGGGACTAAAAAAAAGCTGAATACATACATACACCTTCTATAAGTAATATTAATATTTAAATGTATATTAGAAGCGAGTTCCAGTTCACATTTTTACCGCTAATTTTCTTTGAAAATTTCCATAATTTTGTAAAGCAACCGTTGCTTGACGAAATTGTGAACTTTGTTATTAAAGACTTTTCCAATACATTTGAAATTTTATACAAAATGCAAAATGTTGGTGATCAGTTAAATTATTTTGCATATAATCAAAAGCATTTGTATAATTATTATGAATTATAAGCAAAGAAATTATTAACTAACCCGCTAACAGGACAAATGGAGAGTTTGTGTGTTTGTTACGCTGTATCGGCTAAACAGATTTATATCATATTCTTAATGCAGATACTAATAAATGGCATTTTATGCAGCTCTTGGACAGTGGAACAATACAAAAATGAATGTTGCTAATATAAAAAAAAAACTTTCTCTCTCCTTTTTTGAATACTAACCCATAATGCATATTTTTCCATTTCATTCATTCCATTTATAAATTACTCTATTAATAGTACTTTTCTAATGTCCCAACATATTTATTATCTTGTACTATAGGAACTAGTGGTGGTACAGAACGTGCAAAACCATAAACAGGCACTATAGTGTTTTAAAACAGTGAAATACTATTCAATTATAATTAATTAACTTCGGATTACTGTCGCACTGTCACGTTCCCGAATCAATATTTTGTTTGCATTTAGGATGAGCTACGGTTACGTGTAATCTGCGACTACCGATATTGAATTATAAGCTTATGATATATCCAGATTTATTTTACATAATATATTCTGAACTTAGATATCGATTAGTAATCGATTAGGTTATGGTTCGAACGCTGAAGCGGATGTGCAGAACTAAATTCCCGAAAAGTGTAATTATTATAGAAATTATAGAGTAGTCTTTGAGATTGAAAGTTTTAATTTACGCGGAGTTTTTAAGACATTCATTTTGACTTCTTTAAATAGATTTAATTCGTCTGTGTCGAATTGAGTACTTTCTTCTTGTACGATATTAATCGCTTCATTCGGAGAGGTACCTAGTCGTCTTCTGTGTTAATATTACTATGTACAGTATGCCAAGTAAATATTTAAATATACATTAAATAGGCATGGCAAAATTATTTACAAGCGATTCACTCTCGCTTCACTCGGGTTGGTACCGATTCGTATTATCGATTAATATTACATATATTATTTCGCGAGATATTTTCTCGCTGTATAAAATATCATATACATATGTTGACGCGGCCAAAGTTTTCACCAAAATCTGTCCAGTGGTTTGTCAGATAGATGGACAGACAAAAGTACTATGACGATTACAATAAATAAATAAATAGATATGTTGGGACGTTATTACAACAGCACCATCTAGTTCCGCGGTAAGCTACGAGGCTTGTGTTACGGATACCAGATAGTTGTTATATTACGCATATAAATTTTAAATACATAAATATTATAAATATACACACCCATGACTGGAGTACAAACATTCGTGCTCAACAAATAAATGCCCACAGCGGGATCTTTAAGTGGTAGTGCCATGCTTGTTACCTTCGGGTAGCAGCCGAATGGGCCGGCACGCCCCGTATAGTACCACTCTCTCACAGAAGACCGGCGTGAAGTGACAGCTATGCTGTCGCGTTTCGTCCGGTAAGTGAGAGTCCGGGAGGCCCACTCCCCATCCCTACTCTCGTTCTTCTCCCTCCTCCCTCCCTCCCTTTCCTGAAAGGCCGGCAACGCATCTGCAAGCCCTGTGGTGTTGCAGATGTCCATGGGCGGAGGTGATCACTTACCATCAGGTGAGCCTCCTGCCCGTTTGCCCCCTTTGTCCCATAAAAAAAAAAGCGGGACTCGAACCCGCGACCGCTGGCGCAGAATGTAGGGTCACTACCAACTGAGCCAACCATGTCGTCAATAAGATTTTCCGAAATACAATTCATAAATGTAAATGTAGATGTCATGACTGATGATGTTGATGACACAATACGCTACATGCAATTTTACATGCATAATACTGTTTTTTCGTCAACTTGTTATTTTAGTTTGCATTTACGCATTTACGCAGTCGGGTTGTTTATAAATTAGTATTTATTTTCAACTTTTTAAGATTACTTAGTTTTTTTTTATTTATAACATTAAATTTCCTTTCGTATTCTTAATTGTTTTTAAATGTCATATTAATGTAATCGCGACTCGATTGATTTTGACCAAAATTGGCGCCTCGGAACTGCTATTATTATTTTTAGTGACCTGTTATTAATAAAATAACTCATTCTATATACTAGCAAAAACTGAGCTTTGTGAAAGCTTGCGTAGTTTTTCTAACGGTTAATAATGTTACAGCGATGTTAACTCTTTGGTTTTTAACAAATGGCGTTAGTAGGACAGTAACTTTCTATCCAATGAACACAAAATTGTTAATGTTATTTTTTTAATGGTTATAAAATTATATTTTTGTGACAGAAACACGTCTAGATATGAAGTTAAATTACTACGTTAAAGCATAAATCTATAAGCGTGATAGTTTTTAGTAGTATTGAGGCTCGCTTCGCTCGCCCTAATAAATAGGCAACGACAAAAACATGTTTTGTTCAAGCGATTCTCCTTTTTTACTATACCCATTTTGTTTTTACAGACGTTAAAATAAGTTATTTGATTAAAACCTACGACTGTAATATGTCGGTTTGCGTGATCGAGATGTTCTAATGGTGAGGTCCAACAAGATATAGATTCTAGTACATTCTTAATATAATAATAGAAATTGAAATCAATTGGGATGATAAAAATACTCGAATTTATGTTAAAATAAACAGTGTATAATTTGGACAAAAAGCGATAACAGAGCTTGTAAAAGCTATTAAGTGGTAATCTAAGCTTATGTTACGGATACCAGATAGTAGATATACTACACATATAAATTTTAAATACATACATATCTATACATATAATAAAACTGTAGAAAAGTCGTTTTTGTACATCAAAAAAAATTACAAAAAAAATAGCCAGGATGTTAAAGGACAACCAATAGAACCCATTTCCAGCATTTTTAGAATTTTTGTCTGTTTGTCTGTTTGTCTGTTTGTCGGTTTGTCGGTTTGTCGGTTTGTCTGTTTATTTATCCGGGCATCACGTAAAATGTACGAAAGCAATGTAGATAACTTTTATACACAACGATTGAACGTAACTTGAAGTAACATTTAGTTTTTGTTTCATTGCAATCGGTTCAGTCTATCAAAAGATATTTGAGTTTAAAGTGAAGAGGTAGAGAAATTTCAGAAGTAAAATTAGGGTTATGTGCATTTGGTCTCACAACTTCACGTAACTTTTATACACAACAATATGTGCATAAATTGAAGTAACATTAAGTTTTTTGTTTCATAGTAATCAGTTCACACCTTATAAAAAATGTAAATTAATAAAATTATAATAGTGTTTCCGAAGTAAAATATTAAAACAGCGCCATCTACGAGTATTCGAACTTAGACTGGACTATAACTAGAGATCAACTGCGTGCAGTATTGTTCGATAGAAGGCGTTGTGCGTGTGAAGTCATTTTCTGAATCGCGGTGTTAAGATTTTCCTTGAAAGAATGACCTTCGCCTACGTCTATGTCCTCCAGCCATTTATGAGTTTTGTAGGAGTCTTTAAAGTTCTGTCTTTAAAGAGGTTTGTCTATGTAAAGGTATTGAATTGAATTGATAGTATCGTAAACGTTTGTTCGTTAATTCGTTATTTCGTTTTATCTTTCAAAAAATTTTGGTTAGTTAGATTCGGTCTTAATTTCGAAGTGCGAAGTAAATATTAAATAATAACTTGCGATTTGAGTCAAGTAGTTTTATTTACTTCGTAGTTTAATATTTTATTGCACAGACACATTGCTGATTGCATTATATGTTTTTAAAAACTTTTACCACTAAGGCTGATATTATGATTAAATTTGTGTTGATATTAAATTTCTAGATAAGAGATTTAAAATCATACGTAGTATTATTTTAAAGTTTAATTTATCTTGCCTTATAATAAATTTATGTCCTCCCAAACTTTGTAACGGCACTCATCTGCAGCAAAACATAATCGAAGCTGAAATATTAACCGGTTGCGGTGCCGGTGATATTGTTTTTATTTCAAGAATACCTATAATTCCCAACAACTTTCCTTTCTCTTTCAAACGAGTGCAATTCCCAGTCAGTCTCTGTTATGCCATGACGATTAATAAAGCTCAGGGCCAGACATTATCCGTTGCGGGGGTGGACCTAAGTATTGGATGCTTTTCTCATGGTCAACTATACGTAGCTCTTTCCCGCGTAAATAACCCCAATAACCTTTTTGTGTACGCTCCAGATGGTTCCACAGCTAATGTTGTTTATAAAAAAAATGATTTGTATCGGTATCCTCCAACAGCGCTTCGCACTAAAAAATACATTGCTAAGTTCCGACATCAACGCGAACGAAGTCGCGGGCACAGCTAGTTATAAATATAAACACCCATGACTGGAGTACAAACATTCGTGCTCAGCAAATGAATGTCCCCAGCGGGACTCGAACCCGCGACCGCTGGCCCAAAAACTAGGGTCTCTACGGACTGAGCGAAACGTGTCGTCAAAGCTTTTGTTAAAATAAAGACGGATACATATACGTCTCAATGATAAAACGATTAAGGTTTAAAAACAATTTCATTCATTAAGCCCTAGAAGTTCTTAATATCTACGAAACTTAACATCGAAATAATTAATTCCTTAAACTTTGTTACTAGCAATTAAAACTCTAATATCAATATTCTGTACTTCAATTTGAAATACAATATTTTCTCTAATTCAATTTCCAATGTTATAATGTTTCGTATCTAACATTTATAAATGATTGCTCATCTATTAGATGCGTAAATTAATGAAAAGGAAAATATTTGAGGGCTTGATTTTGAAATATTACATTTACCTATATTCTGCTCTTCTTTTCTTTTGCTTTTTTAATTGTCATGTGATTATTACCGCCATATTTTTTTAATATCATATTAAATTACATCGACGTTTTTCAGCTATAGTAAGTAATTATTAATTAAAAACACGTGTAGGTACATCTTTAGTTTTATTTTGCATGAGCGACGCACTCTCGCAACGCTCGGGTTCGTTTATGTTTTAATAATTTTGTGTTTTAAGTATTTAGTCTTATAACATTAGCCGTCTGCCAAAGGAAGGTTCGTCAAAATCTTTCCGCTTTAACTAAATTAACAGGCAGACAGGTAGATAAAATGTTAAAAATTGCTTTATTTTATAGGTAAGTACCGTATACAACTCATACATCAACAATAATACATAATATGTATTATTATAAAAGTAAGTCCTCCGCCGCGTCTGTCTGTCTGTTCGCGATAAACTCAAAAAATACTGCACCGTTTTTTTTTTTAGTTTTAGTATATAACTAGCGGAACCCGCGGCTTCGCTCGCTCTAAATCAGTCAAAACCTGTAATTTTGATACTACAGACCGACATATCTGTATTGATAATATTTCTAGCGCTTCCCTACGATACAGAGACTAGCTCTCTACTGTGGTTCTCTATTCATTTTAGTACAAATAAAACCAAGTGGACTAGAAATCTTACACGTCTTTGCACTTCCTTACATAAGCAATCGTCTTCTTATATGACTACATACGATAATTTTTGTTTTCATATCCTAAGTGTTCCCATGTCTTATATAACTAAATCAAATATAGTCAAATGCCAATTTAGTCTTGTCTCAATAGTAATAAAATATAAGTTAAAATCTAGGATATTTCCACTAAATTAAAAATATTCGGTTCCTTATCAGGAAGGAATAACACCCAGTTCCTTATCAGGAGGTGGAATATCTATAGCGTTTTGAATTATTGTCTGTCTGTGTCTGCTACTAAACACATTTTGATGAAATTTCAAAATAGTATACTTTTTACTGCTAACAGTGGTAGCCCAGCGGTAACGCGCTCGCTTGGATAACCGAGTAATGCTGGTTCACATCCAGGTCTCGCACCTCTGATATTTTCATGTGCGAATCATTTCTATCATGACCACTTGTCTTATGGTGAAGAGAAACATCGTGAGGAAACCTGCATGTCTGAGAAAACTTAGCAAATTTTTAAAGACATGTGAAGTCCGCCAACACGCACTAGGCCAGCGCGGTGGACTATGGCCTGATCCCCTCGTACTAAGGGAGGCCCGTGCCCAGCAGTGGAACTTTAAAAGGGCTGAAGACAATAGACATAGACAATAATTTTTACTGCAGAAAAATATCACATCTCTAAGAAATCTACACTAACCGTAAAACCTACCTACGGAACGAACCCGAGCGCAGGCAGGATATGTTACTAGTATTACCTACTCATAAAACCGTAAACTAGGATCTAACAAGGTTTATTTCAAAATTACAAGTTAAATACATCGTCACCGCAGCGTGCATCTGCCGCTACCGTAAACAGTGCTCGTTACGCTCTATTTTGATGATGGTCGCATCGTCACGCCCCGTCGTGTTTGCTTTCCACCTACTCCCTAGTAATCAGCACTTGTATTATTGATTATTAAATAATAATTATGATAATAAATACTTGATAATGCTATAAACATATTACATATCCCTTTTAACCTGGCTCCATTAGGTTATGAGTTAGACCTGTATGTATGTATGTATGGCCGATCCTGTGTTTACTCATAATTGAGTTCAGTAAATTAAATTGCTTTTGATGTCATTAGAGTTGCCATGAGAATGCAAATGTCATAGGGTTACAGATATTAAAAATCAAAGTGGCGCATTTCCAGTTTATGTCTTTACAAATATATTTGTTTTTAAATGAAGTTGGGACTCAAAATTAAGATATTTAGAGGCGATCACAAAAATATAAACGGTTAATATGTTAATATGTAAACTAAACTAAACTAAGCTAAACTATAAATGAACATTTGAAAGTTAAGTTTATGTAAGATAGAAATTTCATAATCTACCTAATCAAACTTTTAAAATAGGTCGAATAATTAAGTTTCTTAAGGATATATAATTTGTTTAAAAATTCAAAATGCACAGGGTCTTTAAAGTCAAAAATTAAGTCTTGAGATGACTTTGAAAGATATTATATTGTATAACAGGATGGAAAAGTATATAAACGTTACTAATTAAACTTTAATGTCACCTAAAAACATGTTTTGATATTTTTATGAAGTCACGTTCTTTTACATTTTGTGCTATTTTTGTAAAGTGACACTACAATATACATGTTATTCTTTTGCGATTTTATAATATTGTGTTCGTCCTGTGCACAGTGGTCGCGGGGTGGACATAATCATCATTGAATATTTAAGGAAACCTTACCTATATTCATGTTTATAGAATTAATGAATTGACAGAATTTTAATAACCGACCAAAATTTGAAGCTTAATAATTATTTTATTGAGAGAAAAAATTAAAGATATTCGGTTACTTGTTTATCGGATGGACTGCTTATACCTTTTTTACCCAACTGCGGCAAACAAAGGAAGAAACACAAAGGAGGGTTGTGTTTCTGTATTTATATAAGCACGTATGTGCGTATGCATGTATGTACGTACAAAGGAAGAAACATAAAGGAGGGTTCTGTTTCTTTATTTATATATGCATGTATGTATGTACTACGTAATATGTATGTAATGTATGTACTACGTAATATGTATGTATGTATGTATGTGTATTTTCGACTCTATGTTACCTAACAGATAACAAACGCGAGAGTCCTAGGGCATAAAACTATGTTCCTTCGCCTTATTCCATTTTATTTTTACTTCACTTTTCTCTTCCTTCCTCTTTCAGTTGGGTTTTTCATATACTTATTTATAGACAAGTGAATTAGTAGTTTATAAACTAAATACAGCTTACATTATCCATCATTACCTGTAATCTTCTGCGGGCTGCCATCTGGGACACGTCTCCTGAGCTCACTAACGACATGTAGTGCAATAATATAAGGAGTTTTATATTACATAATAAAAAATTAATCCTTCCAAATGAGCTAAAAGAACATAATGCATATCTCATCTTTTATAATGTAATTCAAATAATATTGTTTTTAACTGACTAAAAAAAGGAGGTTCTAAATTCGAATAAAACTACCTTTTCGGATTTTTTCGCGGATTTATTTTGATTTTTAGTTCCCATGGTCACGGGAGACTGTGTCTCTGTCATGATTGCTGTAAAGCTTTCGAAACGTCGGGAACTTAAAATCTAAATAAATCCGCGACAAAATCCGAAAAGGTAGTTTCATTTATAATGTCGAATATTCGCGTAAACCTAAGAAAGTATCATTAGAAACCAGTAAATTTCTATCAATTTCCAAGACTTTCAAAAGCCTTCCACTTAAACTCTTCAAAAAAACACAAGCCAAATGTACTATAACGTCGCTATACTTTTTTCATAGTATTTATTTAATTCCGAAGCTCTATTTAAGAGCTTTCTAGAACAAAGACTTACCCAATTTTATGACCCTAAGTCCTAAGTATCGTTAATTACTTTTTAATAGCACCAAGATATCTTGGTATTAGCAATGGTAAACGGAAAGACATTGAACAACTAACTGCTTGAACCAAGATTAGGTGTTAATGATAGATTTGGCAATTTAGATGATTGGAGCCAAACGGCAATCCCATTGTTGGGACTATAAGTCTCGATGCAGGAGATATTATTATGCTTACTATAAAATTATAAATACGAAAGTAAGTCTGTCGGTCTGTATATCTTTCTATCTGTTTGTCTGTCGCGCTTCCACGATTGAACCGATTTAAATGAAATTTACGCAGTCTAGAGCCTAGAGGACATAGGCTACTTTTCAAGGCAAAAAAGGGATGTAAGAGGTTAAAAGTTTGTATGGAAATTAAATCATTTTTAAAGCTAGAAGCTTATAAATTAATTATTTTATAGGCTTTTGATTAGATATAAATAAATAAGGCATTAAAAGTTTGTAAAAAATTTATACTAAAGGGGTACACAGTATAGTATAGTATAGTATAACGAAGAGTCTAGTCGTCCGCTAATCGGATGAATAAAAAAATTTTATTTGTCCGACAGCCGACTGTTGGTGTTTGATTTTTTTCGACTGAGACTTTTGTTGTTTCTTATATTTTGTTGAAATAGTTTTATTAACGTGTGATAAAGGATAAAAATAATTTTGAGGGTGTTATGTTATGTTAAAAGTCGGTGGAATTTAAATAATAAATTTTCAGCTCGGTAGGTTAAGGTTATTTTTTTAAAATTTTGCATATATCCTGCACCTAAAACACACTTATTAATCATTCAAAGCAAAAAAGTGATAGATATTCGTATAAACCGACAATTGTCGGACGAATAATATTTTCTTTATT
Source organism: Boloria euphrosyne (assembly GCA_951802675.2). Lineage (NCBI taxonomy): Eukaryota > Metazoa > Arthropoda > Insecta > Lepidoptera > Nymphalidae > Boloria > Boloria euphrosyne. Next base: position 10,776,328 of record OX637885.1, read on the forward strand.
CATCCGATTAGCGGACGGACGACTAGCAACAGCCATAGTATAATATAAAAATGTCGTCTTTAAAATCTACTCATACGTTATTTACTTACATTGTAAGGTTTGTGCTAATCACATTTTATAAATCAAATTTCCTAAGGGAGTATTTAGAAAGATAAAAGGTAATGAATTCGTTATTGCTTCTGAAATACCATTAAAGTCGTGATGGTTCCCATAATAAATTATGGAAAAAAAATAAACGAAAGATAATATATGTTTACAATAAATCGTTTTCCATACAGATATTTTTAATATCAGGTCATATTTTTAAAGCAAACTTTTTGAACTTTTAAATGTAAAGGATTTCTCATTACAGGCGCTCGATTTTAAAACTTGATTAAAACAAATTGTGGAAACGATATCAATAAATTATGTTTTTTTTATGAAAAGTGTTACATTTTATACAATATTTTATCGACTAAATGTAAATTTTGATATAACGGACAATGTTTAATTTTCCGCCATTTTCTACAATGGTGAATCCCATGCCATATGAAAGCTCTTGAATAGCTTAAATACTAAGTATTACGCCCAAGCGCACGCACTTTAGGCATCTGAAGGGGACCAAGTGCACCCTGCACTTGCACCCATAAAGGATAATATATAGAATAAAAAAGATAGAGGGTAATATATTCAAAGAAAAAACGATAAATTAGATATACATAAAAATTATAAGGGTTTAGTTCGGAGTTTAATGTGAATACAGATGCAACTGCTTCAAAATAATTCTGCCGGCGATGATGATAGATTATATAGTGCTAAATAAAAAAAATTACGCGTGACATAAAAATAAACAATCCTTATCATTTATGCGTTCACTATGATTTGTACTTGTGACAAAAAAATTTAATCTCCTACGCAAGCGAATCCACATGCTATATCGTAAGCTAAAAAAGCTATATTTATTATAATTTTATACCATATAGAAAAGACTCACTGTACGAACAGAATCATTCGATGAAACCACTACTACGTAAAATAAATCTTTTATATCAATGATATGTTATATTATTTCCTCATAATTATAATAAACTTGGTTGGATAAGTTACATAATATGTACCTACTAAATTATATTTATCGCTAATGACCTATAGAGTTAATTTACGATTAAGGCGTATACATAATAAAACATTTTTACATATTGAAGTTTGCATGTATATAATTATATACGTAATTATATAATATACTCTACTATGTATATGATATGATATAATATATTTCTTGAGTTATTGTATATCTATCTATGTACATAAATATTTTAAATATTTCAGTTTGCGCTTGTTGGTATTATGACTTATTTTAATTTTTATTGAGTCCTCATTAAGTATCTCTCTTCTTCTTAACAAGTTTATTTTTAAGTTTATCTTTATTATCTGCCTTTTAGAGCATATAAATGAAAGTGTGTTTTTTTCTTTTTAGTTTAATACGATTAATTAATAATCTATCTATATATCTATTAGAATTATGTACATTTGTGACATTCCCCATATATAAGTTACTCTATGGTGATATTAGCTAGCCTTGGTCGTAGTAAAACCCTTCTTACTTTTTTATTTATTACTGGTAGTTATGAGCAGACATGAGATACTTTTCTGCAGCTAAGTCCTAAGTGTTGACCAAGAAAACTAATTATGGTCAAACCTTTCATTAAAATCCGTCGAGTGGTTTTCAAGACAGACATATAAAAATGGTAAAAATATAGGTCTTTAATAGACTATTTCAATGCAATTTTCCAAAGAATATTCAATTCAATGAACCAATTCTTAGACTTGAATTTTATTACATGTAATTATCAAGACGTGTGATCAAAAAATCGCTCGAACTGCAAACACCTTTATCTGCAAACCTGATTTAAAATAAAAACAGATTATATTCTCGCCTCGGAGATTTTGTATCGAGGCAGTCTTGAAACATGTCCGTAACCGACATGATTACTAAATAATAATAAATAAATGAGTCTTAATATTAAAAAAAAATAATAAAAATAATAAGTTGTTAACTATAAAAAAGTGAATAGTGCTAATATTATATTCTAAGGAAAAAAGTATTTCCTTGAGGAACGTCATTTTAAGATATTTTGTAAGTATTTCGTCACAGATCACAATATTACATTACTTTTTTTGCTATATTTTTACTTTTTGGTTGCGGTTTCATTCGCGTGATAATTCAAACAAAATAAGTGCAATAATGTCAAATATTCGCTTTACCCCAGGAAAGTACTAATTGCATTTCGTTTAGCGAGATAATGATTTTTAAGACTTTAAATATAATTACGACAGTAATGTACCTACCTACATAATTGTATAAAAATATGTTAAAATAATAACTAATAATAGAAATTTATGTAATGTAATATTACATACTTTTGTTGATTTAAGATTAAAAACAGTCAAAATATATAAGGAACAAGCCTTTATAATAACTACAAGTCTGACTCCTAAGGACTTAGGGTTCTAACCATGTTCATTTTTTCACTAAGGGTCTATGCAGACTGTTTAAAAACGCGCTGATAAACTTAAATTTAGCTAATAATACTTATATATAAAGTAAACGTACATTGTCAATACATATTTAGCACTGAAAAACTAAAAATGGCAGAAAAAAAAACATAAAAGTTGGATTCATATCGAACCCAACACCTAACTAACGTGACGACAATGCGTTAAAAATCTTTATGTGCATTGACCCTCTGTTACCTAGATTAAAAAGCCATATTTAAAATTATAAACGCGAAAGTAACTACATATGTCCGAATGTCTGTAGGTCAAAGCGTCAAAGATTATTATTTATTATTAAATCACAGGAACCGGACCGATATTAATAAAATTATTAGTCAATACGACTAATAATTTGTAATAATATTACGCATCCTGCATCAGGGGTCATTTTTTTTATTTTGTTTGGCAACCAGAGTCAAAAGAGTAAAAATTATTGAATGTTGAAAAATCCAAGGATCCAAGGAAAAATTATAATTAATAATTATGTACAATGTACATAGATTTGTGTGTTACATAGTTGTGAATGGGTCAAACTAAGTTTTAAAAACTCATAATTTACTAGTAAAAAGCTGAGCTTTGTGAAGGCTCGCGTAGTTTTTCTAACGGGGGATAATGTTACAGCGATGTTAACATTTTGGTTTTCTAACAGATGGCGTTAGTAGTACAATAACATTCTATCCAATGAACAAAAAATTGTTAATGTTCATTTTTTTTTAACGGTTATTGTTATATTTATATTTTTTTGACAGATAACACATCTAGATATGAAGTTAAATTACTATGTTAACGCACAAATCTATAGGCGTAATAGTTTTTAAGTTATAGTTAGTATAACGTATAAATAAGCAAAATGATTTTGTTTTTATATATACATATACAGGTATATTCATTTACTTATTATGTTTTCCTCAATTTTTCTATAATGATTATGGTTAAATATCGACAACAAGAAGTTGTGTAAAATTGTTAATGTGCCAAACCGAGCTAGATTACAGAGCTCATATAATTCATTGTCATTATTTCATTGTTGATATGGTAATAACTAATAATATATAATAAATGTCCGATATAATAATATAAAAAATGCACTTAAAGTATAATTTAAAGTGTATTTTATTGGATGTTTTCGACAGTATCACTAGTATTTTTTACACTAGCCCTAAACATTCTTGTCCTTTATTAATATCTATCTTGATTGGTAAAATTATCTCAAAGTGATTTCTTCATAAATAATTAAGTTATTTCCTGCTAGAATGCGTTGTTGATAGATTCAAATACTCTAATCGCGTAAGACGTATACTCTTTCAGGCAAAAACTACTGAATGTATTTTAGTGAAACTTTACAATAATTTAACTTATACATTAGAATAAAGATATTGGTTTTGTTTTTCATTGGAGATGAATACGAGGACAAGAGTAAGTGACTAGAACTTCAGTCTTTACACGTCTAAAACCTTAGTGACCGTGGCCATTATTGCTGTAGAGCCTTCGAAATGTCAATAAACTTTAATTATTTTGTTTATAGCATTCATCGACCATAATATCAAAGTTAAAAGTAATTTAATGATGCCATACTACAATAATAATAACCGGTTTCTATACAATTGCGGGTACGTCGTGGTGGGAAAATTAAATCAATAGGTATTTGAGATGAATTTAATAAGGAAATAAAGCAGCGTTTGAATAGCATGTAGCGTACATAGTTATATATTTTTCTTATATATAAACACAGTTCTATATAGGCAGTTATTATTACTCGAACTTAGGAACTCCGGATGTGAAGCCATATAACATTGCCACTATGCCACCGAAATAGTTGAAGAATAATGTAATAAGGAAACATTACCGTTCTAATTCCTTTTTACGAAACGTGGAGAAACTTTTTAAGAATACGCTTTTGATTTTAAAGAGGCAACATGTGTAAGATACGTATTTAACGTATTTACCTACTGATACTCATGCGATGATGGCATGCGTTAATTAATAAATTATTTTTAACAAAAAACAAAAACCGACTTCAAAACTAAACAAATCTAAACTAAAAAGTAGAAAATAATACTTTTAAGAACTTCGTTAATTTATTTTCAAATTTTTAACGGAAAGTAGATACTTATTTTGTTTATGTACAAAAAAGAATTTTCCAAATCGGTCCAGCCATCTTCGAGTAATGGGGAACATACATAAAAAAAAGTCCCCAGCGAATTGAGAACCTCCTCCTTTTTTTAGAGTCGGTTAATAAGAGCCTGAAAGAATTTAACTATCGGTCTATAATTACGTATAATATTGAAAGAATTTTCTTTTAACTCCTAACCGTTGAGGAGTTGTACCTTCCATCATTAGCTCAACCACAGGAGATGATGATTATCAGACGCAAATACTTGAACAACTTTAGAAAATATATGAAAAACGTAATAAGTGCCTATAAAATTTGAGAGTTGTCTTCGATTTCCCTGGGATCCCATCATCAGATCGTGACTTGGTGACTATGGGACCAATCAGAAACTATACCCTTTCAAACAAAAAAGAATTTTCCAAATCGGTCCAGCCATCGTCGAGTAATCGGGGAACATACATAGAAAAAAAAAAGTCCCCGACGAATTGAGAACCTCCTCCTTTTTTAAAGTCGGTTAAAAAGTGCATTTACTTACGCCCGCTCTCATAATCACTTAATGAACCATTAATTAGTTCTTTAGTATGAAGATTCTCGACTGAATGGTGCATTAATTGACTATGAGTGCGGCGCGGCGGTTAGATATTAATTAAATATATCTATATATAATTTTAATATTTGTAAAAAATACCAGTAACTACCGAGATGGGCGACGACCAGAGATTTACGTGATTTTATGACATGACATTTATTTTTTAACTTTTGTAAGTTCACTCTTCATGTTTCTGATATCATGTTTCGTGTATAATAAAACATATTTAAATGCTTTTGCTTCTATTTTTTAAGCCAAAATACTGTCTGTCTAATGTCAGGTCAAGTTCATCTAACCTGATCACTTAAAATTTTTTAAGCATATGAGGAAAGTCGATAGTTGATAATCTATTTTTGTAAAACACCATTTTGTCGTCGAAGCTTCATAAGTAGAGCGGGGATTAAGGTAACTTACGTCAGATCCCAGAATACAATCCATATCCTAGCTAAGCTTTATCGAAATGTGTTCAGCGATTTGAAAGTAACAGACATTGTTTCTTTTGTCTTGTCTTGAGCCCTTTTAACGTCTCACTGCTGGGCATAAGCTTCCCTCAGTACGAGGGGGATCAGGCCATAGTCCACCGCGCTGGCTTAGTGAGTGTTGCCGAACTTCACATGTCTTTCGAAAACTTGCTAGGTTTTCTCAGACATGCAGGTTACCTCACGATGTTTTCCTTCACCGTAAAACAAGTGTAATCATGACAGAAATGATTCGCACAAAGTATCAGAGGTGCGAGACTCGGATTTGAACTCGCATCATATCCGGGTCCGGATATGATGCGAGTGCGGTCGGGTATGGTTATCGGTAGCGGTAAGCGAGAACATTACCGCTAGGCTACCACTGCCTCTTTTACATTAATAATATTATTAAGTAGATATTAAGCAAAAATAGTATAGAAATACGACCTTCCACGTCAATCACGTGCTGAATAAAAATAAACACTGCATATTGGTACAAGCATTTGATAGTTCTATCACGCCATATTGTTTTTATATATTTTACTACAAATGTGCGACATTAAAAATTCATTTATAATAGTTTTGATAAGCTCTACTTTTCATATTGTTTCAGAAGAAATCCAGTGCAATATGAATATTGGTCCAATCATATTGTTACCTAGTAGTTTACTTGCGGCATTATTATTTTTTAATTATAGTACAGGTGAGATAACTTTATTTTAATTCGACCTATTAAACTAAATTAAAAGTATTTTTTTGAAACTTTGCAAGGGTCTTTGCACACGACGACTATAACGCACCGTCGTATTCTGCGCATAAAACGCATAAAAAGTCGTCGTATGTATAGGACCTTAGCTCTATAATAATATTAAAAGTTATGTTTATCTGTGATTTTAAGACAGCTACTACCAATATTAAAACTTATATACTCACTAGCAGCTCCCGCGGCTCCGCCCGCTTTTTAATGACTCTTAAGAAATAGATTTTGATGCCAAATCATAAAAGAAAAAAAAAGAAAAATTTGGTCTAAAAATAAAAAATAAAATCTGGAGATGGCCACCCTTATGATCTAGTCACCTAGGGGAATAAAAAAGAGTCTACGACCTATTCTCAGACCTACCAAATATACACAAAAAAAATCATAAAAATCGGTTCGGAGGAGTTCAAGCGATAACAAACACTGTGACACAAGATTTTCATATATAAGTTTTACATAATATCAAAATCCAAATAAAAAATAAAAAATGATTGTGTATTGGTCGTCTATTTTTCGGGACTTCCGAACGATATTCTTTTCCTTAAAAGGAAGTTTTGACATCGTAATATAAGAAACTTTATTCCGGAAAAAGGAAAACGTGTGTAGTACAAAAAATATATATGTAATATATTGATGAAAAAGTTTTTTGTTTTTCAGGCGTGTTCCTCCCAAATTTATCAGAGGCGTGTTATAAATGCCTCTGCTATGTCTCAACCCGCTGCGACCTGACTCACGAATGCACCAAGGGGTACTGCGGACCCTACAATATATCCAGGGTATATTGGGTTGATGCTGGCATGGTGACGCTACCTGACGACGACCCTGAAAGAAATCATGGTAAGTAAAAAGACTATTGTTTGGGAAACTATATCAATTCTCAATTGATTTTAAGAATATCTTGTCAGAAAATTAAAGACTCTATCATCATAGAAACAATACAGTAAGACCCAATGAAATAAGCCATGCCAATAAATCAATCATTTAAATGTGGAAACTTGATTGGTCGATGGGTTATTTATAAATAAAATAAATAAATAAAAATAAAATCATGTGTTGAGACGCGAAAATGATCAAAAGGTCAGATGTTGGATTTCAGACAAAAGCTAATATCACTGCAAAGTACAAATAACGCTCGCAGTAACCAATTATCTTACTACTACGTACTAGCAATACCCGCGGCATCTCCCGCGTTCTGATCATTTCAAAAAAGTAGGGATTGGTGGTAAAACGTTGAAAATGAAGGGCTATAAGTATTTTATGATACCAAATCAAAAAAATAAAGAATGGTTTAACGATAACCTAACAAATATATACACAAAAAAAAATATTTAACATTCTGCCCGTCTTAATGCGTTTAAAAAGATACGATGTTTTTTTTTAATAGAATTATGTACATCTATACATAAACAATTGTGTTGTTGTGTATACGCGGAGTACCAAAAAGACTCTTAAGAGCCCTAGGATATACCCAAGCAAAGTGAAGTTAAATCACTAGTATAAATTAAAACGATAGAATATCTTTCCATAAAATATTTTTTGTTTCATACTTTATTTTAAATTGATTGGGTACTTCCGACTATACTCTATTCTCCACCCCATGCGGTTACATTTACCGTTTTATATGAGGACAGTTGCAAACTAATTGAAAATATAACCGACTGTGAAGCCGCAGAAGGGCAGAAACTCATGATTAATGAACCCACACTTTATACGATTATATCATAGATTATGCATATCCTATTATCGTGCTCCATTGATTATTGAATCGCTTTAAACTTTAACTATTTCAATTATTTTGTCTAAAATGTTTATATACGCATGTAGATTTGTTTCAACGAAAATGGCGAACAAGTCTTCATTCACAATATGTTAAAACTTAAATTAGATATTTGAAGAGTTCTCTGAACTAAAACTAGTGTGCCCCTGTGGTCGAAATTCGACCATAATTAATAAGTAATATAACATATATTGTAATAATTAATTTATTGTGGTTATCTAATAAAGGGTAATTTTTTAAGCGTTTGGTTTTTCATTTGAAAAATAAATACCATAATATGGTGTTAAATATAATATTTTCATTGGGAAGTTAAAAATCATTACTTGCCATTTATGTTTTAAAAATTATTTCGTGCAAATGTTGGCCTCCACTACGTTTTAAATGATCCATACGCGAAGTCCAATTGTGAGGTACTTTTTCAAGCATATCGGCTGGCATCCGGATTCAGCTTAAATATTCTCTTTTGTACGTACCCTATGATTAGTGGATAAAGAGAAATTTTATTACCTTTTACTAACACTGAAGTCGTTCAAATCTTGAATTTTAATTCCAACCATGGAATGGTGAGGTATTCTTTTGAATTAATACCACCAAAATATACGACAAAAGTAGTCAACAACGTAAGACGTAAGTATAGGTGAAATGAATGCCGAATGCCAATAATGCCATTCTATGTGGTCGTATTTAAGTTTATTAAGCGTTTAACTTTTAAGTTTATCTCTCATACAATTCAACAGCTGCACCATCAATAATATAATTGTATTTTTTTTACTTAAACGATGTTTAAGTTAAAAAACATGATGTTTTATTAGTTTAATTAATTTTCATATTATATTAATATACTCTTTTACAAATCATGTGTAGCTTATTTTCACCATCTACGACGCTAGCAGAGTGGCGCAGTGGAAGCGTGCTGGGCCCATAACCCAGAGGTCCGTGGATCGAAACCACGCTCTGCTATATTGTGAATTCTGCCCCATTTTTGTTGCTAAAATTACAAAACTATATTTAACTATATATAAATTCCATTCAAATATGATTTTGTGGAATGATGAAACAAAATTAATTAAAGAATCGAAAATATTCGTTGGGTGAGTCGCTGGTACAAAAAAATTGTTAATCGAATCTATACATTTATAATATTATTGTAATAGTCATTTTTATCGATACAGAGACTGAACTTATAGTTTTTAGTAAATCAAAAACTATGATTTATATATATTTAATTTTCGTCTGTCTGTCTCTGTGGGAACGCTTCACGAGAAAACTTTTAATTATATTTATTATGACGATATCTGGCAATCCTGGTCAACATGTGTATCTGAACTAACCGTAAATTCGTACTGTTTACATATCGTAGTTATGTATAAACCATATTAATTAAAAATGGTGGAATGAGATATAAAAGATGTAAGGAAATTCCTCGTTTTTGAAGTTAGAAACAGAAGTTGCATTGAATAAAGTGAACTTAATGACCTGAGTATAAATTTAAATAATGTTTCAAAGAAATACAAAAATAAATGATATATTTAATTTATTAAAATTAAGAATTTGTAATGCGACCGCACACAAATTGTATACATATTAAAAAGACCGTTAATTTGGTTTCCCACGCCTAGAAAAAGTCCGTGCTCGGAACCACTCAGCGGCAATGAATTAGTTATAAAGCTATAATTGTAAGTAAGTAGGGACAAAAAATACATTTTATTATTCTACGTATACAGCAAGAAAACAGATAGACCTCAAATGACCTTTTCTTATCAATTTTTTAATCAAATACTTTACAGTAGTTAATGTATAAATAAATTGTAATGTGGTAGTCACCATGTCCTGGCATATCTATTTATCCCCCAATTAAAAAAACTAATAACACGCTTTTTATAGAAAACCAAACTTAAAAATATAAAATAAATATTAATGAATTTAAATTAATTATTTGATTTTAAAAAAAGTTCTATAAAAAGCGTGTTTTTAGTTTTTTTAAACTATTATTTATTTTTTATTTTTTAGTTTGGTTTATTTATAAAAGCGTAATTTTTTAGTTTTTTAAAACTATTATTTGTTTTGTAGCAAAAATACTATGTCTACGCACAATAGATAGTCTTTTAATGAGTGAACAAAAGGGGGCGGGGCTTAAATCTAATATTTGTTTATGTTCGTGAGTCGTCGGCTGCTACCGTGCGTCGTCGGCTGCTATCGGGTGTCATCGCCGCCGCCTCGTCGTCGGGTTTCGTCGGGGTTCATCGTCGCTTTTCGTCCCCAACAAAACTATTATTTGTTTTGTAGCAAAAATCATATTTTGCAAATTGAAAAATGGAATAATTTTATCAAATTAGTGTATTGTCATCGGTCCTCGATAAATCTAAAAAGTTTGAACGAAATCTGGTCGTTTAAAGTGGGTCAAAATCGCGCCCAAAGAAGTCGGTTACAAACATACAAACATACAGGTGAAGCTAATAAAAAGCGTGTAATAATCTAGGTTTTATTTGAATCCCCCAACATGTGTTCACGATGTCGTGATGGGGGGCTCAGTAGCGTCCAGTAATCCTGCCAGACGTGAAGCCAAGAAATGCGCAAGGAGGCCTACCTCGGGAGTGCCATGCGGGTTGCTCCAGGTACTTCTCTGCAGCTGCTGAACCCCATGTAACCACCTGTTACCTATAGGTGGTTTACGTAAATGAATTTCCCAACATTGAAAAAAAAGTTTTAGTTGAACAAGACTCTTTCCTCTATTTAGTTTTGCAGGTAGGGTACAGCCCTAGCGCCTTAAACTCAACTTTGCATTTGTGTGAATGCAGTGTAACGCGTTCCACGTTTGGTTTAAACCCGTTTATATTGGTTTTTGAAGCGCGGCCTATTATTGGTCCATCAATTTTCTTAATCGACCGATCTAGACGTCCTATGTTTGAGTGGAAATTAACTTTTTCTGACATGAAATGCTCAATAGAAGGCCGTAGTTGGGAAGTTCGCCGTATCACGTATGTAACCGGTATCACGGTTCTATAGAGCACGTTAAGATATCGGTCCTACAATATATCTTTCACCAGTTCAAAAGAAATAAAGAAAGTCCTTATATTGTATCTGACAGTCTTGTTCACAATAATATATGTATCTAGCCCAGTTGACTAGCCTCAATAATAAGCAATAGAGAGTGCACTTGTGTTTGCACGTACACTTGTGCACTATAATATCTCCCGCGCAGATAAGTCTTAATGTGATTGGCCGCCGTGGCCGGAATCGGTCGGGAGGACATCATCATAATCATATTAGTTACCAAATGTAACATCTACACTTAAGAGGATTTAGTTCTAGAATCTTATACCTTTAAACGAGCATAATCTGAATCTCGGAAACGGCTCCAACAATTTTCATAAAATTTTGTATACAGGGGATTTCGGGGGCGATAAATCGATCTAGCTAGGTTTTATATCTAGAAAACGTTATTTTATCAATATTTTCAGGCAATGGAAAAAAAGCTACAATACCATTAAAATACGAAGGTAAATTTCGCTGTCATCCACAAGATTATAATAGTTTAGATTGATTGACAGCGGAAGCCGGGCGGTCTCTAACTAGAAGTCCTTGGTTCGAATCCAGGTGTTTCCAGTCCGATTATTATTATTTTTTCTTTTTTTAATTTTTTCCAAAAAAAAAACCGAGCGAAGCTCGGTCGCCTGATATTTTTATTATTAAAAAAGAAAAACATCGATTTTAAACACGAAAAAAGTTCAATATAAATGTATAAATCATGCTTAATATATTTTTTTTATTTCAGCTTGGGAAGATTGTGCGAGAAGTTTTCAATGCGCTAAACGGATTATAGAAGGATATTTACAAAAATTTGGCAGAGTAAGTAATATTTTATGAAAAGTACTTTTAATACCGTAAAAAGGATTTTCTTTAGAATGCAATATAAGAAATAATATGCAAATATATGTCTAAAATCCCACCCAAAAAATTATCGTATAACCAAGTGAAAGAGTGTACATGAGTGTCCATCACAACTTTTAACCTAAATATATTTTTATTAATGGAAGCACCTCCTCCGCTCCTAATTTCATCAAGCTACATAATTTCATTAAAATTTAAACGTCATGACTTCATGCCATGATTCACATCATGAGATGAATTACCTTCAAAAACGCGTGCCTTCTGGATCATTTTGTTATGAGAGACCTATGCAAAAATTAGAGCAAGTGTACTCTTGAATCACTACACACATTCTGCTTTCTTAAATATACACGAATATTTAACTATATTTCAATAGTAAAGCTAGACTTTTGGACTTTTCGAGTATTTATATTGATTGATACCCAATTTTTGAATGCTGTATTATAATGAAAGTGGCTAAAACACACAACTATTTGAGCTGTATTTAATATTCAGTGTAAATACAGATATTTTTTCACATATGGTATTTATCAATTTGATTCCGTTAACTCGATTTGAGAGACAAGTAAAGTCCGCTAACTTGCACTTTGCCATCGTAGACTATGATCCTGTACCCTATCTATATTTATACAAGTGGTAGTGCCATGGGGGTGCCACCTTCGGGTAGCAGCCGAATGGGCCGGCACGCCCCGTATAGTACCACTCTCTCACAGGAGACCGGCGTGAAGTGGCGGCTATGCTGTCGCGTTTCGTCCGGTAAGTGAGAGTCCGGGAGGCCTACTCCCCATCCCTCTTCCCGTCCTTCTCACTCCTCCTTCCCTCCCTCCCTTTCCTGAAAGGCCGGCAACGCATCTGCAAGCCCTGTGGTGTTGCAGATGTCCATGGGCGGAGGTGATCACTTACCATCAGGTGAGCCTCCTGCCCGTTTGCCCCCTTTGTCCCATAAAAAAAATCATATGAAGGGAGGCCCGTGCCCAACAGTTGGCTAACAAAAGCTATACTACAGTAAATACACTATATACTCAATTTTATATTTTATTCTAGGACTGCAATAATGATGGAGTGACAGATTGCTTCGACTATATGATGATAAACGGAAATGGTGGATACGGGTGTACTGCGCCTTTGAACCGCTCAGCGAACGGGCAGCGCTGGCTCCTGCGGTATGAAGAGTGCCGACAGTCTCTTCTAGAACCTGGGGCTCATTAACTATCACTACATATTACTCGTATAAAATAAAGTCATTCCGCGTCTGTTTGTCTGTCAGTTCGCGATAAACTCAAAAACTGCTGCACCAATTTTCATGCCGTTTCACCAATGGATAGAATGGTTCTCAAGGAAGGTTTGTGTTTAAATTTCGCTAGTTAATTAGATTTAGCTCGAGAACCCCTCTATCCATTGGCGAAAACGCATGAAAATCGGTGCTACAGTTTTTGAGTTTATCGCGAACAGACTGACGCGGCGAAAAACTTTGTTTTATAATATGTAGTTATATTTTGTGAATCACTAAACTTTGTCTACTTTACGTATGGAAAACGATTTTTTAATGTATGTATGCATTTAATATGACATTTAAATTGAATGGTATACACCATAATATTTCGTACTTATATGAATATTTTATACGATACAGTGTAATTTTTGTAATAATGTTATTGTGATGAGTAGTAGTGATGTAACCATTAAACCTCCATAGTATTTTTAGAAATGTATTTATTATTTATCCTTTTATTTTATTTTTTTTTTCACTAGTAAAGCAGTGGATACTTAAAAACATAGCGTATGTACAAACAAAATTTTGATATTAAATTTCGATAATATCATGTAGAAATCAAGAAATAACATAAGCTTATAGTTTTAAACAAATATCATTAGAAAAATGGGAATACTAAAAATACTCTTAAAACCTAACTCCGGCCAGTTAAATATTTTCGCGCTTTTACTGTGACATACATACATATAGGTACCTAAAAAGTCCACTGGCGAGTAGAATTTCGAAAAAACCGCAAAAACTAGTGCAAAACCAAAAACAAACACGGAGTGCACTGTTTGGACTTTTGCAGTACATTTCAACAACTCCTGGCTGTCTGCGTGTTGTTTTAGCCTGTTTTGAAAAAAACGTTACTATTTATTTTCTTTTCTGTGATTTTTTAAGGTTTGAAATATTTGAAATAACTACTACTATAGATTAATGTCTATAAATGTCTATTAAGCTGTGGTGTTGATTTTAATTCTTAAAAGCTCTAAGGCCTCTTTTCTACTATACCATAGACGAACACTACTCGTATTTTATGGATCAATCGTTCAATCAAACTCCGCTTGTCTTATATTATTTGTCTTTGAAAGCAATGTAAATATTAAAAGTGGTTATACAAACAGTATTTTAATATATAAAACTAATAGTGACTTTCCCTCGCTTCACTCATGTGGTTATATTTATGCCTTGTTCACGTTTTAAATGCTTTACAGCGAACATGTTCACGAAAGAGAGAAAGAAATTCAATTTCACATAATATACTCGTATCTATTATTATTTTTTTCAGGCCATCGCTTAAGAACTATTGAACATAATATCGGTGTGAGTCTTGAGTTTTAGGTTATCTAATTTTTATTTCTTTTTCATAAACATAATTTCTTTAAAAAAACAAAAGACTTTATTAATACTTAAGTAACAAAAGTGTTTAATTGTAAGCGAATTTTAAAGCAAATTTGGTCTCATAAGACCAAAAAAAAATATTTTACACACGCCCACGAAAGCGGACGGGTTACGGCTAGTAATCTACAATTTTTATCTGACACATAAAAAGTACGTATCGATATTCAATTTATATAGTTGGCAATTCTATAGAGTTTACCCTGTGTCAGTTTGTCTGTCAGATTAACTCCGGCTTTGTGGGAGTTGTGTAGTTTAGAAGTTTGAAGCGGACGGAGGCGCCATCATTTGGGGTTTGAAGTAGTTCTACCACAATTTATCATATTTTGTTCATTACAATGCAATGCAGCGTAAAATGTGCACTCAGTCGCTCTTAATGGCCAAACTGAAGACAACTTTTTACTAATATATCATCAACATTTATTTTTAACTAGCGACTCAACCTCGCTTTGCTCGGGTTCATCTCTAACTCGTACCCCTTTTGGCATACAATTTTTACATACTTTTTTTTTCTTACTTATTTATATCTAATAAAAAGGCTGAATAATAAGTTTCAAGTTTCTAGCTTTAAAAATGACGTAATTTCCATACAAACTTTTATCCTCTATTTCAACCAACCCATTTACATACAAAAATACAAATCTTTCCTCTTTATAATATTAATATAGATTTCATTTCCAAACTAAGTATTCATATATTAAATATAAATTTTATTTAATACTGTTTAATAATATTATTTTTAAAATATGACACTTTCCGGTATAACTGAAGTATATTTGACGACACGTTTGGCTTAGTTTGTCGTGACCCTACTTGATGTGCTAAGGGTTGAAGCGACTCATCCCCGCTTCGCTCGGGTTCGACCCTTAAAATAAATAAAATTTCTCAACTAAATGTAAGTTTAGTTCTGTTTAGTTCTGTTTAGTTACTCCTTATAACATTAGCTATCTGCGATTGAAAGTCCCGTCAAAATCGGTCCAGCCGTTTCAGAGATTAGACGGAACAAACAGACAGACAAATGATTTTACGTATATACTTTCATATGCATTAAGTGAAAAGCTGTTAATTTGAAATTAAAAACTGACACTTCATTAATTGTATTTATAGACATGTATAAATAAAGGTGTTTAATAATAAAAAGTTTTCAAATTTAATGGCCACATCGCTCTACAAATAAAATAGTAGAATTTCTCAGTCCTACGCTCTGTCTACTGTCTCCCTAATGTTAATATTAATTAATAACAAGCTAATATTTTTTTCTTCGAGAAAAAGGCAAGAGAAAAACGACATTACTGTTGTCCTAAAAATAAAGTGGTACAAAAAAGGCATGGAATATAAAAAACCATTGGATGATTATTATTTATTTTTGCAGCTAGTCCACCGACAAACACTTGCATTTTTGTCTACTACATAATATTATATAAATCGTTCCTCGCTGAAATTCATCGGCTCTACTCCAAACACAATCTCGTATAACACGCTGTTTGAATATTGCCCTACCAAGATTATTATTTAAATAAATATGTTGGGACATTATTACAACAGCGCCATCTAGTTCCGCAGTAAGCTACGTAACGTACTTGTGTTGCGGATACCAGATAGTTGATATATGTACTACACATATAAATTTTAAATACATACATATTATAAATATAAACACCCATGACTGGAGTACAAACATTCGTGATTAGCAAATGAATGCCCCCAGCGGGACTCGAACCCGCGACCGCTGACGCAGAAAGTAGGGTCACTACCAACTGAGCCAAACGAGTCGTCAAATTTATTAATATAATTTTTATATTATTATAAATTATTAGATTATATTTATATAAATTTTGTACTGTTTTTAAATTAATCTATTTTATAAATTATGAATCCGTCAATTAAATATTTTTGATTTAGTAATTATTTATTATATACGGAATCTAGTTCTTATATTTTACGTTCTTTTAAATGTTTTATCTGTAGAGCTTATCATGAAAAAACCACTGGGCAGATTTTGATAGAATTGGGTATGATAACAACATGTAGGATACATTTTACTACACGAAAATAAGTCATCTCTGAACATAGATTACTATCCAAAACCTTAATACGAGGGTGAACCGATACTAGTTCAATAAAAATTTAATTTTAGGTTATCTTCTTTTATTTTTTAAAATTTTCTTAAGTTAGAAGTGATACTTCCAGAAAATATGTTCATTACAAAACTAGGTATCCTAGTTTTATAAGGGATATAAAGAAAGTTTTAAACTTAAGTTTTAAAAAAATATAGTTTATTGATACTTAAAGTTATAACTTCTATAAATAAGTAAACAAAATTGTAACAACAAACTCAAGAAAACAATATACTTACCTAATAAAAGTATAGATATTGTGCCTTCTGTTTTACAAGAAAATACATTTAATAAAACTAAGAATTTTTGCACATTTACATTTATTTCTATTCGAAAACAAGTAGTAATCGGAAACAGTTCTACCTCACCTTTTGGCTTTTGGATGGCCTAACAAAACAGAAATGACCTGTCACATAAATTAGTGGGCATGACAGCGCGGGAAATGGGCGAAATTTTCTGTTAGAATAAAAAAAAATAATGTATGTTCAGACTCTGGGAGTTCTAGATCGCTGGACCGTAAACTTTTATTGCGGCTGTTTTTGTTAAATAACGTATTTATATTAAAATACGCATGATTTACGAGACACATTACTAATAATAAAAATTAACTGGTTAATGTCGATTTGTGTTTGATTGTCATATATTATTTATTTCTTCATAAATAATGAAACTATCGGCTGATTAATGATTTGATAACTAAATATAATTTGTATTTATTATTATTATTTACAAAAGATGAGAACGATAAAATTGTTATATTTTTAACACAACTAGCCTACATAATTTTTTCAACATAATATTTAGCCATGTTTAATGTCAGCAGTAGGTGATGCACCTCCATCCAATACGAGGGAGTTCATGTCATAATGGACCACGCTGGTCAAGCGAACTGAGGGACTTCACAAGACTTCACAATACTATTATTTTTTATTTACCACGTGAGCATAGAGGGTAAGAACCTATTTTTACCAATAATAATTGTCTAAGTTTTTCTAGAAATTGTCATGAGCGATGTAAATGTTCACTAGTATAATATAATTCTAACATTACTAAGACTCATGTTTAATACTTGCTCCATCTATTCACGTCATAATATATTACACCGTCATTTTAAGATGAATCTTTCATTTCATGGCGCATCACGTAAAATTGCGGCAGTGTGAAATTAGCAGTGTAATAGCTGTGCTGAGAAATGTATTTTCTTTTATACCATATCTTTTATGAACACTGGCTTTCGCTACAGCTCGAGTCCGGTTGGGTAACATAAATACTTTTCATTGAAACTCCTTTCATTAAAATTTAAACATTTTCCTGTTTTATTATTTTTGGAAGTAAAAATAGTAAAGTACTATAACTTTTATTAATTTAATACTATAACTTATGATACATAGTGTTCAAAATTGTTTAAATTATACTTTTCAAAGGATTTAAATGCCTTAATTGATTGAAGTAAATGTGTTTAAGTAATTAATTAAAAAATATATCTTCTCAAGCACCAACATTACTGCTACTTCCATCGAGTGGTGTTGAATACGGGTAAAGAAACTAACGTTGTTATTCTTAAAGGGTATTTTGACTTTTTAATCATAATTCAAATAATAGCAAATTAGCGTAAGTAATCATAACACTTTTAACTTTAGTAAGTACTTTATTCAACTTTAAAATCACAATAAATTATTTATATTAATCGGCCCTTCACACGTCTTTCGAAAACTGGCTAGGTTCTCTCAGACATGCAGGTTTCATGCATTTCCTCAGAATGCATTTCCTCACGATGTTTTCCTTCACCGTAAGACAAGTGGTAATCATGTTCGAAATAATTCGCACATGAAAATATCAGAAGTGAGAGACCCGGATTTGAACCCGTAACACCCGAACACCAAAGCGAGCACGATATTAAATGAAAAAAATACTACATATATTCATATGTATATATATTTTTTTTTGTTTTGCCAAGTTTTTTTATAAAAGGTAACAAAAGGTTTCTTACATTCAGCTCAGATTATATTACAAACAAAACTGTATCTTACCAATAAAGCCGAAAAAGGATTCCGTTATCACTGAAAGTAGGCCTGGAGGACTCATCTGTACCAAAAGTAATGTCATTTAACTACGAACATATGTACGAACCATTACCGTATTCATATTTAGGACTAGCGACTCCCGCTCGCTCCGCGCGGCGTCGTCCTTAGATACTTACCTATGTTTTAACGATTTGTATTAATTTCTTAGTAATTACTATAGCATAAATGCGAAAGTAGCTCTGTCTGTCTGTTGCGCTTTCACACCAAAACTACTGAACCAATTTAAATGAAATTTGGTACACAGATAGTCTATGAGAAAGGACATAGGCTACTTTCTTTTTTACTTACAAATCAAAAAAAGAGCTGTAAGAGGATGAAATAGGGGATGAAAGTTTGTATGGAAATTACGTCATTTTTAAATCTAGAAGATAGAAGCTTAGGCTTTGATTAGATATAAATAAAAAAGACATTCAAAGTTTGTAAAAATTTTATACTAAAGGGGGTACCAAGTACCTAGGGTTTCTTCCTTTAGGATACTCCGGAGCTTAGCGAGGATAGGTCACTATAAATGACTATTTCAATAAGATTTTTTACAAAATACTCAATCTGAAACTCAAAAACTCTATCTGATGTACAGATTTTTTTCAGTTAGAATTTTATTATATGAATAGATATAGATCCCCTTAAGTTGCAAAACTTTTGTTTGGTTGAACGGCTTTCTTTTGGGTGTCATAAGAAAAAGCCTCAAGCCTTGCCTTACCTTTACGTTGAATCTATTAAGCATTTAAGGTGAATAGGGACAGAAACAACCCCTTTTAAACTACCTATCGGTAGAGATCAATTCAAATCCAAATTCAAAATATTTTATTCAGCATAAAATTACTACAATTTTTTACTGAACGTCATGACTCTACTACCAGTTCGGAAAGAAGCCTTCGATTTGAGAAGAACTGGCGAAAGAAACTCAGCAATCTCTATCAATCTCGACAGTCTGTTCCAGCAGACCAAGTGTATTTGTATGAAAAGTGCGCTTATTATAGTGATAGTACTGGTGACGATTAAAAAAGCCAGATCGATCCATATTCTTCCACATACCTACCTCCATTACTTACCCATTTGGTAATCGTAAATTCATTTCCCAACGTTAAAATGTGTGTGTTAAATGTAATCAGCCCTATTTAACGTCCCACTGCTGGGCACGGGCCTCCCTCTAATACGAGGGGGATCATGTCCATAGTCCACCGCGCTGGCCTAGTGCATGTTGGCGGACTTCACATGTCTTTCGAAAACTTGCAAAGTTTTCTCAGACATGCAGGTTCCCTCACGATATTTTCCTTCACCGTAAGACAAGTGGTGATCTTCTTAGAAAATGATTCGCACATGAAAATATCAGAGGTGCGAGCCCCGGATTTGAACCCGCATCACTCGGTTATCCAAGCGAACGTGTTACCACTGGGCCACCACTGCCTTAACGTTGGGGCTACTTAATCTATAAGTAGGTATAGTTAGTTTAAAGGTACAATGAAATAATATGGTCAACAAACATCAGTTTTCTAATTAAATTATTAAATGGGTGACCTGAACAGGCTGTTTATGACACGTAGAATGTAATATTAATATCATTGTTATCAAACACGAATGACACATAGTGTATCAAACTTGACTTATTGAAAAAAAAATATTACCGACTCATTGAAAGATAGTCTTTTAAATGAGTAGGTAATAAATTACTCAAATTACTTATTACAATAAAATGAAGTATATTTATGTTACATTAAATACTAATTACCCGCAAGATATTATGAACACTATTTTCTAAACTATTTACAAAAGCAGTTTCAAATCAAAAATTAAAAAATATTTAGTTAGGGAGAAAACCATAAATAAAAAGAACGTGCACTGCCCGGGAATCGAACCCGGGTCGCAAGAATGGGAATCTTGCATGATACCACTACACCAGCAGTGCTTGAGACACGTATTACCAAAAGAATATCGCAATAAAGACGCTTAGAAGTTAGATAAAGATTTCTCTGTACAATTGAAAACTTTATAAATGGTATTAAAATAACAATATTACGTATAAGTATATTAATTATTATGTCAAAGTATCATCAAAATCGGTCCAGCCATTTCAGATATATATATTCTTTTGACAGATAACACATCTAGATGTGAACTTAGATTGCTATGTTAAAGCATAAATCTATAGGCGTGACTGTTTTTCAGTAAAGTGTACCACAAAACGCTCTGGTTGTGGGATAGTGTTTGGTCTCGCTTCGCTCGCCCTAATAAATAAAAGATTGTATGTTTGTTCTTTATGCATTTCTAAACTATATATTCTATCTAATGAAATTTTGGTAAGGTCTTCTAAGGACGCCGGGGGTTATTGACCAAAAAAAATTAACTTTGTGTGTATCAAATAAATATAAGAATTTGCACAGGTTTTTTAATTTTTTAATTTTATTTTTAATTTACATGTACTTATTTAATAGCATTGAGGGAATATGTTGGTAGGAATATAGTTTTATAGTAATAGTAACATAGGCGTTAATTTTAAGCTAAATTCTTACTTCCTATTCTCTAATCTACTATTGTTTCCGCTATATTTACACAATGCACATATCAGTAGGTGCTTTACTTTACGAATATTTTTATTAATTTATATTCTGTAGGTACTTCAGGTGTGTATATATTTTTGTGTTTAGGGGATGTTTGGTCACTCGAATTTGTCTGACTGATGAAATATAACTTTGTAATAGTTACTTGAATAACATATTTAAAAGTCAGACATGAAAAAATAAGTAAAGTTCATTAATTTTTTGTCGAGCTTTAAAGCGTCTGATAAAAGCTCTGGTCCATGAAAAGTGTCTGACACTTTATAATTCTAGTTTAGAATAATATTCTACAAAATATATATAAAAATCAGCCATACAAATTTAAGTAAGATAACTCATATTTTTAGTTACCTTTCTCACCTGGTACCTGCCCAGGTGTCACAGGGCAAGCTCCACAAGTAGGCAGGTATTTAAAGTATACTAGACGCTACTAAGTCGTAAAGGTTACATCCATGTCAAAATAAGTTATGTCAGAACGCTCTGGGATCTTGGAATATAAGTATATGTCTCGGAACGCATAATATTGTTCTTTTGTCAACTTGTTCTCATTTTTCAGTTCACTTTTTGCGCAGTCGGTATTTTTTATTTTATGTACTAAAATAAAAACCTTTTTAAATACAAGAAGATAATATATGTGTACCTTTAAAACTCCTTGAATTGTTAGTATGCATACTAACAACCTACTTAGGGAAATGGCTGTTTAAAAACACGACTCCTAAACGTTAACTCGTTCAGGTAGTGGCATTTTGGTCTACGTTTGATATTATAGGCTCATTTTACATTTCCTTCAGCCGAGTGTAATGGTAATGGTGCCAATTTAAGGAGATTGTTTCTAAACAATCATTATTTAAAAAATGAAAGAATATTATTCAATTATTCGAAAATTAATGAGGTCATAATGTTTCAATTTCATACATAGGTATTTTTGAAGAATTTTTCCCGTATAGGTAGTTTAATTTCAAGAATAAAAAACATTGACAAAATGTAATCACGTTGTAACCGATTCGCTCTATGAGAATATCTGAGATGCAGGATGTGGGACTTGAACCAACCTATTTTCGTTTTTCAAACAGTTGTTCTTTATACATAATATTACATAATACATAATTACCTTAACTAGTCTAGTACTGTGCAAGCTGCACGCATTGTCATAAGGAATAGGAATTACGCGTCATGAATTTATAATGAAAAAAAAATAGGTATTCAAATTAATTAATGCAGCTTTTTGTGGGCAATAAAATTAAGTGAGTCAGAACCAAAGTATACGGTAGATCAATAACGCTCTCGCTTGAATAACCGGGTTCAAATCCAGGTCTCACTCCTGTGATATGTTCACGTGCGAATTATTTCTAACATGATTACCACTTGTCTTTTGAAGGAAAACATTGTGAGGAAATCTGCACGTCTAAGAGAACCTAGCAAGTTTTCGAAAGACATGTAAGTATATTCCGCCAACCCACACTTGACAAGCGTGGTGGACTATGGCCTGCTTCCCCTTGCATTAAAGGGAGGCCCGTGCCCAGCACGGCAGCAGGGCAGCAGGGACGTTAAAAGTGCTAAACACAAAATCAAGTGTGAATATTTGTATAACAATTTATATTATTGATTAGCAAATAGTAAGTAAACTAAACTACTGTAGACATAAAGTTAATTTGCAAACTAAAATGAATTCTACAGGTTGCCAAAAGTTAAATTAAATCTGACTTACAATTGCTTTCTTTATACTTAGTAGTAGGAATTTAATATTTATAAAGAATTTAATATAAACGCTATGAAGCAAAATTTAGATTTACCCAATATTATTTATAACTGACAAACTTTTTAACTTTTGACACACTGAATACAAACACAATACATTTTAACAAATTGATTTTGTAGTTTTTTATTGAACATTTGAAAATGACTCCATCTTTCGGAATAACTTGGTATATCTAAGTAAAATGGGTAAAACACGAACATTATCTTAACTTACAAACCCTCTATACGAGTATATCATAGATGGCATTTTAATACACGAAAATATATTATTAGCAAACTTATATAATAAATTATCATTTTAAATTATTGCAGTAAGAGTATTAAAATTATTTCCACACAATACATTCCCATTTTACAGAAAAAACTTATGTGAACAAAATCGGATTACGGAAATTGCTTAGTTCACCTCCATCAACACAAGAGGCGCCACTGTCGATTAGATTTTCCGCATGCGTATTGAACTTCTTTTCTACGTCCCTGAAATTCATGAATGGCTCTAGTCCACAACCTGTCGTCTGTACACTAATAAAATTTATTATTTTATGTTTGAAAATGTTAGATCAAATCGATTTCAGGAACAGTGACGAAGTAATTAGATAGTGTGACTGACACAAAGTTCCCCCCAAAATTTGACAATAAAAACGTAAGTACTTTTATTTTTTTTAAAGTCATCTCAAAATAGGCTATAATTAGCACAATGCGGAAAAAGAAAATTCCTTTGTTTTTCTTAAAGATTTTTCAACAATTTAAAAGAGACTAATTATAATAAAACAAAACTGCGGTAATTTTATTGATTTGACACTTTACCCCAATTCAATGTTGTAAATCGTTTCTATGCGAACTTTTTATGTAAGACATCAATTTAATGAGTATCGGAACGTATTCATAGCGTACTGCGGCTCAAACCTTATTTCTATATAATATAGGTAACTAAGGCATAAGGTATTTAACCTATTTCTCGTAATCTTTTAAAATAGCAACGAATTATATTTGACGGAATGGTATTTCTTTTTAAAACTTATAACTTTATTAGGATGGGATTTATAGCTCCAACACTGAGTGCAATAAGTCATTTTAAATTATTACCTTACAATGTTTATTTTGTTTAACAAATAATTATCGATTTTATGTACGAAATATTCATCCAAATACAGTTTCGTCAGTCAGTAAATTGTTTAAAAAATACTAAAAAATTATAGCACTAGTTTAAAATTTTTGGAGCAACTGCGCTCGTTGTCTGTTTAAGTCATTAATACTTAATGACTTCGTTTGCAAAGCTATTTCTTTGGCTCTTACTTCTTAACAACATGTGAAGTAGATCTCGGTCAAGGGCTACAACTTACAAGTTTGTAAAATATTTTAGTCCTATAAAATCTAATTATTGTTTCGTTTAATTAATCTTTCAAAATTAATTAAATACTTGTAGGTACACTCGAACACATAAATTAGATAATAAAAAACTAAATCATATATTAATATTTTAGTTATCACAATGTCTAGTAGCCCTTTTCCTTATACATGTGAGCTATGTGGCGCGGAAGGCCTGACAGACGAAGGCATGAGATCACATACTCTCGAAGCACATGTAGCAGGTCGACCAGATTGCCCCTTTTGCGACTGTACAGTGCCTCAACCACAGTTAGTCGGACATGTGCAAAGAGCACATTTACATTATTTGACACCTGAAAGGGAGTTAATGGCATTTATTGATGATCAAAGCCCAAGGTAATATAAGTCAAGTATATACTAATATAATATAATACTAATATATAATAGAAATATAATACTTACGATTTTTATATTTAACTATATTTTTCGGATTATTTAACTATGACCTATAGTTTAAAACTTATATTATCTCTAATGTTATTTAAAATGTTGCAGCTTTGATGAGGACTCTAAAATGACAACAACAGACAGTTGTAGCTATAATACTCCAGGATCAATGAATGGCTGGCATAGTCCAGATACGGCCACGTCGTACCATAATGGTGCTATATCAAAAACGTATTATAATGGCTTTCAAGAAAAAGAATATCATAGGAGTGAAAGAGACGACGAAAAGTATTCACGATCACCTAAAAACATTAATCTAACAAATGGATTAAAAAATATTAATTTAAATAATGGAGTTATTCCGAAAAAGAAATGTAGTAGAGAGAAATCCATCGAACGCGACTTGGTTAACGGACGTGATAATAAAGGTAAAAAGTTAATCAAAATCAATAGGTACTCTAAAAGCCAAATATAAATTACCACATAACAAATATGTGCGAAAATATAAACTAAATACCCAAGTAATTTTATATTAGGCATTTTTTATTCTTTTTGGTTAAATAATAAAATATAGTTGATCTTAAATCTATAAATTACATTGTGTATTTCTTATTCTGAATGTGATTTTAATTCTGATTAGATTTTTTTCGAATATTATAAATTCATATTGGTTTATTTTGCAGCTGTACATTCCAGTTCAAATCATAATAGTAATGATAATTCTCCAAATAAAAATAAGGTAATTTTAACCTATATATACATTATACTATAAGATATAATATTATTATCTTTTTATTCATATTAAATTACATTTTAGTTATCAATGGCAAGTGCTGGTCAAGGATCCCCTTTAAGATCACAGTTAGCCCTTAAACTTAAATCTAATACGCCTAAAAAATCTGCACCTACACCCAGTCCTACAGTACAGGTATTTATATGCTCTATGTGTATAGGCTATAAATTAATTACTTTTACAAGTTTACAAAAAATGATACAGTCTATCATGTTTTAGGCTGAATTTTAGAAATCATTGCTTGGTCAATTTACAATTATGAACAAATTTGACGTTTGACAGTTGCTGAATGAGCTGTCATTGTCATTTTTTTTACAAATTTAAATTTCAAATAATTAGCAAGTGCTGGCGCCAAACCTATTTCAAACATTTAAATAAAAATTAAAATACTGAATACTTTATTTAATATTATAGTAATATTTCAAAATAAAACGTTTACAGTGTCTTCTATGCGATTTTACTTCAACATGTCCACGAAAGTTAGAAGAGCATATAAACAGAGCTCATTTCGACCTTACTTCACCATCTGTGTTGGGGAACGTTAATGATAACTCTAACGTAACCAACAACCCCACGTTGGGCTTAACAAATGCAACTTTAACCTTAGATAATCCAACATTAGCTTTAACTACAATGGCTATGTCTCCTGGACCTCATTCGTCCTCCTATCAGTGTCCAATTTGCGAGCTCGAGTTTTCAAATGCGACTGAAGTAGAAGTACATGTTAATGTGGAACATAAAGATATATTAAGCCCTCAGAAGTCTGTAAGTAATGATAATATACTAATTATTAATATTATTATACATAAAACTTAGCAGTGTTATATGTTTTTGTTGTTACTATTGTTTTTGTATTCAAAGTTTTATATTATTATTCCTATAAGGATGTTAGAAGTATCGACAAGCAAATAAATTAAGATATATGTATATACCACTATACATTTAGTCTCTGTTTGTCTACCTTACAGGATCAATTGGATAATGCATCATGCGATGATGTAGTGATGATGGAAGAGAGTCCTGTCAGTAACTGTCCTGTTTGCTGCCAGCCTTTACCCTTATCTCAGCATGAATTGGTATTACTAAAACATAAATATTAAAAGTCAAAAATTAATTGTAAAAACAGCAGTTCCGATTAATTTCTAATTTGACTATTGGATTATTCATTTTTAAAGACTAAAATCTTCATACCATAAGTATTCATATTTACAATTAACTAAGACATCTTAATTCTTCACAATATTTAAACTATTTCAGTTATTTGGAAATTCATTTTAGTTTAATTCATAAGGTGATAGTGAATAATGGCATAATAAAATTTTTATATAGCTATTTACTATACATGTTACCTTATTAGATTCAACATATTGAGGAACATTTTGAGAGAGGTGAAGACAGCGGGTCGGCAACCTTAACGGCAGCTGAAAGAGAGGCTCAAAGAAATAGAGAGGAACATGAATTTCAATTACTTAGGGTGAGCTATTTATATACACACTATAAACATAAAAAACATCAACTCTAAAGGAACTTTATAGTTTATATCCTCGCTTCACTTGGACCCTCCCTAGGAGTTCCCTGCCAGATTTAAAGTTTGCAAAAGTAGCACAAAAGCCTAGAGCCAAGTCGCAAAATCAGTTCTTAACATCTACTAACTTTAAACTACCTCCCTGTCTAATTTCATCATTTTATGATGAATGAATGAGTGACCTTTCTATTTTATATATTTAGATTATGTATGAAAACTTTTTAGAACTAGAACTCATTTTGTAATAATAACAATAATTTATAAAAAAAATACATTTTTCAAAGGCTCAATATGGCATGGAAGAGGATGAAGAAGGCTACACTAGTAGAGCAGCTTCAAGTTTGAAGCGAGCAGTGTACAGTGGAGCCCTATCTGTAGCTGGATATTATGAACGTAGTGTAGGCCTCCGTAAGGCCACCGCGCAGGGGTTAGATGCTGGATGTTCAAAGACTAATGGTAAGCTATAATTTTTTTATGATGTATAATATGAAATTATTAAATCTAAACTATTTTGTCTTAAACGTTACTGACTTTGCCTAACTTTATAGAGTGAAACATATTTAAGTAGTTGGTATATAAAAAAATAAAGTGAATATCTGTGGAGATGTTTGAGGTAAAAATAAACAATGCGCATATCTTAACATAATGCCTCCGATTCTTAAGATTAGACATGGTTTGTTAAAATTTTCTTTTTAATTTTACTATATTTCAACTATATTTTTAATTTTTACAATAATTTTTCTAGGTATTCTGGAAAGGATAGCTCAATTAAATGCTCAGAACCAAAGTATAGCGAAAACCTACTTATGCAGTGCCGTGGACCACTATGCCAGTACATATGGCGATAGAGGGTGGGGATGTGGATATAGGTAAAGCATATTTTATTTAAAAAGACTTTTACAAAACTTTTTTTCTATATAATCTGTTATAGCTTAGTAACCGCTACCTTCAGACCATTAGACCAAGTAACTCATCATTTGCTTATCTGTGCTCGACAGGGTATGGCTGTTATATTAGAATTAATCTTTTTCAAGCAAATTAGTCCTATATTGTTTACATTATGAATAAAATAACCAGTTGAATTAATGAGGTCTGAACCATATTTTGACATTTAATGAATGTGGTCTGATATATTTTAAATTTTAACATTATAAAATAGATTAATAGATATGTAAGTAGATATGGGACATTAATTCAAAGCACCATCTAGTTCCATGGTAAGGGAGCCTAGTGTTAAATATCAAATAGTTAATATAACTTTAAAAGTTTAAATACTGAATACATGTAAAATATTATAAATAAAGACTACCATGACTGGAGTATAAATATTCATGTTCAACAAATGAATGCCCCCAGCGGGATTGGACCCATGACTGCTGGCACAATCAGTGGTCATATCGTCAATACATTTACAATTACATGCTTATTTAGTGCCATAGGTCATGATTTGACGACACATGATATCTACAGTCTGGTATCTGATATCTATGACAAAAACCTCTTAGATTATCACGGAAGTAGATAGCCCTGTGTGTTAATGTCCCAATATATTTATTATTTTTATTATTGTTTTGAACACGCAGTAGTTCATATCTGTAAAGCTAATAACTAAAAGATTTTGCTAACTAACTATGTACCTAACATAAATATGCCAGATGGCCATGTTCAAACCTATTCACGATATGAATGGATAAAAGTGATATGTCGTATTTTCGAATTTTCGCTGTTTTATGCAGTTATGAGTATTTTGGATGTATAAACAGTTTTTAATCACAAAACAGCTGTGTTTATGACATTATAATTTTGCTACAATTCGCCTTCATCCTCGTCTTCAATGATCTGATGTGCCGTGGTTGTGGCAGGAACATGCAGATGGTGCTGTCGTCGCTGGCGCGGCACCCGCCCTACGCGGCGCTGCTGGGCGGCGCGGCGGAGCGCGGCTGCGACTGCGTGCCCTCCATCCCCAGCCTGCAGCTGCTGGTGGAACGCGCCTGGCAGCTGGGGTTTGATACACAGGTATCATTGTTCTGCTCATCCTTGTCCCACTGCTGTGCACTGATCTTCCTTCAAAGGATCAGGTAATGGTTCACGCTGGTGTGAGTCAGGGGACGGAGAAAGCCGCGACTGCGTGCCCTCCATCCCCAGCCTCCAGCTGCTGGTGGAACGCACCTGGCAGCTGGGGTTTGATACACAGGTATTATAATTGTCCGATTTGTAGTGGGGTTAAGTATATCATAATATAAATATTAAGGACAGTCTTGTGGCATAGCAGTATAATAAAGAACCTTATCGGGAGTGGTTGTGTCTCATTAAATCTCCCCGCGCCTCTCACATTACAAGTTCCTCCCTTTTCTTGTCCCACTGCTATGCACTGATCTTCCTTCAAAGGATCAGGTAATGGTTCACGCTGGTGTGAGTCAGGGGACTGAGCAAGCCGCGACTGCGTGCCCCCCATCTCCGACTAGCTCGGCTGGGCTTAGATACCCAGGTATCACTGCTCGCTCAATACTTTTGGTCGTCCAACTGCTAAGCACTGACCTCCCTTCAAATAATCAGGCCACAGTCCATCAAGCTTGTTAATATGGGTCAGTGGATTGAGCAAGCCGCGGCTGCGTGGCCTCCATCCCCAGCTTGCTTGCCTGAGCTGCGCTACCCAGGTACCACAAAAGTTGTGCTGTTGAACTCTTTTTCTCATCCCACTGCTGAGCACTGACCTCACTTTAAAGGATCAGTTCATGATCCACCATAATCCACCTGGATGGTTAATGAGGGTTGACGAATAAAGCATGTTTTTCAGAAACTAAGACAAACATGCAAGTTTCTTCATGATGTCTCCTTGACCGTAAGACAAGTGGTAGTCATGTTGTAATGATTCGCACATTAAAATGTCAAAGGTGCGAACCCGGTCTAGAACTCGCTTCACTCAATTTCCCAAGAGAGCGCGTTACCACTGGGTTACAAGGCATGCAAGAACCACTAACACAGTTAAACATAGTACTTATTTCTAGGTACTTGATGAGATCAACAGAAATCGAACAGTATTTATACCAGATATTTATGTTTGCTTCAATGTCTTTTTCTATTTTTAATTAAAAAAATCTTTTTAGGGCTCAGAACAATTAGGCTGTAAGCTGCACAACACGCGCAAATGGATCGGTGCCTGTGAGGTTGTCACCGTACTGTCTTCATTAAGGATAAGGTAAGTTTATTAAAAAATCTGTTTTATTTTCCATAGTCTAACCTCTTTGTTGTTATTAATGCAAAAATCTATTGCTCATTCCTCAAATATAACATTCGAACTTGTTAGTGCATTTAGCCTTTCCTGGGACCCGAACCCAGGTCCTCCAGATCTGCGGAAGGCATGCTAGCCACTAGAACACCACCACCACGTCAGTTTACTCATTAGTAAAATCATTCAATTAAATATAAAACACTTATAAAAAGTTAATGGAAAAGAAGAAAACAAGAAGACGAACGAACATAGTACTTATTATGCAGTCTGAGACATAAGAGTGCATAATACAATGAACACCCTCTCTACCTCCCCACCTCTTCTCTCCCCCCCCTTCTCCTCTCCCCTACCTCCGCTCTCTCCCCCTCCCCCTCTCTCTCCTTATCTCTGTTTCTCTCTCTCTAGTTGTATTTTTCAATACAATAAATGTTTTTCCCAGATGTCAACTAATAGACTTCCACAAGCCGACGTCGTCGGACGGCAGCCACCCGGCGCTCTTCGACTGGGTGCTTCGGTACTTTCAAAACGACCCCAACTCCTTCAAACCACCGCTATACTTACAACATCAAGGTTGGTTCCATCACTCATACTCGCAGAGTATAAAAATCTGTATAGTATATATTCGTATTTGTTGTTAATAGAAATCATAACTAATAATACAAGCAATTTTACAAAAAAAATAACAATTTTAAGTTTTAATTATTAATAGTTTCAAAGTAAAAAAAAACGTTATGTTAGATCAGTGCTAAAGGAAGACTTCACAACTAACTTCACACTAGTTCCAGTTTGTCTAATTGTAAATAATTTACTTCGAATAATTTATTTTAAATTTTTCATGACGCGTTAAAACTTTAAAATATTTTATTTATATTTAATTAATAGATTACATTATATATTTCAGGTTTTTTTAATAATAATTTAAATTATATTTTCTAGGTCATTCTAGAACAATAATAGGCTACGAGAAGCACAAAGATGGCAAAGCGACGTTACTTGTGTTGGACCCCTCTCATTCGCCAGCTCAAGTGAGTTATCACAATGATTATAAAGTTATTTTGATGCACATTTTTCATAGACAATTTTAAATATAATATAATATTTCATACAATTATGCATCCAGAATCCATTCCAAAATCTCTATTTAATTCAATAACTTTAAGCTACAAAAACTATTTAAGCACTAGGAAAAAATAGACTTTTCACAAGTTTTCAAAATGTTATGGAGAAATCACCGAACTAAAAGCAAGAAGGGCCCTACAGACTACAGTACTCCGATCGCTCTAAATTGTATTTACATTGAAAGGTGGAGCGCACACCATTCTCCATTGAAACAATATTCTGTCATTTTGAGTGAAAGAGAACGAACGTTTAGTTTTACTCGGGAGTAAAAGAGACAACATGTATCTGTCGGTATGGTTGTGTAATAGCAGTTTTGCCACGTTTTTCAAGGTCAGGGCCCTTCTTGCTTTTAGTTCGGTGGGAGAAATTAAATTTTAACCTAGTTTATTTCTCATACAAGCGAATTGTTTGAGAAATAACGGTATCCTTAGTACCAGGCGAACATAATTGTCAAGGAGGTCGTATGCACTCTTCACCTGGGCCACAGACAATTCAACCTATAGACGACGCTTTACAGGGGATATGCTTTCGCCAAGGTTTGGCAGTGACACTGCATAACAGCCGGCCACGCCCCTTTTCGTTCTTCAGTCCGCCGCCGACAGTGACAGCGATAACATTGTCCGAGTTACAGTTATAATGCCGTATTGTTCAGTATATCGGTGTAGAAATATATGTTCAGTATATCGGGTTTAGTCTCACCAAAAATGGTATTACATTTCACAGGTAAGTCAAAAAAATCATTAATTACCCAAAAATAAAATATAAAAAGAGCTCGCGTCTTCTTGACACTTATGTCATTTTAGTTTTTTGACATCCCTTTCTTTCGTAGATAAATTAACATAATATTATCTCGTTCTGTCATTAGCACGTGTCAACTAGTGATGAGACACATTGTAAACATAAAAATTACGTTTATCGACAAACATATATTAATATTTAATATGAAGAAGATGTGAAGTTACCATTCGCATGAATGATTTAAAAAAAACTAAACCAAGATGCCGTCCTATGATTTTTTTTTTCAAAAAAACATTAAATTCTTTCGAACAATTATTTTCCGACTTACTGCAGTATCAGATTGATTATGAAAACGTAAATAATTTATTTAATTTAATAAAATGCGTGATTAATAAATATATTGATATCCGATTGGCTTATTTAGCAATAAAAAATCCGAATCAAAATCAATAAGAAGACTTTATACAAAATTATTACATTTTGAGGGTCAATAGTCAACGTTGAAGTGAAAACTTCTATAAGCAAGTTTGGATGGAGAGTAAATTCATGTAAGTCGTCATCGACATGGCCACTAAAAAAGTTTTAATTTACAAATTTAAATTTAAGATATAACAATTCATGTGATTATCCAAAAATAACAACTGTTTGTGTATAGTTTTAAGTTTTCACTTCTGTTGGCATGACTGCTTTTAGTTTTTTTTTTACTTTAGTGAGATGTTTACTATTCTTACTACATAGTCCAGTCATTTTAGGATTTATCTGCGGAAAAATTCCTAGTGAGCTGAATTTTCGTACACACTTTTATTACGGCGTTGTAATGAAGATGTGAAAAATCGACATTAATATCGTGCCGGCTAAAAAAGTTATTGGTCAAAAGGTCGCGAAAATCAGTTTTTTGCAAATATCTCGTTCTCTCTCAAATTTGTATAACAATTAACATGTCTTTTTATTATACAATAATCGATTCGACTCAGTTATCGATATCGATAAATGAGTCTCGCCCATCACTAGTGAATTGTCACTAACATTGTTAAGTTTGACATGAGTTTGAACGAACCAATGAAAAATAGACAACCTCCCCTGCACCCCGCCACGTTTTGGCGATTTTGTTTTCGTACTAAAATCATTGAAAGCGGAGTCTATTAGGTTGAATTGTCTGTGACCTGGGCTCTACAAATATAACGAGTACTTCTTACGGCCTGTCCGCACTGCGAAAGTTCACCGCGCGGTTTTTTTTCCGCAATTCTGTAACACATGGAATCTTATAGAAGTATCCGCACTGCGAATAACATTTCGCGCGATTTCTCCCAGTTCGACGGAGGTGATCGCGGAAAATGAATCGCGAGAATGAAATTCGCGCGGTAAAATTTCGTAGTGCGGACAGGCCGTTAAGGTCTGTGATTGATTGTGGTCCAATTCCCCTCGTACTGAGGAAGGCCCATGCCCAGCAGTGGGCCGTTAAAAGGGCTGAAGAAGAAGTGTATGTTAAAGAAGTTCGTGTATCGTCGGCAGGTGCGGCAGGTGGTGTGCGGCGGCGCGGCGGCGGGCGCGGCGGCGCTGCGGCTGCTGCGGCGCGGCGCCGCGGCGCTGCGCGCCAAGCAGTACCAGCTGCTGTGCGTCAGCGGCGTCATGGACAGCGAGGAGGAGTACCAGGTCAGTGCTGGGGACTGTGCGTACCAACATGGGTATTTACCATGGGACCAAAGAAGCCATAGGTGACAGGCTGTGTGTGAGAAGTGGTATTACTTTATTCAATTTTCTTTGCACTGTAGTGAATTGCAGCTCAGAATGATTGTTTTCTTTATTCAAAAGTATAAAAAGTCATCTCAATCTATATATATCGACTTTTTTTTCTTAAATGAATTATTTTATTGTCATTAATGGGGTTGCAAAGTCAACTAACTATGTCTAGTGAGTGTGGGAATAGTGTAAAACAGCGTTTCGCAAATGGTAGGCCGCGGAACTCGGGTTTCTTGACAGGAGAATAAAAGTTTGTAGTTACGTCCGAGGGTTTAATAAAACTACCCTATTCTACAAAATCTACCCCTAACTTAAAAAAAAAATGTTTTTTTTTTCATTTTTCAATCACGTATTAAAAAAATCCTGTGTCTATTTTATTACCGATTTAGATTAAATTTGAAAATGTAAAATTTAAGTGACCCACAGTAACGCATAGTCGGGTCTTCTAGTATATAACCAAAATTAAAATATAGTCTTATTATAGCAATAAACAAAGATGGCAACATTTTTTATTTAATTTGTTTAATTATAAAAATAGTATTTAATAATAATGAATGTCTACAGGCTAGCAAAGTGTTGCAGTCGGTGCGTATCCCCTAAGGGTCTCGAGGCCTTCATCCTGAAAATTCAACATCCCTAACCCTTTTACTTCATTAAATATGACCTACACTATATAATATTAATTTAAATATATTGATTATTAAATAGAGGAAATGTGGACAGACATTGGTAATTAATACAATTTACTAAGTTAAGCCGACTAATATAATATTATAATTTCTTTTTAAAAAATTAAATATGTAATATTTTGACTTTTATTGTGTAAAAGAACTAAACATATTACATTGAAACTGATATCTTAAAATGAAAAATATGTTTAAGAAAAAATATTTTTTTTTCTTTTAATTTACCATGCTGAAATGCTTTATATTATTTTTATATTATGGTATTAGAACTTATAACAAAAAAATGTCTGACCACATTAACTCTAATTAATCTTAATGAATACTTAATAAATGACATCTAGTCTTAATTTGTTTCCATCGTCGCTGATAATTTAAGTTATTATTATTCATTTAAAACAAAATCGTTTAAAATATAGTTAGCCCATTATGTAGAAGAAAAATGTTTAAATAGATTCTCATTGGCATTCAATTTACTTTTGTTCTAAAAGACAAGTTCAATAGTCAATCCATTTATTTAGAAATTATATTTAAATTATGAGAAAATATTGTGGGATTAATCAATTTAAAATTTTTTTACAGTCTTAATTGTATTTAAACTATAGAAGAGAAACTGAAATAAAGAATAACAATAAAACCTCGTCAATGACTGACAGAAACGATATTTTAACACAGCATTTGCCTAAACATGATAATTACAATACTTAAATTAAAAAGTTATAATTCCAAATTGCAATATTGTTTCTTACAGACATTAAAATAAACTAAAAAATGTAATATACTGACTATGTCACAAAAAAAATGTTTAACTACCCCCATATATTTAGTATCAGCGATGATGCAAAATTACGTTAGCTTAGTTCTCTTCAGTGTTCCTACCTCAATTTAATTTGTCAATTAAGTGTTATTTTGTCAATTTCGTTCGATTTTAAAATACAAATACTTTCTATTTACACACCAACTTATTTACATTTACAATGATATAAAAAATCTGGTAAACTTTCCCAATAAATATGTATAAAAGATATCAAGGGAGAGTAGGGTAGTATATAATCTTATGCTTAAAATAGATAGATTATAATTAGTTAATTAATATATACAGGGTGGGGATGATGTCGTACAATAAACACGTATAATTAAATTTTGTTTCTCTATAAAAAAAAGTATTTTTTTTAATAGGAATTAATAAATTTTGCGTTAGGTGCAAAAAAAATAAAAAAAAAACAATTTTTTTATTGGCGTTATTTATTCACAAAGTTCATTATAAATCAGGTTAACATAGAAACTTTTTGAATAAATCCAACAATTTATCGTATGACAAACATCCTCACCTGTAAAATGCTTTAAGGCAACGCCTTCTAAGGTAGCTAAACCACGTACCGCTTAAGTCACAATAAAATTATTTTGCACACGATAGTTCCTAAAGGAATTGCGTTATAGAGTAGATCAGACAGAGTCAAAAATGGGTCACATAAGTAAACTAATATCTAGAAGCCATGATAAAATAAAAATATTAAAAAAACTTAGAAATGTCGGGAACCAAAAATCAATATAAATCCCCGAAAAAAAAAGTTTTGTTTAAAATGTCAGGATATTCAAAAGGCCATTTAAAGTTACGGTTTAGTTAGTGTACTAAAGCGAATTTAGGAGGTTATTTTGGGATCAATGTAAGTATAATACAGTAAATTTGTCTTGCTGTCTGTTTGTTTACAACAATGAAGATTTTTAATGAGTAACAGAGAGACGAAGCAAGATCTGTAATAAAATTTCAAACAATTATTTTCACCAAAATATTTATTGTTTTTCCTTACATATACTTGTCAATCATCCCTCAATAACTTCATCTAAATTAGCACCTTGTAAAAGTATGTAGAATAGTCTAGAAATCAATTCAAGAAATGATTATGTCGCAGGCATATTGTATAATCCATCTTTATATAAGAGCGCCGTTTTGCAAACGTAGCTGGTTTGTAAAATGCCTAAGGCAAATTGTAAAATGCAGCGCCTTTCTAAAAAGACGAATAATATAATATGCCTGAACATTTGTACTATTTACATGTGGCCCATTGCGTAAAATTGGAAAAGGTTGGATCGGAACAAGATAAGGTGCCTGAAAAAAAATCATTTATAAAGTGGCTTAACTCAAAGATTTGATAATAAAAATATGAAGCAAAATTTATCTGTTATAAAAAGGTTTTATATTTAAAATGTGTTCTTTTATTGTGTGAAAAATTATATTTATCATTAGATATTGATAGAATTTGTGGATATAAATATGATGTTTGTATGGAAATTGCTTCTTTTGAACAAGTATAAATTGTTAAACGGGGAATACCCGATAATTGTCTGTGACAAAAAGCTTCAAAATTCAATTATATGAATTTAAATTATATGTAAAGTGGTTCGTCTCAATGTTTGTGTAATGTAATAATGACATATGGTACTAGATTCTCAACGCAAAAATGGCCTAACCAAAAATTTATTTAATTTTAATTGTTCATAGTGTTTAATTTTTTACGAAATTATTAACAGTGTACTTAATTGCAATATATTTATTAAATTACCTAATCTGTTAAACATTTTTTACTTATTTATTATTATAAAAAAATATTATATTATTTTTTTTTATTATTTTTTTATGGTCAGACGATTTTTGCGCTTACATCTTCTACATTTGTCTGTGTGTATATTTTATCTCTAATATAGTTAAAATAACTATGAAATGCAAGTGAGACGCGTGACTTACAAACTTATGCTAATGTAAATTTATAATTAATTGGAGGTTATTATCAATAATGTTAATGAGTACTTTTTTGCTTCAAGCGAACCTTTATCATACATATTATTTTGTGTGTATTGTAATTCGATGGGCGATTATAAACTTAATCGATTTTGTATTGCAATACATCGTTTTTCTTTGTTTACTTAATGTAAAAAAGTACAAGCTTTAAAATGTTAAATTATTTTAATACCAAAAATGCAAGGGCATATCCTATGCTGCAAAGTGATTAAAAAATATCAATGTGAACAAAAATCGATTATACAATTAAATCGATAACTTAATCGTAATCGCCCATCACTTTAATCGTTAATGTCAATTATTCGACATATTTAAGTGTATTATGCTCTTTTTTTGTTAATTGTTGTGTAATTCTAGTGAAATCGACCAATCGTTGTTTCTCATATTATTCTAATTGTTTCTAATCTACGTGTTTACCATTTTAAGGGTGAGAGTAGAGTCCATTTATAGTTCCATCTCGAATCTATTTGATCCGCTTTCTTGTTAGGCACCTTAAACACGGTCAGGTGCGTTTATTAGTTATTTTTGGATATGTAAGTGTGGTATTTTAAAATTATTGGAATCATGTCTTACATCAGGTTTAACATTATATTAATTAATAACGTTAAAAATTCAATGATTATTTTTTTTAAAATAATTCTTTAAACCTCCTCTTTTATTGAAGTTGGTTAAAAATATTTTTTTATAGATTTTTTAAATATTCTTTTTCATAATATGTGATGATATGTTTATTAGTCAAAGGGATTGTAAAAAATAAGTTTAAAGCGACTTTAAAATGAATTGAGATTGAACTATAATGTTGACAGATTCTTTTGAATGTTTTGAATGCTTGGTGTACATTGTTGTCTAGGGATGTGAGGCCACTCAGTATAGACATGGAAATGACGATGTTATACAATAATGGGTCAAGAAGTGATTTAAATGATTATATCAATTTTTAATTTGAAGGCAATGGTAGAGTACTACGGGTACAAATTTCGGGACACACGCCTCGTATATTACATGTGCGATTCATTCACAACATGATTACTAGTTGTATAACGGTGAAGGAATTTAACAAGTTTTCGATTGACATGTGAAAAAGATCCGCCCAACCGCACTGGGCTAGCATATCCTTTCGTATTGTAGGGAGGTCCATGCCCAGCAGTGGGACAATGAACACTATTAACAAATGATTTTTTTTATAAATAATTTAATATACTTCTTAGCTCATTATTGCATAAAGCGGTTATTCGGATCTCAAATAATATATCTTGTTACTCGCACGTTTTTTACATATATTTTTGTTTTCTAAACTGGCGTAACTATTCAATCATATACAAATTAAACAAATGAAATAGACCACTTTCCACACTACAAATTTTGTTACAATAAAAAAGTTTTTTTTTTCTTTTTTTTTTGTTGATACGTTACGCCATTGTTAATAATTTAATCATGTTTAAAGGGCGCTTTCAAGCAATCTAAAAAGCTCACTGTCTCTATGTACTCACCTGTAAATATTAAAAGGCAAAATTATTGAATATCAAACAAATAACACCAATTACCTATAAAATAAATAAAACAAGTCAAAAGTACTACGGTTTATGATAAATAATAATATAACTTTCATTACTATATTATTTTTACCACCAATTTTACTGTCACTTTGACAAGCTAACGTATATTTTTTTAAATTTATTTTAAGAAATTTGCCTTGAGTACTTTTGTTTTGAATTATTAAAACGTTTAATTAGAACCTTTTTTGTCAATTATATCTCAAAAATACTTCTTTACACATACTATCGAGAAGTAACGATCCAACGAGAAAAAAATTTAAATAGGTTGTGGTAAAAGTAATAAAATAAATTAACGATATAGAAAATACAGATTAAATAGACGGATAGCTGAGAACATATTTTTCTTAACGTACTTTTTCCGGTGCTTTTACAGTAACTTACATATTTCGCTTCGAAGTTCTTCCCAACATATTGTGCACATTATTTTTATATTATTAAAGTCCATTTTAAAATAGTTTGGTTTTTACAAGAAGTAATTAACTTTTAATTAACTGTTACTGAAAAATTTTAAAAACTAGATTTGATCTAAAGTTGACAATTTTATTTATTTTAGTTTTAGAGAAATAACAACTGTTATGAAATTTAAAATTTGTTTCCAATTTTGTATTTTTGCTTCCAAAACAAAAAACTAACATAATTAATAGGATAACGCACTCATTCATGTGATATTTATGCAAAGAGGTTTTCGCTTATATTTTGTAATGAAATAGCACTTTGATGTAAACGAAATATGAAATTTATTTTCACAAATACATATTTTAGTTGTAATTTAGTGATAGTTATTTTCACTGTAATTAAATAAAAAATATACAATTTAAACACTTGCCACTGCTTTAAAAATGAAACTAAGTCAAAGAGTTTGCATCTAAATGTTATTTTTTATCTATAATCTTTTACATAAGGCTTCGTCACTTATTATAGTAATCCTGTGATAGGTAATACCAGATCATGTTCATGTTTGCTTGAAAAATTATTGTAAAGTGGGTAAAATAATGGTATTTAATAGTTTTTCAAGCAACTTAGTCGGTGCAGAAAGTCACTTGCCTTGTAAGTAGGAGTGGGAGCTTGGTAGGGACAGCTAGGCTGTGCTACAAATGTTTCTTCAATAAACTATCATAAGTTACAAAATGAAGTTTTATTTATGAACCCAAAATGTTCGAATGGTTATGCTCAAATAGTGCAAGTGAAAAATTTAGCTAAATAACGAAACAGTTTAAAGTTCGGAAAGTTATATTTGGTGATAGATATAAGTAAAGGGTAATATAATTATAATAAACATGTAATAATAATAACAATATTTTATGCAAAACAAAATTGTAAGCTTAAAATTTAATTTTATATTCTTTTTTTATTTTTACATTTGATTGTTTTAAAATTTATACAACTTTATTTATATCGTTAATTTTATATTTTTCATATTATTATTTTTTCTTTTTTAAAGAGGGGGAATATTGTACCTATTTCAATGTGCATAGGATCATATAACATGTATTAAAGACAGATCGATCTATTTTAATATATGCTTGTCAGTCTCTCACTAGGTCTCGCATGTGCACTACGCTTTCAAATAAAAGTATTATTATTAGTTTTTTTATTATTTTATCCTCATGTCCGACACAAACTTCTTAGGTATTTTTTGATGTACATATATTACTTTTCTTCTCGCTTTTTGCAATCTGTGAGCGCGATTTCGTGAAAAGGGCCGGAAATATGTAAAAACAGGAAACCGCGCGCTATTTCATTTGACCACTAAGCACACGCGGCGGTTAGAGTTGTCAGTGACTTTAATATTCTTGATAAAAATGTTAGTCATCATATTAATGCATTGAATTACTGTACGGCTCGTTTTTTTATTAAAAAGGCAGGTAAACGACCAACAGATTCATGTTAAATAATATTATATTCGTTGGATATGAACCGAGAACTTAGAGGCTAAACTAAAAATTTAGGCAGTATAATTTACAGAAGAAATCACAAATGGAGCACCAAGAAAGCGCAACACAAGTAACCATTTTAAGACTTAGAACATTATTTTAAATAAAATTTAAGGATAAAAATATCTTGTGATACAAAAATTAAGATTTTTTTTATATTTGAAACGCACTATACTCGTATTAAGTAAGCTTTAAGCTTTTTCGAAATGTAAATATTAGTTTTTAAAAATATTAAATCATTACATAAACAATTGTTTTTCTTGATTACGGTATAGTCACAAAAAAAAACACCTGTTAAAATTTTTCGAAAACTTTATTTAAAAAAAATAATTGTTTACAAAGTACATAGTCATAGAGACATTAACAAGATACTATTAATTAATTATAATTCAATAAATGATCTTAAACTAACACTCAAACTGCGAAATCGCGCCGCATACAATTGAACCTATCTTTTGGTATGAAATGCAGACGAACGGGCGCATATTTCGATACACATGCATGCAAAAATATAACTAATAATTCATTTGCGATGATTTTGGCTTTTCTAATTATTTAAAGAGGATAGAACTTGGCATTGTCAAAATGCCGCCATTTCTTTAATTTGCACAGTGAAACTATTAATAATGGATAAAGGACATTTACGAATACAAAATGTAAGCTATGACAATTTGAGTCGAATAATAAAAGTAACTAAAGCCGTTATAATGTTAATGTGTTTCTAAAATAGTCACTACCAGGGCCTGTTGTCTCGACATAGACATCGATATTGTACCGAATTGGTGTCGGTACGACGTAATTATGAATGATTTTAATATCGTTTTCATTAACAATTGCGAAGAAACGACATAAATCGTTATAATATCGACGACTAACTATGTCGAGACTGCAGACCCAGGACTATCGTCCGCGGTCCGATATCCATAGACAAACTTTCATAGTGCTGTTTAGAAAAAACAAGAAAAATGGCGGCGTGTCGTTGAAACTGCCATATAAACGTTCGAATCCCTTTTTTTTAATTTATTTTTGCTGTGATATTACGTATGATAAATTTTATCTAATTTAAACTAACAATAAAATGATGTATAAAAATACAAATGATTGGACCCACTGAGTTTATGTAACTGGCAACTACGCCTGTGCAAATGGCGTCCATGCAATTTGCGCGTGCGCAGATATAAGTGATTATTTTACTACAGTTCACAATAACCTATTTATGCGTAGCTTTCTTTACTGGTAATAAGACTGACAATTTATCAACAATCTTGACAACGAAAAACTTTAAATAGGTTATTGAAAACCGCTGTTAGTGTACAAATATCGCAAATGAACACATGTTATTACAAAATATCATACAAAATATTACTCATACATTGTATTTGTTCAATAATGGTAAAATTATTCTACTTATGTATAACACTACAATAAACTATGGGCGTTTGTTTCAATTGAAGTTACCAAATTGCAGATTCCAGTACATAAAGCTAGATTGGAAGCTTAACACCAATATTATTAAAAATAATTTTACATATACATACATGTACATTTATATTTTTCCCAAATATGATTTATTCGTATTAATAAATTATATATAAAATAATACATAAGAGTAATTTTATTAATAAAAAAAATGTTTTATGGTTTAGGCCATTTTGGTACTGGATAATTATAGCCAGCCTGTAATTTAATATTTAAAAGGAAAATATCAATAATTAAAATGAACGTTCAATGAAGTTAAAGTTGCATAGAAAGTAAACCAGCCCGTGATAGTTTGTAGTGTACGAGTCTAGAACTCGGTCATTATACGACTATGAAATACCTAAAAACGGCTCATAAGATCAACATTTTAAACTCAAATACAAGACCACAGTTTTTTTTTTCATTGATTTTAACTCATCATTTTTCTGTTTGAATGCCACTTTCTTCTTATATAGCCGTTAATCCAATTCATAAAGATGTACCAATCTGATCATACTAAAACGTTTTTATTAGCTACATATATTGTACGTTTATAATCTGTGGTCGTTAAAAATTGTTACTAGCGAACGGTTTCGAAATACTGATAGTAATTTAGGAACTAATAATAACTATTGTCGTATTTTTAATTCCAAAATTATATAATAGAGCGAGCAGAATGAGTCCAGCATGCCATAGACAAACCTCTTTATCACAGTTCTAGAAATGCACCAAAAACTAACCTCGATCCAAATTAATACTTTAAAAACTTATAAAAAAGAAAAAATGTGTAAAAACATATCTATGCAAGTACCTAATTAAGGAAAAAAACGGCTAAAATAGAAAAAACGATAGCTTTAGACCAATTTAATAAAAAATAATAATTTTTAAAGTACTATTTAAATATCGTTTAATGCATTATCAGTTGCAATAAAGCTAAGTGCGAACATGGCTTAATCTTATCATCTATGTCTTACGAAAGTAACGAGATTGTCTATGGCCCATCATGAAGGCTAACGTTTTGTTTTATTACTGAAAAAAAATATTTTTACAGTAATAATATTGACCTTATTACATAAGATTTTCTCTAGTTGTAAAATATTTTTTTTTTATTTCTGATTTAATATTCATGGTTAGCCGCCATCATTTTTTTTCTCACTGGTAAAATAAGAAATGCTCAGTGTTTCCTATACCGCCGTAATAGAAAAATAAATAATTGTTATACAATAAAATACTTATTTATAAAACGTTAAGAAATCTTGTAGTTTTCCATTTGGTCCCAAATCACGATAATAATTACTTTTAAGCATTCTACAAGTGCTAAGAACCAAAAATATTTGAAATAGGTCAAGTCGAAAATAGTGGAAATGTTAATAATTTACCTGCTCTACAAATCTGAGATTAGCAAGAATGAATAAATTTCTATGTTACAGTAAAACTGATTATTATAAAAACGTCTAGTTTCGATGATAACTACAAGATTCCTTCCTAATACTTAACGTAACATTGAGTCGGGTTTCCAACTTTGTGATATCATGTCCGTTGCGCGAGCCGGTACGTTATAAATAAATCACAATCGTTATATTAACAGCCTTTTTTTTTGTTTTTTTTTTTCATAGACAAAGCTATAAAAATTCAATAAGAGTTTAGCTTTGTCTATGGTTTTTTTGTGTGCCTTTCAACCAATTTGTTTCTTTATTTAATTTTATTTTAAAAATATAGTTTTATCGTCGTCGTGTTGATTCAATATTTTAAATATCTTCAAAACGAACGAATCAAACGTTCTCGATATTACATTTTAATTTAATTTTTATTTTTTAAAAATAATCCAAATCAGTCTGCAATGTATCAGTAGATGCTATTAATTGTATATTTTATAAAAGGTACCTAATTGGTATAAATTATATTTTTGTGTAAGATTTTTGTTTTTTTTTAATAAATGAAGTAAAATTACGATTTAATTACGATTTACTCACACATGAGTAAGTATATAACCATTATTACAAAATATTTTTAAATTTTATTAATAGATTTTTCTTTCAATACAAAAATTGAGATTCTGAACATTGCAAAAGTTATTTAACACAACCTGAAGGCATAGGTTTACGGCAAAATTTGCTACTGGCTTCAGTTGTTCACATTTTCACCACTAGATGGCGGTG
Source organism: Boloria euphrosyne (assembly GCA_951802675.2). Taxonomy (NCBI): domain Eukaryota; kingdom Metazoa; phylum Arthropoda; class Insecta; order Lepidoptera; family Nymphalidae; genus Boloria; species Boloria euphrosyne. The sequence continues at coordinate 10,821,128 of OX637885.1, forward strand.
TTCGCCACACTCAATATCACTGCTATTATATAGCTTTACAATTTCGATTACTAGATGGCGTTAGTTGTTTTACAACTTGACCAATAGATGGCGTTGCACAATACTTTGTTGTTTGTCTTATGAATTAGAATGGACTCTTACTTTTCACGCTTTTTCCTCGTTTAATGGTTGTTCTTCGTGTTTCGGTGTTGGCGAAGAAGGAGAATTCCACGGTTGAAGTTCTCCAGAGCCGAAGATAACGAAAACGAGGGATCCACACATGTATGTGCCGGCGAGAATTAAAAATACTATTTGCCATTGTTCGTATGTGTTCTGTAAAGAGATGTTTTTATTTTCAATAAATATCTTCTGTTGGGACTTATATGATTTTTTAAGTTTTCAGAATATAAGTCTGCAAACTTAAAAAAAAAGGTTTATTTAAAAAAATCGGCCTTAGATAATAAGTTTCAAATATGAAAGAAATCACTCAAATAAATAGCAGCAAAATTTTCTCAAACAATTAAAACACAATACATAGTCAATATAAAATAACTCACATGATCCTTGGTCAATTCGCCAACCATGTATGTGGAGAGCCAGCCGCCGAATGAAGACAGAGTGTTTGCGATACCGAAGATAGTTCCTGTAAGCAAGATTTTTTAAATATATATATTTTTTAATTCCTTTCCTGCCTTTGTATTGTATATGCAGCCTAAGCCACCCAAGATAGAAAATATTTTTTAAACAAACATGGCGGGCTAAAGCATCCATGCCAGTTAATCCAACCACTTAAAGAAACAGAAATTTTCCAAAACATTAAAAAAATAAAAATTAATTCAATTTAAATCTAAATATATACAAGCGAAAGGTCTCGATCTCTCATCACGATATATTGAAAACCGCTTCACGTAGCAACAGGTTATCGTCACTAGACGTCCGCTAAGAACGGATTTGAGTATTTCATTTTTCGTACTACAAAATGGCAGGTTAAACCTAGGGACGAACTCGAGCGAAGCGATACGTCGCTAGTATTTGTATAAATCTAAGAAAGTATAACGAATTCTTTTTGCAAATCCAGCTTATCAAAAAAAAAACAAAGCTGATCTTTATAATGTACATCTGGATGTTAAATATTGAATATCGTGTACCTACGTATAGGTAAATATAGCTCGGTACAATGCATGCTAATATCATGCTAAAGTAAACGTATGGCGATTGTTACGCTAATAATATTGTCACAAGAGTTGTTTGTGTCCGAATGAAACTATGTTTGCCCAACTTCCGGTATAATTCGCATAAATTCACTTGTTTTTTAGTCTGGTGTAGTAATAATGTCAATAATCGAAAAAAAATAATAATTTATTTATTATTATATAAATAAAAACACCAAAATGTCATATTATTTATATACAAAAACAATATGACAAATTGGTAATTGGAAATAAAGTGAACCAAATTCATCGACGTTACAGTAAAACGACGTACGGGCAAAAAAAGATGTTTTACCAAGACTGACTTAAATATGTACTTGCACATTATATTTTTAAGTGTTTGCTACTTCTTTTTGTAAGAAAGAGCTAATTGATTTAAGTAATAATTTGATTTACATTATAGCAAATTACCTTTGACACGAGCGGAGTCGAGAGTAACTACTAGTAGTAAAGTTAATATTTAAAATTTTCATGCGAATAAAATAACGCTCTACGAAATCGAAATAGGCCGATGGTTTCTTTCCATAGGTCGATGTGCAATATTTATTGCCGGGTACTATACTTCAAACTCCTTAAAGTCCTAATACTTTTCATACCCTGTTACCAAGAAATATATAAATTCTCAAAACTGTTGTGGTCTATGTATTACTCTGTGGTCAACGTTTTTATGTTACTCTGTCTCTACTGTCTTATTCTCTGTATCCATGATGGAAGATTAAAGTTTGTAATTTGTAAAGTACTTAGTTTGTTTTTTCTTTGTTGTTGTTTATAAATGATATCCTAAAGTGTAGTTTATTATTATTTAAAATCCTGTACATAATAATAAAAACAAGTGACAAAAATCTTACCACTGAATTTAGGAGCAATATCCAATCCGTTGCCGAGGTAGCCGGCGGTGACCGCGCCGTTGATGGTCAGCGCGAAGGTGAAGATCGCGATGGACCAGATCCTGTCGTGGCCGAAGAAGGCTTGGGCCAACATCATCAGGCCTGTGGAGAACGATTGGCTTATAATGTCTAATGTGAACTAAATATTCGATTTACTCATTTAAAGCTTTAGTAATTCAAAAAGCACATGTCTGATTTAGACGTATCCCACAGATTGTAGTCAAAAATTACGTCCATTACAAAGTCGTAGTAGAAAATTAAGACACATTCAGTTAAGAATACTATTATTACTAACCTAACCTATAAGTTTTTATCAGTAGTACATCGTTAAAGGCTTTAATACTAACTTTTGTTCTAAGTTCTAACACTTCTACGCACTTCTTACACCACCTTGAAGTTATGAAAATGTACGTTTTATCTTTACAACTACATAAAACAAATATAATTATTTTTTGTTAAACTGTTTTTACTGTTATAATATAGCTACCGTTAGAAATCTTACCAGGTAACCCTACAGCAAGCCCAGTGAAGAGCTTCCTTGCGGCCGTGGTCGAGAGACGTCCAGTGCGGCGGAGGGAATCAGCCAGGACGGATGAGGCCAACGCGCACAGATACTTGCCGAGGTACGGCAGGGAGGAGAGCAGACCGTTCTGTTAGAGATAAGTAATGATTACTGAATTGGTATACGTAGGTAATATATAATTATTATATTTGCTTACTCAAAGCCAAATAAATGGTGGTTTGCGGATTATTTTTCAGATTTGTATTTGAGACCAATTTTTTCAAATACTATGAAATTGGTGAATATATGACGTGGTGGTGATACCACATAACATACTTTAAATTAAAGAGATTGAGTCTCCTCATGGAGTTGGCCAAATCGTACACGGCTAGGTTTTTCGTATTTACGCGCATGAGCTCAGACCAGACAGACAGTTTTTTTTAAATATTTCTGAGGTGCTATTCACATAATAAAAAACTTATGTATTGTATAATATACATTTAACTTTTCAATAACAACCAATTTACATATTAATTTTTTGTTTTTCCATAATAATTTGAGTAGTTCTTAAAATTAAAAAAAAATCATATTCATTTTAATCTTCTTTATTATTAGATAACTGTTTAAATTTAAAATATAAACATTAAAAGACTTAAGATAGTGCTATAAATGAGAACTTTCGCTATTAAAACCCTTATCAAAAAAATCTATACAAAACGACGACGCTATAAAATTAAAAAAAGGAGCTTACAAAGTTAAGCGTAATGTTATAAATACAGCACTATAAATAGACAGGAATGCATTGGAAATAGCGAGTAGGTAAGTGGAATCCGCGTCGGGCGCCAGCGCCTTTTTGTTCAATATTACCTGGATGCGGTAAACGCTATGTAATAGCATTCCGGGCAACAACCCCGCGTTATTTATATATGATACGTATTAAGATTTCATTTCAGTTTTTATTATATCTACTTTTTTATTTTTGTCGTGCAGTTCGTTGGTAAGTGTATCATTTCATAAAAGCACGACTGTTTTGGCTTGTTTTTTTTTTAAAAAAGTTCGTGTGAGGGAATATAAAAAACACCCATCAGTAAAAAATTTAAAGAAAAATGGGGAAAAACTAAAAATACATACTTTTTAATGCTTTGCTACCTACTAGTATGTATAAATTCAAATACGACAATAATAATAAATATTGTAGACAGAACGGCTTTCGAGTCTTACACGTTTAAAATAAAATTAATCAACAAGACGACTATTGACTAGTAAATAACGATTATGCTAGCGCAATATCTGCATATATTTTAACTCGTACATTATAATATAACTTTAACCGATTCGATTCTGTACATAATACTTTTTACCGCAGGAAAATATCTCATCACTGCTAAATCTATACTAACCGTTTAAATGAACTAACGGGTGAACACGAGCGAAACCAGGGTAAGTCGCTAGATAAAAATCAAACCAAGTACTAACCATAACTAATTTGTAGTTTTTTTAACGTAGAACGTAAAAAAATATATTTTATATTGTAGCGTCGGCAAAAAAAACGGTTTTTCCACGCTAATTAAAACAATTGATCGTAGTACGATGACTTCAGAAAGTCATTAGAATCTTCTTAGGTTGTTATCCTATTGAGAATATACTCGACACTGTAAGAACGTAAAATGTTTAAAGTTAAGTGTTTTGTTTTGTCTTAAATAAGTACTCCATTTAAAATCTTTTAGTGTTCAAAATTGGTACTTTAGTAATAAACATGCATAGTCGACAGGGGATTGATGGCACAAATTACAGGGGATTAGTGCTTAGGATATCTATACAGTTAGTGCTAAATATAGAATAACTATTAACTGGTACAAGCTATAAAATGGAATTTGCTTCGGATAGGCACAATTTACGACTTTTACAGAAAAAATATCGATTAGGATTGGTTCGGTGGGACAGTTAATAAAGCAGTTAATAGTAATAATGCATTTGGCAAAAAATAATAGTTGATTTTTGTCAGTTCTTCGTTATTTCGATATTAGAGCCGAGTTAACTAAAGTTTTACAATGACAGTGGTAGCCCAGTCGTAACGCGTCCGCTTGGATACCCGGATTCAAATTCGGTGAAATCCGCCAACTCCCACTTTGTCAGCGTGAAGAACTATCCCCTAACCGTACTGAAGGGAGACCCGAGCCCAGCAGTAGGACGATAAAAGGCTGAATACAATCTAAAAATATAGATAAATAATCTCTTACGTGCCCAACAAATGCTAAAATTTAATTAATATGTACAAAAATACATACTGCATCATAATCTTATAAAGACTTGTGTCAGACAAATAATGGCCTTCACACACTTCCGTCAAGATAAGCCCATTTAATTAGCTTTACATGCCATCTTGTAAATTGTGTTCTTAATAGGTAATATTTACCATCTAACTCCAAACCGAATTATAATTCAAGGACGATTAGGTAATAGCATTTTGTGATCTTGCTTACATAAAGCTAATGTTCGAAATAAAAACCATAAAAAATCTATAGTAATTACTATTAAAATTAAACTATTCTTCATCGTTTTTCTTTAAAATATACGTTTTAGCTTTTAGTTTTGGAATAATTTTCCGCAGTAAAAAGTATATTGACCGTGATGTAACAGAAAGTCGCACATACAGACAAAATTTTTAATGAGTACACATTCGGCCTCTGTATCGTTGTCATTATTATTTTCTTTCACAAATATTTTACAAAAAATATTGAATGTACAGACTCAACTCAAAATATTATTATACGTACAAATTATATTTGTATAAGAACATAAACAAAGTTTTTGTAGGCAACTTTTTTTACATTTATTATCGGTAGAATATTGTAAGTCATTAAATCTGTTTGTTGTTTTTTAAATAAAATTATTTTTTCGTTTTTTTTTTTCTTTTGACGGCTTTTTAATTTTTATTTTGGGGTTTGGTTCCTGAAGTTTCAGAATAATTTACACCAAAGGTCCCGTTAGATCTACAAACATATATTTTAAAGAAAACCTAGCGACTTTCTTTCACTTGGGGTACGGCCTCTAAGCTCTATGCATAGAAGTCAAACGACTAAAGTAAAAATCATTTTTTTGCTTCAGAAATGTTTACAGGCGTACATAGAGTAAGCGACCAGAGTTAATTTTTTCATTTCACAATCGGAAATCAATGGCTTTGTGTACTATGTGCTAACTACGAATCTCTAAAAAAATATCTAGGACGCGACATTTTAAAAAGTTCTATTATCTATAATATTAAGATTAAAAAAACTACCACAGCTCTGATTCTACTTCATATTAGGCTTTCTTTATAAGGTATCAGGAAAAACAAGTAAAAAGAGTTCAATGATCCCACAAAGTTACAGAAAATATAATGAAATCATTAGATAAAACCTAAAAATTTATTCTATACCTACATACTCCAGGATTACCGAGGCGCATTGGAAAAATATTAACACTTGATTTTTGAATGGAACATTTACAAATGTATGTCACGCTGTTTAACTAAACAATTTTTAACATTATACAGCGGTGTGACAAGTGCACCTAAACGTTAGTTCAAATAGAATTATCGAGAATTAGCAAGTTCCATGAAAATGGGTTGTATGATATCAAAAACAATAATTTGATAACGGAGATATTATATTTACTTGCTATAAGCAACAATATTGGAAAACAAAACAAAAATAAACAGAAAATGTTGGGTTTTAGAGTGTTATACTGTCTTTTCTAACCAAAACAATCTCATACAACCACCTGTATGCATGAAGTTGGTAAGCGTAAATACAATTCTCAACGTTCCAAAGTTTCTCAAAAGCTACAATTTTCAGAAGTTATAATATGACCTGAATGTGCGAGATTGAAATCTCAAATTTGACTTGAGTTTACTAAGAATAATTATTTATTATATATAATATAAATAAGTGTAGTTTTCTAGTAATGTTTGCATGAATAAAATATTTGGGTAATGAATTCTCTGCGCCTAATCGAAATCCGCTTTATATATGATATCTGGGTAATTACTCGAATTGCCACTTTATAACCTTAACAACTCCGTTATAGTTCTCTTGTAATCAAAGAAATGGCCGTAGTGTTAGTCGTAATACGCGGTATTAATCTTTAAGGACCTAATAAAATCATGAATTTATCTATACAGTGTCTTTGGACTTCGTCTGTCGGTCTAGGAACTATGTAGATAGAAATTGATATGATGGTAGTTAGTTATCCGGATCAACCCCCTATAGGATACTTTTTAGTGCGGAAAAATTTTTCATCTCTGCAAAATCCGTCCTATTTTTTTTTATATTTGCAGTGTTCATCTTGGGAAACACCTTCTAGGCCCAGAAAAATTATTGGTGTAACCCTAAGAAAATCCTGCAGTTTATCTCAGCTACAGGTTTCTGTGGTTTACTGTAGTGCGCAATGAGGCGATCACAATAGACCTATTTGATGGACGCAATAGAAATAATTTAGAATAAAATTTGTCCTAGCCATTAAAACCTAGGTATGTTTTATACATCGGTGCCGAGCGGGAGGAGAGTGACTCGCTAGTTTCTTATAAATGCTTACAATAAAAATAAAACAAAAACATTTTCTCATATATTTAAGATCAAAATAAAAAATGGTTACTAATTAGATAAAACTTTTTTTCTTGCCAGTATTTAATTAAATTAATTATAGTACTTATTAAATTGCGTATTAACTTTACCTACTTCAATTAAGTCAAAAATAATTCAAAACGTGTTCTTGGTTTAGATGACCTTGGGGTTTCCCCGATATGAAAACTCACTTGATCATATTATAAACGCAATCCGGTTGATACATGTATTATAAACTTCAATTATTTTAAAATACAGTAGAGCTATACCGATTCGCTCTTTCTTCTAGTGCCTAACAGCCTTATTTTTACTCCAGACCGTAATTAATATTTTTTCTTACATTTTCTCCAATTTCTTTTTCACTACGAAGGCCAACTATTAGGTACGCACGCAAAATGTCTCTTTTAAAATTTGTAGTAAGTTTAATAACTAACATACTTATTTTTAATACACATTAGTCCTTTTATTATTATTATTGCGTTAGTTATGTATGATGCCGACGTCGGCCCTAGCTACGTCGACCAGTGTTGATCCATTGTAATCTTGTACCTTTATCCAGTGTCGGGCTTTGGGCTTATACATTAACTAGTGTCTCACCCTCGCTGCGCTCGGGTTCGTCCCTAGGTATAGCTTAAGAGCTAGTAACGTTTTCGAGATAGCATTTCATTAAGGCCAGTGTTTAGATATGCTATTTCTCACACTCTCCTGGACATCATACGGGCTATCTGGCTGGTGGTAGTGGTTGCGTTCATCAGTGCGCATCGTACTTGGATACGTAAAATATCAATTTACTACGATAATTACATACATTTGTCAATGCGCCTAACAGGAAAATGAAGCAATTACTGGTTTAAACATATAAATATTGCTACTTGAAGTTCAGCCTTAACAAAAATTATATTTAAAATCAGCGTCTGGCACAATTTAAACAACAATGGAACTGTGGCAATAATAGATTCATGTTGCAAAAAGTTTGTTCCAGTTAGTTAGTTGCAATTAACATAATAATAACAAAAGGAACCTTCTTAAAGTTCTTTGAAAAATTGATATTTTACCTATCCAAGTACGATGCGCACTGATGAACGCAACCACTACCGCTAGCCAGACAGCCCGTATTATGTCCGGGAGAGTGGGAGAGATAGCATATCTAAAAACTGGCCTTACTGAAATGCATGTTTTCCCGACGTTGCTAGCTCTCGTACGAGTACGTGTTGTATATAATTACTTCGCACCGCCCGGTATATATTTAACTTTATTATTTGAATTACCATTGCACGCGCCATGGCAACGGTCATAACATGATACGTCAAACGCCGTTAATTTTATAAAGTTTTTATAAATTTCCTAACTTTTTTCGATATAATATGTTATCCTTAAGAGATAGACATATGCCATTGCGGACTTTTTTGTAGTCCTATATTAGATACACAATTCCACCATACATCACTTTGTTATATCTCAAAGGGTTTAGGCAGCGTTTTCGTTAAAAGCTCGCAGACGGCTTATTTTTTTCCAACACCTCCAACAAATATCATGATATTTTAGCCAATATATACAAAAACTTAACAAATTATATATTAAAACCTTCCTGGACAACCATTCTATTCATTGGTGAAAACTGCATGAAAATCGGTGCAGTAGATTTAGAGTTTATCGCGAACAGACAGACAGACGCGGCGGAGGACTTTGTTTTATAATATATATACATTAATGTAGTTCATAAATGACTACAGATTAGAAATCAGATAAGATAGCTTATAGGCTCAGGCCTCAGGCTCACTTAATGAATCCAATCCGGTCTAATTTAAGAACCTAATCTTAGGCACTTACTCATGTTAATATGACTAGACTTCGTAATGAGAAAGTTATTCACGGCGCCAAGTCTTCATTAAGTATTAATTTCCTCTGCACATTTGAAGTATTTAACTAAGCTGAACTAAAACATGGTATACCTACCTAGTACCTAGGTATACCATGTTTTTAAGGTGGCGTCAATCTTTATATTTAATTTTATCAAAATAATTTTTTGATAAGAAAAATATTAAAGATTTCTCTTTTTCTAATTTTATAAAATATATTTTTTATTTTAGAAATTTCATTTATTTTTATAACGAGACGGATTTTTGTGCTTTAAATTTGCAAGAAGCACCCAACCCTAATATATTTATAAAAGAACAAATTTTTATTAGTACATTGATATTTTTATCTATATTAAAAAAATAAGTACCTCCTTAGGTTAAAAAAATGATTTATATTTCTTTAGTAAGTAAACGTAAAAATAGTGTCATTTATCAGGTGTTAAATTCACGTCACCTTTTAATTAGAAGACATGTTATTTAACTTTAACTAGCTAGATTAAGTGTGAACGCGGCATTATGGCCGTTAAACCACTTAAGTAAATATTCGTAAAGTACGCAGTGATCGATGTACAATACAGTATCTATTGCAATGAGGATCTGTTAGATGAGCATCCTGTGTTCCAATTTTCTGATGAAGGGTTTCCGTCTACAATTTAGTACTAGCAAGTTGTGATCAGTGTTATTTAGCTAGTGGGAACCAATAGTCATTAAGAGAATACGCAGATACAGGCACAAGTATAAAGTATGTGTTAGAATTGAATCTGTTATCTGTTGTGTTACAGGCAATCGAACACGACACTATGCCACTGCAAACTTACATACGTATTTAGTTTATCTAATAAGAAACGCCTGGAAATGTAAGGCGAAAAAGGTCTCAGCTCAGTAGTCTCAGACCAATCTCATTGGTCTGAGATAGCAATATAACTAGATACAATATAAAATTGAAACGTATTCACTGACTTCAAATAAATTTGTTCGCGCCAGAACAAAGAGCCGCACGCATTCAGCCATAACTTACAATTACGTGTACGGAACCGAGTTGCATAACAATACTCTTAGAAATGTCGGTGTCGGGTCAGAGCTGGGTGAACAGCCTTTCCTAACTTGAGGCTAATCACAAATTTTCCCTTTTGTTACATCAGAACATATAAAATAAGTTTTAAATACTTTTTTCTTTAACTGTTTATATTTTATAGGGTAAGTGATGTGCCAAAAATAGTCAAAAAGTAAAATGTTACTTCAGATTTTCGTCTATCTGTAGATCAGTCAAATCCAACATACACACTTTCCCTTTAATAATAATAAAACTAATTGTTTTTTTTTTTCATATAATATCGCAAAAAATGTATATCTATAACACTTGAATATTTATTCAAAACAATTTGCAAGAACCTTTTTCAATTAAAAATAGTAGTATATCTCAGCTGTTTGTGAAGCAGTAATATCACGTGACACTTCGTACTTCTTTAAAAGTCGTCTGGACACCCAGTTAGTACCAGACAATAACTTCTTAATGTGCCATAAAGGGGTTTATGGCGTCTGCACGCCATAACTCAAGGGGCATTAGGTCACGGAACAATTGAATTATCTACATATTTTTAAGTGTAGTCATACAATTTGTTTCACTTGAAAGATTTATTTAATACGTCCTCCTAAATTATGTTAATAATGTTTGCTACTGAAAATGTTTTAATAGTTACAATATTTGTATTTGTAATATTTTATAAGTAATTCTAACGACATTCCTATTGTCACTGACCTGATTTTTACTAGTGTTTTATATTTGTTTAACAAATTTGAAATCTGATTAATCTATACGAAAATATAAAGGTTTCATTTCTAACCTCCAAGTGAAAAGGCAAAGTATGAATCAACAAGATAAGTATTTTGTATAAACCAATAAAGACAATGAGGCAAGGATGGCGAAAAAATACGTCCGCGTCGCAGTAAGTGAGGGTGACCATGCGATCCGGTGGATAAAAATATTAAATAGATCACCTACATCGACTTTTATGCGAATATGTGAAAGTTCGTATGTGTGTTTGTCACAACTTAACGCAGAAACAGCTAGACGGATATCAGATATTCGAACCTCGTCTGACTGGTAAATATTAAAAGACGCTAGAGGTCTAACGACTTTTAGGTGTAACAAGGTCTTCCATGTGTCTAGGCGGCATATATTTGTTTTACAGTGCCATAATTTGATAGTTTTATTTTTTACTTTGTTACATCTTTTTCGAATAAAGTTTTATTTCAATCATTTATTATTAAAATATTTGAACACTAATTGTGAATACTTTTAATGATTTTTTAAAATACCATTAATGTCATTTTTATATTTCTAAGCGCTTATGTATATGGCTATGAAATTTTTTGATATTTTTCATGATATCTCACATAAAAAAATATAGTTAAAATATGTATTTTTTATCTTATATTTCACATATTTCATGTATATATCTTGCCTAATATATTCTTACACGTAAATTCTTACAAAATAATTTTCATAGCGTCACAAAATGTTATGAAAAGTTTTAATTTAATTTTCTAAACTAAGTAATTATGGATATCTCAGAGGAAAAAAGGTACATTATAGATTTAAAACTAACTTCAACAAAGGAGTTCTTTTTTTGTCATTCTTTTTTCACATTTGTGGGATTGTATGTATCAGTTTTGCGTGCTCCAACCACAATTTAAACGTTTTTCACTTTCTTTTCATAAAATCTCATTGAATTTATTTCTCAATTTCTATGTAAATATACTAGAAATTAAAACGTCGGGAACTAAAAATCAAAATAAATCCGCGACAAAATCCGAAAAGGTAGTTTCATTTATAATGTCGAATATTCGCGTAAATCTAAGAAAGTATTATAGAAATTAAAATTATAATAAAGTATCAAGACTTATCTATTTAAGCACCATCCTATAAATTTACATGAAGTGAGCTCTACTTACTTTATAGCCAAAGTATGATTTTGTACTATCGAATCGTAGTGGAAACGTGACAAAAACTTAAGACAAAGAAATACTAGTACGTTACTTATCGGGCTATGAAATTACCCGCAATGACTTAAGATAATGTCATAAAGTGCTGGTATTCCTGTAAGCTCTGTAAGATAAGTAGTTTCATATGATTATATTTTCTTGATCACTGTTGTTTAAATTAAATAAATATAAATATGTTAGAATATTAACATACAGTACCATCTTGGTCTACGGCAGGGTAATGCAAGGCTTGTATTATGGATACCAGATAGTTGATACACTGCCATAACTTTTTAAATACATAAATATTACCACCCATAACTGGAGTACTGACATTTGTGCTCATCATTAATTAATTAGGAATGAGATTACTATTACTAAAATATTATACCAAATATGTGACATTTTCTTCTATATAATAAATAAAAAAGGTGTTATTATTACAGTTATTCATCGCCGTTAGGTAAAATAAGGTTTACATCGTTAGCAAAGAATTTATAAACATCTTGCTATATTTTTATAGTATAAGCATCTGGTTTCCAATGTAGGAAAACCTGCTATCTTGTATATAAAGCCTGAGGTTACCCACTTCTTGGCTGATGCAATAGAGTGAAGGAGTTACATCAGGTTCATGTATGTCTTAATATCAAAAGGATACAAGCTAAAACGAATCCAACTTGCGAATACTGAGCGTTCAAAATGCAGATTTACCAAAAATATATATTTTTTTAACCTTAGGTAAATTAATATTTATTAAGTAACTATCGTTGACCTAATTTCATAATGGTAATAAACTTAGTATTTTATAATTTTCATTAAATATGTAGGTAGATTACTTTATGACAATGGTGTCAAACAGCATACTGGCTCTATTGCCAAAGGAAAAAATAGAATTCATATACCTTAAAATGGTTAAGTTCGTAGTTAAAAACTAGAGAATATGTCAATATTTCATTGTAGTTTGAGTATTTAAAGTTGGGATTAAAACATCAATTTTTTTTTAATTAGCGTTGAGCATAATATGCAATTTCATAAAATAATTATTTACATCTTATAATATTTAAACAATGACGGCACTAATATTTTAATATAACAGGTCTACTGTATGAGTAGAATATAAACATAATTTATTAATTATTCATTTTTAACGATAGCCACTAATTTTAACAAAACTTTAATAATAAGATGAAGGTACGTTTTTTTAATTGACATGAAATTTAATATCACGGTAAAGTCATTTATACTTTTCAACTATAAATACATACTTACATATTATAAATATAAACATGCATGATTGTAAAGGCATTCGCGCTCATCACACAATTGAATAGGGTAGTGGGATTCGAAACTGCGACCACTAGTACAGCGAGTAGGTTCACTACTAACTGAGCAGAACGTATTGTCGTTCATATTTTATATAAAATGATAAATAATTTATTAATAATTAATAACTTTATACTTTATAAAATAAAAATTAAAAAAAAACTTGTTGTGTGATGTTACTAGAGAATATTTTAAAAAATAGAAATTTAACAAGCAAAGTTCCGTTGTTTTCCAAAGTCCGCAATTTTCAGTAGGATGCGTCTCTACCAACATATAATCTATCAAAAAAATGGCATATAAAAATCACCATTGTTGAAAACAATCACCTATAATTACTAACACATGTTAATTAATGTAAAGTCATACTCTGTTGTATTTTCTAAGAAATAATCTTAATGTTATGGAAAATACTATAATCATGTCGAACAATATTGTAGTTAGTAAAGAAACGTTGGAAGCTGAAGTAATTACTTAAAAGTGATGAATACTTTATTTTAATGCCGTATGAGATCGCGAGTTTGATTCTCGTGCCAAATAAATAATAAAGTTATATGGCTTTTTAAAATTTATACAATACGAGTATAGCGTAACATATTTTTATAAATTTATATAGCAAAAAAAACCTTCAATATATAGCTGGCATAAAAAAAATACATAATATAGCAGTCCAAGTTCAAACGAAGTTTACGGTCACCCTACTAGTATTGAAGCGTGTAACTACAAGCCACAGATAACTGTAAATAATTGTTGTAATTTAAATCTTAAGCACATGGCATAGAGTTTAATGTAACTTTACTATTGTTTGATATAAATTCGGAAGTAAAGATTAACAGAGACGACTAAATAAAAGAATCCTTCGCAAATTGTGGACGATGAACTTGAACGTTTTCGATTCGCAATGGTACCGAGATAAAACGTCGATCACGACCGCGTACATCCTTTTTAACTATAAATGTATTGTTTAACTACTATATCTAGAAAATTGTGACTCAGAAAAGACAGCTTAGCTTAGTTCATAATATATATTATACATAATATTTATAAATAATCAACACATAAGACTTTGACTGTTGACTTTGTCGTGTGCCAATTATTATTTTTTCTGCGATATTAAATCTTATATACAAAAATCTCAATCCTACAATGAAAATCATATTTGAACTATTACGAACACTTAATAAAAATTAGGCAAATCGTTTCATAATTAGCTTACTAACATTTTTCATTCATATAAACACAATCCATTTCTAATTTCTATACAAATATTAGTAGTTCTCGATCTTAAATAAGTGTACTCACGTGATGAATATCGTATCCCAGTATGCTCTCGATGTACGTGGGCAGTTGGTTCACGACGGTGAAGTACCCGAAGACGGATGCGCCGTGTGTGATGACGATGGCCCACACCGGCGCGGACGACAGCAGGCTGCGCCAGGGGACTGGCGTGTGCTAGGGAAATTGGTACTATTAGATAAAAACTAAAAAATACTATTATATTATGAAAGTTGTATGTGCTTCTAATGTTTTTACTTCGATTTAAAAGCTGTACAGGTTTAGATGTTTAATACGCAGATATACTATAACTGGCAGTAATATATAAACTACTGGTATTTAGATAGGCTTTAAGTTTAGTTATTGAATCTTTCTGTTTCCTTCAGTAACAGCCCGGAGTTGGGAAGTTGGCGGTGTTTCACCCCCGTGCCTCGGAGAGCACGTAAAGCCGTCGGTCCTGCGCCGCCGCTCTCACTGGTCGTGTCGAGTAGTCGTCCCACTGGAGTATGAGGGTGATAGGAACAGAGAGTGCACTTGTGTCTGCGCGTACACTTGTACACTATAATATCTCCTGCGTACTTGGCCAGTCTCAATGAGATTGGCCGCCATGGCCGGAATCGGTCGGAGAATTTTTTATTTAGATAGGCACAAGTATGTTTATGAATGGTATGAGTGGTATTTTGAAATACATTCAGAATATTATCAGATTCTAGACTTTTCTTTATGTCTGCCCAATTCTTACATAAGCAATATTAGTTTTATTTAACAGCCAGCGAACAAAAAATAACAAACACAAAAAATATAGACACATTCGATAAGCATCTGTTATTAAAGATCAATTTAATTATACTTCGTATAGTTTTTAATTTATTTAAATGTAGGTTTGGTATACGATAAGAATATGATAATTATTACATCATATTTTTGTGAACAATAAACTTGAAATACGTGAAAATGAATACCTAAAAACTTCTTCATACTTATAATTAAATTATGAGGTAAAGTACACAAAATTTTTTTGACAAATGTTATGAATATAGTCGTTATTATCTAGCGATTTTTAGATTTTTCGTCTGTCTGTCTCCACTAGACAGATTTTGATGAAAGGTATTATAATAGATGGTGGGTTATGGTTGGACTTTTTACTTTATTTTTTATCTATTATAAATGTATACTAACAGGACGAATCCGAGCCGAACAAGGGTTAGTCGCTAGTATATAAAATAACCTTTCAAATAAGGAAAATGTAATTATTCTGAATTATCTTATGATATATAATTATGCATATGATATTCGATTGTAAAAAATCACTGATATTAATCTGTGAATTACTTTAATAACAACGATTGCGGAAAATTGATTCCATGTTACTGATAAAAATCAACAAATAGGTACAATTATTAATATCATATTTATTATCATAAAGCTATAATTGTTTTGGCGAAACAATAATCTTGATTATTAATATGATAAAATATTGTTCTATATTGAAAAAAAATACTTTTACAAAAAAATACCGCGCGTTTCCGGTTTAAGAATGTAATCGCTCCATATCTCACCATGGATATCGTAAGAGTTGACTAAGGTATAAATATCGCAGTGTGGGTCATAGTGTATCGCTAAAATAAATAGGACACGACTACCCAACTTTGATATTTTGTAAAAGGGTAACTTTTAACTCAACGCTGTTGAATCGAATGGTGGTTGTTATATACTAATTCCACCAAAAAATGCATTCCCAAAGAGGGTTAACGTCGGGCAGGCGGCCGGTTGTAAAATTTCTGCCAAACCAATTACAACATGTATAAGAGTGTCAAAGGAAGACATGTTGTGCCGACCCCACATAACGTGGGATAAGAACAGGAAGAAGAAGAAGATTTTTACAAAAAAAAAATATTACAACATTGTTTATGCATGCTTTACAAGAGCGAATGTCAATTTTTAACTTTTAAAATATATAGATGACACGAACAGTTGATTGAAAATAATGTATCTGAAAGAGACAAAGCATTTTCAAGAAAGGGTTCTAAATTACTAGAAACGTTTTGAATTTTCGATACTCGAAAGTTCTATTTTTATGCATATAAAAAGGCCGGCAGCGTGGCGAGAGATCAGTTGATCTACATTAAATAAACAATATACAATATTTAAATGCGAAAGTGAGTCTGAGTGAGAGTATTGTTACATCATCTCACAGTGGCTCAAAGGATTTTGATGAAATATAAGTTATCGACGCAAGCGCAGACGTGGGTAAAAAAATACTTTAATAAATATTCACATCACGCAGAATCGATCCCCAACTGAATATTCTCTTCATCCGAGAACATTGTAAATCAAAAGGCTAACAAACAGGTAAATATAGAACAATAAGGCATTTTATGCATACATTTTGGCAAAAGTGCCAAGGCTACAAATCAAAATATACATAGCTGTATCATACTATGCATACAAATGTGTCGTCAAGGCTATCGCAACGTCAATCATTAACATTTTGTTATTAAAATGTATTTTTATCGTGCTGTTATGGCTTTTAATTATTAAGACGCGACCTATCCTCACGTATCGGTACACGCATAAAGCGCTGCTCGCTTTTCTGTGTACTTAGATTATAAGTTAAAATAAGGATTTTTATGTATTGTTTCTTTTTAATAAATAATAAATAAAAATTATTAATTTTAATGAGAATTTATTGAAATAAAAACTTACTCCTTTAGAGACATCCTGCGGCAACGCCTTCATGAGATAGTTCCTTTCAGTTTCAGAGATGCGCGGATGCTGCGCGGGCGAGTCGTAGACCACGGCGAACCATGCCACTGACCACATCACACCAATAATACCTAAGAAATATAAAAGAACATTCATAAAAATTACTTATTTCCATCATGATAATCATTTTGTAATATTTTTAGATTGAATATTATGTTAAAGTGATGAAGATAATATTTCATTCGTATCAAATACTAGCTAAATGTACATTTTCATTTTTAAACGGAACCCTAATTCTTCTTCTAAAATAAAAGAGTCCTAGGTTACTCCTTATAACATAAGCTAATTGCTAGTGAAAGTCATAATCGGACTAATCGTTTCAGAAAGTACTGCAAACAAACAGACAAACGCACTAAGTCAATAAAGAACACTACTAACTCATTTACCTGTTTAGATATATGTATGTACCTAATATAATTGAAATATTTTTAATTACTTTATATGGAAACAGGACTTGTCCTAATTCATAATAAAATATGGATATCCTAATTTTTTTCAAGTTAAAGTAATATTGATTATTTTTATTTTCTCTTTTTAACCACTATAATTATTATACCGCAATTTAGATATTTAGATGGTAATTTCATTACGTTTCTGATAATCTACTTTTAATAGTCAGTTCTAAAAAGGTTAAATGATCTTGAAAAATTAAACTGTCTCGATTAGTGTTTGTTGCAGTAATAAATTATAGCTCACCAGTGAAATAGAAAGCGGATTCCCAACCGAAGTGTGCTATGAGAAAACCGCAGATCGGCATCGTGAACGCCGCTCCTAATGATGATGCTGGAAAAAAATAATTACATGATAATTTATTTTAGTACATAATTTAGAAAATGTATTAAAATATTATAAATTATAAAAGTTGATCTTAAAGGATAATTTTTGATATGAAGTAATAATTGAATAACATATTATACTTACATATAATAAAATTGTAACTAAGTAGAATCTACAGATTAAATATTTTTTAGAAAATCTTATTGAAATAGTCATTATTATAGGTCTGTGACCGCATCACAGTAAACCACTGGACCGATTCTAATGAAATTTGGTAGGATTGTAGTTACTTATTTGGGTCAATATAGGATATTTTTTACTGTAGAATAATTTCTCATCTTTTAAAAATATATATTAAAGTACGTACAGCGAGGATAAGTTGTTAGTTTTTATATTTCTTGATATTATGTCACTGTAATAGCAATAGCTTTAATCTATATTCTAATATATTTTATAGCATAGGGAAAATGTAAAAGTTTTATAGAAATTCCATTAGCAAAAACACTTAAGGGAGGTCAAGGTGTGAAGGTAATAAAAATATAATGGGTTTTTCCTCCAGAAAACCTAGACCCAGTTGCTGAGGCTGGAGGGCCTACACTTGTCATGAATCAAATTACCTAATAGATTTTAAAAATTATGTTTCCGGCTTTTGTGTCAAGACTTTATTTTGACTTTTTTCCGCAGATTTCAATCCTGTACAGCAAATATGAACCAAAGTATAGCGTAAAAGCGACAGTAATCAGTTATATTGAAACAACATCAAAATATATTCGTATGCATCTGACAGATATCATCTATTCGTTTTTTTTATACTATAAAACTAATAATATGCTTATATTATAATAATAAATAATATCTAATTATAACATTTTATATTATACTAATTTGTATATCAAATAAACAAGTTGTAAACAAAAATTAAATTACAAATCATTATTTGTTAACTGCAGGGTCAAGGGTTAGAATGTGCGTGCATAACTTTCGATACACTGTTTCAATGTGTGAAAAATTCATTTACATAATGTAATGTTAAATCATGTAATCTTTTGCAAGGACTTTACGAGGAAAGGACAAAGGGTGTAAATGCGAGTTGTGTACTGATAAAATAAAAATATTCTTACCACTAAATGGTGACGCACTTGTGACAAAATTTAATATATAAGTACATTTAAGTAATGTAAAATAAGGTGTGATCTGCCGTCCTAGTGGTGTTCTTAACACACTTTGTCGTTATGATTATATACAATCTAGTCCCGCTCAATTATTTTTTAGCCATACAATAAAGTAGTGGTTTATGTATTTGTCTACAATTTTTTTCTGTCTATTTCTCTCGTATGCACGGATTTGATTGAGACTTCATAGGACAGACACACAAGTATGAGTAAAGTGACAAACAAAATGTATGTAACTTGTAAGTAAGAAGTAATAAAAACGCAATTTATTCCATAGAATTAATTGCTATAAATAAATCGTGTAACGAATGACGATGCTGTAAACTAGTACATTTGAACTATTGAACCGTATATTACAGTTACATATCAAATACCTAAATCGTAAATCAGTTGACAACTGCCATGTCTGGCGCTCTACTAATGCAATGTAGGGGTGACCAGATTGTTTGCCAAAATGCAGGACTTTAAAAAAATAGTTTATTAAATTTTGCGAGAGAATAATTTTATTTAAAGTACAGTGTACAAAAAAAACATTTTGCCATATGTTTCATATTTCAATTACAAAATATTGATATGTATGTATTAATGTCAAATTTACCAAACAACACTCAGTACGTAATTGATTTAGTAAATATTTTAATATTTTTTTTATTTTTAAGACTTCCTTGTTATTAATTTAAATTTAAGATCGTGCTTTATTCTGTCTCGTGACGCAAATATGGCCGTTACGTAAACAAAATATTATAAAACAATAATAATTGAACCGTCAGAGAATCGTCATTACTGATTAGAATTATCAGTTATAAGAAGACTGTTTGTTTATCGGACATATAAATAAATAATGATGCATAAAATTGATTTGTGTTGGAATCTTCAGACGTGAATGAAGGAATCGTTTGAGAAATTTTCCAAGACATAACTATTGCATCGTGTGCGCTCTATTTAGACCAAGGATGTTGACATGACCGTGCGGTCAAATATAGAGTACCTACTTGAAAATAATTTATTGATTATACTAGTTACTCGCCCTCCCATCGATCGGACTCGTCCCTTTATTAGCGCGAGCGAAGCTGCGGGTTCCACTAGTAAATGTATACAAAAACTTGACAAAGTATAAAACATTTCTCGAGAATAACTCTACACATTGGTGAAAGCAGCATGAAAATCGGTGCATTAGTTTTTGAGATTATCGCGAACAGACAGACAGACAAACAGACGCGGCGAAGGACTTTGTTTTATAAGTAATATGTGATTTTTACCCTCACACCGCTCGGGTTCGTTCCATAAGTGCGTTTTAACGGTTAGTACACATATCACATAGATGTAATATTTTTCACAGTAAAAACTAAAAGTTATCCTATAGGTTGACCCGGATAATCATATTATCATATTAAATGGTGTTAAAAATCTTTCTTGTCATCGTAATTCGTATAGGTAATTAAAATTATAGTATATACTATATAGGTTATCTTGTAATGTGGTTACAGATAAATACTTTAAAAACCATGTAATATTCGGTCACTATCTATGATATTGACTTTAAATGAAATTTTCAAAAAATATTTAATGTACAGATATTCGTAACATTTAATTTAGTTTTTCCACATAGTCTATTTTCGATAATATAATTAATTTAGTCTTAATTAGAAGCTTACAACATGGAACAGTTCTAACTTCACTTGAACCCCTTTTGTTTCTTTTGTTTATTAAGTTAAATTAAAAATATGTATTATAAAAATATTTTTAACCCTTTAAATTTCTCATAAACTATATTATAATAGTTCATTGCGAAAAAATGTGAACTCGATATGATGAAATCATGTATGGACTCGAGATATTAACCTCAATAAACAAGATAGAATCTTGACTTATATCGATGACTTATATTTGTATGAAGGCGACATTTCGCAAACATTCAGTAACCTTGTGACATCTGAACGAATACCATTAAACTGTCATACTATGCCTCATACAAAAACAACACAGAAGTTATTTTCTTCTAATTCTATTCGTAAATCTAGGGTGTCCACTGTTGAATGATAATCGATTTATTATGTAAAACGATTGAAAACGATGAATAATTATTACATATTTAAATCGTAAAACCAATATGGATCTGTTGTGGTACGATAAAGTATATTATAATCAATCGTTTAAAAGTATGTATTTAAGCATCAGTAAACTATTTAAGTATTTAATATGTACGTACTCATTAGTTCTTTTTGTAAAATAATTGACCCAGTCTCTTTGCTCTTCTCGGATTCGTTTCTAGGGTTTATGTTTTAACGTTAAGTATAGAATTCTACAGAGCTTCTCATGCGGTAAAAACTAAAAAGTAGTTTACTAGATATTTTAGATACTAGATATTTTTTGGTCCAGATAACCAGCTATCATCATACCACATCAAAAATCTCACCATTGGTTTCGAGATGCGGTCACTGACAGACTGACAGACAAAAATATCGATAGTAATAACTATTTTAATTCTATTTCTAAATAATAATTAATCAATATATAGATTCTACTAATTAGAATTCTATTATAAGTATGCATGTTATTGTATAATCGAAACTAAAGTACGGTTTTAAAATCGATTTTTAAAATATGCCAAACGTTATCTAGAAGCGCATAGCAACTGTTGCGCAAGGTTAATTCGCGCGGTCAAATTACTTCAACCAATCACAGCACTGCATTAGCGTGACGTCAGCGACCACGCCTGCGCGCGCCTCCGACGCCATATTGCTCGTATCGGACGTTTAAGCGTTACCGGTTACGATAACAATTCAGTTTGTTGAAAATTAAACGATAATAATCAACAATGGCAAATCTTTGGTCAAGGATAGATTACTGCGTCTTATAGCTTTTAATTGTTTTGTAGGTACGTCACATCTAGGAAATTGTCTGCTATAAGAATTGATTAGGTAGGTAGGTATTATTAGTGCAAATTATTAATGTTGCGAATTCATTTATAATTTAAACATTATCCCAAGTATTAGCCTACCTATCTATAAACAGTTTTTTTTTATACGTTATCTAGTTAACTAGTTAACAAATCTAGTTAGTCCAGTTAACAAATCTTAATAATGTTTAATATTTGTGTCCGTTTAAAAAAACAAACTTAATAAGTATGTGACAGTCTTAATAAAACAATTTTTATAATAAGTCGTTAAAATACAAAGTTTGTAACTTACCCATCATGTTGGACATGAATTTGGATCTGTCCATGGGAGGGATCCATTTTGAGGCCATCGGGAGTATAGCAGGCCATGTTGCGCCGAGTAGGAAGCCAAGAACTACTCTAAGCGCCACAATCCATCCAAAGCCAAGAGACGCTGCAGCAGGAGACAGCAGTGTGAGAATACTGGCTAGGAGAGTACTGTAGCCGAAAACCCGCCTGTTAACAATAAAAATTGTTGGTTTTACTTTATTCGTATAGGTTTAATTTACTATAAGCCATTATACCTACATAAAAAAAGGAATAACAATAAAATAATTGACAAAATATATGTTCTTCGAATAGAAGAATAGATAATTAATTAACAACTACAAAATAAAAAGTTATAATGGCCGTATATTTTAAAATAAAAGTTATAATAATTGAATAGTTTCTTTTTTATATTTTATCACAATTTGCCGGATGGTATGACAATTGCAATATGCGACTCGACCGCCCGCGTGTAGTAGAACGTTCCGCATGATTCATCCGCAAATGTTTAAGTGTAAATTAACCATGTGCGAATAACCTACAAATTTAATATTGAATAGTTTTTGCATTACTGTACTTTTATAGATTACAGTTATAATGTATGCCATTCTATTTAAAAAAATACATACTGACATTTTACTTAAAACGAATTATTTAAAAGTTTAATAACGCTAAAATGTCAATGAATTTTAAACGTATAATTTCCAAACAATAACTTTATTATTGAATCTACAGATATAGATAGTTTTAGTATGTCAAAAAAGTTTTGTGCGTATCAAAATATATTTTCGCCGCCTACCTATATTATTTTAATTATTGAGAAGTCATTTCTTATTAATAAAAATTGAATTCTAAGATAAATTAATATTGTAGATAAGAAAATAAGTAGATAGTTATTAACTAACTTTTAACAAGAAACCGAACTTTGAACGGGAGATTCGAAATGATAAAAAAACTGCAAAAAAAATCTTGATGATTATTCAAAATTTTTAAATGTGTATGTCGATTGTTGATCAAGTTGCCTCAATAAACTTAAAGAACAAAGACTAGATAAGTAGGTATTTTTCCCAGTCAAGTACACGTGTAAGACATGAACTCTTATCGCCGATCACATATTCAAGGGTCAGGTGCACGGAAAAAAATATAATGATCAGTACTAATGTATTGGGAGTAGAACAGAATCTAAAACTCGGTCATCAGGAATAAAAGAGTGGTTGACAAGTATTTATAGGCGTCACGGGGCAGTGGAGACAAATATTTTATGGAACCAATGGTCTCCACTCCTATTAGGATAAATAAATTAGAAAGGAATACCAAATGAAAGATTTGATAATATTAGTTACTACGAAACTATGCTGATGTATATTTTTCATGTCAATTATCATCATTTCTTTCCATTATCCTTTATTAGTTTTATATTTTATACACTAGATCGTGTATTTTCTATAATAGGACACATATTGTTACGAATACTCTTAATCAAAATTGAAATACTTCAACATAATATTTCACGTGCTGGGAACAAAGCCCAGGCAGTTTACGGTAGCCGATCTCAGAAAAGCCCAATGTTGAGAAGCAGAGGGAAGTGTAATACCTACTATCTTTTTAGAACTTTAGCGAACATAAATTCATTAGTATCTATCTCGAACGTTCCGCTTGAATCACTCGTCGTTATTGGAATTTAAATTGCTAAATAGCAGCATTATCTGTAGGGTACATTTAAAATAGTACTTTTTGGTTTTCTTTGTTATTAATTTTCATTTTACGAAAACAAATATTCTTTGTATTTTTTTTAAATATCTCGGATCAGGTATAGTATCGAATATAATTAGCCAATTTAAAATATTTTATCAATCAACAATAGGTACTATCAAATTTGGTATTCCCAGATATTGTAACGATGAAATCGGTTCAATATAAGTAGTAAATAAGCTAATTAATTCTAAAAGGCAATGTAGTTAGATTTGAACTTATCGTCCCACATGCCTTATTCACTGCGTTAGTCATAAACCAGTCTCGATAGTCGATACAGCTGACGCCATGCAACATGCACGAGCGATCAAATTGACTGACTTAAACATCCTGTAAAGTGAAACTCGTAGATTTAACTTAAATTACAATAATTTTTTTGGATATAAGAGCTCTACTCAAACTATCTTAGCCTAGTGTCTGTTTGTAATTTCAAAGTAACAGCTATTCACAAAATGTATAATATGAAAAAAAAAACAATATTTAATTTTTTTGTCTGTCCGTTTGTTCCGGCTCATCTCAAAACGGCTGCACCGATTTTAACTTTTACTCCCAGATATGCTATAAGGAGTAACTTAGGCTTACTTTTGTTTAAGAAATATTATTTTATTTTAATCACGGGACGGATTTTTGTGCTACAAACTTCAAATTTGGCTGGGAGCACCCAGGGACGAAACCGAGCGAAGCGAAAATGACGCTAATTTACATAAAAACCTTCCTCTTGAATCACTCTATCTATTGTTGAAAACAAGGCAGTGGTAGCCCAGCGGTAACGCGTCGCTTGTATAACCGAGTGATGCGGGTTCAAATCCGGGTCTCGCACCTCTGATATTTTCATGTGCGAATCATTTCTATCATGATTACCACTTGTCTTACGGTGAAGGAAAACATCGTGAGGAAACCTGCATGTCTGAGAAAACCTAGCAAGTTTTCGAAAGACATGTGAAGTCCGCCAACACGCACTGGGCCAGCGCGGTGGACTATTGCCTGATCCCCCTCGTACTGAGGGAGGCCCGTGCCCAGCAGTGGGACGTAAGAAAGGGCTGATGATGATGATGATGATGATTGTTGAAAACTGCATAAAATCCGATGTGTAGTTCAAAAGATTTATACGTACAGACCAAGGTAAGACGCTTCGTTTTATAATATGTAGAGATTCAGATTACATAAATATAATTTAATGTTCATAAGATAAAAACCCAAACATAATCCCCGTAATTAAATTATAAAAACGCAATTATATACCTACTGACATTGACATTATGTGTAACGACCAATTATACTCTAATGAACTAGTAAAAAAAACTTGTAAGTAAGAATTTTTATTAACTGCATATTTAGCAATTACTATAAATTATGTCATGATAAATTAGCAATCGTGTTTGCCAAGGACCAGTATGAACGCGGACATCAATCCTCGTTGACCGCTGACTCTTCTATTAGTGCTTCTAGAAAGTTCGGCGTCCACCATTATTAATTAATTCATTGCATGATCGTTGATAGATTCTTCTTCTTAGTAATGTCAACACTCAGGTAGTTGACTATTGATCCAAGCTTAATTAGTTTTAATTGAAGTATAAAGTTTAATATGATGATAATTAAAAATATTCAAATCTAGAGACTCAGGCGGGTTAATATAGAATTTTCATAGACGTAATATTTTCCTGCAGTACCTAAAAAGGAAACAACACAATAGGATATGTTGACCCGCATAACCACAGTCCGGGAGGCCCACTCCCCATCCCTCCTACACCCCCCTCCCTCCCTCCTCCCTTCCTCTCCCTCCCTCCCTTTCCTGAAAGGCCGGCAACGCATCTGCAAGCAGTTGCAGATGTCCATGGGCGGAGGTAATCACTTTCCATCAGGTGAGCCTCTTGCCCGTTTGCCCCCTTTGTCCCATAAAAAAACAGCTATTATCATGCCTTTCATCGAAATCTGTTCAGCGGTTTTCTCGTGATGCTGTCACACTCACAGACAGACAGACAGACAGACAAAAATTCTAAATATATTAATTCGGCCTCTGTATCGATAAAAATGGCTATTTCAATAACATTTTGCAAATAAGTTTAGACTCTGTTACAATTATTTATACCTAATAATAATTAATTTATGTATAGTTGTTGTATAATGTAGTGACGTTCACTTTCAAAGGTAGCAACTAGCAACTAATAATAGTACATTTTAAAATATATTGAGTTTATTCTAATTCAATATGGCTTAGATTTTATGAAGAATAATACAGTACCTACATTAGTACCAGTTATATAAACAAGTGTCGATTGATTTAAAAAGAAACAATGGCAACATAAAAAGCATCGATAATATTTTTTTTATTGCAATCGTCAGTAATAAGCAAATTCATTATGAATTCAAAGTTACTTAAAGTAACTCGTTAAAATGAAACGAGTAACGGGTTATGAGTTGTAAAATTACAAAAATCGATTATTTCGATTGAATCGATTTGATACCTCTCGGTCAACGCCCAGTAAATTATTCGACTTATTTCCGAGAAAAGTATTAATCACACAGGATACGTCTGCCATTCTTTTACAAACAAAGGTTTTTAACAAAACTGATCCTTTTTGTGTTAGCTATATGTGTCAAATTATGTTTGATATGTATTAATTCAGACCATTTCATTTCAAATATATTAGTAGAACCTCTTTTTTCGAAGCCTTTCTTAGAAGTTGTATAATATATTTTTCCTTACATTATAGACTAATTTTTTAGTTTAGGACTAGTTGAGCCTTGTTATCCTCACAAATAGTACATTGGTTCGTGATCACAAAGTTTAATTTTCCCAATATCCTAATTTTCTAACTTCGAAGGAATATTTAAAATTTCTCGCCAAGTTTTTCGTCCAGTTTACATTTGATACGTTTACCAAAAAAAGTATTTATTTTTAAATTACATAGATTGTTTAAAGTCATAAAGAAATATGCATTACTATTAAAATCTATAGTTCCAAACTCACCGGGCTCCTATGACTTCTGCGAGTCGGCCGCCTGGCAACTCTGTGAGCACGTATCCCCAGAAGAAGCATCCTAGCAGATGGTTCTTCTGTTTCGTGTCCCAGTGGTACCGGGTCTGCTCTATGTGTTCTGGGTGCTGATAAAAATAAATAATAGGTATTATATTTGTAATTTCTATTTCGACCGACGGGGATGGCGACGCACTGTAGACGCCCTCTGCCCCATCTAGGGGGGATAGGACCCTAATGATGATAATGATGATATTTGTAATTATTTCTTTATTTTTAATCATTTACTTCAGAAAAACTAGATTTGTCAACTCTCTATAGTTATACATAGCTATACGTAGTGAAATTCTCTTTTCGAAATTCTTGTAGCAGTCACTCAGTAATTTCTTTAACCGAAAATTGCTGAAACTTGGTAAACATAAGATTTTATGAGAAAATCATAATATTGACCTTAGTTCGAAGTTTAACAGTAACATATACCTAAGATAATGTTTAACTTGTAGGAAATTCTTCTCCGTGGAATAAAAACAATGAAAAACATTTTTGTATACGTTATTCCATTAAAATACATGGAATGACCGCAGACCGACGTGTCATCTTTATTGTTTGAAATAACCAAAACTAGGTCGATTTTAATGTTTAAGGCTTATCACGGAGACGTGCATTCTGAATAATAACTCGCTACTACGGCAATAAATATTATTGTTGTAATTTTATTATTTCGAACTTATAATGATGATGGAAAACAAATGGCTTATGTAACAGACGATAAAAATTTAAGTCAGAAATTTTTGAAAGTTCTTTATAGATTTTAAAAAATAAAAAAAATAGTATTAGCACTATTATTATTTTAGAACTGTATGTCTGGGAGTTTTCGAAAGATGTGAAGTCCAGCGTTGTGGGTATAGCCCGACTCTTGTAGTGTTCAAGGGAGACCCGACCCATGCTCAGCCGTGGGACATTAAAAAAAAAGGGATGACTACAACTATTATAACTTTACAGTACGGTAACTTATGTAAATCCGCAAATTAAATTGTCAATTTAGAACAAACCTGTGTAACATTTAACGAGTCTGTGAGGTTCGCAATAACTGTCGTATTGCTTTTCGTATCGTAGATCATCTCCACGATAGCGATGGTCAAGTTCACTCTGAGGGCGTAGTTCAGCATAAAGCCGAGAAGCACCATGATGTTCAGTACTTGGACACATGATAGACAGCCTGCAATAGAAAAATAATGTTAGAACAGAATTAACCTACTTAGTAGTGTGTTTTTCTAACTAATCTGTAATTTAATTGTTTAGCTCGTCACATATTTTTTTATTAAAAATGAACTTCACAATTTTTAATAATATTTGCTTATCTTACGTAATTTTCAAGTATGACTAACGTTTCACTTGGTGTAACCAATGAAAACGCTTTTACATGCTTTTGAAGCAGGTGGTAAGAAGCGAGGGGAGTCATTTCACTCATTATACACCCAGAGCATACTTAATAGCCAGCACGTTATATTTTCAAGGTAAAAAGTAAACATGTTTGTGTTATGGATACCAGATAGATCATACAAACCCATGACACAAATGTTTGTAATTTGTCATCACACAAATTAATGACCCAAGCGAGACTCGAATCCGCAACCGCTGGCACAACAAGTATAGCGACTACAAACTGAGCCAAATTCGTCGTCATAATCATGTCCATTAAGATTGGGCGATAGTTAAATACATTATCAGATTAAGAAATTGACTACTTTCGCTGTATCAACAGGAAACGGTCAGAATTATGATCGATATGTTTTCAAAAGCACCGTTCATGTCACATTGTTTATCATTTTCCGTTATAATCAATCAATTGTATCGTGAGAATCTAAAATGGCTAGAAGTCTAGACATTTTATCAAACAATCTAAATTATTTATTTCAAAAATATATCGAGCAGCATTCGTCAAATGGATATGACAAAATTTTAGGTTTATTTTTGTTACTTCGTTAATAACATTGAAAAATTTAAAAACTTAACTTTAAATTGGGATTTCAGACAATTTCACTTTTTTGCATATTTTCATACAGATCGTGATACTTGCGTTATCTAGGTCTATCTATATCTGTGGTTCGCACCGTCGCGTCGCGTCGCGTCGCGTCGCAAGGAAGAGATCAAGAACCCTCAGACTACATTATTTATGTAGGTAGTCGGAGCAAGAACCTTAGTTGAATTGCTTCAGAATTAAATCGCCATGCTAAAGTTAATAGTAAGTATAAAAAAATCTTCCGAAATGTAAACAATATGTAGGTTGTAGCACTATATCTCCGAGGTGCGTTACCTCGATATAATTATATGTATGAAATTATCGTATTTAAATGATTCTCAAAGAACCGGTTGAATACTTTTTATAAATGTACAAGGACGTATTTGTTTTGGTGATTATAACGGCATTGCATGTCTCGTGGAATTATGTAAAGCAAAATTGATTCATTATATATTTTGTAATAAATTTCATATTTTTTTGTACCTACTTTACTTATGATATAATAGCGACTTCCCTCGCTTTATTATTGTGACGTGAAACGGAATAATTACCATTACTCGTACTATCAATTACGGGATTACCCGTGATTCGATTATCGAAATATCGGGAACGCTTAATAGTTAAAACAATTGATAAAATTAGTACCTAATTATCCCTTTTCACATCACAATAATATTGTCAGTGACCATGTACGAGTAAAAGACCATTATACCCTCGCATTGCTCAGTGACCCTAGAATCTAGATGCCAAAGATTAGTATTTATTACTCCAGTCTAACTATACACTAAATTTCATACAAATCCTACCTATAACCAAAAATTGTTGGACTGATTTTGATATGTAAGCGAAGAAAGCTTATAAGCTTAATGCAATCCCAATAATGTAATTCAGAAATTGTATGTATGTGTATTCAGCCCTTTTTAACGTCCCACTGTTCCTTCCTTCTTCACGAGTGAGATCAAGCCTTAGTTCACCACGCTAAGTACGGCTTGGAGGACTTCACATGTCTTTCGAAAACTTGCTAGGCTCTCCTAGACATGCAGATTTCCTCACGATGTTTTCCTTCACCATAAGACAAGTGGTAATCATGTCAGAAATGATTCGCAAAAGAAAATAACGGATTTGAACCCGCATTACTCAGTTATCAAAGCGAATACGTTACTGCTGAGCTACCACTGTCGTTCAGACATTATACGATTTTGTCTGCAATATATCATGGAATTTGATAATTCATATGCAAAGAAGCAACCACTTGATATTCTAAATGTTTTTGACGGACACCATAAATTTCAAGCGTCAAGGTCGAACATTACGTATTTCTATTATGCTAAAATGCAAAAAAATTGGCGCTTTAACAAAAACAGCTAGTAATGTACGGATTTAGCTATTTAAAGTCGTGCAAAGAATACAAGTTTACGTACATTTTATAGAGAAATAAATGCTTGGAAAACCCTAGTTATCAACATTGAAAATGTAGATACAATATTTCTAGAAATTTTTATTTTGCATCTAAATATTATGTTGTACAGCAAAAAAGAGAACTTTTTAATTACTTTTATATCACGCAGGAAAAAATACCAGTCTAAAAAATAAATATATTTTTTGTATGATCCCTTAATATTATATGAGTAATGTTTCTTTATTACTTGCCTAAAATGATTTATATATTTGTTACATAGTACCGAACCTACTGCATTTTATCAGTCGCCACAAGCCGCAGGAAAACACGATGTCAGGAAATGAGATAAGAGGCTACACCGCGCGGTGTTGAGAGCATTACCCATTGGCATTACCCATTTATGCATTAACATTGAATTATTAACGTTCTTGCCAAGGTTTCTAATAAAGTTCCTTTTATAGGTCATAGCTTTAGTTATTATAAAACAAATGAAATATATTTAACGGAAACGTGATTTATATTTGACTAGCGATTCCGCTCGTGTTTGTTCCTAGATACGATTAAAGGGTTAGTATAGTCTCTCCCGTGACCATGATTTCTGTAAAGCATTCGAAACGTCGGGAACTAAAAATCAAAATAAATCCGCGACAAAATCCGAAAAGGTAGTTTCATTTATAATGTCGAATATTCGCGTAAATCTAAGAAAGTATTATGGGTTAGTATAGATTGATTCTCAGATATGAGATATTAGCCGTAGTAAAAATGCTCTATAATCTATATGTAGACACGGGACTACCAACTAACATTATACCAAATTTCATCTGTCCAGTGACATTATCGTGATACGGTCCCAGACTGGTGTTCGCAGAAATATATTGATGTAACAAACAGGCACTTACATTTTTTTTATATTTATAGGATTTTATGATTGGTGATTATATTTGATTGATTTAATCCCTGTTTACTTTCAAAGGTAAAGTGCGAAAAGATAACATGATACAAAATATTTTTGTTTCATCTAGATACGTTTTTAATCTATTTTTAAAGCAAAATATCAGAACACTTAAATTCTACGAATTTACCTGTATAAGATACAATCTATAAATATATTAATTATTAAAACTTAAAAAGAATTATAATTACACTAGCGGACCCGACAGACGTTGTCCTGTCCGCATGCGCAAAACAACGTTGCCTAGCAACGACTTGTTTATAATTGGATATTTCATTTATTGTGTAAATGTATAAATAGCTAATTAATTCAAAAAATACATGTTGTAGTGGACCGAATTGTGAATCTAAACCATTCTCGAATGCACTCGAACACGCACAAAACATTTCATCAAAATCGGTCCAGTCGTTTAGGAGGAGTTCAGTCACATACACACGCACACAAGAAATATATATATTAAGATAATATTCACCAAGAAACAAACTTCAGCGTAATAAAAATGAAAGTGAAATATGTACGTTATTTATATCGCGTATAAAAATAACGGTACATCTCTGCTATATGTAAACTGTTTCTTTACACGACAGACGTCACAAATATCTTATACATAGTATTTTTTCTGCAACCAAAGTTTTTGATAATAATTAACCCACTACTTTCTAGCCCAGAAGATATGCAAGCATTACTGCTGGAGCTGAAGTGACCCTATTCTATTATTACATGATTGTGCGACTTAAAATCAGTTTAAACGTTTAAATAATACTTTTATTTAATATGTAGTAATAAAAAATATGAAATTGAACGTGGATGCACGTATCGGTTATTGTAAAATGCCACGTGCGTAGTACTCGTGCCAGCTGCGATACCTTATGTACGTACAGGGTTGCTACACGAGTAAAATTAAGTTTTAACCTAAAATTAAGTTATTTAGTTTTTTAGAATACGTTAGCATATCTCGAATCTAAAGCTTTTTAAGCTATTCTCATTCACTCACTAAGTATTTTGTTATTGCACTATTGCTAGTCACGGATCGTTCGTCTATACAAGGTGTATCAGGTCGTAGCCATCGTGCTAGCAGAAATTATATGTCCTTTGAAAACCATTTAGTTAAGAAAATCTTATGTGGTTTCCAAAACGGGAGTGGTAATCATTTTGAAATGTACCCTATGAGACGAAAAGACGAGAAGCGCGAAATTTAGATATTTATGGGGGTCTTTTCGGATTTTTTTGGCGGATTTATTTTCATTTTTGGTTTCCGACATTTCGAATGCTTTACATGTTACAGCAATCATAGGAATGGAAGAGATTTAAGATAATATTATGATTAGAATAAGCAACCATAGGCAAGATGAGTTTCAAGCGTAACATACGGCATTCTTGCTATTATTACATAACTGTAAACAAGAGGTCTTCGCACATTGCTGTCGGTAACAGCTCTTACAATTTGGAAAATGTCATCAGTTACATACTATCGCTTAGTTATTCTCGTACGACGTAAACTGTCAAAATATTACACAGTGGTAAATTATTTAAACAACTAATAACTCGTTTTGAATTTGACTTGAACATTTCCTCATGGCAATTATGTGTTACTTTGATAAATAAGCTTATTGTTGTAAAATGTCCTAAAATCGTTTCAGTACTTTAAGCTACTTTTTTAAGACAATTCAGGATCCGGAAGAAGCCGAGTGAAGCGAGGGTGCGTCGCTAGTAAAGTCGCAATAAGCATTATATATTAGGTATATATTATTTCATGTAAGTAAATCAAAACTTCGGCTGTACCATGAGAATTTTCAGGAAAAAATCACACATCTTCATCGAATAATGTATACCTAAGAGTTGAGTATATCTTGTTATTGTTCTTATATTAATATTAATATGGTAAAGAATGTGTTTTATATTATATGTTTAAAATATATTAATTATATTAAGTGCCTTTACAGTATTTACTGCGAAAAATGCCTACACCTTTTATAGATAAGTAGGTACACGACCAACGCACATAATATAGACAATATTATTTGTTCGCTGTCTTTTATGGTTAATTACCTGGTCATGTTATTTTCTGAGTAAAACTTTTGTTAAAAAGAAACCATATGGTATGGTACACTTATCTATATACATAGTAGGTATAAGGACATTGGCCGAGTGTTGTGTTTTGCTATTACCACCTACTGAGGCAGTTTGTGCTTTTATTCAAGAAGAGATAAAACGATCAAGCAAAGAAATAAAAAGAGAGACAAGAAGATTTCAGTAGGTAAACTTTATTAATTTTAGTTTTTATTTTTTACGCATTCTATTCGGTATTTTTTACGTTCAACACATGAGCAATGAGCATGCAGCGTGTGTATTGAAAACTTGATAAATTCTATCAGACACGCAGGTTTCCTCACGATGTTATCTTTCACCGTAAGACAAGTAGTCATCACATTAAAAATTATTCGCACACGAAAACATCAGAGATGCGACTTGCGACACCCCGAGATTTGAACCCGCATAACTCAGGTTTCCCACGAGCGCGTGCCTTCATTACGCATTACGATTCGTAAACCTCACTTTCTGTTTTGATTGCAAATTCAAAATTCCTTGCTTAATGATGGAACACAGGGTATGATAAAGATAGATATGACAGATAGGCTGTATTGAATATTGCATAGTTGGTGTAAAGTACAGCACAAGGGAAAGAAGCCTAAGAAGAGATAAATATCGATGTCTTTAACCGACTGAATATCACAATATTTAGGGATACTAGGAAAAGTTAAGGGTATAATTATGTAGGGCTCCGCCCGCAGTCTAATCGTGGTAGAAGGATGAAATTTAGAGTTATTTAAAGTATTTTTTGATGCCAAATCATAAAAAAAAACCATAAAAATTTGGTCTAAAGATAACAAATCTGGAGAGGGCCACCCTTATCACCTAGGAAAGTAAAAAATAGCCTACGACTTATTCTCAGACCTACTAAATATACACCAAAAAAAACATAAAAATCAGTCAAGCCGTTTCAAGCCGAGATTTTTATATATTAGATAAATCTATGTAGGTACCAAGGGTAAGTTTAAGTACGAGGCAAGGTTTATCCCTTAAAGAAAAAATCTCAGAATGCTTATAAACTATTTCCTTAAGTTTCTAGGTCTCTGTTAGAGACTAATATATCTATCACGGTAGGTATTTCCTAACATAATAGATGATTAGATCTTATGTGTAGCTAAAGACTAATGAAAAGCCACACCCACACGATATAACAATAATTGTTACCGGAAGAAGTTATTGCATCACGATATGACAACCTTACATCCAATGGTACAGCCTTGTGCTCAGTTACTTTAGTGTTTATTTATAATAATCATTTTATATTTTATATCTTTTATAGAAAAATGAAAAGGAAATAAAAAATACTTTTTAATTCGCGGATGTTTAGATATTGTTACTCAAAGCTAGAGTGGCTGAAAGGATATGGTTGAAATTTTAAAAATGGAACAGAAATAGGTTATAATCTGAAACAGCACTAAGGCTATTTTTAATCCAGGAAAACATGAACGCTAAGGGATAGATTTGATTTTGTCTTTATATAGGGACGAACCCGAACGAAGCAAGAAAGTGTTAGTAATCATTAAGAATAATATGTTTTTACCTCGAATATCTTTAAATGAGAATTATACAAATAATCATTAAAACTTAAAAGTATTTTTGTCGCTCTTATCGGACATCTCATTATATATTTAAAAAAATAAAATTACACACGATTACTAAACCAATGTGCGATATATTGTGACATGGTACTTTAAAAAATACTTCACAAAAAAATCAATAAGAATTAAGGTACAATTTTAAGACTATATTATAGGTAATAAATAACACTTCAGTAACTTTCACTCCATTTAAACTTTATTAGAAACCTTAACCTGTCGCGTATTAAACGGTCCCTTCAATCACATTAAATAGGTTGATAAGAAACTCGTTCGCTTTGATCGAGTGGCGAGATCGTGATGTGATATTACACATAGCCCGGACGCTTATAGGACCACACCTGAATATTATAACTTATAAGATATATTCATTATTAAAATGCACATATACTTTGTTAGCTCTCAAAGGTAAAGCTTAAAGTCAACATCACTCGCTTGCTTACTGGTTGCTAATCACTACTTAGAAATAACTTACGCGAA
The DNA here is from genome assembly GCA_951802675.2 of Boloria euphrosyne. Classification (NCBI taxonomy): domain Eukaryota; kingdom Metazoa; phylum Arthropoda; class Insecta; order Lepidoptera; family Nymphalidae; genus Boloria; species Boloria euphrosyne. The sequence continues at coordinate 10,856,939 of OX637885.1, forward strand.
ACGGGCCGTGTTTTAAGTTGGTACCTACTATAAGTTTAAGTATTAATACCTACAAATACTTCATAAACTATATAGGTATTTATTTTTACTTCAAATAATTTACATTTCATGAGTTTTATACTTTTGTATGTGAACAAGCGTATATGTATACAGTATAATATGTATACATAATACATATATAAGCGTGTATGTATACATATATAACTATAAGCGTATATGACCGCATTACAAGAAAACTATTAAACAGATCTTGATGATTTTTTTACCATGATTACTAGTTTTCGGGGTCAACATTTAGAATACTTTGCACTACGGGAAAATAACACCTTTGAGAAATCTATATTAACCTGGGAACAAACCCGAGTAGAGCAAGTGATAAAATGTTGTAATAAAAATAAACTGTGTATAAGGTATGTGTTATATGTACCTAATATATTTATTTCAGTAAAGGAAACTTGACTTTATTATATTATGTAATATGTTATAAGAAACCCTGAAGTTGTAATTATTTTAAATTTAATAGTTTATATTTTGTATCCTTATTATTGTTTTTAATAAATAATAGTTATTAATTCCGTTATTGCAAGTCATCATTGTGGGTTGAAAATATGAAATAACTTTATTAGTGAACGTGAATATAAATATACCTATTTGTACAAGATATAATTTAAATATTAATAATATTAATTTAGTGACGTTTAATAATAAAATTAAAAAAAAAATAATAATAATTTTAAAGTAATAAACCTACAGACCAGTAAGATACCACAAACAAACAAAGTCAGCCGGATCAAAATAAAAAAAAAAGTTATTATAATATAAATAACCATGTGGGTATTTCAGAAGATAATTTTTCAATCACAGACAAACATTACATTGTTTCAAGATGTCGTACAGATAAATTTAAGTTATTGAGCAATTTACTTTACTTAATTTATTTAAAAATTGATTTTTATAAGATTATAATTATCCTCTTAAGCTCGATAGGACAACTTTCTTTTTTAAAAGATAAAACCTATCCTATTTGTTAACTAAGTATAGAATAACATCCTCACCAAACTACATTCTAATCAGTCCAGCCGCGACGTGATGCGTCAACAGGCAGACAACATTACAAATCCTCTTAACAAAAAGTAATTCGAGTATAATACAGATTAATGTTCAGTCAAACGCTTGAATTAATATCGGGTGCGGGTCAATTCAATTATACGATTGACTTGTACCGTTCGAAAGTTAAGAGCTACAAACACAAAAATTGTACATTTTTTATTTAGATACTAGCGAGTCATCCTCGCTTTGCTCGTTTTATTCCTGGTAGAAAAGACTAAAATCTATCTCACGGAAATCTGTGTCTGGAAGAAAATGTGATATTCCAGACTATAATACAGTTATTTAGATAATACTATCTAGGTATGTGTCGAATTTCTCTTTGTAAAAATTGCTTGTATATGACACTGTATTTAATAATATGTTTAATACATTTCACAATTTTAAGACATTTCATGATCTACAATATACATGCCTACTCCATCTTATCTAGGTTATATTGGAGAAGTAATTTGTGCCCAAAAGCCACTCCGAAGAGCAAATGAAAAAGAAATAAATTAACATTTAAATTAAAATTATTCTTCAAATTATAATTTAGATGTTAGTACCTATAATAGAGTATATTTTATTTTAATAACTTGCGATTCGCCCTCACTCCGCTCGGGCTAGTCCAAGCGAAGTCGCAGGTTTCGCTAGTAAATGTATACAAAAACTTGACAAATTATACACTAAAACCTTCCTCGAGAACCACTCCATCCATTAGTGAAAACAGTATGAGAATCGGTGCAGTAGTTTTTGAGTTTATCGCGGAAAGACAGACAGACGCGGCGGAGGACTTCGTTTTATAATACGTAGTGAAATCTCATATATTAATATTTATTTTTTCGATTAATAGTAATATTTATTTTTTTGTTTCAGTATCGTAAATGAATGTTCATAATAATCCGTTCATTTTAAGTCAAAGTGAGTCGAAGCATAGATTATAATATATACATTAGCACAATAAAAAGCAAAAAATAAATGGCTTAATAAAAAATAAGATGTCATTTGAACATTTTATCATTGCTCCACTAATCTAGTCAACGATATTTAGATGAACATATAAAACCATTTTGTGGGTCAATCTTGACTGACATTGATGGCCGTCAAAATCTTAGAAAATGCCTACTGTTTTTTACCGACTTAAAAAGTAGGAGATGTTTTTTGTATTCACAACTCCTGCTATATTTTAGCTTTATCGACATCGATTTTTATGATATTTTTTAATGAATATAGGACAATTTAATGTTAAAGAAATAAAGAGAATCTATTCTCAAAAAAATAAAAATAAATAATCGATTTTGAAACAATAGAATTTTTATAAATTTTGAAATTATTAAGTTAATGTTATGGGCTAGATAACAGGACTATACACAAAAAATATACAAAGTTATCTGCAAATATCTCACAAGTTTGTGCAATTTACCATGTCATTACCATGCACTTTACCGAGCAACTGGCTAGTAATGCGCTGGCAACACTTAACGGTTCTAAGCTGTTGACACGCTTAACAGCTTACCTAACGTGTTTAACATTGTATGTAAAAGCTAAAACTAACTTCCTAACTGCATTTTAATCTATTACAATCTGAAAGGCAAACTTAATGTCAACCATAAACGTATAGAAAAAGTATTAACTACTGCACCAAAACAATAAGTGTAATAATATTTACAATGATATGTATAGTTATCATTTATAGTTTATTCTATAGTGGAAGAAATTTGCATAAAATTAAAACCATATTTGTAACACAATATGAAAGTTAACAGGTACTAGTCTGGACGAGTGCCTTTCAGATCAATCTTTTTATTCTCCATCTCCGAAAAATAGAGATGATTTATCAAAAAATTCAAGCGCCGCTTTCAAAAATTGCAGAAGTTATAAACTAACTTTTTTTAGCGCATTTATAGTATTATTATTGTATTATACATGCAATGAAATATAAGCTAATAGGTACCCTAATAATAAATACCCGACCAGTTTATGTAAAGTTACGATTTCTACGGCACTTTCTCTCGGTTTGAGTAAGGACGTGAAATATGCCACCGTGGGCGGCTTTATGCTGGGGTGTAGGTGTAGCAATTTTAGACGTCAGGTTTATGTTTCCGCGAAATGTAGATACTAAATTGCTAAACGATGATGATCCAATGTCAAGTATATCGCCTTTGATCTAAACTCTAAACGATAAGAATGTACAGCTAAACTTGAGACCTGGGTTCGAGTCTCGTCTTTACCGATTGTGTTAAATTAATGTACCTTTGGAATATTGAAGTGGGAGGGAATGAAAGAGAGAGGAAACACATGTGCGATATTTGTTGGCACATGGTATGGTAATCTTAAAGAGATTGACCGTTGTGACCGACATTCTGTCTAGAGGACTTCAATTCGTAAACCAGTTTTATATTATCACGTGTTGCTTCTGTATATAAAATGAATAAGTTAATTTTAGATATGCCTACGACATATTGAATAGCGATTTTTGATTAGTAAACTAAAGCCCACCACATCTGTATTTAAACAAGATCCAATTAATTAAAATAATAAATAATAATGTAAGTAGTCCGAATAATCGATCTACAAATTTAAATTAATTATGCTAATTGCTTATTTAACCATGAAATTATATGCCATGTTTTTTTTTATTAATTTATAATAAGTTTATCAACTTGTCAGTCTGTCATCTATCATTGATTTATTGGTGTCACCTGCTTAGACACAAATACACACAATTTACATGCGCATGTTTTTTTTTATGGGACAAAGGGGGCAAACGGGCAGGAGGCTCACCTGATGGTAAGTGATCACCTCCGCCCATGGACATGTGCAACACCACAGGGCTTGCAGATGCGTTGCCGGCCTTTCAGGAAAGGGAGGAGGGAGAAGGACGGGGAGTGGGCCTCCCGGACTCTCACTTACCGGACGAAACGCGACAGCATAGCTGCCACTTCACGCCGGTCTTCTGTGAGAGAGTGGTACTATACGGGGCGTGCCGGCCCATTCGGCTGCTACCCGAAGGTAACAAGCATGGCATATATATTTTCATAAAATACTAGCAACTAGCCCAAGCTCCACTCGAATTCCGCCTCTTAGTACGTCTTAATTTCTCAGAGGTTTTAATTTCCTTATTAAAAAGTATTTTAAATGTTCTCTAAGACAACCAGAAAATCAATCACCATACCAAATTAAAATCCGTCAGAGATTTCTATATGGCGTTTCCAGACAGAGAGACACAAAAATTTTAAAACCATAGATCCAGCGTTCACACACATCAAATTCAACAATATTAAAAGCTACATAGCTTTTAACTATTACTAATAATTTTTCAGAGCTTATCAATCATATCTTATCATTCACAATATATAAGCTATGGCTATAAATAATGTATCAATCTATCCATCTGTGCATATAATACGAACATAATATCAAACGTTTGTGCTCAAACACACAATCGAATGTCCCAATGGGACTCGAACTCGCGACCGCTAGCACAGTAAATCATTACAAGTTAAGCCCAGAAGCTTCGTTAGTCGACCCTATAAAACTTATAATATTAAGTATTAACCTGTCATCGTTTAAGTTAAATGATCGACATACTCGAAGTTGATTATTTCTCAAGAACATTGAGAATGACTTTTATTCAAAGTGTCATAAAAAACCTCGACGGAAATGTCATAGAGCGTAGATAGTTGAACAGCCTTGGCATCATTTTAGAAATATTTTTGCCCGATCTTAACATTTTCTCTTTGTTTACAAACAATTCAAACGGTAATTAGTATTTACTTAACACGTGCGTAAACTATTTAAAAATTATGAGTATTAATCGGTTAATTAAATTCTCTAACAATTAAGAGTACCAATAGTAATAATGTATTTTAGACTCTAATTAAAAAAAAACAATCATTTTTTTATTGTTATTATGATACTTCTAACGACTTACCCTCCGTTCGGGTTCAGTACTTACATTTTAACAGTTAGTAATTATTATAGTATAAGTACATTTCTCAGAGACATTTTGCTACAGTAAAAATGCCCTAAATATTGACCCGGTTAACCAGCTATAATAACACTAAATTTCATTAAAATCTTTTCATTGGTTTTTTCGTGATGCGGTCACACACATAACAATGACTATTTCAATAAGATTTTAATTTTATTTCCCAAAACATTTGATGTACAGATTTGTATTGCTAATCAGGTAGATACATATCCGAGTCGCTTATCGTTAGATCGAAAATATTTTTAAGTGAAACTTCCTTAGAATCGTTGCGATTTGAAACTCGATGAAACGAAAATGCGTCACGGTAAAGAAAGAAATACATAAATGTATAGGATTAAGTCGGCGAGAGAATGAGATAGAATACATTCCCATGTTGCCATGGTAACCGTTGTTATTGCTGACATAGTCTTTCCATATATAATGTTTTTTTATATGTGATTGTTATAATATGCCTTATTTAATTATTATTGATTTGTTTTAATTTAATTGCGATATTTGCCAAAAAGTTTTACTTCAACCGCGCGTAAAGGTTACACGCACACATTTTTTTTACTTTTAATCTACGGTATAGTTATTCCGAATTTCATTCAAAGTAGTAAACTTGTCAAAAGTATCAAATGCAAAAAATTGTATTTATAATATTATCTTACGAACACTGTAACAGAATATTAATAAAAATCATATTCGCTGTATAAATAACGAGTATATATAATTATTATTCATTTCTTAAAGCGGAAACGCGATTACACGTAAGATAGTTTATTTTCAAAATGGACGTCTGCCAAGCGCGTCACGGCGGGCACGACCACATTTGTGCGAACGTAAATAGCTGTATAACATGAGCGATAGGCTTGGCGATGGTTATTTAAAAATTCATTGTATCTAAATTAGTTGTATTGTGCGATTTCCTCTTAACAGAAGAATAGTTAGTTGAGTTACGGAAATTATCAATATTGATCTTCAAAGTAATGTTTTTTGCTACTAATGTATGGATTATTATTTGAACTACTTGCTTAGTTAAAACTTACTAACTCACTGAAATATGTTAATGTATATTTAACATACATATAAAAAAATTCTAACTTGTCGAATCTGTACGTTGAATATTTCATGGAAATTCTTATTGAAATAGTAATTATTATCGATACAGAGGCCGAATCTATAGTTTTAGAATTCTTGTTCCTCTTGTTTTTTTCTTGTTCTTTTATCTGTCTGTGACAGCATCACGAGAAACCACTGGACAGATTTTGATGAAATTTGGTACGATGATAGCTGGTTATCTGGCTCAGGATATAGGATACTTCTTACTGCTGGAAAATATCTCAATTTTGAGGAATCTTGAGTAACCGTTAAAAACCGGCTGTAGAACATCACACGGTATGTAAAATCTTAGAATTTACTTTTTAGTCCGGGAAATGCTAATTGTATACATATAACAGTTGATCTTATAAATTATAGCACGTGTGAATAATGAGTGAAGAATATATTTTTAAAAAAGTGATTATGTAAATGTGCCTACATAATATGAATTATCTTTGACTCTTTTGGCTCAGTTTGTAGTCCTACTTGCTGCGCCAATGGTCGCGGGTTCGAGTCCCGTTAGCATTCATTTGCGTGATCAAAACGAATGTTTGTAGTTTAGTCATGGATGTTTATATTTATAATAATTTATTAGTCTGTAAATTAAAATAAATTATATTACTTTATATGGATGGAACTAGATGGTGTATAATTATTTATTTATACATATTTCTCTTCTTGAGAGATACTAAAAAGCGAAAAGTTATAAAATCTTACCTGTAAAGTTTCTCGGAAAAGATTTCTCAGTTTTGGCCATGATTGGAACAAGGTCTGAAAAAAAATAAAATTTATTAGTCATTTTTGCACATGTATTAGTCATTTAACTACGAGTAATATCTCACGAAACAGGGTTTTCTTTACAATTTACATAAAACTAAATGTAATTAAAAACACGTTCATACAAATAAGTATTTTAATAGTTAATTACGTATAATAGTTAATTATTATTATTTTTTTATAGAATATTATTTTCTTCTAATACAAATTACTATAGCAAAATCTTTAATAAAGAAAACAAAGCTTTTCGCCAAATGATATTTGGCCTCGACCGTGAATATCTTGGCTTCTAAATCAATACATTCACCAATTAGTTTCTCACGTAATGTGACTTACACACGACCTATAAAAGTATACGTCCGATACCAGCAAATATCTAAACTAAATAAACAGTAGTACGCGAATTTTTATCACTAAAGATAAGGTACTAGTACCTTGTGTCGGTAAATTGATATCAATGTTAGGTATCGCTTAAAGTACCATTGATTCAATGAAAAGTTTCATACATATAGAGTATAGTCAACCAAGCACGCTTTTTGAAGCACTTTAAATAAACTTTTGTATAGTTGTAAGTTTATTTTATAGCATACTTTTTATATGTGAAATAAAACAAAATTTTAACTATAATCTTAATATATATATTTCTTGTGTGCGTGTGTATGTGACTGAACTCCTCCTAAACGACTGGACCGATTTTGATGAAATTTTTTGTGTGTGTTCAAGGGGATTTGGGAATGGTTTAGATTCACAATTTTGTCCGCTGGAGAATGTTTTTTTAATTAATTTTTAATTTATTAGTAGTTGTTGATTTTGGACATAATAGTTGTTGATCGTAGACAGGACAACGTCTGTCGGGTCCGCTAGTATATTATATGATAATGTAGATTGTAGGTGTTAAATTAACACCTCACAATTACTTAAAATAATAATTAATTTTTAATTATTTATCGAGGCATTTTCTCGCAGTAAAGACTCAATTATCAAGTAAATCAAGTAGACTCGAGAAAACAGGACTCGGATAACCAGCTCGGATACCAGATTTCATGAAGGTTTTGAATAAGATTTTCCAAAAAAATTTAATGCACAGAGATTCAACTGAGAATTTTATCATAGTCTAATGTATAAAAAAAAATTATAATTTTGAGATTTGTCCATAAAAATTGTACATCTCGATCTAATAACTTCATATTGAATTTTAATCGCTTATTATTTTGCTCACTGTATTTCGGGCACCGTTACTCATACGAGACGAGGCGCCATAACGGACCGTCTCTTTGCGATACGTTTATCAATAATTATATCAAGGACCAATTGACTAGAGACGCGCAATTTAGATCTATTTATCATAGATTAATTTAAGCGTTAATTTATCTTACAATTTTGCCAAAGGGAAATAGTTTGGATTCCTTTTTTCTAAGCGACATAAAATGCAGAAAACGAGTAGACAGTTATGATTTCATTTATTATTTAACAAAGTTAAAAATTATTGATCGATAATTTTGATTGAATTTGTGTTTTTACAATAATGGAAGTAGTTTTGAAATATTAATCTGGTCGATAGTTACTTCATTTTTTATAGTAATATTTAGGTAGGTATATAATAAATATGGCAGATAACAATCGTCGCGAATATGAGAGGTGAAAGTGAAAATATTCGACGTGAACGATATTCGCGCGATCTATTTTGGTCGGTATCAAGGTTAAACCAAACATCTTGAGTTGGTAGTATGGTCATTGGTCAGGGCTAAGTTTTTAAACTCAACGTAATTTAATTATTTATAAATATTAAATTGCCGACTTTTAATATACCTATCATATATTGATTATTTATTATTATACAAATATATTAATATTAATATACCTAAGTACATATAATATTTTTGTCCTTTCATACAAAAATTACATTTTAATTAATTTCATAACTTATCGATGTAGTTTTTACTTTTGAATGAAATATATTACTTTATTATACGATTCTGATTTCTGTACATTTACTATTTGTGGGAAAATCTTATTGTATTAGTCATTATTTAATTATTATCGATACAGAGGACGAATCTATAGTTTTTAGGATTTTTGTTTGTCTGTGACCGCTTCAGGAGAAAACCACTAAACATATTTTGATGTTTGGTATGATGATAGCCTTGCCATACTTGCTGGACCGAATAGGTGACAACTTTATTAAATAACATAGGTAGGTACAGTACGACCAAATTTTTAAGATATTTTCATTCATAAAATTTAAAATCTTCTAATTTATTTATGTAACACCTTTGACTATAAATAAGACTTTCACTTAATTTAACAGTAAAAAGTAAAACCAAGTGAATAATAAATAAGTCATTAAACTGGAGGTTTACGATACAATATTTCAATCCGTTCAGTATGTAGCCCGCGTGGTGGTAGAACAATGTCTCAGCGACCGGTATGTTAATAGAATGCAAAGCATATTATACTCACATGACTCTATACTCTATAGTAGGTACGTGCATTTTTAAATAAAATTAAAAAGTAGACGACCGTCTGGGGTTTAACGAAACCGGTAGTGGGTTCACTGTCCGACTAATCTAAGGACTTTAATCCGATTTACATACATGTAATAGTCGTAAGAATCTGCCATATCTAGGTAGGTATTATTATTATTAATGTGAATGTAAGTTTGTTTAATACGCTTTCACGCGAAAACTACTGAACCGATCATCATTAAACTTTGTACAAATAACCTCCAGGTAGGTCACATAAGCTAATGCTTTTATTATAATAAGTCATATTATAAATGACTCACTTGTTTAATAACATCATAGTTTTTTTAGTTTTGCAATGTAAAAATGGTACCTAATTAATAATTAATAATTTTTAATAATTTTTAGGTCACCGACCTCAAAAAAATTTTTTTTTTTATTTTAAACAGACTTCAAAAAACTAGGAGGCGCTGAAGCAGGTTTTTGTATTTTTATGTGTTCTCGTTTAACTCAGATATACTTACCTTCATAACCTACATAACCTACCTACGGTTTTTTTCGAAACTTTTTTGGTTTATTCGAAAATAACCGATTAATATTTTCTATAGTAAATTGAAACAAGTTTAGTTCTCTTTATTTTTTAGTATCACGAATACTTTTATAATGTGAAACCAACTTGGCTATGCACATTATTAAAAAAAAATTTAGTAAAATCGATCAAACTTGACTAAATATCGCATAAATTACACGAAATTATACATGAATTCACTTCATATTCTCAAGTCGGCCAAGAAGTCATATTATAAGTACCTTTTTAACTAAAAAAATATTTAAAATAAATTAATAAGTATAAGTTTGTGATTGACGAGATGATTGTTCAGTTGTTAATTGTTATAACAGCAACAGCTCACTGTTCTATTTGTTAAGCTGGTACCTACCTACCTACGTATTTAATTTAAACAAATTAATATTTTTAATTATCAAAGAGCTTGAATAACATACATTTTTACTAACAATATTTAATTATTTAAAATTATTAAGTAGGTACTGTATAAGGTGTTTTAAGATTAAATTTTCTAAAATTTAGGTAGCTAATGAAGCTGGTTTAATACCCAGGTCTTACATTTCTGATATTTTTTAGTCATATGATAATCACAAAACGAAACCAACCTGTATTTCTGAGAGAACCTTAGCATGTTATCGAAAGATTAAGTCCGCCAAACCGTACTTGGCCAGCGTGGTATACTATGGCCTGACAATAGAGCTGAATACAATTAAAAATTAATCTTGGTCCTGACCCTTAATACACCATGAATAGGCGCCTTAATGGCGTGTAATGCTATAAATATTCTCATGGCATTGTCGTTACAGCTACGCAGGTACTTTCTTTAGGTACATCACACATTTCATTCGGATGACGGTTGTTGCTTGATAACAATAATATGTAAATTTGTAAAAGTTTATTTACTTATAAAAGCGCCATCAGCTGTCGGAAGGAGTATACCTAATATAGACGGCTTTTTAACATTTTCTTCAACTAGGTTTTATAAACGTTCGTTTGTGTCATACCTATAAAATATTTGTAGATAATAAAATAATAACTATTCGTTCCTAGTTTCATCATGAAACAAATTATATAAAAGTGGGTACTAGATTTTTTGTAATAATAAAATTACTTTCATTGTTAAATTGAAATACATATTCTAATAGTTTATTTTATACAAAATCAATTCTACATTACAAAATATAATTATATGGGGGTACTTCTCCCCTAAATTCACACAACTTAAAAATAAATAGATCTACCTAAAATGTATATTAATAAAGGCGATTATAGCATAACTTTTTTTTAAATAAGTAGCACTTGGCAATGCAAGCCCCTATTAGCGTGTAATACTACTAAACCATAGGGAAACGAGGTTTTATATAGATTGATTAATTATTATAGATTAGAAACAGCTCTATTGTAGTTAATGTGAAGAAGAAAGAACTATATTTTTATTTGAACTTTGCAAATGTTAACGTGGAATTTCGGAATAACCGACATCTAGCAGCTGTTACTTTAAAATGTGTGAGATATATACCTACATTACATTAATACTATTGCATTTTAAAATGCCTACCCTATTTAAAATATTTCAGTATCGCTAAATGGATACATATAAAAATAAAATTCTTAGAATAACTTTAGATTTTACTACTCACCGTCGAATTAAATTAAGACACTAAACTTAAATAAACACTAAACTATTATAGATAGGACACTCAAAAATGCTTATACTAACGTATAAAGTAATCTAAAATTATAAAGTTGCACTTTTAATTAATAAATAGAATTTTAAATTACTAAGCTACGTGAACTCGATTCGAGAGTTACACACCCAACACCGGCAAGCGCTGAAACCCGACTAATGCGACATCAAGTGGCGAGCGCTCAAAATACATTTCAATGGATTACGTTCCGTTTGTACTTTGTAATAAAGGGTTTCATTCATAGCAGCACCAACGTAATTATTTTTATTACTACATCTTATCTTATTTATTACGTATCAAAATTGAAATAAATTAGATTTAGTATATTCATAAAAATTTGCATTGATCGGTTATTTATAATGAGACCTTATTTTATTGTAGGTATCAATAATTGTTATAAATAAACTATTTTTGCTAATTTACGTATTGGAAATAAAAAATAATAAGCTTACATTACCTAGACTCTAGAACCTTGAGGTATAGTGGTATACCTAAAACAAATGAGTTCAAAGAAATTTGTTGACTGGCGCCGTCTTGGCGGCAAACGTCCGATGGCGGGACGGCTTCTCATTGGTTGATCAATGACAGGCCTCCATGTTCAAAATGGTATGAAGAATTTGAATTATTAGAAAAACGAAACGTACTCATAATGTGCAATGTAATTGCAAGGTAATTTAAATATTCGTATTTTTCCTCTAAATATTTTTTTTTCAGATTTTTAGTTTTTTTTATATCGATGATAAAAGTGATTTCAATATTTCGAATTAGCAATTCCAAAACATATGAAGCGAATGTTTTAAAATAATTAAAATACCTACCCTCAAAAATTTATATATTTTTTAATTCTAACTACCGGTTTCAAGAAATCGGTTTCAAGAAATTTTATCACATTAGTTGGGCTTGGGATATCAAAAAGTATAGTTGAAATAGTTAAACCACTGGAAATTTTAAGACTTTTGTAACTTAAGAATTATGTATAAATATTTTATTTACGCATTAATTTATTATAAATCTTAATGACTTTAAATTGAATAAATATAAAATTAATGTGGTAAATTTTTATTTTCGTTATGGCGTCAGCGAATTTTTTAACTGTAAAAACACATCTATCAGAATTTAAGAGTAGCTCTGACAAAGATACAATAAGCGAGGTGAGTTCTTCTTTATAATTTTTTAAAAGTTTTGGCCGTTATTGAATTCTTTATATTGTATGTAACAGTTATATTAATTACCGCATATCCGCCATGTTGATTATACTTAGCGTGGTTATTTTTTGGGTGTATAGACTATTAATAATTTTCTTATTTAATTTTTAATTAGTAGAATAAATGTGTATACATTGTACTATTTCATTACTTAAAACAGGCATCTGAAAGTGGTACGAGTAATTCTGTGACTTCATCCGAAGACTTACAGAAATTAGCAGTAATACTTGGATTAAATAGTGCTGAGGATGTATATCAAGAAAGGTTTCGTGTGGACAGGCGCCGATTGGAAGCGATGCTGGCTGGTAAATAGTTACTAAGTATATTTCAAAATTAATTTAACATTGCATCTTTGCGGAGAAAATACATCATTATGAAATTACAAATATAAGTTACTACTCACGCATTGTTAATTTTACCAGTAAAGTAACTTTCATGGGTAATAATTGTCGAAAAGGTAGAATGACGGTTGTAAGGGTTTTGAGGTTTTTTAAACCCTAACCTGTTGTGACCATACTTTATAAAATGTATGCTTAAATTAATTTTATATTACAGATAATTTGGAAGAATCCCAAACTGCTCAAGCATTTTTTCATAGGGTAAGAGATCATTTATCGATTCTTAATTTCAATTCAATCTTATACGTACGTACGTACCTATGTAATAATAACTCTAATTAGTATCGTAATGTAGCCCGTAGCCTCTACTTAAATAGGTACATACGTGCTATAAGTTAGAATTGATTAGAATTAATGATCTGCTGTTATAATTTAAATATTTTTAGGTCATGAATGAAACAAATACGTTAATAAACTGGCCCGCACGACTTAAAATTGGAGCTCGATCGAAAAAAGGTAAGTGAAGATCAAATATCCGATGTAGTATAAATCGAGGAATGTATATTTTTTAAATATTTACCTTAATATTTTTATTATACCTTAATATATATTTTTTTTGGAAATAAAAAAGTATCTATTTAACTTGTATGTATGGTAACACTCATTTTATTGTTTTAAATGATTTTCATTGCAGTGTACAGCATGGAATGAAAAGCTTTTTTATCCTTTTGTTATTAATTTTCGAAATTCCTTTCTTTTATAATTCACAATGTAACAATGTGATGTTAAACTTATGCAAATAAAAAAATATATAAATAAAAATGATTAAGTATCCTTATTTTGAAACGTACATTTTTTTAAATTAACGTCCACCTGTAAAGAAATTTTGGCGGGATGGCGCCAAATAGCCCGCGCGCGGCGCCCGTCTGGCGCGATATTATTTTAGTTAAAAATTTTTGATTTATTTCATTTACATTTTGCAACCGTTAGCTATTACACGACTTTTTATTCTATTTTTTTTTATAATTTTAAATGTATTAAAAATGGTTTTTACGAATAATTATGATGAAGTTTATGAAGTTATTAAGAAAATACGGGATAACAATTATGCAGAGTTATTACAAATTTTAGGTTAGAACAATTTGTGTCGTACAAAAGTGCATTTTATAATTTTTAAAATTATGTATCAGTGATATTGTGTGCATATAAATAACTTATTGGACTTTCATCTAGATCCTCATGTGCGTATTGCTGGTCGTCCGGATGATGTGAAGCTAGCACGGGAAAAAATTATGCAGTTACTGGATACAAGAGTATGTAAAATATTATTGTTTAAAATTCACATAACATTCAAATTGGTCTACTTTAATGTGTTGAAATTTGAACTCTACATTTTTTGTAGTATGCAACAGAAAACATTTAAACGCGAAAGATAGCGATTATCATACAGTTCAACTATTTTTTTATGAATATCCATTTAAATTGTTACAATATTTTATTGATTTAGTATAAGTCAACTGAAGTAAAATATTTATTCTTCGTAGAGTAATCGCGTGACTATGAAGATTGATGTCAGTTACACAGACCACTCGCACATTATTGGGAAGGTAAGTGTTATTTTATAATTTTTAAGTCTAATGTAATAAACTTTAGTTAAATGTAGTTTCCTACATAATATTTGAAGCTAGAAGCTTACCCTTGCCACATCCCTAGCCCCTAGGTGCCGAACAGTAGCATACGTATTTTACTGTAGTTAGATAGTACATAATTAAAGGTATACAAATACACACATTTATAAAAATAAATAAATATTTTGTAACACTAACACAGTAGCATTTAGTTCCATGGTAAGCTACGAGGCTTATATTAAATAGGCCAGGTGTTAATATACACTACATAATAATTTATTATATAACTTTAATTTTAAGTAACTACATACAATATACATATTACAAATATATTATAATACAAGTAGGTACGTATGTCTGTAATTTTAGAGTTTATTTTCGATTTCGTATAACAATATTATATTATGTAGGTACTTTGATTACCATGAAATCGTATATTTTTCACTTCACCAAGCATGACATCTTACTATTGTAATATTTATTATACATTCCTAATTTTATGCGCTAAGTAGATGATAATTTGTATGCGGGTAGATAGAGATAGAGCAAATCTATGGAATAAAATGACTTTGCAAGCAAGGTTGTTATATACACGCTTACAATTAAAGTGAATCTTTATTTAATAATTAGTGTAAATTTTTTTGTTATTGATATTTATACTAGCGAGTAGTTGTTTCGCTCGGGCTCGTTCAGTTAGTAAATGTAGTACCTACATAAACTTGACGAATTAAAAACTAAAACCTTCTTCTTGAATCACTATCTATTAAAAAAACCGCATCAAAATCCGTTGTGTAGTTTTAAAAATCTAAGTATACATAGGTCGGCTTTGTTTTATACTATGTAGTATGTAGTGATTTTATATTATTTCGTTTTCTACCTACGACAAGAATGGAACAACGAACTGTCTAAATACATATTAGGTTTTTTAAGTTATTTTTACTGTATGGTAAATGATTTATATTTTAATGGGAAAGGCTTTAAAAAAAATAATAAGACAACAACAGACACTAGGTCTCTTCTGGAATGTGTACAATAACTTCGCTCTACAAACATTTTATGATCTGTATTCACTAATGCACATATTACTAAGTATATAGTTTAAGTACGACATTTGTTTTTTAAGAGATGTCTGAAGAAGGACATTATACATAAGGCGTTAGTTAAATTTTAAACCTTGGATATTATAAAGCTTTAAGCCTCTTCGAACGATTCACCCTTGCAAGTTGCATCACTCGGGTGTCTTTAGTTAGAACAGTGAAGTGCCAGTGAAGGTCCAGACAAACAGACACAGGCAAAAATATTAAAAATTGTACTTATCTTATAAACTATACAGAGTATAGCAACTCACCCTTGCTTTACTCAGGTTCGTCCCTAGATTTAGCGCGAGCGAAGCCGCAGTTTCCGCTAGTATATGTTTATAAATAGATTATAGCCTTTGTGATATACTGATGTGTAAGCTATATTATTGTAAAGTTTCATCAAAATCCATACAGTAGTTATTGCTTGAAAGATAACAAACGTACATATATTCTTACAAACTTTCGCGTTTATAATATTAGTAGGATAAATAATAAATACATTTCGTAAAAAAATAATATTGATGTTACAAACAGACAATTCAATCTTTTTATATTGAGATGATAACTGCTGTTGTCACCAACATGTACTATACATATTTCACCTTTACAATAGTTTATCAACGGATCTACTTGTTTTCAATAATAATTATTTTTTACTGCAATAACCTTCGTGGATGTTAAGTTAATAATGAATTTGCATAAATTAAACAGTTTATGGTTATAAAAAGCCTTTATATGCACGCATCTATGCAAAAATATTTATTTATTAACATTTTGTATATATCTATATGGAAAAAAAATTAGAGATTAAAATTTATGTCTGTTTGCTTGTTCTCGTTAATCACTGAAACTGCTGGACAGTCTAACAGGACTTTCACTTGCAGATAGCTAATGTTATCAGAAGTAATTTAGGCTACTTTTATTTAAGAAAAATAATGAGGACACAAAAAATTAAAACGTACCTAACGGACGAACGACAAAGAAAGGGAATAATTATTTGAATTCGAACTTTTAATATAAAGTATATTATGTTCTTTTTAATTTTTAAAGCTTTAAATACCAATTAAATAGCACTTTTCGGTTTAAATATTACGTCATTCGCTTCAGACATCTCTTGAAAAACAAATTACTCAACCTATATTAATCTTAATGAGTCTACGTCAACACATATGTATGTACATTGTACATACTTATTATTTAGTACTCATAAAACTAAACAATAGAATTTGAGTCATTATGAAATCATATTGTTTTACATTTTCAAGTTTCCAATCTACCTTAAGATATAAATGTTATGTGCATTTGTGATTTGGTCTGGCTGAAAACGTTTTGCGGTTAAATGGCGCGAGTTATTTTTGTATCTGAATCTCTATAGGGTCGAATGTTGAATTTGTTACGTATGTATTTGTATTTTTTTTAATATAATAATTATAGTATAGTACTTCATATAGCTCTGCCTGTATAATAATTTGATATGTTTAGGAATATACCTATAAAATTTTTCAGAAAAAGAAACAACTTCAGTAATGTTATAAATTTGAAAATTTTGGGTGTTTTATATATTTGGGTGGATGTTTTTTACGCAATCACGGCAGAAAGGCTGAATGAATAAGAATGAAGTTTAGCACCGAGATAAAGTATAGGCTGGAATAGCACATAGGCTACTTTTGACCTTGAAAATACTTAGGTATAGGGGTACCGGGTAGTAATGTTTTTTTCACTTTTATTTACTGACAAGCAAGGGTGTGTTTTATTTACTATCTATATTAAAGTTTGTTTGCAAGTATGTTTGTTATGTTGTATGTATATGGACCAAGATAAGTTATTGTACCTAAGGATGCAAAAGTTGCGATGCGAAAGCGAAGCAATGGCAAGAAATTAGTAAATTATAGTCGGCCTAATTTATGCAGAGAATAATATTTATTAATTATGATATATTTTAAGGGTGGTTTAACAATAAAACGCGTAATGGAAGAAACTGGATGCCACATCCATTTCCCGGACTCGAACAGAACAAGTACGCAGGAGAAAAGCAACCAAGTGTCCATCGCAGGCGATATGGAGCGCGTGGAGCGAGCGCGGGCTAGAGTGCGGGTTCGTATTAATTGTTGCTAATACATATCTATTATTTTTTATAAATATAGATAAATAATATGCCTCTGTCTGTTACCGTTTAACATTTAAATAGATAAATAGATTTCGGTAAAAATGGCCAAAGGCTTGGATTGCGTACGAATAAAGCCGCAGGCAAAACTAGTCGCTTAATATATTTGTATGATTAATAAAAATAATCTTACTTTATATCTGATATCCCACAGCTGGGCTCAATGGTGGGAAAGGAAGCCTAACGCTGGTCATATCATTAGAGGACTTCCTGTATCTATAGAAAAAAAATTTAACTCAAACTAATCACTTAATATCATTTTTTTCCACATTGTATCCAGGCTTTAACTCCGCTGGTGTTCTGCTTCGAGCTGCCCATCGTAGCGCCGTCTCAACCATTACCAGATATCAACTCTCCCTACGTTCAACAAATACAAGAGCAATACAATGTTCAGGTAAAATTACAAAGATATACGTATCGTAAAGTTTTAGTAATCCTACGAAAATAAAATAGCAATTTTGTTTTCTTAAGATATAGAAAGTATGAAAATCAAGGTTTTAAGAAAAAAATATTTACCTACTTTTTTTCATTTAAAAAAAAAGAAATTAAAAATAAGTGTATAATGTACATGTAAATAATATATTTTAATTCATACAATGTTGTGTCAAGTACTTATATAAATATTGTAAGTTCATACAAATTATCACTGCGTCTTAATGTAAATTAAAGAAAACGAAGAATAAAAGTAAAATACAAGTACGAAAGTAAAAATAATAAAATACATATTATGTAAAGTATACTATCTATCACTTTTTGTATACTTTGTGTCCACTCACTAAGTTCAAAGTTTTATATTTTGTATGAGTATGTACTCGTATATAATGGTGCGTGTTTGAAGCGCTCTATCTAATAAGTAATAACTAATTAATAACATTTTCTTGGATTTACACATATTTATAAATAATCGTCATTTTTTCGGTCTTTGTCGTATTTGTATTCTGTATTTATTTGAGACTACTATAATCAATATTTCTTCAAATAAAAAATACTAGACGCATCTTGATTTAAAATGAAACAAAACCAAAATCTATATAGCAATTTATTAAAATAATGTGTGTGTAGGTGATGCTGCGCAACCGGCCCAAGCTGCACGCCAACCTGCTGGTGGTGAAGGGCGTGCAGTGGGAGGTGCACGCCACCATGGAGGCCACCACGCTGCTCATGAACTACATGTGCGGCCCGCTCGCGGTGAGTTCTAACCACGTACTCAATATTCATATTGTAATAAGCAGAATAAGACATGTTTTACAAACAGGTACAGATTACAACAATACTCACTATGCAATGAGAACGTATAACATATAAGTTATGTGATGATTTAAAAATCCCATTAAACTTAGTCGCTTTTAAATATGCACTACATTCTTTTTATTGAGTTCGTATTAAATTTTAATTTAATACGAACTCAATAAAAAAATTTAAACTCAAAAAAAGAATTTAAAAAGAATTTTTAATTTAATAATTAATAAAAAAGTTGCTGCTATAGTGTGAAACCTACATCAGTAAACTACAAAATAATAAAAAATAAAAAAAACGTCTTATACTTAGAAAGAAATACTAAAACTAATAACTTGTATGTAATAAATCATTCTTTAATTTCGAAATTTATCATTTTTTTTTAAATTAAATCCCAAAGATCCCTATCAATATAAGCAAAGAATTTAACTTTATAGTATAAAGCAATAATTTCCATCCCCCAACCCAGAGCCAAACCCAAGTGCAGATGAGCCTGGAGATCTCGCCGATGCACCACGGCGTGGTGGTGGGGCGCGGCGCGGAGCAGCTGAAGGTGATCATGAAGGGCACGGGCACGCAGATCATGTTCCCGGACGCGGACGACCCCAACATCCCCGCGCTGCGCAAGAGCTGCGTCACCATCACGGGGCAGATCAAGGACGTGTATGCTGCTAGGCAGCAGCTCGTGGTTGGTGATATTAGTATTTCTATTTAGCAGTTTTTAACGTACCATTGCTGGGCACAGAGCTCCCATTCGTCAGTCCCTAGCACTACGCTGGGAGATAGGCTTCCCTTCAATGCGAGGAGGATCATGCCATAGTCCATCACGCTGGCCTATTGCAGGTTGGCGGACTGAGCATGTCCTTCAAAAAACTTTCTAGGTTCTCTTATAGGTACAGATTTCCTCACGATGTTTTCCTTCAACCTAAGACAAGTGGTTATCATGATAGAAATAATTCTCACGTGAAATTTCAAAGGTGCTAGACCGAGTTCAACATCTTCGATTTGAGAAAGAGCTGTGTGACTTTCAGAACAGCTCATGTTAAGTAAGTAAAGGGTTTGTTCAACCCTCAGGTTTCATAAACCTTGCTTCTTGGCGCTAGTTAGTATTAACATAGCAACAAAGACGAACGAAGGAAAGTGACCACAACAAGGTCTGTGTGACACTAACCTTCAACATTTCTCAAAAGCGTAAGGCTTATGAAATTAAGGTCCTTTGTTGTATTGTAGGTAGTAATAAAAAACAAGTTCTGTACAAAAAGTTTTAATTTTATCACTTTTATCTTTCAGGAAACTAGCATACGTTGAATAAAAAAGAAAATTTAATATTTCAAACTAAAACTAATCCTATTATATACATCATTAATTCTGATAAAACTACCATACGTACGTACCGCATATTTGTATGGTGGTATTAGAAATAAGAGTTACATCAACCAATAAAATGTAATTAAATTGCTTAGTCCATGTTACTACTTTTCGAGTCTAATAGTATAATTAATTATCAGTAAACGCTGTAAATGATATCAAGTACTCACTTTGGGACAGTGTCACATTACATCATCATAGTAGGATTTTCGACCTTCGACATTACCCCTCCATTCGACCTACTTCGTCATTACCCTGGTTAATTTGTGTATTTACTATTTCTCCGTATTATGTCGTTTCAGGTGTGGTTCTAGAAAATGGCGTGTTCAAGGAAATAAACAAAAACACTATTACATATCTACCTATATTCTATGATAAATATTTTATAAATACTCATAAATTAATATAGGTGTACATTAAAAAAAAATATATTAAAATTTACTTTCAGTGCATTCGATATACTTTACTATTTAAGCAAAGCCTATGAAACATAGTCGGCCAACGGAAGCGATAGCCAGCCCAAGCTGCCATACACTCGCTTGGGACATTAGTGTATGGCAGCTTGGGCTGTCACGTCCTTTGGCCGACTATTATGATTTAAGTAAGTTCCCTATATAATTATTTGTACAGCATATAAATTTTCGCATTACTATTATTTTATTAGCGTCGTTATATATTATTTTTTTAATTAAATTGGTTAGTGAATAAGAATATCGTAATTTAGCGGTCTGATTGGGAAATGAAGTTCAGGTTCCACAAACGAAGACTTAGGTTAAGGGCTTTTTTACTTAAAGCACGGTTCAGAAATAAACGACTTTTTAAAGTTTACCGGTTGTATCGTCAAACTTTGCATTGTTAAAAACAATCGTTTCTACGTATTTTTTTTTTTTATCTGTGCTACGTATACATATTGCATAATGAAAGAAAGCTTTCGACGCTTACACTTGACCTGGGCCTATAGCCAACCGGCATTCGTTATGAAGCGATTCGATTTCTACAATCGTCATCGCTTAAACGCAGCGTATGCATCTTGAACTTTAAATCACTAGTAATTGAAATGAATGTACATTGTCTACCATCATCTATTCGTTGACAACAGATCACGTGACATATCTAAGGCATAATATGTCAAACCCATACATTTTGAACTTTTCTACTATCGCTTTCGCTAATCGATTGTTACTTTGTCTAGGCCCTCTGTACTTAATAGAATTTTGATGAAAAAAAAAAACAGTACAAATGTACCTACATAAAACCACCATACGCCATAGCAAAAATCCTCGCCGATTTGAAGGCCATATCACTTGCTCGTAGCCTCGAAACGTCAATCCGATGTCACATTAATTGATTTGCCTCTACACCCGAATTTGCACGCGCCAGTACATGCTCAGTACTTCAAGGTCTGTAGGTCAATACGCATTTTTAGTAGCTACATGGTATTATTCGAGGTGATGTCACTTGTAAAAACGTTCATGTTTTTTGTACATGAACATTTTTTTTATTTGCTTGTTGCCTTGATTTTCAGATATATTCATTATTCAGGCATTCACCATTTTATTTATGTACATCCATAAATTATGTCAAATTTAGTTCATAATAATTTGGATAGTTCTGATTTAGTTACCTAGGTATCTACAATCAAGATTTTGTCGATACATAACAAAGTTCACATATTACATACCATATGCAAGTAGAACGATTACCATTATTGCAAATACATTTCAATACCATTAGGGAACATTAATTAAATGATTACGTGAGCCTAAAATGGAAGGGGAAGGAAAGGTTTAGTAAAATCTCATTTAAAAATTTAAAAATTAACTTCTTATGCCCTCAAATATCCTCTTATGTCCTCAAACGACCTATGATGCCCTCAAGTAACCCCTGATGCTGTATCCCGCAGGGCAGCCTGCCGCTGGTGGTGATCTTCGACGTGGCGGAGGAGGCGTGCCGCGTGGAGGGCGAGGCGGCGGCGCGCCTCATGGACAAGCACCGGGTCTACATCAGCGTGCGCCGCAAGCCCAAGCAGGGCATCGCCTCCGTCGTCATCAAGGGCATCGAGAGGTGTGCTGGTGAGGACACATTCTTTTACCACATACTATATTCATATTTCATGTCCATTAGTGTCATGTCATGCTGGGCACGAGCCTCCCTCTAATATGAGGGAATTAGGCCATAGTCCACCACGCTAGTCAAGTTCGGGTTGGCAGATTTCACATGTTTTACGAAAACTTGCCAGATTCTCTCAGACATGCAGGTTTCCTCACGATGTATTCCTTTACCGTAAGACAAGTGGTAATCATGTTAGAAATGGTTCGCACATGAAAATATCAGAGGTGAGAAACTCGGATTTGAACCATCATTACTCGGTTATCCAAGCAAGCGCGTTACCACTGAGCTACGGCTACCACTTGTCTGTTAACGTAATTGGCATGTTAAAATGATATTAATGTTTCATGCTCCTCAAGTGTAATTGATCACAAGTTATATTTCTACTAATGGGAAGTTTTATTGAGTGCAATAAAACGTAAACTCGTACGTACCTGATTAAAATATTATGTACAATTTTTTAAACTACTTCTACCAGTTTTTTTTTTTTTGGGTATAATAGTGGGTTCATATTTTTTTATGTACTATTATCAAACATGATCTAGATCTATTAATGTAATTATATTATTACTATCATATATAAAGAACAACTGATGTTATATTTCACTTTTGCTAGACACGCATGTAAAATGAAATAATACTTATACTCGCCTTCATGTTTGTCTAATAGTATATTGAATTCAGATGTTAAATTAAATGAAATATTCCTTAAGGCCAAATATAATTTCACTCCACGTAAAACCAGGTGACATATACGAAGCAAGACGCGAGCTCCTCGGCAACAAAGAAGCATCGATCACGGCGGAAATCCCCGAGTCCTACAACATCCCCAGCATCAGCAACTCGATGCCCAACTTCGCCCCCTTCAACCCGTTCTCCCCGCACTCCCCCTACATGTACAACCCGCCCACGCCGGGCGGCTACGCCCCGCTGTCCCCCGTCATGACGTCACCCGTGTTCCCCAGCTGGATGGTGCCGTCTCCGCAGCCCAGGCCCGCCCAGTTCCACTTCCCCACCTTGCCCAATGGACCGGTGGTCTTCAAGAACCAGGGGTCCTGGAACCGTGAGTACTAGCTCTCTTGTGTATTAATAAATAGTTTTAAATTAGATCTTTTAGACTATATGTTATTTTAGCATTTTCCGTGGCTCCGCCCGCGTTTAAAGACTGGAAATCAAATTCTTAAATTTTAGATATTATTAATAAATTTTATACCGTGTGATGTTCTTATCCGGTTTGTAACGGTTTGTTGAAATTTACCAGAAATTAGATATTTTCTAGCAGTTAAAACTATCCTATATGTTGATCCGGATATCATCGGATCATACCAAATTTAGGTATCATCCCTTTCATCAAAATCTATCCAGTGGTTTTCACAGACAAACAGTCCGACAAAATTTCTAAAACCTATAGTTATTGTTATGCTAATGACTATTTCAATAAGACTTTAAAAAGAAATAATAAATGCACAGATTTGATTAAATTCGAATTTTATTATATTACTAGCGGTGCCCGCGGCTTCGCTCGCGCTAAGAATGAATAAAATAAAAATTTTTGCTTATATACCTACTGTTACTTATAATGTACCAAGGACTGATTCCCCATTTAAAGTTCTGGCCCTCTTTTCTGAAAACTACTGTGTAGCATCCTGCCGTGCCGCCACTGCTGCGCTTTCTAAAACTTATTTCCTATTTTTAACCAATTTTGCTACTATGTGTATCATAATTTCTTTGTGTGTTTTTCGTTAATGATAAACTGATGTACGTGGTTCATTGTTATGGACTTATGGTAAAAATTACTGTTAAATATTTCTCCTACGCAAATTGTGCCACCCCCGTTAACCCCCATAGGGGTTGATTTTCAAAAAACGCTTAGATATGTATCTCATAATTTGTATCGCAGAGATGAAACTGAAATAATTTCAGTTTCACGCAAAATATTTCAATAGAATTAAATTTTCCATACAAACTTAGCCACCCCCTTTAACCCCCAATGGGGGTGAATTTCGAAAAACCCTGAAATACGTGTTTCAACATTTGTACTAAAAAGCATTAATTCAAAGTTTCATGCAAAAATGTGCAATAAAAATATTTTTCTCATACAAACTTTGCCACCCCTTTTAACCCTTTTAGGGGTTGAATTTCCAAAAAATAATATGCCTATTTCCTTCTCATGAATGCAAACTATCTACATACCAAATTTCAGCAAAATCGGTTGGGTGGTTTAGGCGTGAAAAGGTAACAGACAGACAGACAGACAGACAGAGTTACTTTCGCATTTATAATATTAGTATGGATGTGTACCTATCCAGGGTTTTTTTTGTGGGGGCACAAGGGGGCACGCAGTACTGCCAAAGGAAATATCGAAAATATCAAGAAATTTCTATAAAAACTAGACTTGAAAGAAATTTAAAAAAATCAGTAAAAATCAATTTTGTAAATTTTACAAAAAAAAAGTTTTTTTTCCTCAAAATACAGTGGCAAGGGGTGAGGAGGATGTACAAATAATTATGGACTCACTAGCGTGTCCCCAAAATAGAAGTGACAAAAAAGCCTGTGTGTATCCATGTTAAGATTTGAAACAATTTATAGCAAATCAAATACATATTATTAAGTAAAAATATTTTATATTACTTCAATATGGTTTTAATTTTTATCTTATGTTAATACAATATTAATGTACGGAACATTTCAGCACTATCAGGCATGCAAGACGGGGGAGGGAACATGTCTTGTCTACAGATGCCTCCGGAGCATAGACATGTAAGTAAAATAATATACTTTTCTATATAATTTAATACTTTTTTATATAATTTAATCTAAACCGTGACAGCCAGCCCAAGCTGCAATACACTCGCTTGGAACATTAGTGTATAGTAGCTTGGGCTGTCACGTCCGTTGGCCGACTATATGTTTCATAGGCTTTGCCTATGCCTTAATAATAAAATCTAATTTTAAAGCCTAATCATGATCTTTATAGTTAAAAAGAAACGAGTTGAATAAAATTAAACATAATACAACATTTCAGATTACGCAGTTGCTAAATTCGAGCTCGCAGGCGAGCAGCGGCTACCAGAGCAACTTCACCGGCAGTTCAGTCTCTCTGGACACACAGAATATATCTGGTAAAATATAAAATGGCTTCTATTTCTAAACAGTATAAAAACTGGTTTTGACATACCTAATACATGGTTTAATATGCCTGATGCGGTAAGAGTACTGAGTGCCTCTTTAATGTCTTCTCCTGCGAATAGGATGATGAGATAAGAGATGAAGCGTAAAGGAGGAAAGAGGTTTGATCACTACATATTATAAAACAAAGTCCTCCGCCGCGTCTGTCGGTCTGTTCGCGATAAACTTAAAAACTACTGCACCGCATTTCATGCTGTTTTCACAAATGGATAAAGTGGTTCTCGAGGAAGGTTTTAGCATATAATTCATGTTTTTATATACATTTACTAGCAGAAACTGCGGCTTCGCTCGCGCTAAATCTAGTGATGAACCCAATAGAAGTAAGGGTGAATCGCTTGTATTTAATAAATATCTATGATTTTCCTCTATACAGCAGGCGAGGGCAGCAACGTAGTGTCTCCATCGGTGTCGCCTATAAGCAAGATGAACAGTCCCACTCCGTCTTCTGAGAATGATCGCACGCAACATGGTATGTATAGAATCACATATTACATAATACTATACTATAAATAAAATAAATATGACATTAGCACTCAGCACCATCTAGTTTCATAGTAATTTACTAGGCTTCTGTTATGAACATGGTTGTAGACACATAGTACAAGTACAAACTTTAGTGCTCATCAAATGAATGACCGCAGCTGGACTCGAACCCGCAGTTATGTTCACTAGAAATTGTCGCAAACGTGTCATCAATAAAATTAATATATGACGTAGGTACCAAGTACTATCCTTATTTTTTACTTGAAAGTAAGAAATAATTTTTTATTCAAAATATTTTCGGCTATACCAAAAAAGCTCTAAAACTAACAACACTCTTATTATTTTGTGCATAATATTATTATACATTTATTTGCCTCTATTCAGAATTAGCGAACATAATCTCGGAGTTGCCGATATCCGACCGCCGCGCCGTCGGCTGCGAGAAGAAAACCCTGGAAACACTCACCAGGATGTCGCCCTCGCCGCTATCTGACTATAGGAAAATGCAGTCTGAGGCCAATAAGGTTAAAAATATGTATTTTTGATTAATTTGTTTCAACATACATACTAATTAAATAATATAAAAAAAATAATATATATGTAAATGATAATATGCTTAGAATCTGCTAAACCCGTTTAGATACATATGAAAATAGTTTGACCCTGGGACATGGCGTAGTTTTTGTTTTAGAAATCATCCCTTAAGTGGAAAGGGAGATATCTCTAAATAGATTGTACTTATGTATATATACGACTATTCATAATATATTATAGTGTAACTATTCCATTCTCATGTTTGTTTCAAACCCCTTTTCTAATAATAACATAACCATGGTGTCAGCTCCTTTACAGTTTTATAAATGTCCTAAATGTTATATTTTTATTACATATACTAACATTTCTCCAGGCTATGCGTGAGAGCGTCACTTCGGGGTACAGAGTGCCCACCACTCGCTGGTCGGGGTACTACTTTAGCCACACTTCCCCCACCCCTCTCAAACTGAACGATAACGATGGGATGACTACGGTAATATATTTCTATTGTAAATATCTTAATTACGTTAAATAACATTTTTATTTGAACATGTTTTAGTCACCACTGAGTATATAAGTATTTCATGCCATATTCTATAAATGCTTATTTTGGCTGGACAATTTGTGATTACAAAAAACAAAATAATATAATGTCTGCTTGACAGACCACCGGAGTCGAATAGACTGTCACATTCGCCGGCGCCATGCCGGCGCTAATTATTTTAAGCAGCTAACTTCATTTTTAGCTAAACTGATTTTTTGGGTATCAAATGAAAGAGAAAAAAAAATTTATAATGGGTAAGGGTATGGGCTATTACAATATCTATCAACTGGAATTTAGATATTGCAGTTGTTTCGTAATTATAATTTTAAGTAATAGTAAATTATTACTCCTGGCAAGTATTACGAATGGGAGTTAAAAGCTTAGAAATGTCTGTCTGTATGTATATATTTTGATCACAGCCAGAGAAAGGGTGGAACAGATCGGAGCTGGTGCGTCCCAACATAGTGGAGGCGGCGCCCTCCCCGCCCGCCGCCAAGCCGTGCCGCTACCAACAGCTGTACGACTTGCTGCGGGACATCGGTCTACATAAGTATATAGGTGAGGAATCTGCACGATGATCCATTTATTAAAGAATCAATGTATATTTCCAAAATGCTGAATGATAAATATAAACGTTAAAATGGTCCTTACACTTTGCAAGGGTAAATACTATGAAGTGTGGGAAGGTACTAGTACTTGGTTATTGTTGAAATATATATCGTGTGCATTCCTTCCCCCTTTCTCCCTTTCCCTTTGAGATATACCTAAGAGAGAGTATCGTGTAACACACCCTAATGTATCTTCTCTGTTCTCATTGTTGAAGTGTATCTAAAATACCCTTTTAACATCGCAGATTCCTATAGACTTATATTTTGATAAGAAAATTCATGTGTTTATGAAATTATAATAAGGTTTCGGAATAAAATGTAAGATAATAGTAATGTCTCAGTGATTAGTAATGTTTTAAATTAATTTACTTAAAATTACTTTTAACAGATCTATTCAAGAAGCACGAGTTGGACATGTCGACATTCGCGTCGCTTAACGAGGCGGACCTCACTGAGATAGGGGTGACTGCTTTCGGCGCTCGCAGGAAGATGTTGCTGGTCATTGCAGGTAATACGAAAACTATAATCTATAACATTATTTAATTGAACATTATAGTCCAGTCACAGTGTAGGTCCTGAATAAAAATTAATATTCACGCTGCCATATTGGAAAATCGGTTGCGAACCTTTGCTTTGTTGAGATTAGCAAACTATTTATCTGAACAAAAGAGACATACAACACTTCCTTTTTACAAAAGGTTCAGAAAATTCTATGCTCTATATCTATGAAAATGCAGAAATTTCCATAAAAACAATAAAAACATCATTTTTAAAAGAGACATCTTTTTTTGAAATCGGTCAACTGTATAAATATCTGCAGTTACGTACTTATTATAATCGAGGGGATCACGAGAAAAAACTAATTTGTATTTGGAGTTTATCCCAAGGTGTTACATTGTATGCAGATTTCACACGATGCAATCCTTGATGCACTCACATAATATGAACTGAATACAAACTGTATTTTAATGCAAAATAAAAAAAAATACACGCAACACTTCCTTACACCTCATTAAATGGATTTCAAATAGGTATAAGATTACTTAATCATCATCAGCCCTTTTTAACGTCCCACTGCTGGGCACGGACCTCCCTCAGTACGAGGGGGATCAGGCCGTAGTCCACCGCGCTGGCCTAGTGCGTGTTGGCGGACTTCACATGTCTTACGAAAACTTGCTAGGTTTCTCTCAGACATGCAGGTTTCCTCACGATGTTTTCCTTCACCGTAAGACAAGTGGTAATCAGGATAGAAATGATTCGATTGACTTAATACTTAGTTAATATAGACTTATGGGAACATCTATCTAATATCAATACATACAATAAAACTGTATCGAATTTGTAATTTTTTTTGGAAACCTCATTGAAATTACAAAGCATTAATAAGCTGTCTGTGAACGCATCACAAAAAACACTGGACAGTTTTTGGTGAATTTGGTATGATATATATATCTTGACTCAGATACCTGACTATCTGGGTCAAGATATAGGGCACTTTCTACTGCGGGAAAATATTTCATTTCTGAGTAATGTACACTAGCAGTTAAATGTTGAACGAAACAAAGGTGAGTAGCAAGTTTAAAAGAAACTTATATTATTTAATTTCATCCGCAGAGCTACAAAAACAAGCGAGCTCATACAAAGGGTCCGGAACTCCGAACGAAAGAAAAATCATCAAGTCACCTCCTCAGTACAACACTGCGCTGGCGCAAGACAAGTGGTAGACCCACATGCTAAGAGACTAAATTAATCAAAAATATCAAAATCTACTATTACTTTATTATGTAAAAGTGCTTAATACCTCAACAGAAATTATAATTAATGGATTTGGTGGAAAATAAAAAAAAATCAAATATGGTTCTAAAAATCGAGCACCTTTACATTTTAAAATGATAATGGTTAAAAACAAAATGAAATTAGACAATATTTAAACAAAATGCAATCAACAAACCGAATATAGAACGAAATAAGTCTTAAAGACAATTTTTACTTCGGTATTAAGTACCTATATATTAGGCGCAAAGCGAAACATATCGAGTGACGCCTACTATCAAAACTGTTTATGCTGCTTTTAGTATTTTAATTAATTTTATGGATACTTGAACAGCTTTGATACATGACGCCACTGACGCTCACACTCAAGACTGATTGACTGTAACATCGGTTACATCTCGACTGAAACGGATCAAGACTGATAGAACTATATCGATATTAATAAGACTTTAGTCATTTGTCATTGGGCAATGTCGAGAATGGCGACTGATTTGAGCGTTACAGCTCGTTGATTTTTCCCAGATTTTAAATGTAGTTGAAGTTTTTTATAGATTTTCTTTTATAATAGCTCGAAGCGTACGACAATTCGATCTCTTATAGACTAGGTTGTTGAAGTAAGCAGAAATGCCATAGTTAGTTAAGTTTAATTAAGTGTTATTTTGTTGTCGAGGGCATGTTTTATTTTTTGATTTTAACCCCATTTTATATGCATTTCTTTATACCACAGTGATCCGGACTTAATTATTATACACGCATACAGTTTTAATATTTGATTCTAATATTGCTGGATCCATATTTTTTTAAATTGCGTTTTATCAAGTGTTGCCAATTGATAAAATTCTTTTATCATATTTTAAGTAATATGCTTTTAAAAGATAATCATTATTGGCGATTGACAAATTTTATCAGCACATCAGTAAAAATATTTTTTGGACCACAGTAATTGACTTGATTTTAATTAGGACTCATAAGTTTTTTCAGCGGTCACAGTCCAGTGACGTTCCCAGAGTAACAAAGCTGAAACGTTTTAATCGATTAACATTTATATTCAATCATTCGTAATTATCGATTTAGGTTTTTTACTAAGTACTATATTTTATAAGTGCATTTTTGATTTTAACCATATTAACATGCTAATTTATTGTGAATGCTGTGTTGTTTTTTAATTTGTGTTTTTTAGACGGTAGTAGTGTGTTGGTACATAATGATTGCGATCAATTTCTCTTCAAACTATAAGCACCATGGAGTTATGTATCAATTCATATACTTTTTATGTACTGTTATAAGATCATATGATGTAATTGTTTTTTAATCATGAACTTGTGATTATGATCAATCGTTTTAAAGTATGATTATGATATGTTTAGACTTTTATCTTGTAAGTGATTATGAAATAATACTTTTTAATACTAAATTGTTATATAAGTGTAGTTGGAATTATGAGTTAAGTTCATGCATTCTCCAAGTTAAGTTTTTAATTTTCGTTTCGAGTTTTAAGAAAGTTTTTGCACGATCGTTTTTTAGTTTTTGCCTTTCTAATTAAATTTTTTAAAAATAAAAAATATTTTATTTCACCCATCCCTGTATTAAAAGTTTAAATTCTCAAAATAATCAAAATGTAACAATTATATTATTATTATATCATTACATTGGTAGTGAACAATGTATGGAAGTATATAAGTAGGTAAGTTGTAAAAAGGGTTGGATGTGGCCTATACCCGACAGGGGCCAAAACTATATAGGAAAATCTTTTTTTTTAATCTTAATATTATATTGTAGTAAATATTACTTTTACCATGTTATGTATATGTTAAGGAAATAAAAGGCTATATTATTATTATTATTATTATATATTATTAAGTTGTAAAAAATTGATAACAAAAGATTTTTTTATGTTCAGCAGTATGCATTACAATATATATTATAAATTTCTTAGTATTGTAAATTTCCTATATTTTATAGGTTATAAATATATAAAAAAATACAACACTAAAAACTAGCACCTCCAACTTTATTTTTGGAATCGTTAAACAGAAATATTGTAAAATAGAAAAAAATGTACTTCGACAATGACACATTCAATGTTAATCTATTATATATATGATATTGTTTTTCTGTTCAATCCCCTTATTATTGCATGGATGTAAAGTGTGTCAGTCGAGCACAGTTTATTTCTGCAATATCACGTAAAATGGAGCAGATTTATTGTTTTTGAACGTAAGACGTCAGATTTTTAAGCTGTCATTGCCATATGATACTTGACAAGCGAAAATAATGACATTTGACAGACGATTTTGCTGTAAAGTGTTGTATTAAATTTTTATTGCATCACATTTAAAATCAAGAAAAATGGGTAATGCAAGTGCAAAAGCTGTAGATCCAGTAAAAGTCGATGCACCGGCCGTGGCTAATGCAGAAAAACCTAAGTTAAAACCATGCTGTGCATGTCCAGAAACTAAAAGGGCAAGAGATGCATGGTAAGGTTATTTCGGTTCTTTCGGCAAATCCTTTATTACGTAATATTATGAAATTAAAAAAATGCGGAGTACATAGTTAAAAAATATCCTTTTACAGGCTTAGTAAAATTCTTAGAATTTTAATTAACAGATATATATTTTACAATATTCTCAACATATACCTTTAAACATTGACATTAATGTACATTCAGTAAGAATAAAAATATTACTCTACTATTTGTTTATATTTCAGTATAATTGAAAACGGAGAAGAAAATTGTGGGCCATTGATTGAAGAACATAAAGCTTGTATGAGAAAAATGGGCTTCAATATATAGATAAATTGAATACAAGTTTTAATAATAATTTTATTTTAACCATCCTCGGTTACCAATGTTAATGTCTGCAACACTTAGATTTAAAAGTAAAATACACCCTGAGACATTGTACATTGTCAATTTGTTCTGGTATAGGTATAATGAAACAAGTGTATTTTGATATTGGATTATCATTTCTTGTAACAACAATAAATATTTGAATTAATAAATTATTAAAATATAATCATGTTTCAGAATTGTATTTCAATTTTACAAGTGAATTATTAGTCTGCCAACATGCACTAGGCCAGCGCGGTGGACTATGGCCTGATCCCCCTCGTACTGAGGGAGGCCCGTGCTCAGCAGTGGGACGTTAAAAAGGGCTGAGGATGAAATTGTAAAATATTTGTTAGGTTAGGATAGACTCATGTTTCACTATCATTCATTACACATTATTCATTCATTTTTTATTTATTAGGCATTATGCCAAAGATCCCATTCATGTTAAAATTCATAAAACTCATACCTTTATTTTTAAGACAAAACTACTTGGTTTCCATCGCCATCCTGAGTTCTGAGTGTAACAGCAAGGATCTGCTATGTTACAAGGATTATATTTTAATATTAGTTGTACATAACTTATCATTAATAAAGATAATTTTTTGTTTTTTTTACTGTTTTATTTATTTGTCTTATAACACTTAATATATGTTACACAGATGATAGTAGGTACTATTTAGACATAGTATATCTATTATAGAATATGTAAAGGATTGCTTTTTTTAGGCTATGGCAAGAGCTACAGATGTTACTGATAAAATTATTTTCTAGTATGTTTGTGTACTAAAACTAATTGTTTGAAATTCAGTAACAAATTCAGTAAAAAACCAATTTTCTTATTATTTTCAGTTGGCAAATACAATTGCAAAAAGTAACCCTTGTTGATCTATTATATTGGTTCTTTCTCGTTTATTTTTATATGCTAAATATTATTAATTATTTAATAGGTTGCAACATAAACACACTTGGAACTATCCAGTTCCATAGTAAGCTATGAGGCTTGTGTTATGAATACCAGATAGTTGAGAAACTACACATAAATACATATTATAACAGATATTTATGACTGGAGTCAAACATTTGTGCTACTTACACAAACAAATGCTTCCTCAAGGATTCGCAACCCCAAAACCTGGCACAGCATGTAGGGTAGGGCAGAAGTGGTTAATTGCAAAAGTCTAGGTACCTACCTAATAATATTTTAATTTTTAAAAGTAAAGATATTGTACTTTAACATTAGTGTAGACTGTAGTATATTATAATAAATTTTAATCATTTATTTAGATAATTTTACCAACTCATATGTTTCTTAATAATAATAATAATCAGCCCTTTTTTTTAACGTCCCACTGCTGGGCACGGGCCTCCCTCTAACACGAGGGGGATCAGGCCATAGTCCACCGCGCTGGCCTAGTGCGTGTTGGCGGACTTCACATGTAAAGACATGTGAAAAAAACTTGTTAGGTTTTTCTCAGACATGCAGGTTTCCTCACGATGTTTTCCTTCACCGTAGGGCAAGTGGTGATCATGTTAGAAAATGATTCGCACATGAAAATATCAGAGGTGCGAGACATCAGACACGGATTTGAACCCGCATCACTCGGTTATCCAAGCGAGTGCGTTACCACTGGGCCAGCACTGCCTATGTATATAATGTTTCTTATTTTAAAAAAATATCGGGGCGTTACAAATTAGTGTCACGTGCTTTTGTGACCGGAGCGTAGTCAGTAGTCACTCAGTCAGGGCTAGATTTAAGCGTGCGGTCCCTGCATCAACTTAATTTGTATTATCCACCCATATATTTTTTAACTATATCTATCTATACAATTAATAAAATTCTAACTTAGTTAAATCTGTGCATTGATTATATTTTGGAAATTCTAATTGAAATAGTCATTATTAAGGATAGAGGCCGAATCTATCGTTTTTATAAATTTTGTCTGTCTGTTTGTGACCGCATTACTAGAAAACCACTGGACGGATTTTTTGAAATTTGGTGTGTTGATAGTTGGTTCTCCGGGTCAATATATGGAATACTTTTTACTGCAGAAAAATATCTTATTTCTGATATATCTATACTAACCTTCACAACGTGACTAGGGATAAGCCCGAGCGGAGCGAGGCCGAGTCTCTAGTTTTTTAAATAAAATAAAAAGCAATTATTGATAGTACAAAAATTAGTAGGTATTGTTTTACTATATTACTAGCAACTGTTTCCGATCCGTCTAAAATCTAAATAGATGAAATATTTTTTGATTGTAAGTAGGTACATTAGAACAAATTCTATCGCAGACTTTACTGTAGGCACTAACTTTTAAGAACTACAATTTCTTAGGACATTGTTTTGATGAATCTCTTGGGATTTGAGTCGTTACGCATAGAAGCATACGAAAACAGTTTTCTTTGACAAAACACCCTCGTATCTAACTTCTAAGCCCTCGTACTTCAGCCATCTCATTCACATGGATTACATGGATAATTATCTCTACTTAATATTATGAATGCTAAAGTTACTGTTTGTCTATTTGTCTGTTACGCTTTCACGTCTAAAGTCTACACCACTGGACCGATTTTGATGAAATTTGGTCAGAAATAGTGTAGACCTTAGAAAAGCCAGGGCAATGGGCATAGACTACCGCGAAAAATGGCTTGAAGGGGTTAAAACAGGAATTGAAAGTTGGTATTGGATTTCGTCATTGTCAAAGGTAAAACCATGAAACTTTGTGTTAATGTAGGTAGACCTACTTGATAAGATAATTTTTAATTAAATTTTTATTTAACGTTTTTAAAATTTCGACTGGCGTGGCCCGCGTGGGCATGAAATAAAGGATGAAAGATCATATTATGGAAGTCGAAAAAAGTCACGCTTTCGCGCCTAAACCGGAATTGATTTTGATGGAACTTGGTACAAAAATTCACTAGACCTTGGGGAAGGATAAAAGTTGGGTGGCAGCGTCCATTGGCCGAGTAATAAGTTATCACGATAGGTACAGAATTTTACAAGCTCTATTTTTTATGCAAAAAGTTTTAAAAACTGATAATACAAATGCATAGATTGTACCTATACGAATGCAAATGACCAAGATAGAGCCGTGGTAGTACTTACTGTATAACTACCAATTTTTTTTTATTGTATTTATTTTTATATTTTATGCTTAGATAAATGTAAACTTCTTAGGTATTTATGCCCCATCCATGCTTCATGTTACTTCTATTTTTCTTATATTTTAATTTTTAAGACAAGACGCCTCATTTCATATAACTTATAAGCATCAGCAATTAATAAGTAATTAAGTAGTAGAGAAGTTCGAACTTTAGTCCTCTAACCCTCAATCCGGCCCAATGAAGGATGGTCGTCGTATGAACTTAAAAAATATCAAAAATCGCCTAGCAATATGGCTTATCAAAAAACTTATGTAAATATGTCGGGTTCAACTACAGTTTCATTATCAAGCCGACTCATTAGGTATCTCTCGTGCTACTTCTACGTTACGCACGTTGTTTCAAGCCAGTTAAAATTATCTCTCTAGTAGATCGCGTGTTTTCTTTAGCTAAGTTCGTTTAACTTTTAAATAAATAATGTTCTTATGAAAGAGCTGTGAATAAAAATGCGTTTAAAAAGAAATTCGGAACAGAATAGTGAAGACGAATCAACAGCCAGTTCAGTTAAATCAGTTGAGAGCTATGGGTAAGTAATTTTGATATTTAGCATGTGGTTCCTTAAACGTTAAAACTACGAAACATAACGTTTTCAATCCATAATAAAATAAAATTCTGATTCGAATCTGTAGGTCTACTATTTAACATGAAAAAAAAAGTGATAATCGTACTGAATAATTTATAATTTTTAGATTTTATGTTTGTTTCTCTTTCTGGGAATTCATCACCTTTGATTATGACATGTATATAATCAAAGGCATCACCACTGCACAGATTTTGATTAAATTGGTTAATATTATGATTATATTACTTATTATTACTCAACTAATATTACATAGCAGGTATATTCTTGCTTGTATTTAATAAAGAGTGTATTTAGGTAAAAGCATCTTTTCATTCCATTTTCAAAACTGCCTGGAAGTCAGTGTTCGCCAAACTTTCTTTTGGAACTTTAAAAAAATATTATTTTTGTTTAATATAACGTTTTACTTTCGTTCGAGTCCTATACATATTTAGATTTTCAATGATTATTTCAATTTTCATCTCCGTAAATTTTCAACTAAGAGGAAATGTAAAACTCGCAATATAAACGTGCAGCAAAATCCTTAGCTTAGAAATACACGCTAAGTACATTTTCATGGTTAGTAGGTAAGTAAGTACTACTTCGTAGGTACATGCGTTTCTCATAGATATGAAATATTTTTCAGCAGTAAAAAGTCATACCATTAACCAATGATATTCTAATACACAGATATGTTATACGCTCACTAAACAACCGTTAAAAGTGTTCCGCGCAGCACACATACACACTTTTCATTCAAGGTACATTTCACTATATGTAGCAATATACTCTATGATTTCACTACAAGTCAAAATGATAGAAAGGGGATAGTCGATAAAATCAATAAGAAAAAAGAGACAGCTAGTGTTGTCAATTGCGCGTCAATGAAAACAAACATTAGTCTAGCGACCGATGAGTGATGACATATCAGAATATTAGGCAAATAATTGAAATATATATAATATAAATTGAAGTATACTGCGTTCTTACATGTGGTATGAGATCCCTTGTGTTTTATTAACTTTGGTATCATAATTGGTGCATTTCCTAAATACACAGGATGGCATTTTTTTAAATTTTGTAGCAGCGTACCACTCGTCGCCGTATTAGGACGTTTTCGAGTCTTCACGATTGCGCGCTCACAACATATCTATTGTTAGAATATCATTGCCATTAACTTAATAAATTTAATATCTAAAAATCTCGTGTCACAGTGTTTGTTATCGAACTCCGAAACGGCTTGATCCTCTCCAGATTTTTATTTTTTTATTTTCAGACCAAATGTTAATTTTTAATTTTTTTATAATTTCAAATTTGGTATCAAAAAATGCTTATAACCCTAAATTATTATCCTTCTACCAACGAGGTTGGAGCCGCGAGGATTGCTAGTAAATTAAAATAAATCTCATCAAAACTATAGTAAACTGCTAGTGGTGTTCTCGTGATGCCGTCACACAGACAAACATCAAAGTGGACAACTTTTTAAAAACTTGTAAATAAATAATTCTATTTATTTAATAAGAATTTAATAGTCTATTGAAAAGTTACATTTAGGGTTGCGTTAAGATGGCAAGCCAAAATGGCAACCGTGGTACAAGGGCGGCGACCCCACAAACTTAAACTTATACTAACCCCCAACAATCAAAAAAATAAAATTGCGTCCTCTGAAAAACGCACGTTAAGGCCTAAAAATGTCACATTTCAACGGACTTAAATAATCGATTTGATTAAAATTTTGTTATATCATATATTATGTATGATCTATACTGTAGTGTAGGTACTCATAGTGATAAAGTTGTTATTAGATACTAGCGAGATAAAGCTTTTAACCAGAAAAATATGAAAAAAATGTAGTTACACAGAACTTATACTATTTTTTTGAACTCTGACTTTGAAACCATTATCAAGAGTATTGACTATTGAATTGAACTTTGTTACATTAGTACTAAAATTTTGTATTTGTTTTACGACTCGTTTGGCTCAGTTGGTAGTGACCCTACTTTCTGCGCCAGCGGTCGCGGGTTCGAGTCCCGCTGGGGGCATTCATTTGCTAATCACGAATGTTTGTACTCCAGTCATGGGTGTTTTCACTGTTTATATTTATAATATGTATTTATTTAAAGTTTATATGTGTAGTATATCAACTATCTGGTATCCGCAACACAAGCACGTTACGTAGCTTACTGCGGAACTAGATGGCGCTGTTGTAATAATGTCCCAACATATTATTATTATTATTATATTATAATATTTACGTAAACAACGGTTGTCGAATTGAGCTACATTTCGTGTGACTACCACAGTGTAGGTCTACCACAAATCTTAACAATACTTGTTATTTTATTTTTATTCTTTTATTGCTATCAAAATGTGTGCGTGTACAAGATATACCAATTTTTAGTATTGGAAAATGTATTTACCCGTAGGTACCAATACAAACGGTGGTGGTGGGTATGTGGGACTCACCAGCCAGATATGTCAGTACTACCCACTAAAACCAACAGAATCTCCATTGACTTAACGGGCGCGGCATAGCTTAAAAAAAGTTTTTATATCATTTAACTTTCTTTTTAAGAATAAAGAAAAAGCTAGAAAATGCATAATGCAAAAAAAGAAATTTACTTCTGAAAGAGAGAGAGAGAGAGAGAGAGAGAGAAGTACGTACACAGTAGAAGAGACAAGATTATAATAGAAATAGAATAAAGCAACTCTCGTGGCTTACCACACACTGATAGAGGTGGGTCGCCTCCCAGTGCTTGTTTTAAGTAGTATAAGTATAGGAGTTATTAATCTCTATTATATAAAAATCTCGCGCGCACTGTCTCACACAGTTTGTTATCGAACTCCTCCGACAGGACTTGACCGATTTTTACGTTTTTTTGTGTATATTTGGTAGGTCTGAGAATAGGTTGTAGGCTATTTTGTATTCCCCTAGGTCAGGGGTCGGCAACCTTTTGAGTCCGAAGAGTCAAAAATTACAATTTACAAAATTTCAAAGTTTTTAAAGAGCCACAAAAAATTTTCTTGCCAACCATAAATAGTACTTGCATTAATAAAAATTTTTCATAAAAAAACTAATCTACTTATTTATTCATAAGAAAAAATACATATCCATATGTAAGCAGTGTTTTTTCACAACAAATTAGAATCTAATTTCTATTGTCTTCAGCCCTTTTTTAACGTCCCACTGCTGGGCACGGGCCTCCCTCCTCCTCCTCCTCCAGGTTTCCTCACGATGTTTTCCTTCACCGTAAGACAAGTTGTAATCATGTTAGAAATGATTTGAACTCCCATCAAATGAGCTTGATCTCGCTTGAGCCATCAGATGATTTTTCAAATGAGCGCATTACCACTGGGCTTTCTATTATTATTATCTTATTATTAGACAATGTATATATGTATATTATTAGATACTTAATCACTTATTATTTAAGTAAAAAACTAAAACAATTAAACATTTATTTACATTGTAAGTCTTCCAACAGTAACGTGTACTTTAATATGATTTTGGAATGTTTTTTATTTATAAAATAAATATTATTTGCGTATGGAACTAAAGAGCCGCAGCTTTACATCTAAAGAGCCGCATGTGGCTCGCGAGCCGCAGGTTGCCGACCCCTGCCCTAGGTGATAACGGTGGCCAGACCAGATATTTTATTTTTTAATTTAAGACCAAATTTTTATTTTTCACTTTAAAATTTTTATAACCCTAAATTTTCAACCCACGGGCGGGCGGTTGGCGACGCTTTGGAAATTGCTAGTTATATAGTGTTTTTCGTTTGTAAAATGAAGCTTTATAATATAACAATTAAAACAAAAAAGGCAAAGTAAAACAAGACAAAGTAGTTTAGTTATTGTTTACCGTTTAATTAAGGTCTTCTTCAGTATACTTATGATATAAACACTTTATTTATTCTGCATGATGAAATATTTCCTATAATATCATCAGAAATGTTTACTTACCATAATTAATATGAAATCAATCAAGTATTTATAGATTCACAACGAAATCACGGCTCGGGAACATACCTACTTAATTTAAACCACTTATGTTTGAGTAATTTTTGTTTACAGTAGGAAAGTTAAGTTAGTCGTGAGAGGTCGTGTATAATTTCAGTGACAGAGCGGTACTGGCCTCTATGGCTACTGTATATTTCGTAAACATTTCGTCATGAACATGCACATATATGTAGCAATATACTCTATGGCACATCTTTTTATAGCTGTGGCCATAACTTCCTATGTGAGATTAATAATATTTACATTATGTTCCTGGCTCACACATAGTAGTATCGTTACTATGTTATTTATTTACAGTCATAATTTTAAATTGCTTATAAAACGTGATCTCGCATCTTGATTTTATATACCTAAGTGTTTTACTTTATAAACTTGCTTAATCATTGAAAGCATTGATAAGTTTACTTTTTTTATGATATTGCGATCCAACACCCAACATTCATCATTGCGAAGTAGGCGAACGGCGTGCAGTCAGAAGTGCACTCTCTATTCCTATCACTCTCATATTCCGGTGTGTCGACTACTCGACTCGATCAGTGAGAGTTAAGGCGAAGGACCGACGGCTTTACATGCTCTTCGAGGGTGTGATACGCCGACTTCCCAACTCCGGACTGTTACTGAGGCTCACTAAACAGAAAGACTCGATTACTTAACTTGTCTCAACCCGGGACTCGAACCCAGACCTCTCGATGAGTGACCGTATTTACTAGCCACTACACCACCGAGGCAGTCGTAGTAATATAATTAATACGTAAATAATGTATCCAATG
Organism: Boloria euphrosyne; assembly: GCA_951802675.2. NCBI lineage: Eukaryota > Metazoa > Arthropoda > Insecta > Lepidoptera > Nymphalidae > Boloria > Boloria euphrosyne. The sequence goes on from OX637885.1 coordinate 10,898,196, forward strand.
CGTGCTCGATCTAAATGTATAAATAACATTCTTGTTATGTATTTATTTTAAAGAAGGATGTAGGTACAAACCCCGAACACAGATCAAGGGACTTCTCGTACTCCCATTTTCCTTGGATATTTATAGAGGAACTGAATAATTTATCGTACTTAATTGCAATTCTCAACTGCAATTATTCTTCTATAAAAAATAGTATCTAATACATAAAAATCATAATAAACACAATTAATACAAAATATATTACAATTATTTATTAAATTAGTATCTCTATTTTACAGAGTATTTGCAAGTGCGTGTTCAGATTGTTCAGAATGCGAGTACGACTCCGAAGCGAAGCAAAATCACATATATCAGTAAGTGTTCACTATATTTCAATTGTTATATTCATTTTGTATTTAGGCCTTTTTAACGTCCCACTGTTGGGAACGGGGAGACCCATTCAGTACGGATCATATTCACCACGCTGGCTAGCTTGGTTGGCTGACTTTACATGTCTTACAAAAACTTTGTTAGGACCTCTCGGACAGAACATGGAAAAAAAATTAAGCTTACGATTTGTTATAGTGCAAAAGCGAGTTGTACGAGGTTCTACGACGATCGCGAGACCTATCCTTTACTGATGGGGGCGAAATTGACCAACACGTATAGGTCATTAAGCGCAAGCTCGGATACACTGGTGAGTAAATATTGGAAGATCTTTTTGAAATTGTTTTTAAAATGTAATTATGGCTTACAATGTATTTAAAACTAAGCACATTATTTTTCGCGATAGCAAATCATAAGTCATTTCATGTCTAAGGAAGAGGAACAATACGCAGTACGGATTCACAAAGTCGATGGAATCATAGTTGATGTCGAATGTAGAAGATGGGATTATAAAAATCCTGTTGTATAATATAAACTATAAAATAAGTTTAATACACATAGATAGACAAAAATAGATTTTTTGTCCATCTATGTGTCTGTGACCACAAAACGAGGACCACAACCGGCATTCGTTATGAAGCGATTCGATTTCTACAATCGTCATGGCTTAAACGCAGCGTATGCATCTTGAACTTTAAATCACTAATAATTGAAATGAATGTACATTGTCTACCATCATCTACTTATTGACAACAGACCACGTGACATATCTAAGTCATATGTCAAACCCATACATTTTGGACTTTTCTACTATCGCTTTCGCTAATCGATTGTTACATTGTCTAGGCCCTCTGGACAGATTTTGTTGACTTTCGGTAAAGATACTTGTAGTGTCCGTGTCAACATATATAGGATACTTTTTACTGCGGAGAAATATCTCATTTCTGAGAAATCCATACCTAATAATCGCTAAAACGTACCCAGTAATATGTACTCGTATATACTGCACTAAGTTTACGAGTACTGTATTTTCTTAACTTATTAGAGTTGTTATGAACTTGCTTGAGCTAATATCTGTATGTGTACCTACACTTTAAATTAAATTATATAAGTAATTATTAAATTCTTCATATCTAATGCGAAAATACTTTTTTGAGATGCAACGAAGTCTTACATTTCATCATTATCAAAACTAAACGTGTCAATATATTTTTAAATGACGTAAAGTGGAAGGTCAAGCCTTGACGAATGTCGCGGAATCTAAGTGACAAGCTACAATTATAAACAAAAGATAATAAAATAAAAAAAATATGTAATCATTAAATGTCCTCGTATTATCTCTACTCTACGACATTGTTATTAATAGCAATCAAGTTCCGTAAAATTTTACTGTTTCTTGATGACAGATTTATAATGTAAATATGGCTTACAATGTATTTAAAACTAAGCACATTATTTTTCACGATAGCAAATCATAAGTCATTTCATGTCTAAGGAAGGGGAACAATACGCAGTACGGATTCACAAAGTCGATGGAATCATAGTTGATGTCGAATGTAGAAGATGGGATTATAAAAATCCTATTGTTTAAATATTTTAAACAAAATTGGCTGCCGTATGCGAAAGTTAATTATTAACCATTGTTTTATATATTTGAAATAAACTGTGTGATATCACTATATTTAATAAAACAAAGTCTGTCTGTATGTTCACGATAAACTCAAAAACTACTTCACCAATTTTCATGTTGTTTTTACCAATGGATAGAGTGGTTCGCGAGGAAGGTTTTGATACATAATAATTAGCGGGACCCACGGCTTCGCTTGTGCTAAGTCTAGAGACGAACCTGAGCGAAGAGAAGCTGAGTCGCTAGTGTGTAATATAGGGAATTAAATCTAGTAAAAGATTGGCACCCAACGTGGGTCACTTCCAGTAAAGCAATTAAAAGTGAAGTGTTAAAATTGTATTCTCCGCAGGGTCCAGCAGAACTATCAGGTAGCGACATCATAGCCACGTACAAACGGACTATGCAGAAAGAGGTTAAACCGGATAAAAATAAGCAAAGCTCTCTCGTCACAATGTTAGTATGTCTTTATATTTCTAGCACCTGCTCTCACTTTTACACATATCTACCTCTAGTGCTTAACTTAAGTTAAACCTTATAGCATGATATATATAAAAAAAATTAAAAGATAGGATTTTCATTCTATCTCTGCTTTTTTATACCGAATATTCATAAAACAAGTAAATTAAAATTCTTAAAATTTTGGAGTGTATATATATATATATATATATATATTATATATATATATATACAATAATTTAATTCTATCAAGTAGATGAACCAATCAATATCAATAAAATTACCAATTTCATTATTATATCTTACATTAATAACACCATGGTGAGATCAATATTAATATACAAAAATTTATACAATTGTACTTTTGCTTTCAGATTTTCCATTTGGAATACAATAATGGGATCTTCTCTATTAACCATGGCATGGGGTGTTGAACGCGCCGGCTTACCCATGGCGTTGATACTACTCGTCTTCATGGCGGCGCTGTGTCTGTACACCGCGTACATATTATTGAGGGTAAATGTTCACCATGGTAAGTCATAAGCAATATTCGTTATTTACGATTTTTCGCAATAATAAGTTATTCCATGCATTGTATTATTACTACTGTTTAAACGTACGTTAGTCTCGCTAAAACCAGAAAATGGTTGGATCGATCTGCATATATTTATTTTTGGTTTTGATGGGGTATGTCAGTGGTACCAAGTGTAAATATAAATAAATAGGAATAAATATTTAGCTGGAGTATCAAAAAGCTTAAAATATTATTTTATATGTACCTACTACCGTTAATATCTGTCACCCTAATCCGAGTGAAGCCAAGCCAGTCCCTAGTCGTAATACAAGTTCAATAATTACCAAAATAACATAAATAAGATCAGTAAAAATATATCTAAACTTCAATAACCACAAAAAATATTATCGAAAATATTTTGCACCATCCTAACAGGTAGTGAAACTTGTGAAGTGCCAGCTCTATGTAAAGTGCTGCTGGGGTCGGGAGCCGCAGCTGTGGCGCACCTGTTCAGCGTCATCGTACTCCTGGGGGCCAACGTCATATACTGGCTGCTTATTACGAATTTTCTATACTACACAGTGAATTATTTTATGGGTGAGAATTTTCTCGATATTATTAAATATCCTTTATTGTCTTAAATATCCTTTATTGTCTTAAATATCCTTTATTGTCCTCGTCCTTTTTTGCCAGTGCCTGGCTTTCATTTTTAACGATGGGATACATGACACCATTTGACTGGTCTTTATTTCCTCGTCCCAATATTAATGTAAAGAATTGGCTGAAATGTCTACGATTGGTGCTAACTTCAATAGTCGCCGTTGGGTGAATGCTGCTTTTAAAGTCGGCTTTCTCTGTAGCATTTTTAATCCGTGGTAGATTTTTATCAGTTAGGGTTTATCAGATATCAAGGCGGACTCTCCCTGATTCCATCTTAGGTTTTCCCACTCTAGGTTCAAGGCTCCCGCGAATGTAATTCTTAGATATTAAAAACGTATATTTTTATTAAAATTATGTTCCAGATATTAGTGCAAGCACGAACACTACAGTCTACAACACTAGTCTCCTGTGCCCTAACAATGAATTGCTCCTCGGCATTACGTCTCAACCTCTCGAAGATCCGTCCCCGTACTGGAGTCTGCACACCACCGTCCCATTCTACGTCGCCATCATTATGTTCCCGCTAGTCAGCTTCAAAAACGTATCCTTCTTCACTAAATTTAATTCTTTAGGTAATGTTACTAGTTACTAGGCTATTAATCGTAATTATTAACATACTATTTAGCTAATTTAATCTAAAATTCATATTTCAGGTACACTATCAGTATTCTACTTATTAATATTCGTCATCATCAAGGGCTGGATATGGGGCATCAACCTGCCGGACGTGGCGCCGGCGCACGGCAGCGGCTGGGACGCGGCCGTGCTCAGCGGCATGCTGGCAATGTCCTTCTACATACATAATATTATCATCACGGTGATGAGCAATAATGCAAAACAGGAGAACAATGTAAGGGTTTTATATACGTATTTGTATTTAGCTCTTATTAACTTACTTCTAAGCTCAGACCTTAAAAATTACTGCCCACGTGCCAGTTGGCGGATCTTACATCTCTCATCACTAAGTAGGTACTCTAATATTTTCAACCCACATGAAAATATTAGAATTAGAGTCTCGGGATTCGAACCCGGTTTTCCAAGCAAGCGCTTAACTAATAGGTATCCTTGCAGTTTATAGTACTACTACCAAGTTTCTCATTTATTTTAATTATACTAACTTTTAATTAAAGTGTTTTAGCAGTTGAAAGCTTTCGCATTTAGATTATGATAATGTATAATCCATCTATAACTATTTAAGAGGAATCTAAGCAATTGTAGTTGCTCCGAACTCGAAGTGACATAATTAAACAATTAAAATTGTAAATATTATGTTTAATATTTTTGAAATATACTCGTATGTCTGATTTTCTTACAGGGCAGGGACTTAACAATTGCGTTTATGTTAGTAACAGTAACATACGGTCTAGTCGGCGCCGTCTTCTACATCTGCTTTCCTCTCGTCAAGTCCTGCATAGAAGACGTATGTACATTGAGCATACATAATAACTTAATATATATTTTTTAAACTTGTTATTTCTATTGTATTTGTAAGGCATTAGAGATAAGAAGTCTATACGACTTCGCCAGGCTTCTCTTTAATTTGACCTCAGAAAAGTTGTGGGCAGCTATTATAGTTATGCCATGTGGCATGCGCAGTTAACAACTGCATAATATGCATGTCTGGATGTCATCCAGCATCTAGTGGATGATGATGAATCAGAAAATCTGAATAAAGCACATTATGTATTTTAAATATATAGATAATAATGAACATTTTAAGTATTTTAGAAATAATTCAAAACTTTAGGTTGTTTAAGCATAAAACAAATTCAATATTCTATTTATTTATTGTTAATTGATTGTATTTTCCTAATTACAGAATATATTGAATAATTTTGAGATGCACGACGTGATGACTGCGACCGCGAGGATACTGTTGCTTTTTCAAGTAAGTTATATGAAACTCTATACAGTGATATATATACTCTATACAGTTGCAGGAACAAACGCGGTTATTATTATTTCTTTTATTAAACGCATGTTTCCTTTAGTAAAACTTGATAATCTTAATTATATTTAACGTACATTTCATCAAAGTCTATTCATTTGTATGTCAAAAATATTTTAGGATATTATTATATACAGTGCCATTTAGTTTGCTAGCTATGAAGCTTGTGTCACGGATACCATAACTCTAAGTGACTCGCTTACACGGCGTTACACGCTTGCCAAGACTTGGCAAGCGCCCACAGGCTCCAAGCCTTTACATTCTTACGAGTGCGTTTTAGTAATCCTTTAATCTGTGTTCAAAGATCGACACCGGCCGGAATGGCGACAAGCTCTTGGAAGCTCACGCAAGCCACGCCAAACACCCCGCTTACACGCTTGTGTTTGTGAACGCTTGTCGAGGCTTGCCAAGCGTGTAAATGAGACTATATAGTTGATACACTACAAGCATAACTTTAAATACATATTACAAGAGTAAGCACCTCGCAGGTGATCACGGTGTACCCTCTGATCGTGTACATGCTGCGCGCGGAGGCGGCGCGGCTGTGGGCGCGCGCCGCCGCCCCGCGCGCCGCGCCCGCGCTCAACCTCGCCGTGCTCGCGCTCTGCATCGCCGTCGCCTGCCTCTGCCCCAACATCGGGACTATCATCAGGTATTGTTACACATGATGTCCTCCCGACCGATTCCGGCCACGGCGGCCAATTTAATTGAGACTAGCCATCTGCACGGGTCTTATTATAGTGCACGAGTGCACTCTCTGTTCCTAATATCACTCTCATACTCCGGTGGGACGACGTTAAGGCGCAAGACCGACGCAACACGTGCTCCGCCCCGGAGTGACAATAACACACAGCCAATTTCCCAACTCCAGGCTGTTACTGAGGCTTACGAAGCAGAAAGACTCAATAACTATACTTGACCCGACCCGGGACTCGAACCCAGGTACCTCCCGGTGTGTGATCGTACATGCTAGCCACTAAAGTACCGACAATACACATGACATACTAATCGGCCAATTTGGGAACACCTCTGTAAAAGTTTTAAAATATTTTTATTTATTATATAAAGATTAAGTAGACGAATTTAATTGAATTTTTCAGATATTTGGGCGCGGTCAGCGGACTCGTGCACGTGTTCGCGCTGCCTGCCCTCTTGCAGATACGCTCACTGCAAATCCGCGGCAAACTGACCATATGGAAATGGATCTTCTACTCTCTAATTATAATATTCGGTTCACTTAACCTGATCATGCAATTCTTCATTACTTAGGAAAGGTGGGTACTGAGTTGTCCAAAAACACCATCCATACTAAAGCAAGCTCCTAGTTAAACAATATAAATAATGATTACAATGATTTGTAATAATATCTAGAAATAAATAAAAATACTTCCAAATGAACGTTGACATCGTTATAACAGATTGTGCCATATCTTGCTTGCTGATACATTTTAAGTTTTAACGAATATTTCAATTTCTTTGATCAATTATATTATTTTAATATGATTCCACAAAACATTTTTATGGAATTTGTTTATTAAAATTATAATATTTTTTTTGTTATATCGTTTTGTTTCTATGCATTACAAAAGAGGCAGGGCTTCATTCATATATCTACTAGTATTTCAATGAATTCTGCCTCAGTTAATGTGGATTCGATCCACGAACATTGCTCTAAAGGGCCTAGCTAGCCACTCTGCTGATGTCAAGATTTGTGAAAATAACGCAAATGTTTAAGTAAAAAAAAGTAATGTAAAATGTAAATTTTTATTGAAAGAGTAACACTTGAATAATAAGTATACTTTCGTGTATCTCCGCAGCGTTTCATAAGATTAGGGTAAAATTTAATGTTGAGATATATTATGTTGCTTTTTATTTATTTATTTAACAAACTTTCAAAAATCAGACAAATTGTTTCAATACGACCCAAAGAGTTAGAGCCGTTGCCGAGTACACGAAATAAATCTAATATATTTTTTTTTACCTAATATATAAAAATCACAGTGTTTGTTATCGAAATCCTCCGAATTATGATTTTTTTTGTGTGTATTTGATAGGTCTGAGAATAGATCATAGACTAATTTTTATTCCCGTAGAATCTACGGCGTAGATGATAAGGTTGGCCCTCGCCAGATATTATATTTTCTATTTTTGGACCAAATTTAGATTTTTTGTGATTTGGCATCAAAAAAATCTAATAACCCTAAATGTTCACCCTTCGGGCACGGGCGTAACCGCGGGAATGGCTAGTTCATATATGTATTCAAGAGCTGCTCCTTTAATTATATACTCTTTTGCAAGTTATGTTTAGCTTATTTTCACATTTGAAACGTAAGCAGAGTGGCGCAGTGGAAGCGTGCTGGGCCCATAACCCAGAGGTCCGTGGATCGAAACTACGCTCTGCTATATTGTGAATTCTGCCTCATTTTTGTTGCATAAATAACTAAACTATATTTAATTAATAAGTATTACATTTTTTATACTTAATACATAAATTCCATAAAAATATGTTTCTGTGGAATGGTGAAACAATTGAAGATATTAGTGAAAAACTTAGTTCATATGGTACCATCTACTTAAATGTTCTCAAAGAATGGAAGCATTTTTATTCAATTTTAGAAATATATACGAACAAACGAATATACTGTTATTTCAAATGATAGCAGTTATACAAAAACAAGAGCTACCCATTGTAAATATTTATGTTAAAGTTAATAGTAATATTAAGGGTTGCTCTAATTTTCCCACGGGGACATAATAATATTAATAACTGGTTCTATTGAGTAGAACTGTAAAAACATGGCTAACGTTGGCTAAACCTTGAGAGATGTCGAAACAATGTTACAAAAAATGCACAGTAATTTATTATCACCTCTATTGTTGAATATGTCGGGAAAAATCGCCGACCGGAGCTTTACTGGCGTGCGCCGCACTTACTAATAAAGTTATATTAAAATTGAAAACAATGTATTACCACAGATAACATAATACTATATAGAATTATTCCTCTAGATATTCTTTTTAAAATGTAGCAATGCCATGTGTGTCACAGACACGCGCCCGAGAAAAACGAAGTTAAGTCATGGACGTAATAGTTAGTATAATATTAAGTCCATGAGTTAAGTCACTAGTCAGTACATATAAATAAAATTGTAGTGTCAGTTTTTAATTACAAATTAAGTTTTTCACCAAATGCATATAAAAGTTTATACAGTACTTACATCAATAAATCGATTTTTAATTTTTTTGTCTGTCTGTTTGTTCCGGCTAATCTCAGAAACGGCTGGATCGATTTTGACGGGACTTTCACTCGCAGATAGCTAATGTTATAAGGAGTAACTTAGGCTACTTTTATTTTATTAGAAAATGATTTATTTTATGAGACATGTTGGGATATTTTCAACTGTAATATATATACATTTTTGATGCCTTAGTTGAAGATTTACTAGACATTTAAATTAAATCTTCAAAAAAACTCCTTTATGTAAGTTACTTTATGTAAGTTTTAAAAAAATAACGTTTTAATAAGCCAAGGGGTAGCTTTTTAATCTAACGATAATAATCAGCTTTAAAAAGATTATGGTAACACCATACCAAAGACAACCATGAAAAACTTACTCTAGATTATAATAGTTATAAATTAAGTTTAAATTTGTGTTTAATCTAGTCATTAACTCAATAAAACCGCCATTTTTAAAATATCGTTTTTTATTTCATAAATATCAACAATAATGTAACAAAGTATAAAACGTTTATATTTATTTATTTCACTTATAAAATATATTTCTATAAAAAATTGACACCAATCTAATAATATGGTATATAAAAAAAGTTTTTTGGTAAAAATTTCACTTGTCTATGTTATTTGTAGTACTGTTATAAAGAGATAAAATTGTATTTTTGTATGTTTATTTGTAATGGATGAACTTAAAATCTGCTGAACCGATTTAGATAAAATTTGGTATGAAGATAGTTTGAGACACTGGAAAGGACATATGATAGTTTGACAGACTTGTACTAGTAGTACTAGGAACAAAAGTGAGTCGTTAATTTGTAATATTTTTATAATAATTACTATAATTATTAGTAACACAGAAAAACACTCCAATAACTTTTACTTGTAACTGTTTTAATATTTTTTATTCATCCAATTTGTTTTATATAAATACATAAAAAAATGAAATATGAGTATTTAAGTAACCATAAATAATAATAAATATTTTAAGATGTTGATTTAAATGATATTATATACAAAAATAATCTCCATTTCTCATTAATGTAATATGCTTTTGAATACAAAGCTAATTTTTTTTTTGCTGCCAACAAAAACTAGCAAGCTAATAAAAAAATATTAATATAATTTAAATAACATAACATTTGGGTCTTTCTTCGTACTCATTATTAATTTTATTTTATCTATTCCACAATCCCACCTTATTTAATTAAACTATTGTTAGGAACAATATTTAAAGTATAATCTGTGCACATAACCTCTTACATGGCGAGATAAAAAATATTTTCTTTTAATATGGCGAATAACTAACTCTACTTATTTTGTATCTGTATCGTATTTTTTATGTGATGACAGTAGGCGCATCTCTTCCAGTGTATTTTTGTAGTTGCGATATTTCCAACGCGACCTTTATCAATGGCCGCAGCATTTCCTGCGCGTCGCCGAGTACGTCCATGTCTTCGTACGAGTCTATGTATAATCTGTGGAAAAATATATATGTATATATGATCTGTAAAATAGTTGTTTTGTTGAGAGAATTTCTGAACTTTTAATTGACAAAAAATGTATAAATAATTGTTTATCTCAAAATAATGTTTCATATAGTTAATAGAAAACTGTGATAAATATTGCACGCTTTTTTATCAGATTCTACAGACCACCATAAAAAAATTGTAAAATATTCTTAAATCAGTAAATAACAACCAGTTGTCTATAGCTAATATTTTTCACTACCAGCCTAACTAATTGACATCTACAAACAATTAAATTACAGTTACAGAATAAAGTATCCATATATATTTTTTAATGTATTACTAGATACTAAGCTAATCCAATCTTTTAAAGTGTTAAATTCTTAATTTTTTTTTAAAGTATAAGATGTATAAAATATAGACGAAACATTTTTAAATGGATATTTATGTATTTCTTGTTGTATTTATTATTTATTATAAAATATAAAACATCAATACAACGTAGAATCAAAAAATTAGTTCATACCGTCATTGACCATAAACATAAACCATAACCATGGATGGAATCAGATTTTCGGCTTAACTACAAGCTTCGGTCGGTTTGTGGCCGAAAAAGAAAATATAGCCGAATTTTTAGGCCAAAAACGTCAGTCAATAAAATGCCAAGGTACCTGACGGTGGCGCCGGAGCTGCCGGTGCCGCTGAGGCGCAGCACCACGCGCGACCCGTCCTCGAACACGATGCGCAGACCCTGCAGAAATTTGAGAACAAAATATATTTTTTTATGTTTTTTTATGTGACAAACGGGCAGGAGGCTCACCTGATGGGAGGTGATCACCTCCGCCCATGGACATCTGCAAGACTGCAGGGCTTGCAGTTTTGCAGATGCGTTGCCGGCCTTTTAGGAAAGGGAGGGAGGGGGGAGGGAGGAGGGAGAAGGACGGGAGGAGGGATAGGGAGTGGGCCTCCCGGACTCTCACTTACCGGACGAAACGCGACAGCATAGCTGCCACTTCACGCCGGTCTTCTGTGAGAGAGTGGTACTATACGGGGCGTGCCGGCCCATTCGGCTGCTACCCGAAGGTAACAAGCATGGCACTACCACTTTAAATAAATATGATATAATAAATAGAGTATATATTAAAGAAGTAATAGTTTTAATAAGCTTATCAATAAATGACTTTAAAAAAATGCTATACCTATATAATGATAATCTCTCGAACTGATTGTCTTGGTTTTATTTTATTAGGTTTTTTTGTTTTTGACGAATGCTTTATTTTTACAGCATACATGTTAACAAGCTATTGTTTTTTTAGTTTTATAATTATAATGATATTTCTAAATAGAAATCCTAAATTCATTATTAATTTATAAGTGTTATATTTTAACACTGGCAATCTTCAAGTAGTTGATACATACCTGTTTCATGGCAACACTGCGGTCCACAGGGTCCATGTAGGAGAAGTTGTCTGCGAGTGCCACAGTGTAGGTCTTCCCTCCGGCGGAGAACTTGGAGCCCACGAAGCCTGGTGACGTCATCTTCTTCTCTAACTCTTGCATCATTTCATTACAAGGGTCGCTTGGGCATTCCTCGTAGTCGTATCTACATAATCAATGTATTTATATTATACCATAAAAACTACTATATTGCATGGGAAAAGTAAGTTTTCCATGGTAATTCAGACTGTAATCTATCTTGGTGCCAAATTTCATTCAGATCCGTTAAGCTGTACTGGAGTAATTGAATAACAATCATTCATCCGCCCCATCTTGTTCATTAATTATATTAATGGTATTATTTAGCATTAAAATACTTGTCACCATCACACTATCACCTAATATATATGTAAAATCCTTATTTAAATTCTATTATTGCAAAACTACAACACATGTGTACAAAATGTGTAGATAATTATTATTAACACAATAAATTATTAAATTAATTATTGTTACAAAAATAGTTTCATGTCCAAATCTCCAATGTAAAAGCTAATAAAGCTTCATCATAGCAAGTTATAATAAAATCCCTGGTCTCTTCGGTTATTCTCACTGAGGACTCTTACTCACTGCAGTCTCTTAACCTGTCACTCTCACACTACGTCCCACTGGAGTACAACAACCAATACATACTGTTCCGTTTTTCAACTATATTCTATAATCTTAACTTCCGCGCGATTGTCGTCCACGAATGCAATGTCAACTGTCGCCTCGGTCGGGCGGTGCGCGCTTGCGTATTTTGACCAATGAGAGCGCCCGAATCACCGGCGCGCATGCAATCACAAGCCTTTGCGAAGCAAGCAGCGCCCTCGGTGACAAAACCAGACACCAAAAAGGAGACTTCTGTCATCATCTAACTGCACGTCGCCAGTGCGGCCGTTAAAAATCGAACTTATAAACTAATTTTTTTTGAGTGAAGTTTTGTGTGTGGCAAAATCAGAGGAATATGAATTCATCTTAAAACGTGGCCCGCCGGCATGTATCATAAAGGTCGCAATAATTATCATCAAGATCAAGAACCACTCCGCTCCTGCTGTCCCTGCTGAGCAAGGTGAGTTGCATGATATCTCATATGTTCAGATATTCAAGTCGTGTACCGTTTGTTTACCGGCGAGTGTGGATTCATACTCGATCCAGACTGTATGCAGATTGACATTGCATTGCGAGAATTATTATAAAAGAATCGCGTCCGTTTGTGTACACATACGAAACAACCAATGTCGAAAAACCAAGATTTCCATAACATAACCGACTTCTTCAGTACATTATAATATCACTAAACCAAAAAGATACACTGAATCTGGTAACTAAAGCATACCTGGTAAAGTAGTTCCTGCCGTACTTCCTCCAGTGGGCCTCCAGCAGGCCCTGCACGGAGGGCGTGGGCGTGGGCGTGGGCGTGGGCGCGGCGGCCAGCACGGCCAGCCAGGCCAGCGCCGCCCACACGCCGTCCTTCTCGCGCACGTGCTCTGACCCTGTACCGAAGCTCTCCTCCCCGCACAGGGACAGCCGCCCCGCGTCCATCAGGTTGCCGAAGTATTTCCACCCTAGTTGGTATCATATAGATATTTTAAGTATATCATTTCTTGACTTATGGTTGCATATCATGAGCCATAGCCAGTTCTAATGTATTTATAAAAAAATCATCAGTTCAGATTTGACATCAAATTGCTTAAAGTTAATACATAATCAACTTTTACTACTATTCATAGGCTTCTATATTTAATATTTAATCAACTTTTACTTTTTTATTCATAGGTTTCTATATAAGTATCTACTATGTACAAGTGTTTTACGTAAATGCACTTACAAAGTAACAACAAAAATGAATCAAACTATCATTTTTTTAAGTTTCATCAGATCCATAATAAAATAAAAATGACACGTCATTTATAGTAGACCTATAATTATTGTCCTTGCCCAACTCTTACAACGCGGTACACACCTAAAAAAAAGTGCATGCGTACAAAGTACACATGTCAGAAATGAAACTTCTTTGTTTATAAATTTAATTCACTGTTTACACTCGGTATAAATACTAATGATATTGTAATTTCACTTCAAAAGCAATTCCTCATGATTACCAGCATGAGCAGCCACGACATAAGTTAGGCTGTATATTGTAATACTTTCGCTACACATAACGTCACATTAAAAATCACCGACTTGCGGTGGGCGAGACCCCCGACCTGCGCATCTTGACCGTCTGAGGGGTGGTGGCGCTAACTCCTTCCCGTCTCTGAGCGCCTGGTACTTGTACTGGTACTCGTTGATATTTACTAATCTAAAGCTTTAGATTTCCGAGACTTACAACCCGAAGGTTGCGTTAAACGTTTAACGCAACCTTGTTGGAAGTCGCATAAGAAGTTTCATTTCAAAAAAACCCATAATATTTTCTTAGGTTTACGCGAATATTTGTAAAGACGATTATAAATGAAACTACCTTTTCGGATTTTGTCGCGGATTTATTTTGATTTTTAGTTCCCCGCGACGTTTCGAATGCTTTACAGCAATCATGGTCACGGGAGAGTTTATAATGCCAAGAAAACCTTGGAAGCAGCTCTCACCAGTGGGCACCTGGAACATCTCCCTGCCCAGGTCCCGCGCCACGCGGTCCACGGCGGCGGCGGTGGGCATGGAGCGCGCCAGGCCGCGCACGCCGCGCCGCTGGAAGTACGGGATGACGTGCAGGTGCACGGCCAGCACTGCTAGCGAGTCCGACGGCGTCACGAAGAACGCGTCGCGCCCGATTATCATGTTCCTGTCGCCTGATACAACGAACAATGAAAGTGTTATACAACCACTACACTACTTGAAGTTTATGAATTGGAGAGTGTAGAGGCACTTCGGTTCGCTTCGAGCTACCTCGCTTCGCCGTGGACAGAACGGTTAATGTCCTAACATATTTATTTATCTAGTTATTTATTTATTTATAATATTGCAGGCGAGTCAAAAAACTCGAAGAGTATACACAAGGCGTCTCACTCCACTATTCGCAGAGAAACATACTTCGCACTTCGGTCTATTTCGACGAGTACTTCCCTGAAGCAACCTCGTCGGTAGTGTAGTAAAAGCCTACTTTTACTGTCAATTTTATCATAGACATCGACAAAGTTCTCATAAAAAATTCACAACAGTAAAAAAGACCTTGTAATTTTTTTTTGACACAGAATTCTTAGTGGGTTTTATGAAATAAGTTCCTGTTTGCTTAATTTTGGTAATATTCAGCCTATAGCACAAATAGTAGGTGTGTAAATAAAATGGCTGTGACATGTGACATACAAAAAAATTACATAGGTCTGTATTTGACCTCTGGCTGTGCTTGAGATTATGTATAATTAAATTTATATTATCATACATATGTTAAGACCACAGATAGTCAGATAGTCCAAGGACTGATTGCAGATGGCTAAAAGAAAAAGAAAAGAAAATCATACATATTATGTTTATGTTCAATTCAATTCTCTTAAAAGTGGAATGAAATGAGATGAGATGAAAAGAGATTGTTTATCTCTTATTTTAAAATAATATATGAGAATATCAAATTAAATTTATAGGGTTAGTCATCTGTACTCAATAGGCACAATAACAACCCAAATTATTCCACTGACCATCTCCATCAAAAGCAGCTCCGAAATCATAATCTCCATTCTTCACAGCATCCACCAGGTCAGCTGCGTAGGTCAGGTTGGGGTCAGGGTGTGCACCTCCAAAGTCCTCCAGGGGTATGATTCTTCTCACATTATCTTCTGTAGCCCCTAATTCTTCTATGAAGATACGTTTCACATATGGTCCAGTTACTAAAATGCGATGTATAGGATTGGTATTTATTTTTTAATGTTTAGAGGCAGTGGTTAAATGCACTTTCAAATGCAGCATTTGGGTAACCGAGTGATGAATTCAAATTGGGATCTTGCCCCCCTAATATTTTCATGTGCGAATCATTTTTAATATGTTTACCACTTGTATTATGTTGAAGGAAAACATTGTGAGAAAACCTGCATGTCTAAGAGAACATACCAAGTTTTTGAAAGACATGTGAAATCGCTAATCCGCACTAGGCCAGCGCGGTGGACTATGACCTAATACTCTTCATTTTGAAGGGAGGCCCGTGCCTAGCAGTGAGATGATAAAAAGGGTTGAATACATATAATTTTAATTTAAGAAAGTATCTCTAAGAATTGTTAAAATTGGGTTTGCAAATTCAAAAATATCATAATAAGCACCTGAATTGAATACCTTCCCTTTATTTGATTGGTCATATATGCTTACCTCCATTCATAGAATCAATCAGAACCTTGAAGGGCTTGCTCTCGCCAGAGCCTTGCAAAAGGGACTTGATCTTTGGGAAATCGAATATCTCCTTCATATAGTCCACATAGTCTTTCACAGGGTCTATTACTTCCACAACAAAATCATGATCCTCAACCTATAAAAGAAAAAATATTAACCTATAAATGGAAAAATAAAGCAAATAATAGGGCAAGAGCATCAACTTTTTATTACATGCTTATTCTGCAAGATCTTTTAGGTATTAAGGTATAATATTATTTGAATTAAGGTATAACATAATTCGCAGAATTTTAAATAAAGAGAGAAAGTTTAAAAAATCTGAACAAGATGAAAATATTAGACAACAATTGTTACAAATTATCATCTACTTACTTTAAATCTGTAAATACCAATATTCTCTATATCACATTTAATGTCCGGCACAATTTTATACTGTTTGATGGCAGTGGTAAGCTGGTAGATCTCGTTGGTGGTGCCATCGGGGGCAGGCCCGCCGTTGCTGCAGTTAAACTTTATACCAAAGTCGTTGTTGATGCCTCCAGGATTATGGGATGCAGTAAGTATAATTCCACCTGGTTTGATTTAAAATGATGTAATTAATGATAATGTTGAGAATTCTGTAGGCATCATTTTACATTCCTATACAATTTTATGTAAAAAAAACCTATGAAAGTCCAATAAAATATCCGAGAGGAATAATATATATATTTTTTCTAAAGATACAAAATATTGGGTAAAACCTCTATCATAAGTAGTCTCATTGACATATTTTCATTCAATAAAATAATACAACACTTTTGGCTCAGTTTGTACCCTACTAGCTGTGCCAGTTATCCGGTACTTATAACACAAGGCTAATAAAATAAATTTCACAATTACCTACCTTATTGTTATCAGAAACTGTTATCATACTTCATGCAATAAATTAATCTAATCTTTACCTAGAGTTTGATATTTTCTGATTATATGGGAAACAGCAGGTGTAGAAAGGATCCCATTTTGACCCACTAATAGCTTTGCAACCTATAGAACATTCATATATAATATAATTATTTTTACACATTGCAAGGCAAAAGACAAGGTTAAAATGTAAGAACTACTTAATAAAAACTGCCAAAGAGTTAACTATATATTACATTTTTTTAAATAATAAATACTCACTCCATTTCCCGCAGATATTTTGATGATTTTGTCCACAACCTCCTTGACCAAGTATCTACCATCACCTCCTACAACCAGAGTAGAACCAACAATCGCATCTTTATTGGCATCCAAAATACTTTGAATAAAGTTTTCCGTATAGTTTTCTTGAAGAAAAACCTTTACTTTTTTACGTAAACCACTTGTACCCGGCTTTTGACCCTCATAGGGGTTAGTATTAACCACTACCACATTGGACATGTTTTTATGAAATAAAGAATTTTCTAGGGATATATTTAAGTTATCTAGGAGGAGAGTAAGTAAAAAATGTACTGTGATATCATCACAGTTCAAAAGGTCGAATAAGCGCGAAGCGAATCGAAAAACAATAGTTGACTGCTGTCAACACAATGTCAAGCAAGGTCGACTAGTAAGTAGTACGGTCGTCGTTCCAATATACGATATTTATTTTATAACTTAAATAATATTTTTATATTTAAATTATCATTAAACTTTTACATTTAAATTATTAAAATTGTGCAATGTATCATATTATATTTATCACATGTATATGTTTTGTAAATTTAACTGCCTCGGTGGTGTAGTGGCTAGCATGTACGGTCACACACCGAGAGGTCCTGGGTTCGAGTCCCGGGTCGGGCCAAGTTTAGTTATTGAATCTTTCTGTTTCGTTAGCCTCAGTAACAGCCCGGAGTTGGGAAGTTGGTGGTGGTTCACCCCCGTGCCTCGGAGAGCACGTAAAGCCGTCGGTCCTGCGCCTTATCTCTCACTGGTCGTGTCGAGTAGTCGTCCCACCGGAGTATGAGAGTGATAGGAATAGAGAGTGCACTTGTGTCTGCGCGTACACTTGTGCACTATAATATCTCCTGCGTACTTGGCCAGTCTCAATGAGATTGGCCGCCATGGCCAGAATCGGTCGGAGAACATTATGTTTTGTAAAAACTTCGCATGAAAAACATTACGCAACAGTCGTGTATAAAACATAGATGAAAAATAAAGTACAAGTCTCGCAACGCAGACTTGCAAAAAGTTGGGAGATCTAATGTAAAAATGACTTGGTTTAAAATATAATTAAAGAATCATCTTTACAACAACTTTATCACAAATTCGTATTACTTTTCAGCGCCATAAAATTGTTATCGTGCATCGAGCATCAATTAATTATTAATTAACACTTGGTTTTTTTTTATTAAAGGTTAAATTGAGAATGCCTAAAATGAAAAAACTCGCGAAAGAAAATTAATATTTTAGGTGGAATAAAATATATGTATTTTAAATTTCAAGTAAACTCTAATTCTTATCTGAGAAGATATGCGCTATGTAGTAATTGAATTCTTTGTAACGTAATCGTTTTTTTTTATAAACTTGTTCACCTTGTGGAGCTATATTATTAGTTTAATTTTGCTAAAATTATACCTACTCATTCATGCTTTACATAATAATATGTACTTCCCTATTCTATTGCAATAAATGACGCCTTACAATATTTACTCAACTGCTGCGGCGAAGCCTTTGGGCTATGGGGATTGGGGGTTATGTGTTTGACCTATATGTATGGCAAATCTACATTTCCTACAGAACTGAAAGGCTTAAGCGATTTTGGTTCAATTCGTCTTGATAACGCGAGAGTCATGGGATATCATTAAAAAATTAAATGATAGTTGTAAAACGCCAACATGTGGGGCCCAAAATAAATTCATATCTGTCCATTATTCATATATTAATATTAATATCAGGCGACCGAGCTTCGCTCGGTTTTATTTTTTGGAAAAAATTAAAAAAAGAAAAAAAATAATAATCGGACTGGAAACACCTGGATCCGAACCGAAGACTTCTGGTTAGAGACCGGTTTCCGCTGTCAATTAATCTTAATAATTATAATCTTGTGGATGACAGCGAAATTTACCTTCGTATTCTAATGGTATTGTAGCTTTTTTTTCATTGCCTGAAAATATTGATAAAATAACGTTTTCTAGAAATAAAACCTAGCTAGATCGATTTATCGCCCCCGAAACCCCCCTGCATGCTAAATTTCATGAAATTGTTGAAGCCGTTTCCGAGATTCCGATGATATGTATACAAAAATTGCTCGTTTAAAGGTATTAGATAATCTATTTTACATAAATCTCGTGTCACAGTGTTGTTATCAAACTCCTCCGAAACGGCCTGATCTATTTTTAATTTTTTTATGACTTTTTTATTTATACTTGGTAGGTCTGATAATAATAGGTCGTAGGCTATTTATATTCCTCTAGATGATAAGGTGGTCGTCTCCAAATTTTTTATTTTTTGATTGTAGACCAAATGTCAACTTTTTATTTTTTTATGATTTGGCATCAAATAATACTTATAGCCCTTCATGCTTCTACTAATGCGGGCGAAGCCGCGGGAATTGCTAGCATTGATATTTAAATTAACAATTTAGGTATTATTTTATTATTACCAGTATTTATGCACCACATTTTGGCAATCAAAAAATATAATGATGCTGATGCGCAGAAAGCGTGAACTAAATATTCGTGCTCAAATATGCGATTACAGAAAGCGTAACTGGGAAATAAAGACGTAAATGCTGTACCACTTCATAAACATTTAGCAGTAATAAGATTTTCCCTAGTAGCTGTTTTTGGTCCGTTTATAGAGCTACTGTGTATGTTTTATTAACAATATTTCATATTACCCGTGACCCGTCGATCCCAACAACTTTATAGACTGTGACTATTAAAATTTTGAGAGAGCATGATAAATGAAATTGTTAACTATTGAATACTGTTTTCTGTAAACCCCTCTGAACTGTTTTAATAGTGACTTAATAAGTCAAAAAATATCCAGGTATTGAATCATTTTTGAAAGTCATTTGGCGTCCGCCAACCTAATGGCCTGATCCCCCTCGTACTAATGGGAGGCCCGTGCCCTGCAGTTGGACGTTGAAAAGGGCTGAATACAAAAAGGCCTCACCAATAAATACTAACACAGGATATCCTTGATTATTCTATACTAGTGAATTACACTGGCTTTGCTCGAGTACGTAAATATTTTAAATAGATAAATATGACATTTGTCTGTAGGCTTTTAAACTACAATTTTATAGTACACAAATTGTTTTGATGTATTTCCTAACATTTGCCCTGTTTATTTTTAAGAACGACTCGATAGAACCAGTTATTGTTTTCTAGTGGTGATGAAAAATTTTCCCGTATTAAAAGTAGGTAGGTACCTATACTAAATATTGGTAATTGACCTTAGTTATAATTATAATTTATCATCAACAATTTGCTAAGTTACTGCTTTATTAAATAACTAATGATATGCCTAACCGCATATACTTTTAAGTACATAATCAGTACATCACTGGTACCTATACATATAAATAAAATTGAAGTGTCTGTTTTTAATTTCAAATTAACAGCTTTTCACTAAATGCATATGAAAGTATATACGATTACATAAAAATCATTTGTTTTAATTTTTGTCTGTCTCTCTGTTACGGCTAATCTCGGCTGGAACGGCCGATTTTGATAGGACTTTTATTCGACACTCGCAGATAGCTAATGTTATAATTATTATAAGGAGTAACTTAGGCTACTTTTATTCTATTAGAAAATTTGAAAATCGTTTAAGTAATTTATTTTGCTAGTCTAACATCTATGGATACAAGTTATTATTGAAATAATTATACTTAATGTTTTGTTTGACCTAATGGATTTGTTTTTTGTATTATGCTCATTAAGTATTATTGTTGATAAGCCTGTTTTTGTCGACTAATTGTGTGAATATTTGGTACCTACAATGCAAAATTAGTGCGACTTACAATCTACGCCTGCGTTACCACTTACCATCAGGTGGAAGTGGAACGTAGTCAAGCACTGATTCAGAATAAATAAAAAAAGAATTTTCATGCGGTTTTTAAAAATATACGGAGCAAGTCAATGACCAAGTTTTAAATGTATAATTCATCCAGATTAATTTGCCGAAATATGCAGATGAAGTTTAAGATATCGGAAAAAATCATGCCGGTTTCCCAGTCTTTATTGGCACCAACACGTTAAATTATTTCATGAGAAATTTATTGGCGGCTCAGATTCTCCATTTTGAATTTCCTTTATAAATCTTTATAGCCTATAACACTTGTAAAATGTAATCTCATAAATCATCAAAATCGGGTAAGGGAATATCGGTACATCGGGATTTAATACATGATACATACATATGGGATATACAATACAATACATTCAATACAATACATACATACATATACATGCATACATACATACATACATAAATACATACATACATACATACATAGATTCATACACAACCGTCTGAAATCGAAGACAAGAGCTACTTTTGCGATTTTAATAATAATTTAAATATTATTTCGACGAATAAAAAAAAATAATATATTCTTACGAACGTGCTCAAGCAACTACGCCACGAACTGTTTACCGTGTTAGTGATTTAGTTGAATTTTGTTTCTATGGGTAGTGGTTGTGTATGTTATAAGTGCTTTTAAATATTAATAATATATGTGGGTGATTTGTTTTTAAAAAGTATGTAAGTGGTTTTTTTACGTTTTATTCCTCCTTTTATTGGGTTGAATTTGCTATCATTTTATACCTATAAGGATATTTGAAAAAAATAGTTTAGCTAATTAACACCTACCTGACCGATAATTATACCTAATGTTTAATAACTAATTAACTAAGTCATTTTATTCACACAATTGTAAATTATTATATTTTTTGTTTATGTTATATTTTATCCTAAAATAACTTTTATCTGATGATAACAAAATAACCTTTAATCTTCGCTAATAATACGTGCATACATGATTAATAAATATAGATAAATGCAAAAAAACATTTTTAGATTGCAAAATTATAATTATACATACATAATATGAAGGTATACTGCTCGAGTTCGTCCCTATGGCCTCCCTATACGATTTAACAAATGAAATATTTTTAATAGTAAGTACCTGTATGAATCGGAGAACAAGCTATCATTATTCCTAATTTCACCAAAATTTGTCAAGTGGTTTTCTCGTGATGCGGTGACAGACAGATAGACAGACAAAAAACTATACATTCGGCTTCTGAATCGATAATACTCGTAATAATTATTTCAATAAGGTTTTCCAAAAAACATTAAACAAATTGATTTGATTAAGTTAGGATTATATTACATATTATGTATTAATAAGATAAAAAATATTGTCCGACTTTATGTGGGCGGTCTTCATACAAAAATCGAATAAAACTTTTTCTCCGTTGCAATGATAGTATTCTTGAGTGATTTGAAGTTAATTTTAGTAAAAAAAATCATTTTTTCAGTATAAATAACGCAGGAACTAGGAAGTAGAAGCTGACATGACTTGGTGATTTTTGATTGAACACTAAAAAACTTAGCATACCTACATAAGTACTTACTTTAGTCATTAATATTTAATATACATACTTTAAAATAAATAGAAAAATATACAGAAATGGAATGGTCCAAAATCAATTTAATGAACTAGATACAAATTCAAAAAATTAAAATAAAAAAAAAGTATAGGTACCTACCTAACATTCTATTCAGGCATAAAATGTTTATGACACATTTTATGAGCCAGTTATTTTGTGTTTATCATATAAATGTAATACCTACTTTATCCTAATAAATAATAAAAATAATATATAATCTATGTTGAACAAAATTAGCAAAACAGTAGTGTATCAGTTGAAAATTAGGTTCCAATCAGTTTCAATAAAGTAAACAAATTCATTCTGTGATTTACCTACCTACTGACAAACAACGCACGCTCTAAACTAAAAAGTACCTATATATAATCTTCTAAAGTCTGAACATATTACCTAAATATAATATTCTGATATTTTCTTAAATTCTAAAGAATTTAAAAAAGTTTGTAGGTGGATGCTCTGAATGCCAGCCCCGCTGATAAAAAAAATAAAATGATAAAAATACTATTTAGTATTTTTTAGATGGCGACAATAGTAAATCTAAAGATAAGATTCCATATAATATAATGAAATAGGCCAATAGGCTGCTATTCGGAGCGGGGCCGGCATTCGGGGCATCCACCCTACCTACAAAATTTCGGCCATTACAATTTTGTTAATATGGTTAAGATTCTATCGGCAAAGTTAATTTTCTTTAATTTAATTGCAGCGAAGCCCAAAGAAGGGTTATATGTTTGACCTTTATGTGTGTGTGTACTATGCATGTTTGTCCGATTCTATGTTACCTCGTAATTACTAAACTATTATATTGAAGGCTAACTGGTTTAGCGTTTTACATTTATGTAATAAAAAAAATGCACACTTTGTTATAATTTTCCGACAAGAAAATATTACGTTCCAGCCTTACCAGACGGTGGTTTCGTAACACTTGACTGCGAATGAACTGTAATAGTGTAGTTCAGTGATGCAAGAACCCGTTAGAATGTAACCCGCAGGGCTTCCTTACTTCAACTGATCTATTATATTAGAATAACTAGCATTTTCCGCGGCTGCGCCTTCGTTCTAATGACCTGAAAGCGGAAAATAAATTCTTAGATTTAACATATTTATTATACTTACCATGTGATGTTATAACCTATAGCCTTCCTCGTTAAATGGGCTATTCGGCACTAAAATAATTTTTCTATTTCAACCAGTGGTTCCTGAGATTAGCATTCAACCAAACAAACACTTCAGCTTTATAATTCTTTACTAATATAGCTTGACATTTCAGCAGTTTTGGCATTAATCAATAAATTGTGTTGATGATATGTTTCCTAAAATCTGTACTTTTAATATAGGTTCCCGACCTTTTATGGACTATAGCACCTTTAAAAAATAAATATATTTCAAGTTTCAACACCCCCTTTACAAGAGAAATAAATTTCAACACTCCCTTTACATTCTAGTAAATTATACCAATTTTATATTTCTGTCTATTATACTATATTAACAAATAAGCTACTGCTCTTAATCCATAATATGACCATTTGCCTTTGGACCAACTACAGCCCCCACGAAATAGCTTCAGCACCCAGCACTAGGGGGCAGAACTGCCCCCGTCCATAAATAAACTTAATTTATGATTGGTAAACTTATCGAATGTATGTAGGTATAGGTAACAGCAAAATTAACCAATATGATACCTCATCATTTTCTGAAGTCGGTCAACGAAACTTTAATTGAACTTGTTTGACCTCATAAAAGCCTTATTATGCTATAATAACAGTATTCATTTTAGCGTGAGCGTTTTAACTTATTTTTAACGACCAGACAGTTTGAGTAGGTAGTGTTTTATTTTATGAAACAGCTTATTTTAAGATCAGAATGGCGTGACTTAAAATATTTCTAAGATTAGCCAATTGTTGACCAAAACATAGGAAATTGTATAAAAAAAATCAGTGCGCGAATAAAACAGCGCTAAATAGCTTTGGGCTGCAGGTCAGAGGTCTATAAAATATTTGCATTTAAGCGCTTACTCCAGTACAGTAATGTATGTTTGTATGCATTCAGCCCTTTTTAA
The DNA here is from genome assembly GCA_951802675.2 of Boloria euphrosyne. Taxonomy (NCBI): domain Eukaryota; kingdom Metazoa; phylum Arthropoda; class Insecta; order Lepidoptera; family Nymphalidae; genus Boloria; species Boloria euphrosyne. Next base: position 10,922,943 of record OX637885.1, read on the forward strand.
CGTCCCACTGATGGACACGGGCGTTCTTTCAATACGAGGGGGATCAGGCCATAGTCCACCACGCTGACCAATTGCGGGTTAGAGTTAATAGAATAATACATATAAATTACTGTTTTCATTTTTCAGCTTGACTTGTAAGCATCAAAATGGGCATACTCACATGCATACGTCTCTTTTTGGACAACGTGATAGATTTTATCTTCGGATTATTTTGGGGGTGCCGTAAGGTTATTCCAGATGTGGAAAAAAAACATTCGTTTCTAGCTGAAAGTGCTACTAGCTTATCAAGAAAAATCAAACAGAAGGAGTTGACATCTCAAGAATTGGTTCAGGCGGTCATTGACAGAATTAAACAGGTAAATGGCAAATAAAAAAATGTTATAGGTACATCAAATTTAATGTTTTCAGCCCTTTTTTAAAGTCCTACTACTGGGCACTCGCTTCTCTTTAATACGAGGGGATGACTGATGAGGCCATACCTACTACAACGCTGGTCAAGTGCGGGTTGTGCGGACTTCACATATCATGCGAAAACTTGTTAGGTTCTTACTTTTTTCGGACATGCAGGTTTCCTCACTATGTTTTCTTTTACTGTAAGATAATAAGGTAAAAAAAAATCAAGTGTTAAGTTTCAATAAGAAATGATTCAGGCATAAGAATTAGCATAGAAAATATCAGAGGTGCGAGACCCGTATTTGAACCCGCTTTACTCCGTTAACCAAGGGAGCGCGTTACCACTCAGCTACCATTGCCTCTAATTTTATTATCCCAAAATAATATTAAAATACATTTATAGGTGAATCCTCATTTAAATGCGATTACAGAAGATCGTTTTGAAGAGGCTTTGAAAGAAGCGCGGGAGATTGACAGACAACTAGCTTTTGGACCCTCTGATGAAATGTTGAAGAAGCCGTTTTTAGGTAAATTCTTATTACGTAATTCTGAAATACTGTGGTAATTATTTAGTAAGTTCTTTATCTTGAATATGATTACAAAAAAACAGCGAACCTAGTCCTTAACGGCTTACAAAAGCTCAGTTAATATATATTATGTTTAGACTAAAAATAAAAATCAAATTAAAACGAACACTAATATTTTTTTTTCTTTCAGGAGTACCTTTCACTACAAAAGAAAGCCAGGCGATAAAAGGTATGCCGTTGACCATGGGACTGTGGTGTCGCCGTGACGAGAGGGCCACGGAGGACAGCGAAGGAGTGGAGCTTCTGAGGGCGGCTGGAGCTATTCCTATTGCCTGCACTAATCTGCCAGAGTTACTTATTTGGTAATTTTTATTATAAAATCTGTATTGTTGTTGTAAAAATGTAGGCTTGGCATTTTTTACAACTCATACTCATTCAATGTTTTTTGTGAAGAAAATTAGAGTTAGCTTATGATACTGTTATGATCGCTAAATCATTAAGTAATGCTTTCAAAAATCCTTATCCTTACATAATATTATAAATGCGAAAGTAACTTTGTCTGTCTGCAGTCTGTCTGTCTGTCTGTCCGTCCGTCCGTTCGTCCGTCCGTCCGTCCGTCCGAATAAAAATTTTATACTAAAGGGGTACCTATGGACGAACCCGAGCGAAGCAAGGGTGAGTTGCTAGTATAAAAGAGTTCATTGAGTTCTCCACTTAGGTAAAAGAACATAATATTCTCGTATTCTGAAAGCCTTCATATTATTTAAAAGTAAACTTAGCTTTTTAATGTTTAATTTGTTTTTTTTTCTCATTGTTGACATAAACAGGCAAGAAACCCGTAACCCAGTGTACGGTATGACGAACAACCCGCACCACACTGGAAGATCTCCTGGTGGCTCGAGTGGCGCTGAGGCCGCGTTGGTGGCAAGCTACGCTTCATGCATAAGCTTATGTAATAACTTTTAACTTATTATTCCAATATCTTGTTATTCTGAACAATGCAAAATTTTAAAGAAAAAATCACATTTGACTTAGTTTGTAGTGTACGGACTGTGCCAGCGGTCGCGGGTTCGAGTCCCGCTGGGGTCATTTGTTTTAGGAATGTCATCTTGTGATAGAGCTAAATATAATACGCTTTTGGGTTTTAATGAGAACGAGAAACACCTAGGTTGTAAACGATTCAAAAAAAAAAAACGTTATCCTAAAGGTCCATTTATTCTAAACAGGTTCGGACGTTGGTGGTTCTACTCGTATGCCGGCGTTCTACTGCGGGATGTTTGGACATCACCCTACTGCTGGAACGACGAAAACTAAAGGTGACTTGTATATGACTTCATACTGGAATATTTTGTTAATAATAAAATTAATGCAATGAATCCAAAAAATAATATGGTTTTTTTTTCAATTTTTGAAGGAAATTGATATTAAAGTTTGTTAATATCACCCAATGCAATAACGAATTTGATTTAGAGACTCGGAAGACTCTAGATTTACCGATTAGGATCTTTCAGGTTCTTTCTACAGAACTGGGAAAGAGGAAACCATGTTTAGCCTCGGTTTCATATCCAGGCATGTAGAAGATTTAGGCCCATTAACAGGTATTGTAGCTGGCGACAACGCGAGTCTTCTGAAACTGGATAGACAAATTGATATGAAGGTACATTTAATAAACATTATACACATGACGAGAACTATGGGTACAGGGTACTTATGATTTAAAAAAAGAAAAAGGTATAAAGTATAACGTGTCTGTTGTCTGATAGGTACACTTAGCTATATTATGTAGGATAGCTCTTGAATCTGTCAAATTTGTATAATCAGCCCATTTTAACGTCCCACTGCTGGGCGCGGGCCTCCCTCAGTACGCGGGGGATCAGGCCGTAGTCCACCGCGCTGGCCTAGTGCGAGTTGGCGTACTTCACATGTCTTTCGATATTTTCCTTCACCCTTCAAATTTAGTTGAATCTTTTTAGTATTTTATCTAATATCTAGCCTAAAATCAAATATAAAGACCTGTTTTTGAAAAATTTTACAATTATTTCATTGTTGTAGGACATCAAATTCTATTACTTGGAAACCACTAAAGACATACGCGTCAGTCCTTTACGACAAGAGATGAAAGACGCCATGCAAAGGTAATAAGATGTTTAACTAAATATTAAATACCTTTAGAAACAGACTTCCAGAAGGGCTTTTTTTGCTAATCTGATATTTTAAGTCTTAAATATTTAACATACTTTGCAATTTTAAGCTATTGCATAGCTTCTATCGCGGGCCTTGAGCGTGGAGACCGAAACTAAAACGTAGTGATTACATTCTCTTTGACCGAATCCAGAAATTCCGTAACGATAATAATAGACTACTGGCCCATGTACAAAAATGGATGGGTCATATGAACCATAAGCATAAAATAATAAGATTCAGCACTATGCCGTCACTTGTAAGCTGTCCAACTGAGTGCTCCATGCAAAATAATATGAAAGCGCGCAGTGCCGTAAAAAATGGTGCGCCACAAAGTAGGTAATTTTTTTTGATTTTCTGACAATTTCCAGGGTAAATTTGGTCATTTGATTCTGCACGGCATAAGTTTCATACTGTTTCAATACAGCTTCTAATCCATTATTCCGCAACAACGTACAAAAATCATGCGACAAGGGGAAAAAATCGAGGGTTGCAACCCCCTCTCTTTCCGTGGTCCGGGAGGTGATTTGAAAAAGTACGGCTTTGGTTCCAAAACATTATCTATCAATCAAAAGTACTATTAAAAATAATGCCGTCAAAAAATATTGTTCATTTGAATGTACATTAATAATTATCTTAATTTCATGGTATATTTGATTAAAAAGCTGTAAAATCATTTGACTCTGTACGGCAACTTTTTTTGTAACATGATATTGTACAATACAATTGTTATAGTATTGCCGTCCAAAAGAAACTGTTCTAAAAAATTATAGAGAAATACAAAAACTGACTTTATTTAAATTTTTGCAATAGTTTAAATATTCATAGATTAATAAAATATAGCAATTTTCTACATTTCGCCGTTGTTTTAAATAGTATTAAGATAAATAAATTAGGAAAAAATGATGCCGTACATTTTAATGCTGACCATAATATCTTTTCGGCTGATGAAAATGACGCTACCATTTTAGGGGTGTAGTACTTTATGGCCATTTGATACTGTACGGTATTAACATTACTTCCTTCGATCATATACATGTATATAATCATATACATGTATATGATCATATACATGTATATGATCGAAGATTACTTCAAACATTATTGATACATGTATATAAATTATAATTGATATATTTATATAATGCGTAAATGTATATTATATTTATATTAAGTATTTTAAAACTGTGAAATCAAGGTGAAGTAAGTAATAACTATAGTTTTTTAATGACAATCATTTAAACAAATATAATCTAAAAATCTTTAGGTATCCTGGAACACAAATTAGAGATACCTCACTCTGTTTAAAACTGCACCGATACGTCTAATACTCGTAAAATATGTACTACTTAGCACACAGTACAATATAGGCAGGTATAGATACAAATGCTAAACGTCGTTCCGTAAGCGATATTTTTTTTTATGGGACAAAGGGGGCAAACGGGCAGGAGGCTCACCTGATGGTAAGTGATCACCTCCGCCCATGGACATCTGAAACACCACAGGGCTTGCAGATGCGTTGCCGGCCTTTTAAGAAAGGGAGGGAGGGAGGAGGGAGAAGGACGTGAAGAGGGATGGGGAGTGGTCTTCCCGGACTCTCACTTACCGGACGAAACGCGACAGCATAGCTGCCACTTCACGCCGGTCTTCTGTGAGAGAGTGGTACTATACGGGGCGTGCTGGGCGCCGGCCCATTCGGCTGCTACCCGAAGGTAACAAGCATGGCACTACCACTTGAGAATGTACCTATATATGTAAATTATATTTATTTAATATTTTTATTACTTTTTTATCTTATTTATATGAACTTTCAGATTTGTACGGCATTAACTTTTTATAAATTATTGCATTAAGTACAAACAAACTATCTAAATGCCGTATAAAAATATCGTGATGAATTTTACCTTATATTTCGTTATATGGATTTTTCCTTGAGTTTTTTCCTTCTACAAACCTTTGGACTAACGAAAACGAGTACGGCATGTAAAAAAATATAATCTATGCATAAAATACTTTCAAAATAAATTAAATTTATGTTGTTTCAAATCACCTCCCGGACCACGGAAAGAGAGGGGGTTGCAACCCTCGATTTTTTCCCCTTGTCGCATGATTTTTGTACGTTGTTGCGGAATAATGGATTAGAAGCTGTATTGAAACAGTATGAAACTTATGCCGTACAGAATCAAATGACCAAATTTACCCTGGAAATTGTCAGAAAATCAAAAAATTTACCGACTTTGTGGCGCACCATTTTTTTACGGCACTGCGCGCTTTCTTATTATTTTGCATGGATCTATCGATGGTAAAAATGCCGTACAAAAATATATGACCAAAATGTACTCACTCTACCTGCACTTTTGAATTCTCACCAGCACTCAGTTGGACAGCTTACAAGTGACGGCATAGTGCTGAATCTTATTATTTTATGCTCTTATGTCGTCCTATATACGTCACCTGGTGGTTCATATCATATACATCATTCTCTATGGTTCATATGACCCATCCATTTTTGTACATGGGCCTGTAGTCTATAAGTATAACCTAACACCTGTCATGCGTGATGCGACGAGTAGCGCGACATCTATGGTTTATCTTTTAGTTTACTTGTACTGGTGTTGTTTAGGTCTGACGTTACTCATAATTAATATAGATGGCGCTGTAGATTAATAAATCGATTTTAGATCGACAGTTTTTTTTTCAATAATGACATGGGTGTCATTTTCGAGGTTTCTCGGGGTGCTGATTTCGAAAATGAGGTCCATTTTCAAATCCAAGATGGCGGACATCCGGTTTTTGTAAATAATGACATGGGTGTCATTTTCGAGGTTTCTCGGGGTGCTGATTGCGAAAATGATGTCCATTTTCAAATTCAAGATGGCGGACATCCGGTTTTTTTTTTTCAATAATGACATGGGTCTCATTTCGAGGTTTCTCGGGGTGCTGATTGCGAAAATGAGGTACATTTTCAAATCCAAGATGGCGGACATCCGGGTTATTTCGATAGATAATAAAAATATTTTGAACAATATTAACTTCTCATTTATTTAATAAAAGAAAACAATTTGTTTTCTTATCGGTCACCACGCTCAAAAAGTGTAACTTGAATTAATATCAAAGAAAAAAAAAACAAAGGAAAAAAATACTGCATAAATAAAATAAATAAATAATTATAATTGCATAAGTTGATAAAAACAGCTATGCAATAGCTTTACCGCGGCAGTCTCCGAGTGCCACACGTCTTTTTTTTTAAGTATAAATTTTCTCGGTATACGTAGGTACATTAAAAAGTACAACAAAAAATGGAGAACCTCCTATTCTTTGAAGTCGGTCATAATTAAGATACGTTCATACCTAAGAGGACCATAGAAATTCTTTATTTTGGAAAACTATATGTAAAGATTGTGGATTTTAATTTATAACTTAGTTTCAAAAGAACAGAATTACCATACAATAAGCTTATACCTACATAGACATTTAGATACTGCGCATCACCTTTTAGGTCACGACTCACGCTAAGTAACTTTTGCGCTTGTCTCACAAAACTTATTAATTTACAAAGGTAATATTTTAATAATTAATACTAATACTTGCGATGCGAGTTGAAGTATAAATTTTTGGTTTTTGTTAATATTATAGACTGTACATCTATAGTGTATATAAATAAAATTGAATTGTCCGTTTTTAATTTCAAATGAACAGCTGTTCACAAATGCATTGCATATGAAAATATATTATACTTACGGTACTTATAAAACAAAACATTTTTCAAATTATTGTCTGTCTGTTTGTTCCCTTTAATCTTAAAATGGCTCGACCGATTTTGACGGGACTTTTACTCTCAGGTAGGTATTGTTATAGGGAGTAACTTAGGCAACTTTCATATTTTTATAAGAAAAATTATAAAAAGCGTTTAATTTATTTTAACTTCGCCCAGCGAAGCGGGCTGGACCTATCATATCATTAAATCTATTTAAAAAGAAAAATGTACGTGTTCCCAGTGTGATACATAAGATCAGTGGCCAGTTCAACGTAACCCCTCAGCCGTACTACCACAAGGGATTGGATCATATTTACCAGCTGTGGTGTTACTGGATGTCGAAGGAGCCGGGCGTTTACTCGAAAATGATCAACGATGACAAATCTGACACAAATGGCTTTGTAGAATTATTGAAAAAGGTAGTGTATAACTGTAATATACGACTAAAAATTTCGTGTTTAAAAATATTTTAGTCTGTAGATTCTAGTCTAACCCAGCGGTTCCCAAAGGGTAGTCTGCGGTACCCTATGGTTGCGAGGGAAGGTCACAGGTGTTCTAGAATCCGGATTTATAAATAGAACTTTTAGTGGTATTATAAATAAAATCAATAATCACATAATATCATAATTCATAACTTATAAATATGTACTTATTAATACAAACCAGTGAGTTTAGTTATTATTAAAAAGGGGATTCGTGGAAATATAATGACTAATTAGGGTTCAGTTGTGGCCTAAAAGTTGGAAGCCGTTGATCTAACCGTCTAATGGTTAACGTATTATATCGAGTACTTGGTTTCACTTAAACATTGAATGAGAAATCAATGTACAATTTTAAATTTATTAAATTAAAAAAAAATAGGTACCTACTTATCATAATGAGCATATTATTCAGTATGCAAAGCGCGACGATAAAATTTGATATAGTGGTGAGTTCACCATTAATCAGCAACTTTATGTTTAAAGCAGTCGTTAATTATGTTTAACGATTAATATATTTTACATTCATGGCTCCTATACTAGCATAAGCCAGCTACTTTACCAAATTGTTTATATAGTGCAAAAACTGGTACTTCCTTAGGTTTATGTGAATATTCGACATTATAAATGAAACTACCTTTTCGGATTTTTGTCGACAATCATGGATCATGGAGACTATCTCGCCCGTGACCACGATTGCTGTAAAGCATTCAAAACATCGGGTACTAAAAATCAAAATAAGTCCGCGACAAAATCCGAAAAGGTAGTTCATTTATAGTCAAAAAACTCTATTTAGTCACCTGCGAGTACCATTAGGACCTCGGGCGATATCATTGAATGTAATAACCCTTTAAAATATCGGTCGACCTTCCTTCAATACGAGGAGGATCTGGCCATAGTTCACTATAATGGCCAGATTAGGCATCCGAAAACTTTTTAAGTTTCTCAAACAGTCAGGTTTCTTCACGATTTTTACATCACCGTAAAACAAGTAGTGGTAATCATAGTGGAAAGATTCGCATATCTAAATAGCAGAAGTGGGAGACCCAGGAATAGAACCCACAACCGCCGGTGACAAGCACGTTACTACTGGGCTACCACATGTAATAACTAAATGAAATTATGTATGCAACTAATTTTATAATTACAGATGATTTGCCTTAGCAACCACTGCTTCTTCACTATATTGAGAGTAATAGAGTTACAAATCTTTGGAACACCTCAAAAGGAATGGGCTGAAGATATTTCAAAAGCTTTGAAAGAAGATTTATTCGTAAGTACTTTTTAAAAGGATAAACAACTTTTTAATTCGTTTTACCAAGATATAGAAAAATTATACATATATCTAAATTTTTGGAAAATGTAGTTGCTTAGTACCTACTTAAAATTAAAATAAATACCCCTTTTATAAATGACCAAAATTTGTATGTGCTTGCATCCAAATTTTTACGAACGGAAATTTTCTCCACAGAATGGATTTACTTTAAGGAACCTTTCGACGCCCACGCTCAAAGTGAGTGTTGCTAGTTTACAAAAAAATACTTTATAAGGGTCTTCTTTGCTTCCAGTCCAAACTAGGTGACAACGGTGTGCTGTTAGTCCCGAGCGCGCCTCACGCCGCGCCCTACCACTACTCGTGCTTGCTGCGGCCGTACAACACGGCATACTGGATGCTTGTGAATGTACTTAAGAGTCCTGCTACTCAGGTGAGCTTACTGAGAAGCTTAGACTGATCCTGAAATCGATATCAGTTAACGGTAATCGTTTTCACAGCTTGATTTTGATTTATGAATCCGTATACCGTGTATGTGAATTTTACAAACCTACCAATCTGGAGGTCCTGGGTTCGAGTCCCGGGTCGAGTCAAGTTGTGTTATTGAGTCTTTGTTATAACAAAGACTCTTTATTATTATAAATTTTCAGTAAAAACCTGTAGCTTAAAAGTCATTAGTCCTGCTTCTCTAACCGGTTGTATCAAGTCGTCGTCTAAGCAAAGTATGAGGCGTAACCGTGTAGGAGATGCATACACGCTCTGCACTATAATATCTCCTACGCAATTAGATCAGTGATACTGGCGACTGTAGCCAATATCATTAAGAACGACATCGTCAACCTAAATTTCTCATTGCGCTAACTTTAAATATAAATAAAAATAATAATTGAACGTAATTTTTATAAATTCACAGGTACCAATCGGCAAAAACAAGCAAAATCTACCAATAGGCATCCAAGTAGTAGCAGCGCCTTACAACGACGCGCTTTGTTTAACCGTCGCCAAATACCTCGAAGGAGAGTTCGGGGGTGCCATACCGGCTTGTAACGTTAAAAAATAAAATGTAGTTTTTATTTTGTGATAGTTCATTTCTCATTAAATATACATGTTTTTTCCTTATATTTTTACTATAAAATATGGTGTTTACAGCTTATTCATTATTATCTGCAATTGCCTAGTACTTGGAAGATAACTTAAATGAATAAAGAATTTTATTAAAAAATAAATCATAATTTATTTATGAATGAGCCATAACATGAATTTTTGTATATAATAACTGTAATAAAAATAATATGTATTTATTACTTTTATACTGATATAAAAATCAATTCTTGTTCTTTAGTCTAAAACTCAAAATGGTGGTTTAATTATAAACAAATAGGAAAATCCAAAGTTTTTTTTTTGATATTATTATCGAAGATATTTTAAATTTAAATAACGATTATTTTGAATTTGTATCTATGTAATTACCTATTATATGGAAAATACAATAAAATCAAAATATATATACACATTTTATTCAAATAGACCCTATATTGTATCCTACTTCCTCCGTCCTATTATCCAATCTTTTGATAAAAGCTAATCTCATTAAAACTAACCCTAAAAGTAAAGCCTCCGGCATAGAGTGTATTGCTACATATATCAGTATATTAATACCGCATTTACATTCAGCCGTAGTGAGCAGGGAAGTGGGCAGGGAAGTGGGCAGGACGAGTGTGTAAACGCGATACTTCTCACGCCACTGCCATTGCCACTCGCGCTGCCCGGCGCTCCCCAAAATGGCGGTTTTTTGTGCGGACTGCGGAAGTCAAAGGACCGGCAGCGCGAGCGGCAGTGCGTGTTTACATTCTGCTCCGACGTTCAGTACTCGCCGAGCGCTCTTTTTCGATCTTTTTAAATATCGAACATAATTATGTATCGCAAAAAGAGACAGCGCGGCCGCTGTAATTATATCGACATCTGCCATTGCCGAAACTTGAAAGCGAAGTGAGTGGTAGGGCAGTATGTAAACACACACTCCTCTCGATCCTGCTGCAAGCAGTATTTAGGGAATTATCGTCGGCAGTGCGAGGGGCAGCGGCAGCAGGATCGAGAGGAGTGTGTGTTTACATACTGCCCTACCTCTCACTCACTTTGCTTTCAAGTTTCGGCAATGGCAGATGTCGAAATAATTACAGTGGCCGCGCTGTCTCTTTTTGCGATACATAATTATGTTCGATATTTAAAAAGATTCAGGCGCTCGGCGAGTACTGAGTGTTGGAGCAGAATGTAAACACGCACTGCCGCTCAAGCTGCCGGTCCTTTGACTTCCGCACAAAAAACCGCCATTTTGGAGAGCGCAGGGCAGCGCGAGTGGCAATGGCAGTGGCATGAGAAGTATCGCGTTTAAACACTCGTCCTGCCCACTTCCCTGCCCACTTCCCTGCTCACTACGGCTGAATGTAAATGCGGTATTAGATATTAATTAAATAAAGAATAACATATATTAATACATATTAAATAAATAAATACATAAACAAAGAAAATTGAGCCCTCAGAAAGCATTGCAGTCGCTATGATCCAAGAGACAGGTACGTACGTGAGTGTAAGTACGAATAGCATTTATTATGGATATCAACCGAATCATGGGTATGCACTTTGCAGAACATCCGCCGCCTTTAGGAATCCGCCATATTGGATTTAGAATGACGTCACTTTTGGTTATCAAGCCCAAAGGCCTTGTGAAAAAGCGGATTTAATGTATAAATCGTAAATCGCTAGTGCTGAATACAGCGACAGTAATATTGAATTTACAATGACATCACGTTGCTTTTTTGTTCTGCTCATCAAGCCCTTTCATTTGATGCCTAAAACTAAGGGTCTCTATGAAAATCGCCGTTATTTAGTAACGGCCGCCATGTTTAATTAAAATGGCGGCAATAAGGAAATCATGCAGCCACAAGAACGAAACGTGTATAACAAATTTCAGCTCAATGTGACACTGAGCAGTGGTCTTTAACTTCGATTTGATTACAGACAGACACTGGTACAGGTGAAACTAAATAAAAGCTTATAACTATGTTTTATTTTTATCGATTGTTGTGTATATAGAAATAACATAACAAAAAACAAAAACCGACTTCAAATCTAAACAAATCTAAACTAAAAAGTAGAAAATAATACTTTTAAGAACTTCGTTAATTTAGAAGTCGGTGCCAGCCAAGACGGATAGACTTATCTTGCCTTTGCAAGGAACTTTCGAACGGTATTTTGATGTTTACAAATATTATAGATATAGATTAATCGAATATGTGTCTATTTAAGGTTATTTTGCTTTGGCTGGCACCGACTTCTAAATTAACGAAGTTCTTAAAAGTATTATTTTCTACTTTTTAGTTTAGATTTGTTTAGATTTGAAGTCGGTTTTTGTTTTTTGTTAAAAATAATTTATTTTCAAATTTTTAACGGAAAGTAGATACTTATTTTGTTTATGTACAAAAAAGAATTTTCCAAATCGGTCCAGCCATCTTCGAGTAATGGGGAACATACATAAAAAAAGTCCCCAACGAATTGAGAATCTCCTCCTTTTTTTAGAGTCGGTTAATAAGAGCCTGAAAGAATTTAACTATCGGTCTATAATTACGTATAATATTGAAAGAATTTTCTTTTAACTCCTAACCGTTGAGGAGTTGTACCTTCCATCATTAGCTCAACCACAGGAGATGATGATTATCAGACGCAAATACTTGAACAGCTTTAGAAAATATATGAAAAACGTAATAAGTGCCTATAAAATTTGAGAGTTGTCTTCGATTTCCCTGGGATCCCATCATCAGATCGTGACTTGGTGACTATGGGACCAACTAGAAACTATACCCTTTCAAACAAAAAAAGAATTTTCCAAATCGGTCCAGCCATCGTCGAGTAATCGGGGAACATACATAGAAAAAAAAAAAAAAAAAAAAAGTCCCCGACGAATTGAGAACCTCCTCTTTTTTTTGAAGTCGGTTAAAAATAAATCTTTAAATAGACATCACATTAAAGGGAGATTTTATTCACATGCATCGCAAAAAAATCACACTAAACATTTTTTCCATAATGAACCAAAAACAAACTCCATGAACCTAGGTTCATGGTTACCTCAAAATACCATAACTTTGTGTTTTATATTTTTCTTTAATAAGGGCTTATTCATAAGACAAGGATGGTTGGAGATCTTTTGGAGATTTGCCTCCTTGTCTAAATGCGTTGTTAGTCTATGTATTCTACAGGGCAGTGCTTCCCAAACATTGTTTTGTCATGGCCCGGTAATATTCACACTGACCCTTCGTGACCCACTTAATACTTTTAAGCTCAAGTTGGTTCCATTAGGTAAAATAATACACATTTATTAATACTTTAGTATTAATGAATGTGTATGAATAATTGTATATAGTGGTTTATTATAATACATACTGCGATGCGTCGATCGATAGTGAGTATTATTTTTTAAAACAACGATCGTAGTTGCGACTTGCGACTCGGTATTTTTTTTGATGGCCCGGTACCGGGTCGCGACCCGGCAAATGGGAAACACTGCTACAGGGATTTATTTTAGAACAATATTTTTCGTCGTATTCTATATTTTCATTTATTAAAATCTTTATGAGGGAATAGAGATTCTCATAAATTTTTTTACAGCTTCCTCGATCCCTTGCCGGTTGTAAAGTGTACATTCAACAAGGTCCACCGACTCGACTCTCGAGATTTAGATGGCGTGCTTTCAAGACTCTTGGTCAGGCCTACCATGTACTGTTCACTCTTTGTACTCCCTCTACGGTCTACCCGCCTTGATGGACATGTATTGCTAACTATACTAAACAAATTACAAACGTCAGCGTATATGTTTGTTTGTATTTTATCACGAGACTGAACGGGACTGTTAACCTGGGTCTAAAAAGACTGTCCGTGCTCTTTGACTTGGGTACAATTAAATATAAACGAACACGCGACGAAGCCAAAGAGAAGAAGCGAGCCTCGAGCCGCGAGCGAGCGACGAGACAGCGAGACGAGACGAGAGCGCCATTTTAACAATTTACATATTCACTGATCGCTCCCGCCTGTCTGCGACTCCGGTTTAGTTCCGGAAAAGACGGTCATATCGAAGAGTGTCACTGAACCATAGTCCATGGCCTACAACCCGGGTTGGCCCATATGCTAAATGCTAACTCGGGTTGACCCGAGTTACCATGATTTGAACTCGAGTTAGCGAAAACTCGAGTTGGCCCATCTATAAATGAGTACTAGTCTTGGGTAGTACACGTACTACGTACTAATAGGTACTAGTACGCGGCACTGTACTAAAAGTAATGTTTCCGAAAGGCAGCTGTCAATCGGACATTTCGTACTATTAGTACACTGTGCAGTGTGCGACATGCGATGTGGATTGTGGACACAGTTACAGACTAGAATATACACTTCAAGTCAGTACTAAAACTATCTATTGTTTACTCTGTCTACGCTAACTTCGTTCGTTGTTCAACGTATAAGTATTTTTGTTCTGTGGTACTTATAATATGACTATTGATATAATATTGATATTTCGAATATTATAATTTATAACAAAAGAAATATATTATTTATTATTCGGACGGATATATTTTGGACGATATATCGATAATTTTAATAATGAGGTTGATATTCTTTTAAAATAAGTTTTTCATTTTTAATTTTTCTTGTAAATTATTTAAACTTTATTTACACTGTATTACTTTCCCTGTTTTATTTATATGTTTATTATACAAAAACGAAATGTCATTTTGTATAGTTATAACTCTGTGGTATAAAATATAAATTCTTTATTAGAAACCAATATGAATATAATAATAATAACACCACTACATAATATTATTGAATAACAAATATTATAAAAATTGTAATAACTATAATAAAAGTAGCTAGTTTAAGCTAAAAATAAGTAATAATATTGAATTGAATTGAATTATAGTTATATAAATTAAAATACATAATTTCATAAGGTACTTTGGTGCTATTTTGTATATTTAGTAAATTGTGGATAAACACTGTCTGTAACAAGTTTATAAGCCTCGGAAACGTCCAATACTTTAGTCTCTCCCGGTCCCGTGACCATGGACGCTGTAAATCATTCAAAACGTCGGGAACCAAAAATCCAGACATTCCCGCGACAAAATCAGAAAAGAAAATTTCATTATTATTTCGAATATTCACGTAAATCTAAGAAAGTATTCATTTAATCACCACATATTTTTAAACCTAGAATGCCAGTCCTAAGCCTGTTGAAGTATGAAGGAAAATCAAATAGTATGCTATTTAGTATGTTTTATACTATTTATATAAATATATAAATAGTATAAAAGTTAAATGTGAAGTAACCACAGACAATTCAACCTAATAGACTCCGCTTTCAATAATTTTAGTACGAAAACAAAATCGCCAAAACGTGGCGGGGTGCAGGGGAGGTTGTCTATTTTTCATTGGTTCGTTCAAACTCATGTCAAACTTAACAATGTTAGTGACAATTCACTAGTGATGGACGAGACTCATTTATCGATATCGATAACTGAGTCGAATCGATTATTGTATAATAAAAAGACATGTCAATTGTTATACAAATTTGAGAGAGAACGAGATATTTGCAAAAAACTGATTTGCGCGACCTTTTGACCTTGATAACTTTTTTAGCCGGCACGATATTAATGTTGATTTTTCACATCTTCATTACAACGCCGTAATAAAGGTGTGTACAAAAATTCAGCTCACTAGGAATTTTTCCGCAGGTAAATCCTAAAATGACTGGACTATATAGTAAGAATAGTAAACATCTCACTAAAGTTAAAAAAAAAACTAAAAGCAGTCATGAGGACTGCCAACAGAAGTGAAAACTTAAAACTATACACAAACAGTTGTTATTTTTGGATAATCACATGAATTGTTATATCTTAAATTTAAATTTCTAAATTAAAGCTTTTTACATTTACCTGGTTTTGACATCTATCGGCACTCTTGAGTGTTAGTGGCCATGTCGATGACGATTTACATGAATTTACTCTCCATTCAAACTTGCTTATAGAAGTTTTCACTTCAATGTCGACTATTGACCCTCAAAATGTAATTATTTTGTATAAAGTCTGTTTATTGATTTTGATTCGGATTTTTTTTTGCTAAATAAGCCAATCGGATATCAATATATTTATTAAATACGCATTTTATTAAATTAAATAAATGATTTACGTTTTCATAATCAATCTGATACTGCAGTAAGCCGGAAAATAATTGTTCGAAAGAATTTCATGTTTTTGAAAAAATAATCATAGGACGGCATCTTGGTTTAGTTTTTTTTAAATCATTCATGCGAATGGTAACTTCACATCTTCTTCATATTAAAAATTAATATATGTTTGTCGATAAACATAATTTTTATGTTTACAATGTGTCTCATCACTAGTTGACACGTGCTAATGACAGAACGAGATAATATTATGTTAATTTATCTATGAAAGAAAGGGATGTCAAAAAACTAAAATGACATAAGTGTCAAGAAGACGCGAGCTCTTTTTATATTTTATTTTTGGGTAATTAATGATTTTTTTGACTTACCTGTGAAATATAATACCATTTTTGGTGAGACTAAACGTTGTACTACACTTTCTACACCGATATACTGAACAATACGGCATTATAACTGTAACTCGGACAATGTTATCGCTGTCACTGTCGGCGACGGACTGAGGAACGAAAAGGGGCCGGGGCCGGCTGTTATGCAGTGTCACTGCCAAACCTTGGCGAAAGCATATCCCCTGTAAAGCGTCGTCTATAGGTTAAATTGTCTGTGGAAGTAACCTAAAAATTCACATTTAAAAGTCGGACGCTTAATGAACGAGTACCAAAGAGTATAGATAATATACGGGAAACGAGTACTATTCATGTTATTATGTTCTACTAAGACTGTTCAGTCATTCAGTGTTCACTGTACTAATAGCACTAATAGTACTACTACACTGTACTAGTACAGTGTACGAAAATATGTACTAGTACAGTGCGAACTTGCAGATGTCCGATTAGGCACAAGACTAATAGTATCGAATATCGATACTTTCTATTCGATACCGTGTCCCCAGTATATTATCTATACTCTTTGCGTGTCCCTATCCATGGGTGCAGATACACGCAAAGACTACAGACTACAGTGTAATGTGTATATAAGGAGACAGACTTCCTATATACACTGTAGTCTTTGCGTCTATCGGCACCCATGGATGATGGATGAGTGACACCATAGTGTATTAGACCTTATATATTCCCCAACAGAACGTAACGCTTGCGCGATTTAAAGTACTACTAGCGCCATCCATTGAGAAATAGTAAAACTAACCTAAACAAAAATGTATTTCTCATAATATAAGTACACCAGTATATAAGTGTATAATCCAAAGAGTATAGATAATATGTAATATGTATAATCTATGATAAGTACTGTGTAGTACCCCAGTGTAAAAGCACAACTATAAAAACGCGAAACAAGTTATTTATATACGTTCCAAACAATAAACAAATACGGTAAAAGTGGGACAAAGGGAGCAAACGGGCAGGAGGCTCACCTTGATCACCTCCGCCCATGGACATCTGCAACACCACAGGGCTTGGGACTCGTAATGTCTCGGCGAGTGTGTAAAGCCAGCAAAGAACAAATAATTAAATTAAATAATAAATAATACACATTACACCAAAGAGTATAGATAATATACTGGATTCTGTACCTACCATATAAAGTGATAACTGATAAGCCTGTCGTGTTTGCCTTTAAAATTATGTTTAAAAGTGCGTGCATTTACACACAGTTCATGAAATAATATTTGAATTTTGAGGTTTTTGGTAGTCTTTGGGTATTTAAAAAACAAGAAATGGCTAACGAAAAGGTAGGTAGAAAGTTAAAAAGACAAATCTGAGGTAGAAACAAACTTAAAAGTGCTGTGTAACTGTAAATAAATTATACAATTTAGTATTTACTAATCTAAATACTATAAATATACTAACATTATACTAATAATATTTTTTAAATATATAAAACTTATTTATTAAAGTATGTTGTTTTAGTAATTGCTGTGAAGAATTTCGTCGTGATTTATAGATTACTTTTTAATTCGATCTTATTTTTTCAGCATCATAAGGCCAAAAGTTTTTGGAAAGGAATGATGATTTGTATATTGAAAACTGTATATTTTTTGTTTCGGCGCTGCCTGGACATAATAGTAGACTTCCTATTCAGTTGGTATTGGGATAAAGATGTTAAGAGTTTACCTGATTTGGAGGATAAACATTATAATTTAATGTTGAGTGCTGTGTCTCTGGCGGAGAAGATCAGAAAAAAGGAGCTAAAATCAGTT
This sequence comes from Boloria euphrosyne, assembly GCA_951802675.2. NCBI lineage: Eukaryota > Metazoa > Arthropoda > Insecta > Lepidoptera > Nymphalidae > Boloria > Boloria euphrosyne. The sequence continues at coordinate 10,940,939 of OX637885.1, forward strand.
GACTTAGTCACAGCTTGTATTGAAAGAATCAAGCAGGTGAGTAGCTTTAAAAGTAAACTTTTACCAATAACTGTTCTTATTTAAATCACATAAAAATATAGTATGGAATAAAATGTATAATAACTAGGTAATTCTATATAAGTTAATTTATTAATTGTTTAATTGAGTGCATTTAATATTGTATTGTACTCATTCTGCTGCTACTTTGTTACACAGCTTTTTGTCTTCAGCAAGGGAGCAAAATTTTGTAGCCATGATTTTTTTGATAGTAAACAATGTTCATTCTCTTTTTATAAATAATTGAGTTAAATATTTCAGATGTAACTATCATTACTGCATTATAAAGCAGGTTATTTTGATTTTTAAATCTTCACAGGTTAATCCAATTTTAAATGCTGTGACAGACGAAAGATATGAAGCTGCACTTCAAGATGCTCGAGAAGTTGATGAGAAAATAGAAAATGGACTGTCGGAGGAGGATTTTAAGAAACAACCATTTCTAGGCAAGTTTAAAACTGAATTTGTAATTTGTATAGTCTTAAAACACTAAGAAAAATAGATTTGAATGATGAATTACAAGAGACATTATATCAAATGATTCCAGTAGGATTTTAGTATATATACTGAAAACTTGGAAGTAACTGAAGATTGTTCAAAGTTATTTATTTATTTATTTCAAATAATATTTAATATATTTTAAGCGAACAAAAACAAAACTGACATGCATATTAAATATAAGTGTACGTACATAGCATTAGATTATTTACATAGTACAAAAGGGAATTAAAAAAATTGTTGATAAAAATACAAAATAAAAATAACAACATCATTTAATAATAAGAATATTTTTTGTTAACAAAAAATTGTACTTAAATCATACAAAAGTGTCAGTTAGCCATAATATTCATGCAAATTCAACATTTTAATTACTGCTGTGTGTAACATGATCTGCATTGACTTTATAATTTTATATAACAAATGCTTAAAATATGCAGTATCATATTTTCACTTATTTTTGCATTTATTGTTGCTTTCCTTAAAACCTCATTACATTTATATTTTATAAAAAACGTTTATTTGCATATCCACTTTAATTTGGTTCACATCATTCTTCTTGAAAAAATCTATAAAACATATGAATCAAAAAAAAAAGTAATTATTACTGAAATTCAACAACAGGTGTTCCATTTACTGCTAAAGAGAGTCATGCAGTAAAAGGCATGTTGCACACTCTCGGCGTAAAATCGCGTAGAAACGAATACGCGGAAGACGACGCGGAGTGTGTGCGACTTCTACGAGCAGCCGGAGCCATACCCGTGGCTGTCACTAATGTTCCAGAGATTAATAAATGGTAAAAAAAAGTAAAAATACTGTACTATCATAGAATATGTAGATAGATATATAACACAAATACATTTGTATTGTTAGGATATTTGGACTGGAATTTGACCGAGAACAAACTGTGAAATACTGATCTTAGTATTCAAACAAAAAGTTACCTAGTAATTTTATTAAGATTATCAATGTTAACATACAAACATTCAGATTTAACTTTATATCAATCTGTTAAAATCAATAAATAATAAAATAAAATATAATAAATTTTTAAAATTAAATGGAAAAATTGAGCTTTTTGATAGCTAAGCATATATTAGTATATTTAATATTATATTGTAGTGTAACGAAAAAATGATATTAAAAATATTCTAATCTATGCACTTTTATCTCAGAGTAAAGAACTATAATATTGATGGCATCCACCAAAATAATTGTCAAATTCAATTATTCATGTTTAGCTGCTTAAATGCTTATTTTACTACTTTTACTTTTTTAATTAAAGGGTAATATTGAGGATATGCATAATAAAATGTAATATTTTTTTACTCCGAGTGCTGAATGCTTATCATAAGTCATTCATTTTAATAATGTACTAAAATTATATAATTGCGATGACATCATATTACTTTATCTTATTTGGTTTCTCGATTAATAAAAAATTAACTTTGTTTTATTAGTTCATGGCCATTGCACACTTAGGTATCATATCTGCTAACAATCGAGTTCGTGTATAGTGCATTTAATTTAAAATGTTGTCGAGACTTGTGTTATGAATATAGACAGATAGTTAAAACACTTCACATATATAACTTTAAATACATACATATTACATATACAAATACCTATAATTGGAGTACAAGCATTCGTGCTTAACAAATAATTGTCTTCAGCGGGACTCGAACCCATGACCGCTGGCGCAGCAAGTAGGGTTCTACAAACAGGCAAACTTGTCGTCAGATTGTACAAACATTATTTTCATTTCTATTTATATAATATGATACGTGTGATATTTTAACGTTATCTCTCGGCCTATAATGAAACAGGTAATCAAACTGAGCGTTGCACTCACGTCATTACATACACCGCGATAATTTTATTGCATTTTCAGATAATTATACATGTTTTACGATCATTATAACAGGTAATACACGTTATTATTAATTGATGACTTCATCTTTATTATATGGTAGTTGTAAAATATAATTTTATTAAAAATAAGGGTCTTTTCTGTTTCTAAAGTACTAGTTTTCTTTACAGGATGGGAAAATTTGTTGATTTCTCCGCTATTTGTTTGGATTCTCCCCTTTTTTGGTACCCCTAACATACTCAACAAAAAAAAAATATAACGAACGACAATTATTTTTTTTTATGTATATAGTTTACCAAACTAGAAATATAAAAAAATATTATTTGAAATGGCATAATTTTAAGTAGATTGTCTCCTCGTTATTTTGAGACATAACAAATGTATTAAAAAGGCACTTTTCAATAGTAAAATCTTGGTCCTTTTGGGCGGTGCTTAGTTAGAAGTTAGAGAAATAATAATTTTTCTTTATGACAGGCAAGAAACAGTCAACATGGTGTTCGGGCGCACCAATAACCCGTATCATACGGGACGTACTGTGGGGGGCTCCAGTGGGGGGGAAGCCGCCCTCTCCGCCGCGCTCGCTTCTCCTATATCACTTTGTAAGTTATTTACAGGACACTAACTTACTGAAGAGTTACTTTATTAAATATGTCACCTTATATATACCGTTAGATTGTAAATAGTGAAATTATAATCTAACGGTATTTACAATTTTCCGGTATATATTTATGTTTGTTTAAATATGTATTTACCGGGAGTGGGATTCAAACCCACAATCTACAGTGAAATGACAAATATTCTCTCTAAATTCTAATAACTAGCAAAAAATATAAGGCTGATGTTTTCAGGCTCAGACATAGGTGGTTCAACGCGAATGCCTGCCTACTTCTGTGGACTGTTCGGCTACAATTCCACAGCTGGGCACACAAGCTTGAAAGGTATTTTTTTTTAATATTTATGTCCTAATAAATAATATGTTATTTAATTCGTAAACATTTAGCTTGCGCTGTGACATATTGCAAATCAACTTGCACACATTGAAGCCAAAAAATCAAAGAATTGAATTGTATTGACATATTGCAAAATTGAAAGAGTTTTTTTTAAAGTTGTTCAAATTAACGTATTAATCTTTATAATTGAATGCTGAACTTGTATCAAATTAGATTTGATACTAATTTTTCTTATATTAATGTATTTTTTAATGTAGTACCTATTAACATGTTTTTTACTAACTCAACTGAAAGTCTTACTTATTTGTACTAGTAATAATGGATCTGGATCTTGGAATTTTTTAATCCATCTTATACATTCCAAAAAGAAAACAAATGAAAACGACATAAATATCAACAAGTTGTACTAACATCTGTCTAGCAGTTGGTGACAAAAAATCCTAAAAAAAAGACAGCGATCTAAAGTTATTTATAGGGTTCCGTACTTCAAAAGCAAAAAATGGAACCCTTATCAGATCACTTTATTGTTCGTCTGTCTGTCTGTCTGTCTGTCAAGACCCTTTTTCTCAAACGGTGGAGGTATCACGCTGAAATTTGTATCAAATACTCGGTAAACAGTATGTTCAACACTTTTTTATTTTTTTATAAACAAAGTCTTTTGCTTCAAAATAGACTCCAAATTATATGTAAATAAAATTGAAGCAATAAAATACTTAATTTAAAGTCTTTCAATAAATATTTTATTCTCAGGTTCGGCTCTGCGTTCAGGACTGGACCCCACCATGGCGTCCATCGGCTTCGTCAGCAAGCACTGCGAGGACCTGGTGCCTCTCACCAAAATCATTGCGGGGGAGAAGGCGCATTTGCTGGATTTGGACAGGGAAGTGAATGTTAAGGTGCGTGTCCATTAATTTATCGTAGTATTTTATCTTATGAATACTTAAAAAACTAATTTGGATAGAAAACTATTCTTTTGATTTTTTTGGGGATATATTTTGATTGATTGATCCAGTGGTGTGTAACATACTCTGAAACAACTGTACGGGTTTGGACGCTTTGTACATGTGTGTGTAAATGTATTTACGCATACCACCTGTGTACATACAGAAAAACCAGTTCTACCTATTATGGTAAACATGGGCTAGTTTTCGCCAACGGCAGGTCTGGTGAAGCAGACTACAGCCAAAGTGCTGTTCCATAGCACAAACACCGCCCACCGAAGTGGACACCTTCCATTGAGTTTCTTGGCTACTCGGCTGGCCGCCGAGCAAAGCGATAATAAATCAATATTAAGGCCAGGGTCGCACCGCAGGCAGCTCGCTCCGAGGCTAGCCAGGAGGCAAGCTTAGTTGTCGAGACGTTTCGATACATAGTTTCCATACTGCCTGGCTCTCATGTATGGTGATTTAAAGTGTAGTTAAAGACGTATTATTTGTTCGGATAAAATGTTTCTCTCAAGATTTAAAAAAAAATTAAGCACTAATCTCAAATTTCCTTCACTTAACCAAAGGTATCGAACATGTTGGGTACATGATATTAACATGTTGAGATTCACCGACGGAGAATTCGAAATTATCGATTAACTAGCGGTGCCCGCGGCTTCGCTCGCGCTAAGAGTGAATAAAATAAAAATTTTTGCTTATATACTGTTACTTATAATGTACCAAGGACTGATTCCCCATTTAAAGTTCTGGCCCTCTTTTCTGAAAACTACTGTGTAGCATCCTGCCGTGCCGCCACTGCTGCGCTTTCTAAAACTTATTTCCTGTTTTTAACCAATTTTGCTACTATGTGTATCATAATTTCTTTGTGTGTTTTTCGTTAATGATAAACTGATGTACGTGGTTCATTGTTATGAACTTATGGTAAAAATTACTGTTAAATATTTCTCCTACGCAAATTGTGCCACCCCCGTTAACCCCCATAGGGGTTGATTTTCAAAAAACGCTTAGATATGTATCTCATAATTTGTATTGCAGAGCATTATTTCAGTTTCACGCAAAATATTTCATTAGAATTAAATTTCCCATACAAACTTAGCCACCCCCTTTAACCCCCAATTGGGGGTGAATTTCGAAAAACCCTGAAATACGTGTTTCATCATTTGTACTAAAAAGCATTAATTCAAAGTTTCATGCAAAAATGTGCAATAAAAATATTTTTGTCATACAAACTTTGCTACCCCTTTTAACCCTTTTAGGGGTTGAATTTCCAAAAAATAATATGCCTATTTCCTTCTCATGAATGCAAACTATCTACATACCAAATTTCAGCAAAATCGGTTGGGTGGTTTAGGCGTGAAAAGGTAACAGACAGACAGACAGACAGACAGACAGAGTTACTTTCGCATTTATAATATTAGTATGGATATATAATAATTAATTATTATATTAATTCGAAATAAACCAGTCAGACAGATGGTCATGACTCGTATACATTGGGCATACTCTAATGGGAGCAGTGCCAACACACCAGAATCGAACAACACATCTGCTTATAGTCAGGAAGACTGATCGCAGGATTAAACCAGAGAAAAAAAAAATATTAATTCGAAATAAACAGAGGCCAACAACAACAAGCTTAGCTTACCACGGAACTAGATGGTGATGTGTGTAATATGTCCCAACATATTTATAACATATTTATACATTTTTCTATTATGCATCCCAATTCCCAGTATACCAAGCCGACATGTCGGTTCACGTCGCTACCCGCTCAGCTAGCTTCTTGCCGCTAAGCGTCCTACTTGCGATGCGGCCTTGGCCTATGCAAGTCGTTATAATATCAATATCTATAAAGGATAGTGTGATGAAATAAATGTCAACTTTACTAAAGACATTCTCAACTCTTCCAGACCCTGAAATTCTACTATGTGGATAACATAGGAGACCTTCGGATAAGTCCACTCAACAGTGACGTGAAGAAAACCATGAAGAAGTAAGTAGTCAAAGTAATGTTTATTATATTCCGGAATTATATTGGACCTTGTAACAAGCTCAATTGATATTATCTTTTTCTTTTTTTTTCTCAGAGTCATCACAAGACTGGCACACCAAGCGGTATCACCTGACAAAGAGCCAAAGCCCTACTACCACCAGGGCTTCAACTACTGCTTCTCTCTCTGGCGACACGGAATGACGAAGGAGACAGAGAATTTCGCTAAATTACTCACTAATAACAAAGGCGAGGCTAATGGACTGACGGAGCTGGGTAAAAAGGTATGCATCCATTTTAGGGTTTAATCACTTTGTTTGATAATTCAGTATAGCTTGTCTAATCTAAAATGACGCACTATTTAGTTATTTGATTTAGATGTGCGTGTGCAAATATTAATAATGACACCTCGCCTGTGTGAGAGTATCGACTGTTCCGTAAACTATGGCCTGTACGCCTGTATATCGGTCGATTAGCCGCTTGATAAATCTGACAACGCTCTCTGTATGAAGCAACGCTGTCACATTGTATGAAAGAAGACGTCCGCGCTCTTGTGTGTTCGAACGAATTATGATTAGTTGTACAACAAATCAAAGGACAACAGCTTATTAGCAAATAGCGTTTGGATAGAAGTTTTACTTAAAAAATAAAAAAGTGCGTGCGTACAAAGTACACATGTCAGAAGTAAAACTTCTTTGTTTATAAATTTAACTAACTGTTTACACACTGTATAAATACTAATGATATTGTAATTTCACTTCAAAAACAATTCCTCACTTCAACCAGCATGAGCAGCCACGTCATAAGTTAGGCTGTATATTGTAATACTTTTGCTACACATAACGTCACATTAAAAATCCCCGACTTGCGGTGGGCGAGATCCCCGACCTGCGCATCTTGACCGTCTGAGGGGTGGCGGCGCTGACTCCTCCCCGTCTCTGAGTGCCTGGTACTTGTACTGGTACTCGTTTATATTTACACTACTCTAAAGCTTTAGATTTCCGAGAGCTAAAAAAGTTGCGTTAAAAGTTTAACGCAACCTTGTTGGAAGTCGCATAAGAAGTTTCACTTCAATAATGTGTTTATCCTAATCCTTATAATTATGTACATTTCCAGTTGATGGGTAAGTCGGACTACACTCTGGCAGCGATCTTGAAGCTGTTGGACGAGCAGGTGATGCCGGCCACGCCGCCCGCCTGGGCCCAGCGCCTCACCGACAGCTTGGCTGCGGACCTCGCGGTGAGTAGATGACTATACTGATGATGATGATTTTACTATAGTACGATTCAAACTTAATGGCGGCTCGGAAGTTAGCTGCGAGTGCAGGTAGGTCAAGTCGACGTCCCGCTGATTGACTGATACGTAAAAATTGCGATCTGCGCATCGGAACGTACGATGTTCGGAGCCGCCATTAAGTTTGAATCGTACTATACATGTCTGTCTGTCTGTTCGCGATAAACTCGAAAACTACTGCACCGATTTTTGTTGTTTTCACCAATGGATAGAGTGGTTCTCGAAGGTTTTAGTTGTAGGTTTTTAAGAACCTCGCTGGCGCAAAATCTAGGGACGAACACGAGGTAAGCGAGGCTGAGTCGTTAGTAATGTTATAAATGTAAATGTATCGATAAATTTGGGTTCATTAGCGTATAAACCAAAAACCCTACTTTTCAGGTAAGGTAAAAGATTCTTATAATTGCAGGATGAAAAAGGTTTAATAATCAAAACGCTTCTACTAAAACTAATCACAATTAATGTACAAAATATTATATCAATTTGACTTTTACACCTATATTTACGCCAATTAAACCCAAAGGTATCGGTACGTTTGGTTGTACTTCTTTCACGTCGGAGCATTGCTGTTGGCGTGATGTTTGTGTGTGATAGTTGGAAGGCTAGAGATTGACATCAATTAGGTTTTCATGTTAATAGCTTTAAGCGTGTAAGTTGAGCACAGAATTCTTCGCTAATGTCACGTGAAAGGAGTATAAAATATATGTAGTGTTAATCTCGTTAAGGTTATTTTGTGCTTAAATATACTGAGAGATGCGATTAAAAAAAACAGGCTTGTGTATTGAATAACGTTTAATTTGCAACTGTTAAAGAAAAAAAATATGAATTCTAATCTAATAATAGCGTGGAAGGCCGCATAATAAACAATTTATACTAAACAGTATACATTTAAAGTTATATGTGTGTAGTCTATAAACTTTCTGGTATCCGTAACGCCCGGTTTACACGTATTAAGTAGTTAAGTAGTTAACTTACATTTAACTTAATTTTAAGTGATTAATTGCGTGTAAACAGACAATTTAGTAGCAAGTCGCATGTTAAAATTAAGTTGCTACTAAATTGCCTGTTTACACGCAGTGAATCACTTAAAATTAAGTTAAAAGTAAGTTAACTACTTCTACTCAATACGTGTAAATCGGGCATAACACAAGCCTAATAATGTCCCAACATATTTATTAATATAAATGTCCCAGGAGACTCTGGGAGACGACGGGGTGCTGCTGTTCCCGCCCGCGGCGAGCGCGGCGCCGCCGCACGCCGCGCTGTACCTGCGCCCGTACAACTTTGCCTTGTGGGGGATTTTCAACGCAATACACTTCCCGGCTGTGCAGGTATTGCTTGATAGTTGATATCAGTACTTGGTCATGAAATAGCATTTGGGTTTTTTGAGTCTTCCATTGAAATCTGCTGTCTGTCAAACAGATCCCAATAGGTCCAAGTCACAATGATTTTGAATGTAAATTTGCCATTGAGTATGCATATAAGATATACATAGTATGCATAACTGCCTCACAGATCTTCATAAAACAGAGAACATAATAAATGTCTGTCTCTATATATTATATACATATCAAGGGTTTACTGTGAAAATAATTGCAGACAAGTTTAACTAAGTTAATTAGTTCTAAAAGTTAATACCTACTACAAATATAATTTTGAAGTCCAAAATTTCCTTTTATTCAAGCTAAATACTATAGGAGCCATATATTTTACAAAAACTTTCTATTATACAGAACCACAGATAAAAAACCATAGACTAACTCATAGAGTAAAGTTTGTGTTTCTCATCAAGATATATACTGAAGATTATATATTTATATACTATAATTGCTTGATAAATTAAATATAGTCAAAGATCGTTGTAAAAGTTTATTGATTTAATAATACGATATAGTGATAATTGATGCTAATTAATGTTAATGAATGCAGCCATTTTGATTGCTGTCCGAACGTGCACTGCCTGTTTTAGGTGTGTTACACCTACTATAGTAGAGTTAATACCTCGCTGCAGACTCGGCCATAAATCATAATCGGACTAGGGATGTGCGCTAGTTGCGCGCGCGCAAGGCCGCTATCGATAACGGAATCATCAAGGTTACGACGTAAACATACTGCATTCATTCAAGTATGCAGGGTAACTAATGGGTACTAATGTGATTAACTAACTAATTATTAAAAACTAAAGAGGGTAATTAGCAAATAAATAAATATGTTTAGCCTATTTAGTATAACTATTTTAGTTGTGCTGTGCTATTAAGTATATTTAAATCGCTACAAAAATAAATTAGACCATTACGTGTCAAATAAACGTGTTTTTATTTCTATCACCCATTAATAAAGATACAAAAAAAATAACTATCGATATCACTTATCGACTGCAACAATGCACAGCGCAGTAATGCACAATGCCGTGCCATAAGGCCCGTGAGTGGGAAAGAGAGCGAAACACTCGAATGATTTATGGCCGAGTCTGCAGCGAGGTATTAACTCTACTATAAGCATTATTGCTTAGGTGTTCGGTGACAACCTTTGGCCCGAACAGTAATCATCGACAAAGGCATTTGTATTATTTATCACCCTGCAGGTGCCATTGGGTCTGAACACGGAGGGTCTGCCGCTGGGCGTGCAGGTGGTGGCGGCGCCGCGGCGCGACGCGCTGGTGCTGGCGGCGGCGGCGCACCTGGACCAGCTGTTCGGGGGCTACCGGCCTCCCTGCCAGGTCCTAGACTAGATCGAGTATCAACCAAGTTCATTTTTGCTATTTCTTACATTTATCCATTTGATTATCGCAATGAGAGGCCTCACTGCGAGTTTTAGCCGTTGGTGGCGCTACAAGCGCATAACGTAAACAACGTAAAGTATGTATGTAGTGTATGTCAAATTTTATGTCAAATTTTTTAGTTCAACAATAGTTAAAACACTGTATTTTTCCATCTTATATTTGATTTTACAAAACTTAACTAAACTATTCTATAATAATAAACGCGTCTGTCAAAATAGGCGGCATTGAGGTTTTCGTTGGTGACGTTATGCGCTGGTAGCGCCATCGCCGAGCTTGGCGTGAAACCTCCCATAGGCCACATGGTCGTAGTGAGCCGGAATTAAAACAAAAATGATTTTTTTTAATCTGATGTGATGATCTATTTATATTATTATTGTGTGTACTGTTTATGAAATACCATTTGAATTTTTTAAATTGCAACTTTTATATTAAAAAATTATTAATTTTTATAGACATTAAAATGTAGTAATTTTTTTTTGATACTGTCAAAAAGAAATTACTTTTTTAATAGAAAATTGTACATTGTTGAACATTTAATAAATAGAGTACACGTAAGAAGTATTATTATAAGTTATTTTTTTACAGTAAAATGTCATTAACAAATGTTTTACAAATAGGTTTTAACTCTTATGTGGGTACTTAGTCATACAAATAAAATTCAAAAAGTTGAAAAGTATGGGAACGTTAAGATTTTGCCACATATTATAGATTGCAATGTTAATTAAAAAAATATTTTGTGACATTCCTTGTTTTGTGTACCCTGTACCCTTCATTTACAGTATTATATGTGTTTAAAAGTAATATTATGCATAGTCACAATGTATCGAGTTAAAAATATATATTATAAATGTTTTATTGTTATTTTGTAAAGTCTGAAGAATTATTATATTTCATAGTATGTACTCAACATACTATGAAATATAAAAACTATTGTCTCAAAAATGGTTGTTGTTTTTGATATAAATATTTTATACATTTTTATACTGTTAAATATCAAATATTTTTTATAAATGTTTAATTTTTTAAATTATATTTCTAAAAGACTGCTGTCTTCCTCTTAGTATTAATATTAAGTCTATGTTAAGGTGGCAGGTGTAATATTATTGTTAACATTCGGTGGTAGATTTTGATAAATAAAAGGCTTATGCAAATGAGAAGAAATCTTTTATTCGATTTAAAATCTCTGAAAATCCACACCCCGGCTTACTAGATCACTGCTCGCTCCCTCCTGCCCTCTACTCTACATTCGCAACAAATTGACACTACTACTACAGAGTCAAAAAATCTATGAAGCATACACATACATAACTCTAACTTTGTACATTTAAAATTTCCAAAAATTACTTAAATGCTTAATTTGTGCATTTACTCTAATTAATACATACAAAAAACAATTTATTTACATCAATTAGACGACAGTCAATTCGCTGCGAAGTGTCTATGAATGAGTTATTGTAATGGAATGGTACTTGGTAGTGGAACGTGACCGCTGGCGTGGGGGGGGTGGTGGGGGGCTCAGGCGCCGCTGGGGCGGCAGCGGCAGAGGGCGGCGGCGAGGCGGCGCAGCAGTGGCGGCGCGGCCGGCGGCGCGCGCGCACGCGGCGCGGGGCGGCGCGCGCGCCCTCAGCTCGGGAACTTGGCGTACAGCGCGTAGTGCAGCTCGTAGCCGGAGAAGCGGCAGTGCTGCGCGTCCTTCTGCTCGTAGCTGTTCAGCGAGAACTTCTTCAGCTGGCGGGACGCGTCTGCGCTGGGAGAGTCCTGTTGGGAACGATTGCACGTTAATGTTTTGAATCTCAGACTAAAAACTGATATAACAGTCCGCTAGTGACAGAAATAGCATGATTTCAGATTTGCTGTTGAGATTGTTTACATTCTTTAAACATAAGTGAAATAGGTAATAAATAATTGTTATAGAATTTTTGGAAATAAATTATGAATTGTATGAATTATTTCTGTATGGTTTAAGTAATAGCTGCTAAGTTATTTATTAATATTTATTTATCACTTCTAAATTTTGGTATAGAAATAGACCCTGGGAATAATACAAAATTGTTTTATCCCAAAAATAATTCGCAAACGATGGAATCATCTCTTAACTGAGGAATATAATATGTATTCCATATGACCAAACTAACCGGCGTGGTGAAGACGGTGACGAGGAACCTGGCGGGGCGGAAGGCGGCGAGCACGCGCGCCACCAGCGCGTCGTAGCTGGCGCACGCCACGTTGCTCTCGAACGACACGTACGAGCACTGCGCTTCCGGCGTGATGTGGATCGTCATGTAGCAGCCCTGGAACACGACAACCGTTATAATATGTTGACAAGATTATGTTAAAATTAGAGATGTGAGTAGGTGAAGGTGATATGTCGCATTTTGACGACTCGTTTGGCTCAGTTGGTAGAGACCCTACTTTCTGCGTCAGCGGTCGCGGGTTCGAGTCCCGCTGGGGGCATTCATTTGCTAATCACGAATGTTTGTACTCTAGTCATGGGTGTTTATATTTATAATATGTATGTATTTAAAATTTATATGTGTAGTATATCATCTGTCTGGTATCCGCAACACAAGCACGTTACGTAGCTTACTGCGGAACTAGATGGCGCTGTTGTAATAATGTCCCAACATATCCCATTTATTTTGGAATTTTTGTTTTATGCCTATGTATAAACAGCTTTTAACTGCCTCGTTGGTGTAGTGGCTAGCATGTACGGTCACACACCAGGAGGTCCTGGGTTCGAGTCCCGGGTCGGGCCAAGTTTGGTTATTGAGTCTTTCTGTTTCGTAAGCTTCAGTAACAGCCCGGAGTTGGGAAGTTGGCGGTGTTTCACCCCCGTGCCTCGGAGAGCACGTAAAGCCGTCGGTCCTGCGCCTTAACTCTCACTGGTCGTGTCGAGCATTCGTCCCACCGGAATATGAGAGTGATAAGGAACAGAGAGTGCACTTGTGTTTGCGCGTACACTCGTGCACTATATGTCCCGCGCCGTTGGCTAGTCTCAATGAGATTGGCCGCCGTGGCCGTAATCGGCCGGGAGGACATTATTATAAACAGCTTTAAATCTTACTACAGCCATTCTCTCAATTTTCTCGATATTAGAATTTTGAGACATATCATCTTTATTCATTCATATAACGTCCCACTGCTGGACACGGGCCTTCTTTCCACCGCGCTAGTCTAGTGCGGGTTGGCAGACTGAGCATGTCTTTCGAAAACCTACTAAGTACTCTCAGACAGGTTTCCTAACTGTTTTCCTTCACCATAAAACAAGTGGTAATTATGTTAGATATGGTTATGGTTATTATTATTTATTATATAGTCTTGTGAATTTAGACCAGAAGTGAGCTTTTTTTAAAAAAACAAGCTTACTAAATCGACCTCAATTTAATTTAAGTATCTGAAAACGCTAAAACACATTTAAACTAACCAAAAAGACAACTAAGCTACCAACAATGATATTTTAAAAATTAAACCAACAGAGTAACGACCTAACAATGCTACCAAGATAAGTGTCAAGACACAACTACCCCCCGATGCCGGTTATGCATCGACTTTTATACATTTATAGTTTTTCCCCACTCTCTAACATCCTCTTTCCTATTCATCTTCCACACGGCCTTTCCTGACAGGAGACCGTCCTCGGGCTCCTTCATCTTCTAACCTTGGGATTCATAACCTCGACATCGAAAACCTGAGTGACGCCAGGAGCTATAGACATTACACTCTCATTATCTGCTGCCGTATAAGCAATTAAAATCATCAGACAAAAAAAAACACAAAGTGCATTTCTAAAACTTGCGTGTCTATATAAAGTTTTCAATTTGATTCATTCGTGGGCTAAGCTCACCTAGCATAACCTAAGCACAATGGATGTGAAACAAACAGATATCTGTACCAATTACCCGGGGCAGGACCCGTCGGGGGAGTGCGCCCTCACGACTCGCCAGAGAACCATGTCATAGCTTTGCGTGTGTAAATCGGTACCTATAAAAGCATGTTTCAACCCAACCTAACCACAAATACATATACCTACGTTTAATGTTTGCTGCACAAACATATACAACGGTCAACTCATAGTATGATCACTGCTCCAGGACGACATGTCTGAGTAACCTCCAAGACACTGTCCGAGCTCGCACACATTAATCTTAAGCTACACAAGGTATGTTCCATATACTAGGATCGCATGTCTGAGCGCACTCCAAGACAGCATCCAATAATATGAAACCGTACCCCACTTGAAGTGTATCTGTCGGCCAGGACAGCATATCCGAGTACAAAGACCTGCGACACAAGCTATCCCCGGCCGCAAGATACAACTTCCCTTGAATGTGTCAACCCCAATGAGAAAACGCAAAATAAGCATCTTTTACATACACGGTAAAAATAAAATGAAAATTTTACAGTTAACATTTCTATAAAGGCCTGGCATAAAGCACAGCACCTACTATAACACAGATCGCGACTACCGCCACGCTCATGCCGAGGACTACAATCTACATCGGCGACTTTCACTGCGATTTCGCTGGTTGTCTGACAAAATAAAAATACGATCGATCTAAAAATAACCGTTAATTCAAGTAACCTAATTTAAGACTGACCACCAAAACAAAACTAAACTATACACAGCGACCAACACAAAACAAGAATTACCAAAATCAATGAAAATACACCAAAATCACGATACCCTCCGATAAAAACTTTTAAACAAAAACAATCAACAAATACCACGCGCTAACAAAAGTAGTGGGCGAAACAGGACCTATCCCACTTCTGATCTTGTGAATTTAGACCAGAAGTGAGCTTTTTTTAAAAAAACAAGCTTACTAAATCGACCTCAATTTAATTTAAGTATCTGAAAACGCTAAAACACATTTAAACTAACCAAAAAGACAACTAAGCTACCAACAATGATATTTTAAAAATTAAACCAACAGAGTAACGACCTAACAATGCTACCAAGATAAGTGTCAAGACACAACTACCCCCCGATGCCGGTTATGCATCGACTTTTATACATTTATAGTTTTTCCCCACTCTCTAACATCCTCTTTCCTATTCATCTTCCACAATAGATATCGCTAATTATTTTGTAAGTAATCGCTCTTTTAAGCATGATATTCACTAACGAAATCAAGTGAAACAAAGATAAGTCGCTACTCTTAATAAAGAAGTATTTAAATAATGTCTATTTGTCTTAGTGTTACCAATATACAGTGTATCCAAAATACCAACTTACAGATGGTAATTCCAGCTCCCTCTTTGATGGCACAAACAAAACAAGTTTTCATTAGATATACAAAAGTATAAAATATGTTTTACATAATGTATTTACATCATTATATTTATGATTGTTTAGTCATTTAAATGCTCATTCATTAGTGATTACAATTTTTTAGCCAAAAAAATATTATAAAAAAATTGTAAGCCGTTGGTTACAATTTTTTTAATATATTTTTTCTTATTATATTAGATATATAAAAAACCATAAAATAAAAATTTGTGATACAAGAAAAAAGTGTATTTAAATACTTTAAAATACGTATATATATGAATGTTGTAATTAACTTTAGTACCTATAATACATTTTAGTAAGAATGAAATAGTGTCTTAGATTAGATTTCGTATCAGATGTCTCACTTCAAGTTGATTCATTGTTTTTCAAGAATTTATTTGAAATATCAACAGAGTTCAACGCTTTTAGATAACACCTAGTTCTAGATTGACGCGAATATTTTATTTTCCGACTTCTTAGCGAATTTATTTCGATCACGGATTATTGCTGTAAAGCATTCCAATCGTCGGGAACTAAAAATACGAATCCGCGAAAATCGAAAAGAATTTCATTAAAATAAATTCGTTTAGTTATACTAGTAATAATTAAAAATTACTTACATCTTTAGCGACCCCATTCATAGAGTACCCGCAGGGATCAAACAGGTAGTCGTCTATCGCCATTCCGGGTATAAGTTTGTCTATTCCTGACGCCTAGAATATAAGAAGTTAAATTAAAAATATATTTTTTCTCTATTAAATAACCTTAATTCTAAATGTCCTATAGATTAATTATTTTATGCCAATGCCAAAAAAAACTTTATCATTTTTTTTAAACAATTTTAATTATTTTTTATTTTAGTTCACTTGACGTGATATTGCATGATGTGATTGTAATTAAATCAAAATTACCATATTGTTAAATTATAAATAAGATGGTATAATTTTTAATGTATCTTTTGTTGCATAACCTAATTCTTAAATAAATAAATATCAAAATAAGATATAATTATATATTATTTAGTTATTTTCAAAAAATAATGTAAGGGAACATTATATTTATACATATTATAAAACAAAGTTCTCCGCCGCGTCTGTCTGTCTGTTCGCGCAAAACTCAAAAACTACTGCACCGATTTTCATGCTTTTCACCACCAAAGGAAAGAGTGGTACTCGAGGATAGTATAATATTATTTGTCAACTATTTTAATTTATTTTGTATACATTGGCTAAAATGCCGCAAAAAATACAGACGCGAGTAAAATGCAAGCGCCACTTCGCTTGATGCAATCGCCAACCCTAACCCGCACCGTCTTACCTACTGTTTAGCTAATAGCTTTGATTTGGCATCATAAAATACTTATTAAATTTTCAACATCCTACCACCAATTCCCATTTTCAACCGACTTCCAAAAGGAGGAGGTTATCAATTCGTCTGTATTTTTTTTTTTAACAGTGATTAGAACGCGGGCGAAGCCGCGGGAATTGCTAGTCATGTATATACCTTGGTGGCTTCAGCAGCATTTGCTGAAGAGGCTCTGGTGAAGATGTCCATCACGTCTGGGTCGAGGTCGGACATGAGGATCTCTATGGTCTGGTCGGGCTCCGACGCCTCGCAGCCGGCGCTCTCCTGCTGCTCCTTCTCCAGTGCGTCGACTGTACCTGGAAGAAAATATAAGAGATTATTTACCGAAAATAACAAATGAATCTCTTAATTTACATATTTTAGTATTGCTCGCGTTTTAATTAGATATTTTTCTGTAGTGACTCCTATTTGCTATGCCAATAGTTGCGGCTTTGAGGCCGGCTGTGAGACATTAATTTTTGTTATAAGCACGAGATGTTTGTACTCCAGTCATAGGATATGTATTTAAAGTGTCCATGTATAAAATTTCTACTATTTATTTAACAAATTAGAATTTAATATTTATCAGAGATGACTTCAGATGCAAAGTGCTGTTAAAACAAAGTAGTGTTGGGACTAAAATAAACGGTTTTCTATAAGCTCAATGTTTTCTTTAAAATAACGCAAAGGTTAATAAAAATGAACCTACCCTCCAGAGGTAAGAGCGTGTAAAGATACCAGCAATCCTTCTCCGGGCCCATGATGTACGCGCGGCCGTCGCCGAAGAATGAATCCAGTAGCTCCACCTGGTGACAAACAGTTACAAACATGAACATCTATATCTATTTCGGTTTGATATCTTAGGGCCTGTTTCACAATGTCCAAGTAAAGTATTGGATAACTAATTAACAAATAAATTATTTGACACATAAAACTGTCAAGTAACATAACAACCGAATAACTTCCTTATTTGGCAGATGATATGACCTATAATTTACTTGACACTTTATTTACCAGTTAAGCTTTTTTGAAGATAGTGAAACGCCAACGATGACTTTATATGTCAGATAAGTGGCAAGTAGCTTATTCAGGACTGTACTTGGATATTGTGAAACAGGCCCTAAATGTTCATAATATAGTTTTTTATTTAATCTTTACCCGGCTACGGCGGCATTTAAAGCAGGGTAAATTATTTGATGTTATTACTCAACGGATTAACCGATTACATTTTAGATATCATACGGCATTTAGATATCGTCACCGGGAATCGAACCCGCAACCGCTCTTACAGCAAGTAGTGACTACAAACTGAGCTAAACGTGTCGATAAAATATTCTGGCAGTCCTACAACTCGACACAATCCGTAAGAGTTAAAGCGCATGACCGGGCACAGAGATGAATTTAAACAACTATCGAACTCCGGGCTGTTAATAAGAATCTCTTGACAGAAAACCCAACTAAGCTTGGCCCGACCCGGGACTAGAATGCAGGACCTTCGGATCCCAAACCAACGAGACAAATTATAACAGCAGTGTAATTTTAATTACTTGCTATGTTAATCATAGACTTTATAAGTTGTTTTGGCATTCATTCTAGGAAACATTCTTTATCAATTTTCAGTTCCAATATGACGTAAATATGTAAGAGGATCTTTTGATTACGCAAATAATACATGATTCATATTTTACTGTTGTGCAATATTTAAATACATAGTAATAATTAATGATTGCAAAAAATAGGCGAATTTATTTTTTATAAAATACTGATCTACCATCGCTTTTAGGTATTCAGGCGTTAAACAAGACCTTGAAAAAAGGGTTTAATGCCTAAAGATAGGCATTGATCAATAAATTTTAGAATATTCTAATAATAATTCGTCCCTTTTAACGTCCCTTTGTTAGGCACAGCCCTCCCCGCTCAACGCAGGGTGGATCAGGTCATCCCACAACACTGGCCTAGGTTGGCTGACTTCATATTTATTTTTAAAAACATTTACTTATACAGAAATATATAATACTGGTTAATGTACCAGAAGAAAAAAAAATGTTTCTGATCGACCTATAAACTAATAATCGACTATAAAGTTACCCCATCAAGTCATGTTATTTTTGTTTGAGAAAAAATTACAAGTTATTATTTCGAAACAGCTAAAAATTAAGTAATAGGTACTGTATATAAAGCACAAAAAGTTTTTAAAAATATTCAATTACATATTATTATTCATGGGTGAAGAATTCCGCACATGTATCCTACAATTTTCCTCATGAACGTACAATGGATAAATACAAAAAAATAAAGTTTAAGGAAACTATCATTTATAGATAAAGAGGCATAAATAAATATTTATATTTAATAATATAATAATATGTTGGGACATTATTACAACAGCGCCATCTAATTCCGCAGTAAGCTACGAAACGTGCTTGTGTTACGGATACCAGATAGTTGATATACTACACATTTATATTTTAAATACATACATATTATAAATATAAACACCCATGACTGGAGTACAAACATTCGTGATTAGCAAATGAATGCACCCAGCGGGACTCGAACCCGCGACCGCTGGCGCAGAAAGTAGGATCACTACCAACTGAGCCAAACGAGTCGTCACGAGATATTTGAAAGATTTGTTATAAAAAGGCATTAGAAATTGGATGAAATTGAATTGTGTAAATCAAAATCATATATCAAAACAATCGCGTGTATTCCTACTCACATCCTTTAGCTTATTTAATTGAAAATATTATAAATAAATACACTTATTTTGTCATGAAAAAGAACATAAATTACAAAACACTATCAACACGAATCCACACATTCGAAATAAGTCACGAGAATGTTTTCTACGCACGTAATTTTTAACAATTGTAATAAAACGCAAAATGTATTGCTTAAAATCACGCATTTAATTACGTTGAACAAATCTTTCTAAAGCAAAAATTAGGCCTTGGTAAAAGTAATTAACACCTAAATAAAAGCTTCCGGTTTCAAAATCATGCAGAATTACTTTATGGGATTAATACTAAAATAACATTTATACACAACCCTTTTTTATGTCAACTACTGGGCACTGACCTCCCTTCAATGGGAAGGGGATCAGGTAACACGTATGGACCATAGTCCACGCAAGCACAAGTGCGGGTTCGCGGACTTCACGTGTCTTTCAAAAACTTCTATCAGATTTTTCTTTTAGAGATTCATGCAGGTTTCCAACAATATTTAGCAAAATAATATAATAATAAGGATATACCTACTATACTGACACCTATATGTTTTCAAACTATCACCAATATCGATATATAGCCAATTTCGTCTATATAATATCAGTATCATTATCGTATTGACGTAAGTGCATATCAATACAAGTACAAACCTAACTTATAATTAAATATCGAAATTACCTCTGAATCAAAGTTATCGTGCGGCTTCAACTGTGCTGTGGGTCTAGCGAACTCCCTGCGAGAGTAGAACACGTTCTGCACACGAGAATGTCCAGCAGCCTCTTGAGCCAGCTGCAGCACTGCACTCAGGCAACGAAGGGGTGTCGTTTTGCCGCACGTCTTGAGGATCCAGCGACGTCGGGATACAAACATGCTACTCTCGCTGTGTACAATAAAAAACAAAGATATTTGAACATGTTCCACAAAAACTAGTCATGAAAAAGAATTTATGTATTCAATAATATTTATACTTTTCCCTTCCTTTTAACAAGATAACGGAATACATAACTTGGTACACATTTAACATGTCCTTGGTGTTGACTGATAACGAAAAATTATTAGAATATATTTCTTAACCTTTTCAAAAGATGGGTGATTATGCTCAGTTGGTATATGTACGAATTAAAGCCCGAAGAATTAAATAACTAAATAATAAATATAAACAATTATGTTGGGATATTAACACAGCACTATCTAGTATCTAGTTCAATGCTAAAGTTATGCGGTTTACCGGTTATGCGGTTAAACTTGAACCCGCGACTACTGGTACAGTAAGCACTACAAACAACCAAATGAGTCGTCAATTTAAAAAAAACATGAATTAACATTAATATTTATAAATTAAAGTGAAACCTAGTGTATGAGTGTAATAACAATAACCGTTGTTATTGTTATTACTAGGGCACGGATAAATATGTATTAAAAAATTCAAAATATGTACATATAATATGGATCAAAAAATGTAAAATATGGAAAAAATATGGAGTATAAAATAAGAATATCTTTCATATTAAACATTGTTTATTGTGAAAAATGACTACAGTAACTACAAGTTACATTAAAAAAATATATAAAAAGATAGCGAAATGTTTAGGTACCTAATACAAATTAACAAATGAAGTTTTATTAATCTTCCACTAAATCTGACTTATTAAATTGATTGCAGTACACAATCACATGCTTTTTTAAATTATCGAAATTAAAACTCTGTCGATTTGGTCTAACATAGCCTTATATTGGCTGAAAGATCTTTCCACGTCACATGATATTGTAATGGGAGCATACTTAAAGACGCTTAGTTCCGTAATTGTGTAAGGCACGTCTGCAGTACCCTCAAAACTTCCGCACAGAAGTTTATTAATTGTTTTTAGACAATCAAATCCTTTATTTTTGTCTAAAATATACTTTAGTTTTTGTTTAGCTATTTCAGCAATACGGCCTTCCGCTTCAGAAACTTTTTTTCCTATTACGCTATAACGCCGCGCGCGCTCGCTAGCCGCCACTCGCGGGGGCAGATAATGTGAAATAAATGAAGTTAAAGAATCAAAAATCAAATTACGTCAAATAATACGCGAGAGAAATGAAACACGCGAGGCCGTGTGGTGGCGAGAATTTAAACACGTAAAATTATATCAATTTTTGTGAATTAACTGATGTTCTATGATATAAAAATCGAAAATATGGATGATCGTAACATTTTTTTGTAAAATATGGACTTAACCATGAAATATGGAAAAATATGGAAAATAAAAATTAGTTTTTCACAATCTATATATGATAATCGATATAGAGAACACATTCGAGACCGAAAATCATGTAAATTAAAAATATGTATTTACATATTAATCCGGGCCCTAGTTATTACACTCGGTTTAAAGTACTCATGTAATTAATGTGAAGTAATTAAGTACTAACACTTAATTAAATATTGATCGTATGAATTATATCCAAGATAAACGTCAACAACGTCAACAAAACGTCAAAAAAATTTGTCAACAATTCATAGTAACTGGGTTAATTATTATCACAAAGGCATGTGGAGTCAATTTTGTTTTTTCAATGTAAAAATAGTGTAAATACTACTCTTTACAATATTGAACATAGATTTGTTCTTAAGAACCCTACATTTCATCCAAATCTATACGTAAGTATAATAAAATTCTAACGGCGTTGATGGACATTAAATATTATTATTGAATCTTATTGAATCTTATCGAAATCGTCATTGTTATTGATATGAAGGCCGAATCTATAGCTTTTAGAATTTTTGTCTGATTGTCAGTGACCGCATCGCGAAAAACCACACACAGAACAGACTATTAACTGGGTCAAAATATAGGACACTCTGCGGGAAAAAAATCATATTATCCTGGACAAAAAAAAATGACAAAAAAAACATATTTTTGACAAACCTCTAATAACCGTTAAAACATATTAGACACACCCGAGCGGTACGAAGGTGAGTCGCTAGTATAATCAAGTATTCTCAACCATTTTATTTTGAGAATACTTGATTATACTAGCGACCAAGTATTCTCAACCATTTTATTTTGAGATCAAGTATTCTCAACCATTTTATTTTGAGAATTTTGATTTTTGGTTCCCGACGTTTCGAATGCCTTACAATCATGGTCACGGAAGAAACAGTCTCTCCTATCGTCACGCGATATTTTAATGTCTAATATTCGCGTAAACCTAAGATCTGTTCTCAAACTGCGTAAATATTACCTATAATATTTTTAATTTTTACAAAATACATAAAGTACATACAGTGGTATGAAAGTAGTACAATGTATAAGAGTGCAGGATAATAATAAGTGAAGCATTTTCCTTATAATTAGTGTAAAAAACTCGAACATCGACCAAAAGGTCACACATGTAACATAAAACTAATACCTACATTGTTTGTTATGACTTTATTAGTTAACGCGGCGCACGCCAATAAAGCTCAATGTTCGCATGATTTATTTCTACATCTTCAACAATATGCAGATTACATATATACATATTTCAGCGAATTAACACAAAACTTTGATTTTTTTTTTCATTTCCAAGTTTTGACCTGCGATCAGTCGTCAAGACTACAATCAGGTGAGTTGGGAGATGTTGGAGTTTGGCGAGGTAGAGCCACTGCTCTATCTCCCCTCAGAAAGATCATCGGCTCTTTGGAGTCTAACGGCCTCACTCAAAGTTAATGAACCATTAAGTCGAGAATCTCCATACTAAAGAACGACTTAATTATTTTAATTAATAAGTGTTCATTTAAGTGACTGAGTGCGGTGGTTAATGATGTGCACCTACATCTTCCACAAGAATCACTACATCAATTTCCGACTTCATTTTAGAAAATCCGTTCAGTAGTTTTTGAGTTTATTGCGAACAGACAGACAGAAGCGGCGAAAGCCATAACTATATAATAGATAATAACTATATAAGAATAACTTCTACATTCTTAGAATCAATAATTATGATAAGAAAAAAACGAAAGACAAAGATAATTTTTTGTGTATGATATCAACTGTGGCAAAATTGGGATTGATTAAGAGATCAAAGGTTATATTCTATTGACCGTAGATAAGTGGTCACTTATGTGCTAACAAAAAATAATTGATACCCTATCAGTGCTACTTGAACTCGGAAACTGATTGGGCTAACTATACTTCGGACTAATATGAAACTAAATTATGTGTATTAATGAAAATGATGAATGATATCTAATCATTGTCTTACACTTGCTTCTAGCAAGTTCAACACTTGCACGAGGTCAAAATCATAGTAGGTCAGAAAAAATGGCATGTAACTTCGCTCTAAGCCGATCCATTTTTTATAAGGTTTAGGATCACTTATTGAGCTTGAAATTACAAAATGCTGACAGATTTCGGAAGAGCTTCGAGCCCCATCTTGAAAAACGTTTTTGGCCGATATGTTGCCGTTTCCGAGATTGACGAAGAAAACGGCTATATTGACTAGATTTTTATAAAGCATCTTAAACTATTTTAGCCTAAATTAAACCCTTAGTTTTAACTTGGAAGTAGAATCGGATAATTGGTTCACAACTGGTCATGGCACAGGTAAACGTAAGACCAAAAAAAAAGATCTCTTAGGTACTTACCTTTACCCTATTCATATTTTCAAAAACATTCGAACTGTTCAAATATTTAAAAACAGTCTTTAGCAACTATGCTGTGAATTTATTTATATACATATATCTTAACAATAGCTGTATTATTAATACATATTTTATAAATAATCTTATTGCTATCGAACCGCAAATGGTACTTATATACATAAATGTACATACGAGTGACTGAATTTTATTCTTTCGTACATAATAATGATTAATGATTATATACATAGTACATACTCGTAAATTGAGTAGTTTATCAGTCTTGTTACGTAACATTTATCGAGCAACGCGTGCATTGATTGCCATTGACTTGAGAAGACCCGTCTGAGATAGTGTCTGGCTATTTATAACTTTATTACTTAAAAGTTTTAGTTTGATTCTAAATGTTTCGATATGTTTTTAAAAGTAAAATACATATTGTATCATATTCTTTAAGAACAATAAGATAAACATCCGAAATTATCAATTGAGCCTCCTTTTGCAGGGATAGCACTGGAATAGCCACGGTCGGTGGCTGACGGCGACGACGACGGCGGTAATCGGATAACATTCTCTCTGTATTTTATTCAAAATCATATTAACCGATTTTCCTGCAGTAAGAGCCAAATAATGACTCGAGTACGTTAATCCCACATCAAAGATTAAAATCGGTTAGCAGCAACACTCGCATACAAACAGATACACAGACATTTTAATAACTATTGTTTTGTGAATTGTGGTTCATGTTGTATACAATACGTTACAGTCATGCATCATTTAAAAAAAAAACATTTAAAAAAGGATGTAGGTACTTTCGCTAATATACTATTTTATTACATACATTTTGGTCCTGGGCGAGTTCATTAGAGTATGTATTTTTATATGAAAGTTATCAATATAAAACTCAGGTGTAATTCGAAGAAGTACTGAAACGAGATCTTACATTCCACATTCATTGTTATGTTTTCATGTTACAGCACAGTAGGAATAACACCAAACAATGTCTAAACTCTTAGAGAAGCGCTATAACAAATTTTAAACCTTTAATTCTTTACGCAAACAAGTTAATACTATTTTATCAATATAAAATATCACGTGCGTTGACATGATATAGAGTGAATAAGAATTTTTTTCAGGCTTCTTTTATGATCTCGTATAACAAATCTTAAGTAAATACGATATACTAGTGTATTCATTGTATAACATAATAACTTAATATATGTAGTTATATACACTATTTTTCAAGTTATTTATAAAAAAACCTTAAGGTTGTGTTAAATAAGTAACAAATAAGCAGGAACAAATTATAACAGACTAGCGAGGTTCAATCCCTAGTGTAAAAAGAACAAGCCTAACCCACAAGTATTGTACGTACATTTTCTGACATAGAAAGTAACCTGAGGGCCTAGACAATGTAACAATCGATTAGCGAAAGCGCTAGTAGAAAAGTCCAAAATGTATGGGTTTGACAAATGCCTTAGATATGTCACGTGATCTGTTGTCAGCGAATAGATGATGGTAGACAATGTAAATTCATTTCAATTATTAGTGATTAAAGGTCCAAAATGCATACGCTGCGTTTAAGCGATGACGATTGTAGAAATCGAATCGCTTCATAACGAATGCCGGTTGGCTATAGGCCCTGATCGCTATTCCAGTATCGTGTAAGAATAA
Organism: Boloria euphrosyne; assembly: GCA_951802675.2. Classification (NCBI taxonomy): domain Eukaryota; kingdom Metazoa; phylum Arthropoda; class Insecta; order Lepidoptera; family Nymphalidae; genus Boloria; species Boloria euphrosyne. The sequence goes on from OX637885.1 coordinate 10,966,942, forward strand.
TATACATCCATCCATCGATGCTCACAAACATTCACGTTTACAATATTAGTAGGATTCGCTCTACGAGGCAGCTTTGAATCGATGATTCAATTATTCATGAAAGCTCGTAAGTTCAGACTGGTTAATACTTAATACGGTCGAACTTACTGAATAAGTATTGACAAATCAAGTGTCTAAATATCAATGTACTTGACAATTACACGAAAACCAATAAAAAAGTAATAAAGAAAGTGACGAAAACAAACTGAAAAGTGGTAGATCACGTAAAGTGAACGTAAGGCGTAAAACCGTAGGCCGTAGCGTAGGTACAGGTGGTAAATAAACTGCGTCATCCGTAAAGCGACCGCGCAGGCCCCGATCAATACAGCTCAGTACATGCACTACTCTCATTAGGTCCCGGATAATGTCGCGTAGGTTACGAGCTATATTTACGAGATACTCGGGACGTGACACTGTACCTACAGTGTACACTGTGTGTGTAGTGTGTACTGCACACAATATTGTCTCCGATACATGCTAGGAGAATGGTGTAAATCGTAATAAGTTTCTAAAGTTTTTTTTATATTTACTTGCTCTTTTCTGCTTTTTTTAAAAAAAATGTCATCTCTCATTAAGATTATTTGTTTTTTACCACTTAGTACACTAAGAACTAGCAAAAGCCAGTGAATGTCCCACTAAAATCCATCCCATTCGGAGAAAAACCAAACAAAGAGACAGACAGACAAAAATTTTAAAAGGCATAATTGCATGTATTTATATATTAAAAAAAACTTGTTTTTATTTAAAACTGAACACTTTGAAACTTTCGTAGCCATAGATCATAGCAATATGATTTAAGATCAACAAAAAATCTCTATACATTATTAAACAAATTGATTAACAAACCTAGTAGAAAAGTTTTTATGGCAAATAAAAACCGTTCTACATTTCTATTTATTAACCTATGGTGTACTTGTATAAACATACTTACTATTTAGGAACCACATGAGTAATAGAAGCACGTGGACAAACCACGCTGTCTGATCGTGACCGAAGTACAATCTGCACTTCTGTATAATATACATACATATGCACATAAATCAACAAGTACGAACCAAAAACTATCAGGTCAATTGGATTCAATGTAGTCATTTTATGTGAGCTAGAACATATTTGAACTTCGTAATTTATCTGTGCCAATAAAATGCTAAATAGGATGATATTTATCGATTTAAAAACACGAGGTGCTTAATTAGAGTTTATATTATATTCTTTTATGAATGTTATGGATAACCTTGCCAATTGAAAAAATGATTTAGTTAATGGGTTTAGTTGTAATGATAATTAATAATGATATCTTTTATTTTTTATTTAAGTATTTTCCTTTTTAATTACATGGTTTTAACTCGTTTCCACTTTCTGTCTGTTCTGTGTACCTCATTGATATTTAATAACAGATAAAATTATATATGTACGTGTACCTACCATTTTAAGTGATTGTGAAATCGGTACATCTTTTTTGTCATAAATAGTCATTCTACATAATATAATAATATTATATATACGTACATTGTATATAAAAATTTTATTCAGCATGTACAATGTACGTATACATTGTACATGCTGAATAAAATTTTTCGATATACATAAATATATTAATAAGTCAATAAAAACAATGAACTTCAATCGTTAGTCTTTATAAGATTACAAGGACGAAAGAGACGCTATGAGGCAAATACCTACACTGCTTATATAAATATTTGCGGCAAGCAGATATGAGACATTAGAACTGATGTTTATTGATTATCGATGTAGGCAAGTCTTAACCGCAGACGCCTATCAGCCGTAATACCTGTATATAGTTCTAAGGCCAGATCCTCACTATAATACCTTTCACAGTTAGGTAGTTCTCTGTCTGGTAAAATCTAGCGAAAAGATAGTAATTATTTTTCTATATCTAATTATCTTATTCCCTAATTTTACCGGAGCGTATTTCAATTGTAAATATTTATTGTACTTTATTTGCGTTCTTAGTTCTCCTATTGCGAAATAAATTGTGTATAGCGATTCAAATTATTATAAAAAAAACTCTATATAACGACACTCAAGGGACCGCACTATTTTGACGTTATACAGAGTTGTCGTTAAATAGAGAGAAGAAAAATCTGTATTAAAAAAAGAAAATACTTATTTCAGACTAGTGTTAGTAATTACATAGATAAAAACAATTCTTGTTAAAACGCTATTGCGTATAGTTTGTTATTTTCGTCTGACATTTTTTGCTGCACCAGTAATTTTGTTGTATTTTTTACTTATTTTACTCATATCTTGCGGCATATTAAGGCATCTTGGTGATAAAGAAAGTACTCTGTCAATAATTTTGCTGTTTCCAGAGCTTCTTTAATGCACGGCGGAGTTTTTTCTAATTTTGGCAACTTAGAAAGTACTATTTATTGTTTATATTTTGTCGTTATTGATTGAAGTTATCTTCACCATTAATGAATCGTGAACTGAGTTAGATTGTATAATGTTAATACGACTTTACCAGACCGAGATCAGATCGAGAACGAACTGTAAACGGCAATATAGTGAGGATCGGCCCTAAATACTATAAATTAACTGTTTACCACATCATAGTGAAGCGTTCAGTGGCATACGTCTGCGCGTCAGGAAACAGCGATGCACTATTTGCGCGTCGCCGTTTAAAATTAGAAATGTTTCCACTCTAATCCAACGTCTTGACTCTAGTTTAGATTGTTCAAATTGTTAGAAACAGGTGCTTATACGTTATCTATATTTATTAGTATTTAAGACAACGTTATCGTGTCTCAAGGCATCATAAAAATGGCTAACAATACATTTTCTTCAGATAATTTTAATTACATACATATTATATATACCGTTGAGACAGATCGCTTCTATCAAAATTTGTTCTGGCAAAACTATATTTAACTGGTAGTGGTACTAAATAAATCTCTCATGATTAGTTTTTGTCAAATCTTAGCTCGACGATGTCTCTTTTGACCCTATAGACTATAGAGGACGCATAGGGGACGAAACTGTACGGATTTTATTCATTTTAATTGTCAGAAAATGAAAATTAACGTTTTCACTTTTTGATAATGACGATTGAAAATCACATCGAACTCACTGCTTGTATCCCATAAACAAAACTACTTCAACTTTTTCGTTAAAAATATTCAAATAATGTCATTTATAAATACAAAACTGTAAACAATTAGTTATTTTAAGACCAACAATTATCGTACAAAGGAATACGATAAGACATCATAGAAACCAGGTCACACAGTCAGACAGTACAAACTATGCTAATAGTAGATAAATGTTACAATATAATTCGGCGCCGCTACAATCTGAGGGCAAACAAGTCTGAACAGCGGCCTCAACCCTGCCAAGGTGAGCGCAAAATGGTCGCTTTACTGCAATTCCTTGTCGGGTTACGTTACGTAAAGGTTTCATACGGTTAATGCGATTTTATAACACGCTTGATGGGACCAGGAAATATATTATTACGTATAGTATGTGGATATAGCTGCAAATTTCTCTACACTTTTAAGTTATAAATCTCAGTCGATCATATCAGGAGTTACAACAGCTCCTAAAAATTAAACAAAGAAATCGGTCAGCATTTTTTTTTAATTTATCCACCATTTCCGCTGGCATAAACTACTAACTTAAACAGTAATGCCTAAAATGAAAGTATTCGAAGGTTTAAACAGACAAGGTTCACACATTTCAAGGTTTAAAGCAACAAGTCCACTGGAATTATTAATGCTACTGAAAAACTATAATATAAAAAGTAACAGCATTAAAGGCTTTATATTACTCGTAGCATATTTATTATAAATATCGTGTGCATGCGGCTTCATGTATTATTCTATATTCGTCTTTATCCACGGACTCAAGTCACAGTCATTATGTAAACGTGCAGTCTACGTGTCCAGACGGAGACGAAAAAAAAACTTCTTTTATTGATGTACATAAATAAATATATTAAGTCAAATATGTACATAGCAAGTAAACACCTTACGTGAGATAAAGCACTTACACGTGTAACAGAAATATTGCCAGTTTGAAAATCATCATTTCTTTGCGTACCACTAAGTTCAGTGTGAAGCACAAAGCAAAAATGAAAAAAATACTTTTTTATGACTTTAATCTACTTCTTCTTTATTTACACGAAATACTAGTAAACCGGCCCGCTTCGCTGAGCGTAAGTTAAAATAAATTAAGTAAAGGATTTTATAATTTTCTAATAAAATATAAGCCTAAGTTACTTCTTGTAACACTAGCAATCTACAATGAAATTCTCGTTAAAATCGGTCCAGCCGTTTCAGAGATTAACCGGAACAAACAGACAGACAAAAAATTTAAAAATTGATTTTTATATGCATTTAAAGAAAAGCTGTTAATTTGTAATTAAAAACAGACACTTTAATTTTATTTATAATATATAATATGTACTGATTCCCTTAATATCACATTGTCAATATTCTATAAACAATACACCCAGTGCACAGATCCTTGAAATAATTTATCTTCACTTGGACTGTTGCAATGGACCTTGAAGATTGTTCGCCTAAGGTTATATGAACTACAAATTTAAGCAAGGCGACTTTTTGCTAGCTATATTGTCTTGTGGCCCGATCGATGTTTTGCAAGCCTTTAACTTCGAAACTCGTTTTCGTTGTTATAGTTAGGCTCGAGTCACAAATATCGTATGTCGCAGTGTAACGCTGCATTATAAATTATAAAATTACCTATGTAAATCGTAAACGTCCAGACGCTGTAAGTATGTCGCGACAGTTAAGACAGTTTGCTTTTTCAGTAAAGTATAAAGTGCTTATTTTAGCCAGTTTTTGCGTCAAGCATAGAACCGGCAACGGCCTTACACCTTCCTTTTGTTAAATGGGCTAATTCTAATTTAATTGCTACTAGATTTTTGAAACAAAGACCGAATTTATAAATGGAAGAATAAAAATTCTACAAACAACGCTTATAAATTCAGCAGTTGGAGTTATCAACTCCTAAACTAATGGATATTAATTTAATATTTTTTATAACTAGCGACTTAGCCTGCCGCATGTTTTAATTTTTTGTCGGAACAGATAGACAGCCAAACGAACGAACAGACAGACTAAAAATTCCAGAATTGTGATTGTCTTTTCATATATAATTCCTTATACATATAATATATAAAGCTTTTATATGACATTACAAACAGGTACATCAATTTTAATTATCTGTATATCAAGTTATAAACATTTCCTGTTCTAGACGACTTAACTGTAGCCGCGTCTGGCGAAAAGTGCACTGCGCATGCCCGAAACACTCCACCTTGACCTTCCCATAACCTCTCCTGAAGTAACACGTAAAGTGGCCGCTTAGGAAAAATTGTTTAATCGATAAGCATGATTCGCATATTATGAGAAAGTTCTGGAAGGACTGATTGATATACTTAACCATTATTTACTTTTTTCTGGGAACGTATGTAACTTTGTACGCTGTTAGTATGTTAATATCGAACAAACTGTGTCAATACAAATTACAATCAATTAACTTTAATTTAGCAAATCTGATCATAAACACGCTTTACCATCACACAAGTATTTAAAAAATGAATAAGAAACGTTTTATTTGCTGAAAATGCTAGAAGGGTTGTAGTGACCTATTTTCAGGATTTATAAACAGATATAAGGATACCTGTAACACAAATACGACCTACATTGCGATACCTAATCAATATTATTTAATAGTGATAATAGTATATAAGAAATTTATTTTAAATGACATTATTTAATATTTATAAGTATAAGAATTAGTGAAAGATAACATTAGGAATATATCGAACTTTTATTATAAAAATTAATTACTTATTCATCATGTGTTGTACTATTACTTCGTAATGAAACAAAGTGTCAAAACAATGTAATAAAATACAATGTAACTAGAAAGTATTTGATGACCACACTATTCTTAGTAAAGTAATTTTGATTTTGATTATCACCTACAATATAAGTGGCGAAATATCATTTACAGCGAAGCGTAGCATTTAATATTCACACGCCTTGTACCTAATAACTTAAATGACTGAGCATAAGTGGACCAAGATTCGATTTGCTTGGACTAGTTATAAATTTACGGCTGTGGTTTTATCTAAAACTCGTGCGCTATGATATCTTATAATTGCAAAAATAAAAAAATACAAAGTTGCATTTAAAACTATAAGCATATTCAGCTTATTAGCCAGCTTGAAATAACCTTTTGTTTCTTTAAATTTTACAACAATACGATACATTTCATAAAAATATCATGACCTCTAGTTCGTTACTCCAATAAAAACGATCTCGGCAATAAAGTCAACGATCCACTTTAAATGCTAATTGATTATAATAGTGTCAACATCAACACGTGCTCTGACATACGAGTATGAGGCTTACACGCCCATCTTTTATATAACTTATTGCGTGTTCATATTAGTTGGAAGAAGCTACAATCTATGGGTATTTTAGAATATTCTTTCGCTTTCAGTATGTTAAAATATCAGTTTGCTATACGTGGGCGATGGACCCGTGACTACCTGTGCAGTGCAAAGTACTTTTTAATTAGATAGACTGAGTCAGTTGAAAGTAGCATCTACTAATTCTTTGTTATGTATAGATCAAAACTGTGTAAATAAAAACAAAAAAATATTCGCACAGACAAGAAAGTTAAAAGCGCAAAAAGCTCTTTTGTTCTAGAAAAGTGGGGGAATGAGGGGATGAAAAGTTCAAAGTTGATATAAAATGGCTGCTCTGAATCCCTAAAACTTTTCCTGCTCACAAACAGAGCATTGATATCAAAGTACATTTCAGACACAAAAAAATAAAATGAAGGGTGTAACCCAGTGCTAAGTGCGGTGCTTTATGTCAATCAGGAGGGGGACTTCGCCAATGTTCGCCAAAGCTCTATTAAATATTAAAGGAAAATATCGCATAGAGTAGTAAAATGTATACAAAATAAGATGTAATAACTAACCTTACATTTTCATTAAAAAAACCACTCAAAATTTGACTGATGCCTAGACAGTATACACTATACGTAATATAATAAAATTCTAACTTAGACTAACCTGTACATTAACTATATTTTTTGAAAATCTTTGATACAGAATTTTCGTCTGTATGTATGTCTGTGACCGCATCACGAGAAAATAACTGGACAACTTTTTTTATGATGACTTCATTTTTTAATGCGGGAAATTATCTCAACTCCGAGAAATGTTTACTAACCGGTACACGCCCTTAACGGTTATCGATCCTAGTCATGACAAGGTTTCAATTGTCAACATAAAATATGGCACTCTTCTTATATAGAGTTTATATTAACACTAAAGTTCTGTTTATACTGTTTACAAGGGAAAATTTTCAGTTTGTGAATAAACAATAACAGTAATATAATTTCATGTGAATTCCTCCTGCGAGACTTCTTGGCGGGGCGTTTTAATTCTTACGTCAAACATAGCCGTCATCAACATTTTGGTGTGAAAAACATCTTCATAGTGGACAAATTTTCCAGGACTAGATACTAGATAATTGTATAGTATTCAGCCCTTTATAACGTCCCACTGCTGGGCACTGGTCCTTCAATACGAGGAGATCAGGTCAAAGTCCACAAAGCTAGGCGAGTGCGGGTTGGGGACTTTACGTCTTTACCACCACCATAAGATAAGTGGTAATCATGTTAGAAATGATTCGCACATGAAAATATCAGAGGTGCGAGACCTAGATTTCAACGCATTTCTCTTAATCTCGGTTATCCAAGTTAGCGCGTTAACACTGGGCTTCGACTGCTCGTACTAGATAATACGAAAATATTATTTTTAAGTATGTATATAGTACTATAAAATATAGTTTATTAACAGTAGATAAACCAAACTTGAAAAATTATTTAAATAATTAATAATTTTTACAATATTTAATGCCCAGCCTGTGATAACTGATAATCATGCCTATAGCTCGTGCGACCTGATGTAAAGTACGCAAGAGGTCATCAGATACGAGTATGTGTTATAATAATGCTTGCTTCTATCTTGTTAATTTTTAATTATACACATGCACTGAATATTGGCATTAGATATAATGCTACGATGAAACAAAGGCGCCTTCACAATACGCGTCAGTGACAAAATATTATATACGCATATAGTAAATTACATATGATTGGTACCAATTTTTTTTCAAATCTTTATTATTAAAAATATATTTGAATTCTAGCATCACACCCTCACTCCGCTAGGGTTCGTCTCTCGTCGATACGTATTAACGCTTATTACAGATATCTCAGAAATTAGATGTTTTCTCGCAGTAAAAGGTCATATTATTTGTCGACTCGGATAAACAATTATCATCATATAAAATTTCATTAAAACCTGTCCACTAGTTTTCTCATGCGGTCACAGATTTACAGAAAAAAGACAGACAAACAAAAATTGGCTATAGATTCGGCCTCCGTATCGATACTAATGAAAGAAAGACTAGATACTAGATTAGAAAGATAATAGAAGATATATAGATAGAGATAGATAGATAGAGATAGATAGATAAAGAAAGATTTTCCAAAAATATTTACGAATGAAGAACAAAGAAAAACATAGTTACATAGTCAAAGTAACATACTAAAAAGTACTCCAATATCTGAAGACAAAATTCTTGAGATAATTGATTACGCTTTGGCAAAATATTTGACTACCGTTTGGCGGCGAGCATGTATGCATCAAATGTTGTCTTATTTATCTTTTTCTTAGCAAAAATATATTGAACTTTGATAAAATATATATTACACAATATTTATCTACATAATTCATATAGGTATTGATAGATGATAGGAATTAGGATAGACGGGGTCTAATAATGAAACATCGTCAACTGGGACAATAGAAGATTTTATGCAATTGATCAATGTCCAATGGACGTTTCCAGAATCGATACGTACTAAAAGTAGGTATATACTGGCATAATATTGACTGTCAAAATAGGTATTGTACCGGTTTGACCTACAAAAACTCAATTTCGACGCTGAACGTGTCTGATCTATGAATTATTAAAACGTTATATTGAAGACATCAAAGAGTTTTTTGATTTGAAATCGAAATCGGTAAAGGATTTTTTTAGATTAATAAAATATAGTTATATTCAATAGAATACGTATAGCAGATAATATGCGGGAAGCAGATTCTCTACCGATAACTTATCTACAAAAATGGAGATATACACAGTTAGTACAGATGATAAAAATATATTGTTAATATTTAATTCTGAAACTAATGTAGTTTTTTCCGAACACAGCCAGTTAAAAAATCAAATCAGTTTCATTATGGAGATAACCTTTGTATAATAAAATAATAAATCCTTTGATAATTTTTTCTGTTGCTGTCCCTAGATATACGTCAACACGTCGTTTTATAGTAGGAAGGAAGAAGGATTTTATAAAAGGAAGTAGGAAGGTCAAACACATTTCCATGAAAATAGTATTTGTTTTATGGGCGAAGCTTTCACTATCACATTTTGGCACCATGCCCAGGATCTAGCGTCAGCGATACGCGGCGTCGAGACGACTACGTTTCCCAAACACTACGTAACAGCTGGTGTGCGTAAAAATCGCGTTTATTTTTATCACAAGATAACGTTAGATAATATTTGTGTAACGTCACTAGTTGTTAGGTTCGGTAAAGTTATGGTGAAATAATAAAAAAAAAATTAATAATTATTTCGCCATATATGAATTCAAGACTACTTGAATTATATAGATAAGATATAACTAGGCCTTTGTAAATTCGCTTATTTAAATGACCAAATATGTACTGATAGCAACATTTAAAAAAGTTTATAATCACTGCCACATGGCAACAAAAAGTGCAGGCTTTATCAAAGTTCTAGTTCAATCGCGTAATTTACTATACAGTATACACGATAACCTATGATAATATACTGATCTTAGGGGCTTAAATGGGTGACTAATTTGCAATACGTCAGTTTCATGTTCTTTTAGACCCGGACAAAGACCGTGTCATTGAGATAAAGAGTGGTGGGTGAACATTTTTTGCCTCCTTTGTTGATAATTGAGTAATCAACTGTTAAAATTGGTTAGACAACACAGCTTGATAATATTGATATCATTTTGAATTATAACTAAATTATAACTAATATAATATGGTAAATTTAAGAAAAAATATTGCTTTTTCATGTTCCTGGTATACTTAATTTTAATATGTATACCATTTCGATACTTTACCTAACTCCGTCTCGGTATTTTTTTAAAAGCTACCAAAATCATAAGAAATCCAATAATATCTATCACGAAATCGTAACAATAAATTTTTCATTTTCAACAACCATTTTTAAATTATCTAGAAATTCATTTTTCCGAATTCGTAAGATTATTGAAATAATAGTAGTTTTTAGTGTCTCCCCAAGAAGTGCTAGTCGACTTGCAAATTAAGGTAAGGAAATGATTAGGTACTTTATTGTAATTTTTACTTTAGGCATTATCGTTCTTTTCTTTTAATTAAATATAACGATTAAAAAATTATAATGTATTTTATAGTAGTAGTAAGCTAGTCCATGATTAATTTATCTTGCCACTAGGCAACGGTCTCGACTAACTATTGACTAATATACCAGTATATACCAATGTACTCTGTGCTAATATAAAATGTAATATGTGTGTACTTATTACGTCATAATATGTCATATCTGTATTATTTATGATCTGTACACGGAAGAAGATTCATTTACTGAATTTTTCCGCAACATTTGATAACACCTTATTGTAGATAGCTTCACACTTAATTATTTTTTATTTAACTAATAATCTATACTATTTATAAAGCTGAAGAGTTCGCGCTAATCTCAGGAACTACTGGTTCGATTTGAACAATTATTTTTGTGTTGGATAGTCCGTTTATCGAGAAAGGCTATAATTACATACCGCTACGATCAATAGGAGCTGAGCACCAATGAAAAATATTGCAAAAACGGGAGCAAAATATTCCTTTTGAGAGCTTCCTTTGCGTGCGCTGCGTAAGCGGTTAAAGTTATGCAAAAATCATGTAATCAAATTTGTTTTAAGAAAATACATTATTTGCGAAGGTGTTTTTATAAACATGATATTAATGCTTACCTAAATAAATAAGTTATTCATCACAAGTATTTAATTTTGAACCAAATTGCTCTTGGTATCATTTGATTTCAATGAATATCTTACGAGATATCATAGTTTTAACATAACTCCGCAAGTTGCGGACCGCAACAAAATAATAATCGCCGCGTGCAAGACAGGGCGGACCGGCGCGCGGGCGGCGAAAGGGTTTGGTTTACAGCCTTTAGAACACGAGCGAAGCCGCTGGAAAGGCTAGTAATCTATATAACGAAATTGGCTAAGATTTTATTATTCCGATAAAGGAAACTAGGTAATTTTTAATTTTAATTTATAGTCTATTCAGCTTAATTGGACATTTTATAACGAAAGAAAATTATTAATAATCTGTAAAACAAGTTACATTTTAATAATAAATGTATGTGATTTTAATAACATTCAAATTGGGCGTCTTTGATACGATTGATAAGGCCATGAATGACCAATATCGATTATATAAGATCGATAAATGTATTAGGCATTTCGAGCATATATTTTGTATTTTTAGAACTTGCTTGAATAAGTTGCCATGAGGGGTAATTTGGAGTTCAATTGTCTTGTTGTTTGTCTAGACATGAAGACCAAATTAGAAACCTATCCTTAATCCTACAGCTATTTTTATAACAAAAATAAATAAAATGACATATTGATTTTATTGTACCGATTTATTTTGTATTTTAGAAATTAAATTAAGAAAACTATTTAAAAAATCACACAGCGATACTATATACTCGTATATAGTATTTATAATTATACCCGATTGCGGCGATATCCAAAGGAGGTTTATAAGTTAGACTTGTATGTATGTCCGTTTCTATAGTACTTACCAAAATCGGTGAAGTATTCTAATGATTCATAATACGTGATTCGATTCGTATAGAAAGCAAGTGTCGTAGGCTATATCGATATCATTTAAAAAGGCGGATCTAGGGTGTCAGTTGATGTCTTCAAAAATTTTTTTTTCGTCCTCATCAATCGAGTAGAGTAAAAACCCCACTCGATAATGAGAGGAGATTACAAAAAAATATATAAATTATAATATATTTAAAATTAATTTAGGATAAGTTAATAGATAATAAAAAAATATTAATAGTTAAATATTAATACATAATACTATGTTCCTTTGTCTACTTGTTCTCGTCGTTTATGACGTCAGGTTTTTTTTATTTTTAAAATATTTTGTAAGCTATCGAAACTATTATAATTTCAACAACAATAATTATGTAAAGCTGGTGGAAAATATTAGGAGGTAAATATAGAAAACAAAATGAAAGTAAATCTATCAACGCCCACGTGGTTTTAAATAGCGTGTTCTTTATGTTTACATCACAGAACTTCATAAATAGTCTGTAATATGTGACATTTATTGATTTTAATTAGAATTTCGGCATATTAAGTATTTAATTCTTTTTTTAAATTAAATGTACATATTGGATATGTTTAATAATAAATATAGAATTATTGTAAAAAATATATATGAATATGCATATTCATTAGTTTGAAAAAAAATGACAAGTTGGAATATCTTGTAGGTATTTATCCTGTTTTTTTATATTGAGTAGGTATACTTCTAATAATCATTTATTACAAAATTGACATTTTCAATAGTTATATAGAGGTTGGCTTAATAAATAATTAATATTTACCTTAAAACATAGGCATCAACTTGCTCGCTCTGTGTGAAAGAAATTATTTCACAGCGGACTATCTTCAAAACATTCTCCCATTGTTGGCTGCAAATAAAAAAAATATCATTTTTGTAAAGAAAAAGTTTCATATGTATACTTTTTATGTCTAATTTTAATCAAGAATTAGGTTTTTTTTTTTGCAAAAAAAATATTTCTTTTTAAAATCCTTTTTATATATACCTACAACCTTAGACTAATAAATATCTATGCCTACAACATTTATTATTTCTAGCTTCTCAGAATATGTTAATATTGGCCAGTTCATTTAAACAAGCCAAATCAAGTATCTGCTAAAAAACATCAATCATGTTTAAAGATGCAGTTATAAAGATTGCAAAAACTTTCTTGAGAAACCAGTTTTGACGATTTGGGCCCCAGTTAATTATTTTAACCAGTTGGGAGGAAACTTACCAGGATTTGGTCTGCTACTAAGTAAAACTTTTAAAATTGGTAGGCATGATAATTAGAAAAATATTTTATCAACTTCTGGTTTCATCCATTAGCAAAAGATTATGAAAAAGAAAGGTAATATTACAATTTAGGGTTAATTACAGATAATTAAAAAAAACCTTTGCTTTTATTAAAAAAGTAATCTTATCAAGAACGTGTAAAATAAGTTGTCATTTTGTCTTAACTTCATTCATAAAAATAAAATCATGCGTTGTTAAATTATCACTATCGAATAATCAATAAACTATTTTATAACCGGCATTCGGAAATCGGAACAGCTGATTCTAGAATTTTCCATTGACCATTACAATCCCATAGTAGAGCGAAGCCTGCACAATTATTAAAATAGTAGGTAAGTAGGTACTCGTTACAGTCAATTCTTTGATAAAATTAATACAATCCTTGTAAGTTTTTCAAACTAATTAAAGCAAATGAGTAGGTATTATAGACAAAAAAAATTCGCCGGTAACCTAAAAATTGTGCAATAACTTATAACAATGCATGGAACTTGAAAGTACAATCAGGTAACTTACCGAGTAATTTTTCGGAGGTCCGCGTGTTTTACCGGCGTAAACCAAATTTCGATCAACTTTTCGACACCCTCAAAAAATTGATCATTACTTTCACTATTCGTTATAATTTCCGTTCCAGCCATTATGTTTAGTTACAATATTTATTTTAAAATGTAAGGGATGCGGGATTGCCTGAGAAACACAACCACTGTGATTCAACCTCGGAAGTTGACTGAATCAGCTGAATGAAACAAAATTATTGGCAAACTGCAGGTGATAGAGGAGGAGGATCGGTCTCTCTTTCTGGCAGAGCGAGCGAGTCGCGACGGCGCGCTATCGTTGTCGAACAAAAAACTAGTCATAAATTACAGCGTTCAGAGGTTTTATATCACAGAGCAATAATGTTGATTACGTCACACTTGAGGACGGAGAATGGAGATGTCATCCCTGTATCGCTTATTGATGTTGCCATGTAATTGTTTTATATTAATTCAAAATTAAAAAAGTTACATTTAAATTAAATTTCGTGATCAAAATGTTATTATGATTAGTAGTTCTTAAGAAATTCCGTAAAATAACGCTGTCTACTGAAAAATAAATAAATTAGTTCTTTCTCATATAGAATACTTTTACTGCGGGAAATTATCTGATTTCTAAGAAAATTCTTCTAAGTGTTAAAATATATAATATAGTATTGTAACAAGTAGGTAGTAGAATGTGGCAGTAGGTACTGGTTAAGTATAAATTACACACAGTATTTTTTATTAGTAGAAAATAAAAAAGTACTGTGTGTAATTTATATGAAATAATTAAAAAAATAGTTCACTGTAATTTTATAGTCAATAGTGGATTTACTCATTGATCATTTACATGATACATTTCATTTAACATATTCATGCGGATGACCATAGCTTGTCTATCAGTTTAATTCATCTTTTATTTGAAATAAGTTGTAATGCCCACAACATAAAAACATTTATATAGAGATAGTAAAATTTATTGAGTTGTAAAAATTATAAACTACAGTTTTTCAAAAGAAGCAACAAGACGGTGCAATCTCCCATCTTCTACTCCTTTTAATAATGTTACATTTCTTTTCAAGATTGGAATGTTGGGTAACACATCTGGTTCTTTTTCCTCTTGCAAAAAATCTTCTATATTTGGTTCAAGATCCTTTTTAAGAGATATTTTGTTTTTAGTATTTTTCTTGTCCCGTTTGTGTAAATTACTTATGTCGGCATTTAGTTCTACCAAATTTTTGTATATTCTATCATTGAAATGGAAATTTAACTTCTTCGTTATCTGAAATTAGCAGCAAATTCTGATTTATCATACAGGCATGTAAACAAGTTTTTAATAAAATCCACATAATTTAAATTAATAACAAAAAGTATTTTTAGTAAAAAAATTTGACATTATTTTTACCTTAGTACTGTTCTGAGGCTCGTGTAAATTTAAATCGCAAGCAGATTTTGAAGGTGGTACACTTTTTCGAACATCAGATAAATAGTTTGCTAAAACTTCACTGGAGCATAATGTTGGCTCATCAAGATTAATGTCCCTTTGTGTTAAAGGTTTATGTGTATTTTTATTTAATTTAGATGGACCCGCATCAATATCGTGGACTCCTGTACGTTCTATACGAACTTTTGTCTCATAATTACGAACGAGTGTTTTTTTAACTTTAGGGTCAGTTCCAGCTTTTTTCATGATACGTTGTTCCTATTTATAAAATACATTAAGAACAAATATTATACTGTCATAAGTTTTGTTTATATTATTTACATTTAGTATTCACAAGATTTACAAAATTCAAACTTTCGTCAACGGCGGATTATGGAGTTAGCTTGTCAAATTTCAACTGACAAGTGACAACTCAATTGTCAACTTGTCAAACGGGCATTATATGTTTTTCGTTTCAGCCATTTTATCTTCCGCGGACCTGAACATCCCCAGAAAATCCTCCTCACTGAATCAGTTGCCTTCCAACCCATGGTGGGATCAGGAATGCACTGATGCTGTCAACCGCAGATACTCTGCTGAAATGTCATACAAGGCATCTATGACAGAGGAGAATTTTATTTCTTTTCAGCGTAATGATGCAAAGTTTAGGAGACTAATTTCAAAAAAGAAAAAGTCTGGTTGGATTACTTTCTGCGAATCTTTAAATCCTCGCTGCCCATCCTCTTTAGTCTGGAGAAATGTCAAAAGATTTCGCAGATCTCTTGATAATTCCCAGCTAAATTCCAATAACCCGTCCGAATGGCTTAATGACTTTGCAGACAAATTAGCCCCTCCTTTTGTCCCTAACTATGATTCCTTTCTTAATTTCCTGCCAACACAGGCTTCCTGTGAATTGGGGGCCTCTTTCTCCTTTGATGAACTCAATAATGTCTTAACGGGTTTAAAAGATTCATGCCCAGGAGAGGATGGCATTCCTTATTCATTTTTATCAAAACTTAATGACAGAGCTAAAAAATATTTTTTAAATTTAATTAATACATCTTTTAATTCAGGTATAATTCCTGATGCATGGAAATCCCAGATCATAATGCCTGTGCTAAAACCAGGTAAAAGTCCTTCTGATCCCAACTCCTACAGACCAATTGCATTAGCTTCCACTCAGGTTAAAATCTTTGAACATCTTCTTAAAAATCGCTTGGAATGGTTAGTGGAAAGCAGGAAAATCTTAGCGCCCTCTCAATTTGGCTTCAGAAAGGGTCTAAGCACTATAGATAGCCTCAGCATTTTTACGACAGACATTCGACTAGCCTTCGCCAAGGGGGAGTTCTTGATTGGTGTCTTTCTGGATGTTGCTTCTGCATATGATAATGTTCTTCTTCCGGTACTCAGGCAAAAAATGCTCCAGCTGAGTATCCCTGCGAGGTTGACTCATTTTATATGTAATCTGCTGACCGGTAGGACCATATCTGTTAGACACCGGTTGCTGGGTATTCCTCCCAGGCGGGTTTGGAAAGGTCTTCCACAAGGCTCGGTCCTCAGCCCTTTGCTCTATAGCATTTATACGTATACCCATGACCTCGAATTGTCTGTCAACAGTTTTTGCAATATTTTACAGTATGCTGATGACATCGTCCTTTATTTTAGCTCAAAGTCAATAGAGGACATTCAGTTTCGTTTAAACTCTGCTTTGCACTACCTAGACCAGTGGCTCTCTAACCATGGCTTATCCCTGTCTGTGGATAAATGCCGTACAGTAGTTTTCTCAAGAAAAAGAAGTATTCCGAACTTTAGTTTTTGCGTGGAAAATCATCCTATTAGGGTGGTTGATAAAGTTAAGTTTTTAGGTATTATTCTCGATAACAGACTGAACGGAGTTTCTCATTCGGGGTATATTAGTGATAAATGTGAGAAAGGTGTTAACGTTTTAAGAGCACTATCAGGGGTGTGGTGGGGTGCACACCCATATACTCAAAAACTGCTGTATAACGCTTTAATCCGGAGCCATATTGATTATGGACTCTTTATCTTAGACCCCTTTAATAAGGCAGCTTCAGATAAGCTGAATAGATTACAATACAAAAGTCTCAGAATCGTAATTGGTGCAATGAGATCTACTCCAACCAATGCACTTCAAGTAGAATGTGTGGATGCTCCTTTTCCTATTCGCCGCCAGTTCCTTTCTGATCGTTTTGTCTGCAAAACATTACAGCTTTCATCACATCCTTTGTGGCCTCGTTTAACTGAATTATCTGAAATTAACGCTCCACGTGGACCTACTTCCTACCTTTTGAATAGTTTTCGTAGGTTCACCAACCTTCCTAATCCTATAAATTCTTTTAACTCCAATCCACTCTTCTCTACCCCCTATCTTGCCTTGACTTATTCCCCTCCTATAACGACAGATATTGGTCTAGTAAAGGGTGGTGCTGATACCAACACGAGGTTTAAAGCTCTTTTACATCAAAATTGGCCGAACCACGTCCATATATATACAGATGCCTCTAAGTTGTCTAAAGATGGCTGTGTTGGTTCAGCGTGCTGGATTCCTAAATTTAATATCATTCTGCAATTCAAATGTCCTCCCCAATCGTCGGTGTTTACAGGCGAGGCTGTAGCTATATTAGAAGCAATCTTGTTCGTCCACTCCCATGACATAAACCAGGCGGTTGTTTTTAGTGACTCCTTAAGTTGTTTACTTGCTATTAAAGAAAACCCTTTTCGTAGCAAATCAAGGTATTCCATTATATTAAAGATCCGTGAAGCTTTACTCTCATGCCTCAATAAGCATCTTAATATTCAATTAGTTTGGATCCCAGGTCATTCTGGTATTATTGGTAATGAGTCTGCTGACTCTTACGCTAAAGTGGCGATTCAGTGTGGGTCTCTTGAACACTTTAGTAACTCTGCTCAAGATGTATCATCCCTCGCTAAAACCCATCTAGACAACTCCTGGACCAACTACTGGAATTCATCAAAATCTTTTAAGGGAAAACATTATGCTTCTATGCAGGCGGAGATTCCAAAGCGTCCATGGTTTTTCCATCAGAAACATACTGAACGGTGGGTTATTACTACTATTAGTCGCCTACGCTTTGGGCACGCAAGTACTCCTGTCCATCTGGCTAAGATCAGGGTAAGGGACCACTCACTATGTGAGTGTGGTCTGGATGAAGGCTCTGCCTCCCACATCCTCTTTAATTGCCCCAAACTCCTTCGTCCCCTTTATGATGCTCTTCCTTTCAAGGTCCCGCGTCCCCTTAATGTTCAATGTTTGTTGATGTTTGTGTTTAGTCCCCTTTGTACATTTTTATGTAAATATGTTAAATATAATAAAATTAAGCTTTAATAGTAGTAAGTTGTGAATTAGTAGTAGTAGTTCATTAACATGTGTTTGTACTAATTAGTAACTAACCTTTGTGCTGTTTATATGTTTTTAGGTGGAGTTATTAATAAAATAAAATCTTGCTATTTAATACTGTGAATCCAGTCTTTTTGTGGAATATATTAAATTTCACCGGCCAATCTCGAACGTGACTCCTCCATTCAACGTGACATTGGCGAAATAATTTGTGCTCAACTGGCACGCATTGAAGCCAACAAACCAAAGAATTGAATTGAATTATATGTTTTTCACAGATTAAAAAAAATTAATAAACTTTTTTTTTATCGGCAGATTGTTGATTAGGGCACTTTTCAGTAAGTAGCCCACCATTGGATGGTTTCAAGTACTTATATCTTTACAAAATATTTTTTAAATATCTAGATCGGCTCCCCTGAAGAATATATGGTGGAAATAATAATTAATGGATGCAAAGTCGGTTGGTAACATAATGGGGGATCCCCTTATGTTACCTACCTACCTTGATATTCTGCCGCGTTTTGTAAATAAAAAAAAATACCCTCGGTTCTACGTAATATTATTTTTATTGAAAATTTTTCTAAATCGATTTTTATATATAAATGTACATATTTTTTAAGACAGACATAAGAATTATACATATAAAAAGGTTTTTTCAAATTTAGTTCTGTGATATGATATGCCGGTTAAAAATCTTAGATATGCTTCACTATGTCAATATGATGTCAATATTAATAATATAACACATTTTATTTTCAATATTTATTTATTTATTTCACTATAAAGAAATAATCCTTTTTAGTATAATGAAAATCCATATTTATTTAGAACTAACTGCATTTCGTAGAATTAATACACTTTCACTATAATATCGTTTTATAATACCTACCTACCTATAAAATAATTTTTATAATTGACATCTGAAAGTTGACTGATTTACCATCTGTCATTTAGTTTGACAGAGTTTTGACAGATTTCTATTTTCTACAGTGAAAAACATCAATCTCATAATAAATTCATTTCTTTAACCTTTAAAAACCAGCTTTTATATATTTTTATTAAGTTCATTGAAATGAATAATAGCAATGACTTTAGTGTAAGTAGTATTAAAAATTGTTTGTCATGTTTTACTTTGCTTAATAATTGCCACATAGGTAATGATTTTTGCTGTTTTTTAGAATCTCAACAATTTGCCTGTAGAGAATGTTACAATATCTGTAAAAAACGCAGGTGTAATACAGCAAATAAAAGCTTTGGTACGTAATCGGTAATTCACTACATACACTTTGCACTCCTCTTACAAAACACACACAAACAATAAATTATTACATCTGGTATGAATAAATTGTGTAATTATATTTACGTTATTTATTATGAACTATTTAGCTTATTTCGTCATGGTTTCCTTATTAATATAGAAATGTTTTACTTTTATAGGATCCATATTGGGTTAAGAAAAGAGATTTTATACAGTATGAAAGACCTCCCTCTGGGCCTGACTTATTGCTAGGTGCTGTAGATGCTTGGAAAACAAAAATGAAAATTTATTTAGAAAATTTAAAGTGGTTACTTGAATTAGAACATCATAGGTAAGAAATATTTATATTTATGTTTATATTAATATTACATTTTTAAATTTGTTCTTAATATTTATTTAGATTTTGGAGTACTATTCTACACCATCCACAGTGTATGGATGCAATAATTTCATTCATACAAGATGCGAATCCACCATACCTTGCCTTACATGATAGCAGAGATGTTCGGGAATTATATGAAGAGATTCGAAGGCTTATTCTAGTAGTGTTTAGCAGACTTGCAACAAATAAAGAGAGTAAGGTGAGATATAAAAAAACCTAATCATAATAGAAAAATATAGATTGAATACATAAAAACATATAAAATGTCAAATTAAATAGGAATTTTTAATTAATTTATTTTACCACAGCCACATTATAAATTAAACTGTAGTCTTCATATCTAGTTAGTTATGTTTAATTATTTGTTTTTAATAGAATATTATTATCAGAACAATTTTACATTTCTTTCACTTTTCAGTCACAATGGATGACAAAAGAGTTTATGGCAGATCTTATTTATAACAATTTTATATTTACAATACCAGTTTTGTGGGATTTATGCCTAACATATGGTGCAGATAACACTAGACACATGTCAAAACTCATGGAGACTGTATTTACAATACAGCCAAAATATCAGAATGATGCAATACAAGCTTTAGTATTTGTACAAGAGGTATGAGTACTGCTTTTCATATAGATGATGATTCCATTTTGAATTTCAAGCATTTAAAATGTATAATTGAAAAATTTTATGTTAATATTTTGTTAGTTTTAATAATAAACAGTATTTCTAGGTATTCAAGTATATAATCTTGCAAGTGAACAAAGATTATGAGAGTGAAGATCCTCCTAATCTGCCTGAGACATTTAAAGGCTTTAGTGAAATTAAAAGGCCTTCGGGAAGTAAAAATCCAGATAAAATAACATTTAGTATTTTAAAAGATTTAGTTATACATATGTTAGACACAGCTATGACATTAAGGATATTTGTAGAAGTGTACCCAAAGAGTGTAGAATTCATGAAAAAGATTAACTTTCCCATAAGGTGAGATGTGTTTTCAATTGAAGTGGCGTTTGCTACATCTCAATTGATTTTTTAAATTAAAATTATAAAGATATATTATTAAAGATAGTAAAACATATAAATGAAATAAGTGGTGGTTCTTGAAATAATGCTCTACATTTTCAAAAAAAAAATAATTTTTCTTTATGATTGTGTAAGTAAAAAATAATTATATTATTAATTATTTGAAAATAATGTTTGTAAAAAGAAAAAAAAAATATTTTGATAAATAATATTAGAAATATATATAATGTTAAAGATTAAAAATTTATTACCAAAGCATTTTTTTCAGTATAGTCCAACTCTATGAATTTGGGATACCACATTTGTATGACAAGTTGCAAGAAGTGGGAGACGAGACCAGTATAACTTTTACCGAAGTAGAAGGCTATATAGATTTAGCTAGATCCGAGTTGATAGACATGTTGAAGGAAATTCTAGCTGTTTACAAGAATGCTATACTTAATGGAGAGTAAGTATATCCATATACTTTAACTTATATATGAAATTGAGTTTGCTTGTTTGTTTGTATGTCCTTCTTTCATGTGAATAACAGTGATGGTGTAGTGATATTTGGAGGACTTGAAAATGACATATTATGTTACTTTTAATAGCAGAATATGTCATTCCCACAGAAGATCACCTTAAAATACAACCTACAACAATTATACTTATTTTGTATTTGTTATGTCTTAACAAATCTTTTCATCGATTTAGAATACAAGTACAAAGGGCAAAAATTGTAAAACAATGTGTGTTATTGTGATATTGTTATAAGTATACTAGCAATATCCGCGGTTCCGCTCGCGTTCTGAAGAAGCAAATGACTTTTTTTTTTCAGAAATGAATTCTTTTCCCGCAATAAAAATTATCCTATATATCGACTCTATCATCATACCAAATTTCATTCAAATCCATCCAGTGGTTTTCTCATGATGTGGTGACAGACAGACAGACAGATAATACTTCTATACCTATCATAAGTTCTTATAACTGGCAAATGATTACTATAGCTATGCCTGACCTAATGCCTTAAATGATATCTTGCACCAGCGCTAGAGACTTATCCTTGTTACACTTGGCTTCGTCTGGTACATTTTAATGGTTACAAACTTCACAAATCAATTCAAAATATACTTTATTCAAATAGACTTTTACAAGCACTTTTTGAATCGTCACTTTTACATTATTATATAGAATTTAAATCAAGTGTCAGTCTGTAAGTCTGACTTGGGAGTAAGCTACCACCGACTCGGAATTCTGTTCTGCCGAGAAGAGCCGGCGAGAAACTCAGCGGTTGCTCTTTTCAAAAATTATTTGATTACAATATTTATTGCATTACAATATTTATCTATTTACCCTACATGAGACACAACAAGACATTAATCCCACACATTTACATCTTCTAAGTATTCCGTAATGGTGTAATAAAGAAATGAGATATTTTTCCGCAGTAAAAACTATCCTATATGTTAACACGGATAGCTATCAATATCATCATACTATAACTTCTTCAAAATCTATCCAGTGGCTTCCTCTTGATGCGATCATAATTGTATCGATTATAATGACTATTAGACAACCAATGCACGCAGCGGGACTCGATCCTGCGACCGCTGGCACAGCAAGGATCACCACAAACTGAGCCAACATGTCCACATATAAAATATTGTCTTTAACTTTGTGCCCTTAAAAACAATACTCTTATTGAACAGAGGCAGTATTGCAGCTAACGTGGAAGCGTATCTATCTCTGATGATGGACCTGCTGTCAGAGCGTCTCCTCATCAAGGATTACCACGCGTGCTACCCGGTGCACGAGGATCTGGAGTTGTTGAAACAGGCCTATCCTGATATGTATCCTTTAAAATATTGTGTTTAAAATAATTTTGCTTTATGTCTAGCTGTTGTATGCAGGTTTGCTCACGGTGTGTTCCTTCACCGTTTATACAGTGGTAATCATGTTAGAAATGGTTTCCACATGAAAATATCTCTTATAATATAAATAGACTCGGATTTGAACCCGCAACACTCGGTTATCCAAGCGAGCTCGTTACCACTGTATTTCTTATTACTTAGAGTTTGTATATTTCGAAAAATGGAAAGGTTTATAATTATTATAAAATTAATTTTATGTGACTTTCACAAATTTATATAGCGTTGCTAAGATTTTATTAGCATTTTTCACTCATTATGTTGCACTTAGCCAACTCGCAATTGGGCAGCGCGGAGGACTATGGTCTGATCCCCTTCGTATTGAAAGGAGGCCCGAAGAACCCGTCCCAGCAGTAGGACATTAAAAAGGAATGAATACACGTTGCGCTAAATTAAATTTATACAATTTTTCACCTAAAATCTCCTTAGCCCGCCTCAGTGATACGGTAAAGACTGACTTTATATTACAAGCTATATATTCAAACATCGACGATCCAATCCCCGAAGAGCTGGTAAACAATCATACCATAGACAACCTAACAAACGGCCACCTAGAATCCATAGACAACGCTCCAGGACCATCCAAAGAGAACGAAATACCAGATCATATAAAAGAGCAATCATTAATTAGCGAAGTGAAAGATATTTTACCGCATTTGGGGGATGGGTATGTCCTGAAATGCTTGCAACACTATGGTTTTAGTGCAGAAAGGGTTATTAATGCAGTCTTAGAAGGCACTTTGGCGGATTCTTTAAAAGGTAAGTGTATTTAGCAATAAATGTACTTCTCTACTAGTAACTTGATTTTGTATTAAAATGTGTGCGTGCGTGCGTGAGTATGGGCGTGCGCGGTGTGCGAGTGAGACATGAATAGATAGAAGGTGATATACCACAAAATTCTCCTTTCGAAAAAATTGAGTTTAAAATTTGTCAAGTAACGTGAATTGAATTAAAAAGTGGATGTTTCAAGCCTTAAAACTGTTAGCTGTCAAGTGATGTGAACTGAACTATAATAGTCATAAATATAGCTAAGCTTTAAAACTGTTTAATATATACCTATAACACCTATGCATAAAATAGCAAAAATTAAAAAAAAATGTGACATCATTCACGTCTTCAATTCATTATTCTGTTGAGCCAAGAATTCGTAATGAAATCATTTTTTATCTACATTTTTAGGCTTAGACACGAGTCTCCCGATAATCCCAGAAGATATTCTAGACAAGAAATATCTAGAAACTGGCATTGATAGGCTCAATGTGTTCGATGGAGACCAGTTCGACATCATGACGAGAGATGACGTCGACTTATCCAAGATTCACGTGGGAAAGAAGAAAGAGAAGTACAGAGATCTAAAAGACATGTTGAATGATAAAACTGAGGTTAAGAAGAGAGTGGATATATATAGTAAATATAAGTAAGTAGTGATTTGCTACGCTTTAACTGCTTTTTCTTTACATTTCTATCAATTTCGATACGTCTTTTTGTCCGTATGTCACAGCTATGTCGCCTCAGTATTTTTTGTTCAAACGATCAATGCTTGTTGTACTTTATAGTAGTACATTTTGCTCTATTACAATAAAAAGGTTTATTTATAAAATGTATTAGATATAAAAAGGTTTATTTATAAAATGTATTAGATATTAGATATAGATGTGGATATAGAATACAGCTTTTCAGATTGACATTTAAAAATCAATGATACCGTAATAAACTCTTCCAGTGAATTAGTGGTTTACCGAGTAAACACTTTGACAACATATTCAGCTGAAAGTGGGTTTGATATGTCGCGTAAATCACTAAATAATGGTAAAAAAATGGAAAATAAGATATGGAAAGTGGTGTGGGGAACATTTTTAAATACATTAGGTGTTCTTAAACAACACAAGAACAATATTTAAATTATCGTCCTCGTAAATAATATGTCATTCTTTATCCCAGCCTGGTGTGCGACGAGGAGTCGATGTACTCGGACGAGTACGACGACACGTACGACTCGGACGGCGTGCCGCCGCGCGACGCGCCCGACGCGCCCGACGAGCGCCGCCCCTTCGTCACGCCGCGCGCGCTGCGCAAGACGGACGACCCGGTCGGTATCCTCACGTGGCGTTCAATTTAATACGATCAATTACATTCACTCATTCGTTCAATTGCATTCATTCATTCGTTCACTTTCATGTTCATTCGTTTCGTTAATTTCATTTGTTTATCTTAACGGAAATGGTGTTAAATGTAAGTTTTGTTAAAAATACCAATTCTTATAGCGAGTGGTTTCCAAGTTAAAGCTCAAATGTTCTTTTTTAAATACATGCAATGCCATGGTAAAATATGGGTTCGGTTTAATTTACCGGGTTGAAAGGAAATGGTTTTTTTTCATTTTAGGTATATATGAATATGAATTACATTATAATATATGTATGTTGTGTACACTCACTCGTACCTATTTCACTGAGTCAATGAAGTGAAGAAATGAAATGAAGAAAAATTTTAAGCAAACCATTTTTTTTTCAGGAGGAATCTGATGAGTCTGAGGAGGTAGAGGAAGAGAAGCCAAATACCAATAGAAATAAAATAGATTTTTGCGTAAACCCTGAGGAAATGAGGGCTCGCAGGGAAGCGAATTATCAAGCTCGTAGAGGGAAGGTCTATCGTCCGCCGCCACCGAGGTACGACTCATTTATTATCTTAGTAAATCTTTGTATGAGCCTATGAAGTCGATAAATGTGGGAACATTTGTTGGTCCTTTTGGCAGCTTTGGAAAAAGAGCAAAATAAAAATGAATATCTCTTAAAGTTTTTGTAATTTTATTATAGAAATATTATAGAAAAAAAAATAGATCTGCATGTCTCAGAGAGTCTAACTATTTATTGAGAGAAGTCTGAAGCTTGCTCTCGCATTTGTTCAGTGTGATAGAATATTCCGGCAGTAGGAAGATAAAATTAACTATTTTATTATTTAAAAATATGGATAGTGGACATTCAGTTTTAATAGATTTAATCGATTCGGAGGTTATCCAAAATGAAAACATACAAAAACTTTTTTTTGTTTAATTATGCTTATACTTGAATTTTGTAAAACAAAATTTGAAAATGATTTTTTTGTTGACATAAACAATGAAAAATTCAACATTTTAAATATATTGAGATATATTTTTACAGGAACACAGATGTAATCGGAAAACCAAAAGGACAAGGACAAGAGAAGGAGGTGCTAGTAAATAGAGATAAAAAGGAAAAGCATAAATCAGCTCGAGCCAATCATAATCGAAGACAAGGCGCTCAGTGGAAGCGCAGCCAAGGAATGATGCCTTCATAACATAATATATAAGTAAAATAATCGTTTTATACAAAAAATCGATTAAAATCTTTAAATATACCGATTACCAATTTTAAAACAAATTTAAAGCGAGATTGTGATATAAAGGTGTAACTTAGAAGTTGAGTTTTTTTATTCGAGAAACTTAAAGTGTGGCCTATTCTATTAAAAAAATATGTAAAATCAGCTGAAATAAGACCACTGTATTACGTAATATTCAGACAAAAGATACACTAATCGTTTCGTCATCCACCATCTTGGTATCTTGAACCAAGATGGCGGTGAAGGTTTTACCATAATAGTTGCATTATTTACCGATAAAAATAATTAATGTCGTCATCCATTACTATTCACTAATTTTTTATATCACCTATTATTATTTATTGTTTTAAGTTAACGGTTTATGCATGTATTTGTATTCCATCCACATGTGTATTTAAAATTATTTAGATGTTACCAGATTTCAAAATAAATACCTTGTTTTATATGTTAAGTTTTTTCCAATATTATGTAAGTTGTTATGCGCTCTCATATCACCTAGGCAATGACATGAATTACATCGAAAGTCCTTGAGTAAGTCAAGTTGAGGATTGGTTCAATATACTGGGATAGAAGGAGATAGAGAAGGAGGAATCCCTAGGTTATACGATTTAGGTTTTAGTTTATCGTTTTCTGCTTGAGTAAATACTAAATACGATCTTTGAAAGATTTAAAAAAAAGCTTAATGAGGTATAGGTATTTTTTTTTAATTTTTGGAGAGGTAGACCGTGAACCTAAAGAAATAAAGCCATGTTAAAGTAGGCGTGTGAATTTAATTATACAGGTCTAAAAAATCGAAAGTGTAATCTTAGTTAAAAGCCATATTTATTTTCGTCTATGGAATATGTAGGTAGGTATATTGTATGTTTCAATATTAATTTATTATATGGCAACACAAACTTATACGCACTAAGTACGTAATTGTTTAAGGTGTATCATGTAATAAAATTGTATTTATTGAATGTTTTCTTTTATTAAAGTACTAACGTGGGTTTTTATTAAAACAGAAAAAAAACCAAAAATATACCTGTTACATCTGTTATTCGTGGCCGAAAGTCACGAAGGTACTAATAATGTAGGGAAAGCTCGGAGATTATGTACCTTGATTTATTGAAAAAAAAAAATATTTTATAACATTTTTTCCTACTGTGCCCAAATTACAGTTACACTAACTGGAAACGTTCTAATGGTTTGTATGAATTACTCAGGAAAAAGTACCCTATTTCCCAATTCCCGCAGCAAAAGTATCCTATATGTATAGTAAAAGTATCCTATACCTGGATAACCAGGCTTTATACTATAAATTATATATAATATAATGTATAACGTACCATTGTGTTTGAATTTAAAATTATATTTTTAAACTACCTGGAAACAATTTCGCAAACACTACTTTCCATATAAATATTATAACGATACAAGCACAAGTTGACTGTGAATAGGCGGACGTGTTCGGAATCGCAATTATAGCTTACCTATCTTTTAGATATAGCCGCGATGTTACATGCGTCATGAGAGTAGCGAGCGGCAGGCAAACGAATATGGAAGTCGAAGTTCCATATAAGTGTTATGTTATATAAGTGTAAAATCCCGACAAAATAATAAAAATAGTATTCTATTAGTCAAGCCCTTTCATTTGATAACTATGTTGAGGGAAATTAAAAAAAATATGTAATCCATCGTGTAGCGACGGCCATTTTAGACCGATTTTCATCAAACATAGCTAATGAAGACTCCCGACCATAGAGTATGATGATGATGATGATGATAATAATCGATAGCATCCTATGGCCCCTAGGTAGGGACATAGGGCGTCCACAGTACTCCGCCGTTGCGTTCGGATTTGGGCTATGCGCTTTGCCTATGACCATGTGAGCCCGATTGTGACCATAGAGTATATTGCTACATATATAAACTCCCGACTAATTCATATTTGAAACAAAATCTAAAAACGGATGAAGCCGTTCGGACGCCACGATGCCACAGGACAGACATACACATTACACACACACACAGATACGTCAAACTTAAAACACCCCGTCGTTTTTGCGTCGGGGTTAAAGATTTGGAAAAAAAGGCTCATTTCAGGTATCTAATATTAAACCTATGTAACACTAGGTCTAGGTCGAAAGCCTATATCTGTGTATCCAAATATGATCAACCGTTTTAGTATGAAAAAATATATAATAAAATGTACAATTTTAATTCATAATACTACTGTTATTATTTTATGAACTAGGAAAGAAGTTTTCTTAGCCTGACCCAAATTCCGATCCTGTAACCTTAGAGTATTTTACCTCTGTGGTCTGATAGGAATGCAGTAGCTATAAAGTTTTCGACTTAATGTTAAAGCTAGACAAGCTTACGAGTATGTCATACAATAATTGTGTGTTTATCTTTATGAACTAGAAGAACTGCGATAAAAGCTTGATGCATCCCCTTAAATAGACACCATCCTTGAAAAAAATGGTACTATTCTGAATTTAAATCAAATATAAACAAAAATAAAGTCATAATAGGCTGGCCTTGATCAATTAAACATCACCACATAATAGAGTTATCTTTTTTTCACTAATATAGAATTTGTAAAGACAAAATTATAATTAGTTGCGGCACTCAGAAGTGTTGCTATCAGTGGACGGTGGCCCAGAGTACCCCCTAAATACCTAAAAAGAGCATAAATAAGAACATAAACATACCGTAATCCGTAATAAAATTGGCTTTTATTACAGGGTTCGATTACTAGAAACAAAAATCCAATAAAATGTCGAAAAAAGATTAACCTAATTACAAAACTCAGAATTAGCACTAAGTATATAAGGATGTCCACATCTAGGTTTCACTATTCAGTTTATAGCCTCGGCACTTTATCTCAAAGGGCCGCCGCATCGTAAAAGCTTCACAGCGCAATAACTTTGCATGTACGTCTTCATACATTCATACAACAGCGAGCGCGTGCTCCAAGCTCATATATAATTTTCAACCTGCCTCTATGAATAATTATTTTCCATGCTTCATACTCGACTATTCTTAATATTGCTATAACAGTCCGCCTCTGTGTTAATATTGAAGAGTTGTGTATCCTGGTTTGTTTACATACTTAGATATTAAATACTTTAACTTATTTTATTTTTATGGAATCTTATTTTCATTTCTTTTGTTATTAATACCTCATCACCCAATGAAATACGAATCAAATAGATTATATTTGCACAAAGTAATGGCAAAACTTTGTTTTCAATTCTGTCGTAATAAAAATAAAAATAAAATTAGGTATACGTGTAAACCCCACCCCATCTAACCCAAAACGAATTTTCAAGCCAGCTCACTGACCAAACTAATACCGAAACAAAAATTATAATATTCTATAGAAAATAACTAAGAAAAAAAGCAAAAGTAATAACACATCTCTGCGCGGAGTGCAGTCGTCGCAGCCATAATGTTAATGTCAATATAATCGTGTCTCATCGATCTCGGGCAGCATTTTATTATATTGGCCGTAATGGCGGCATTAGGGCGGGCCGGCAGGATTTAATAATCGGGCGGCGAGCGGAGGATAAAATTGCGACTGTCGGTGCGTACGTCGCTGGAGGCGGTAGGGATGGGACATGCTAGCGATATTTTAAATTTTAATGAAAATTATTATGTATATAAAGTTGTGCAAATTCTGGATTGTTTTGTGTATTTGCCTGTAAAGGTATTGGCCGTGATTAGATATCTTTATTGGATGTCTTGAAATCAGCAAATTCGGTTGGAAATTTAAAATTAATAGGTATCAATGTATAAGAAAAAAAAAAAATTAAACCGACTTCAAAAAATCTGCATTAAAAAGAGAAAAATCTAAACTAAAAAGTAGAAAATAATACTTTAAAGAACTTTGTTAATTTTGGAGTCGGTGCCAGCTAGGTATTTTGATTGTTTACAAATTGATAGATTAATCGAATATACGGTTATTTTGCTTTGGCTGGCCATTTTTTTTTGGCCATTAACGAAAATAGTAATTAATTATCGGGTCTGCCGAAAAGGGGGGGGGGGGGGGGGTGTTGGTGTCCAAAGCGTACTCGATCTACGACTACTGTAGCTGTAACTAAACTACGAGCTCATCTTTATATTTACATTCCCCATACGAAATAGTTTAAATAAACCACGTCCATTATTCCACCTAACTCCTACAGGTTAATGAGATTTACCTTCTATTATCATATTAACGTAATAGCCTGGAAGAACACAACTATCAGTCTTTATGTATGTATAATTTTAAGGGAATTTCCTTTCAACTCCTAGCCGTTAAGGAGTTGTACCTTCCATCATCAGCTTATCCACATGAGATGGTAATTATCAAATGCAAATCCTTAAAAAACTTTAGAAAATATATGAAAAATGTACTAAGTGCCTATAAAATTTAAGAGTTGCCATCGATTTCCCTAGGATCCCATTATCAGATCCTAACTTGGTGACAATGGGAATATCTTGGAAGTATACCCTACCAAACAAAAATTAAATTTTTGAAATCGGCCCACAATTGACGCATAAATCGGTGAACACAGATAAAAAATAACATTTGAAGAATTCTACCTTCCATCATCAGCTCTTCACATGAGATGACGATTTTCAGACGCAAATGCTTGAACAGCTTAAGAAAATATATAAAAAACATAATAGGTGCCTATAAATTTTGAAAGTTGCCCTGGATTCCCTTGGGATCCCATCATCAGATCCTGATTTTGTGATAATGGGACCCCCTCAGAACTATACCCTACCGAACAAAAGAAAAATTTTTGAAATCGGCCCACAGTTGACGGAGCAATCGGTGAACATACATAAAAAAAAAAATACATACATCGGAACATATAACCTCCTCCTTTTTTGAAGTCGGTTAAAAAGTAATCTACGTACCATTATAAAATAAAAAATACGTAAAAATATACCTACATAAATACAAAAGATGTGGTGGAAATTTTTTTCGATCCCGAATTTTATTTAAACGAAAATAATGGTGTGATATCCGTTACATAGACGTAGTTATATATGTTTTAAGATACGATTTGGAATGAAGTAAAATAATAATGATAGGAATATATGATAAGAAGTAAAATAATAAATTTACAATAAAATTAAAAATTTAAAAAAAATACATACAAGCAGGTATTATAATCGACACTTTCCATCCTTATAGGTCGGGTATAATTTATTTCCCATTCAGTGTACTCGCGTCGATTATTATTATTGTTCCACGAAGGGCCTGCGCCGGCGCATAAAATATATCAACTGTTACGAATTACTCGACTACAACTTTGTGGTGGAAACAATCAAGTAATTTGAAAATGTTGCTTTAAACGTTTTTTTTTGTTTTGTTCTTTTATGTGAGTTAGAGATAACTCATGTTTTGATGTTATAATACTAAATCGACTTTGTTGTGAGAGGAGTTGGGAAGTCCTATAGTACTTAAGGAGTGAAAGGTCTTAACAATCTAAAGCCAAATTACAAAATATGTTACATAATTAATGTAAAATGGCAAAATCAGTTTCCTCATCAGCCACTGTTATTACGCTGCGATTATTACCAAGCGAGTGCACTGGAGTGACGTCTTCCTGTCCGGATGCTGCGTGGATAACCAAATGTGACTGGTTCAATTATTCGCGGACAGCTGTGATCAAATCTTAGTTATTGAAATTTCCAGATAGATTATGTAAACCACGTTCCCACAAATACTTGTTATTATTGCAATTATAGTATTATGGCGTCTGTGGTTAATTTTGTTTAAGAAAAAATAAATATATTTATTTATTTAATATTGATATAATAAATACTGTTCGCTACCGAAATTGATATCTTAATTATTTTAAAATGATGACCTTCGTTTCTTTTGTAATGCGATCGATTTATTTGTAAATTTCGAAATCATTATTTGAGATAAAGCATAAACATGCAAAACTTAATAAAAGTAAAAGATCGCATTAAAGCTACCTCATTATTAAATGACCATAAATGTCAGTCGATAAAAGCGTCGCATCGGAGACCGCACACCGGCGCACATTTGCGTTATTAACATAATCTTAACCCATAATAAACGTATTTTATGTAGATTATAGATCTGTTTAAATTAAAAACTTAATATATTAAAGCATCGCTTACTTTATTTTAGTTTTGCATAGCTTCATCACGGTTGCAAAAATAATTACTGACATCACTAGTTTTAGGAGAAAAGCGAAATAGGACCAATTTGAAAAGAAAAAGATCACTTATACAGTAAGTTATGAATAAGTTGATTTAAAAAAATAGTCATTGTGGTTTTTTTATTTTTGTACCTGCTTATGTAGGGAATATTTAATACACTTTAAAAATGTAAGTCCTCTAAAACGAGCAGCTTAGGTTGGCTGGTGAATTTGATATGTTACATAAGATAGATATAGAGTTAAGAACAATAGAGATTTGATTTTATATTACGAAAATAATTTAATTTCTTATTCTATGGCTAACTTGGAATTTATTGCATAATTAAGTTTTTTTTTATTCGGTATTTATGTAATGTTCTATAATTAATAAATAAAAATATATGTTGGGACATTATTACACACAGCGCCATCTAGTTCTGTGGTAAGCTACGAGGCTTTTGTTACGGATACCTGATATTTGATACACTACACACATAACTTTAAATACTGAGATACATATTATTATAATTATAAAAGATGTCAAGTCGAAAACAATAACTGAAAGTTCTTTGATTTAATTAATCAAGTGGTACCTAGGTAATGCTTTCTTCTTCTAATATATAAAAATCTCGTGTCATAGAAATTTTTCGTGTATATTTGGTAGGTAGGTGATAAAAGTGGCCCTCTCCAGATATATATTTTTTATTTTTAGACCAAATTTTTATTTTTTACTTTATTATGATTTGGCACCAAAAAAATCTTATAACCCTAAACTTTCATCCCTCGTGTGCGAGCGGAGCCGCGGGAATTGCTAGTCGGATAAAAAATAATTATTCAGACCCATAATATGTAGGTAATGAAACGATCATAATATTATAAGCAACGTACATCCACATTAAATTTATTGAATAGGATCTGTCATCCATCTTTACGTTTCAATTTCAATGTTAATTTATAAAATGATTATTATTCATAGTGCGAATGACATACAATTTATGAATTTATAATGTAGGTATATTATTGCTGGATATAAGGTTCTGCGGGACTAATAAATCTAAACTAAAAAGTAGAAAATAATACTTTTAAGGACTTTGTTTATTTTGGAGTCGGTGCCTCCAGTGGTGACTGGCTCTGTGTCGGTGCTTTCCATTAAAAAAAGAATTATCGAAATCGGTTGGCGTGATATTGAGTTATTCGTCCATTTGTCGCGCAATTACTTATTGCAAATTTAAGACTTTTATGGTTTTCTCATGGATGCCATTGTCAGAACTGCAAAATATTAAAATAAGACTATAAGGGAACTACCTTTCAAATAAAAAAAGAATCATCAAAATCGGTTCACCCAGTTCAAAGTTATGAGCAAAAAAAAATACAGACGAATTGATAACCTCCTCCTTTTGGAAGTCGGTTGAAAAAGATCACTTTTCTTAATGTTTCGTTATTGAGGCCGTTTATTTTCAAAATGGTAAAGCTGGTAGAGCAATTAATATGAAGTTAACATTTTCAAGATTCTGAAATAGTGGGATATATACAGCATTATGTGGCTAATGGCTATACATCATGGAGGAATCATATATTATTTTGGAAAATCTTATTTAAATAAACATTACAAATGAAACCATGTTTTCGGATTTTGTCGCGGATTTATTTTGATTTTTGTTCCCGACGTTTCGAATGCTTTACAGCAATCATGGTCGGGAGAGACTCCATCCAAAAACAGTTTCATTTATAATGTCGAATATTCGAACTATAATTAAATTTATTTGTGTCGAATTCGAATGATAAATAAAAGTTTCAATTATATGTCGAAATTTCGTGTAAAAGTATTAAATAATCATTATTATTTACTATCGATACAGAAGCCGAATCTATAATTTTAGAATTTTATGTCAATGACCGCGTCACTAGAAAACAACTGGATTAAAGCCATTAACAAGAGAATTGAATT
The DNA here is from genome assembly GCA_951802675.2 of Boloria euphrosyne. Taxonomy (NCBI): domain Eukaryota; kingdom Metazoa; phylum Arthropoda; class Insecta; order Lepidoptera; family Nymphalidae; genus Boloria; species Boloria euphrosyne. The sequence continues at coordinate 11,001,626 of OX637885.1, forward strand.
GAATTGAAATTTTAATAAAATTTGGTATGATGATAGCTGCTTATCCGTGTCAAAATATAATGCGGGAAAATATCTAATTTCTGAAATACATCCAGGGACAAATCTGAGCGCAGCGAAGGTCGTAGCTAGTAAATATTCTTGTATAAGAAATTTAATCATGTTTCTATGCACGTCAAAATATTGCAACGGACGGATATTTAATTTTGTACGCGTGTAAAATATTAATTGCGCAATGCGTTATGCGGTACTTCAAAGGGACGTGTAAATTAGAAGTAATAATAAATAGGCAGTAAACCGACGGAACACGTTAGTTATTTTGATGGACAATTAATCGCCATTAACTGCAGTACGCAGTAACGTTGGATAGTTAGAGTACCGTAGTCTGAAAGCTGATATAAAACCTTAGATTGGTTTTCATAAATATATTCTTAACATTATTAAATGTTGAATTCGTGTCGAAATATGTAGATTTGCAACAATTTTGAAGATTGTGCTCATTATACATATGGATGGAAGTGTGAAAAGGAAGCAGGGAAAGCGCGCGCTATTTGATTTGTTTAATCAGCGCGCGCGGTGTAGAGTTGACCGTCATATTAATAACGTATTTACGGTTGATAATAAGTGTACATAGAATTGAAAATAAAATGAATAACTGTTCGACTTTTTAATTTCTGTTGCTGCACAATTGATGCTTTAATGTTACAGATTATATGCGATTAATCTAAGGCTCGCGTTTTTAGTGTTCAGTCGGTTAAAAAGTCTATAGCCGTGGTAAAAATCAACAAAATGACTAAGCATTGTGTTCGTCCAATTCAATTCCAGTGCTCCATCGCCAGCGCTCTTTCTCAAAATAGGTATTTGGAAAAAGAGTTTGTAAAGTTATTTTGTTTGAAATTCCACTGAAAAATTGTTAGGTTTTTATTTAGGACAATAGTATCAATACAATATTTTAATAGAACCCTTAGATGCTAGTCAACTCGCACTTGACTGACTTTTTATAATGCTTTTAGTGTTTATTCCTCGTTTTATTGATATTCTGCGCGGAATAGAGTTATTATTATAGCATCGGTTTATTTGAAGTTCACTTCAAATTGTTGCCATCAATTCGAGTAAATTATTTAATATACATAATATTATGTGGTATAATTTACATAATAATATCATTTTTCTACTTCCGTTTGTGAAGAATTGCTGTTTGTTTTAACATGACAATATAATATAAGTACCTTAAGTAACTATATAAATTATTTGACTTTGAGTAATAATTAGAGCTTTTAAGTTTTTGCTGTTCTATCGTCTACTCTATACTGTATCATGTATACATTTGACATGAGTATAAATCTAGAGAGTGAAGTGCAAAATAATCATCTAGCACAGTGGTAAAATATTGATTCCTCTTCAATGCATGCCTTGTGTGTGATTCCCAGTTCAAAAAAGTTATTTACTATTGTACATTTTAGGTGAGCAAATCTTTGAAAGGTTAAATCATTTATATTTATAAGGCTTAAAGCAGCCTTTGTCTTACAAGTTTTTTTCTTAATAATAGATTTATAATGTATTAAAATTTATTCCTAGACAGGCAGTGGTAGCAAAATGGTACCGCGCTCGCTTGGATAACCGATTGATAGGGGTTCAAATCCGGGTCTCACACCTCTGATATTTTCATGTGCAAATCATTTTTATAATAATTACCACTTGTCTTACGCGGAAGGAGAATATCGTAAGGAAACATGCATGCCTGTGGACTATGGCCTGATCCCCCTCCTACTTAGGGAGGTCCGTGCCCAGCAGTGGGACGTTAAAAAAGCTGAAACCTGAAGCTATTTCTTATATGATATTCTTTAAATTGTACTGTATAATGTATATTATAAAACACAACGTAATACTAATGTATGGCAGGATATTATGTAGGTCTTAAGTTTCACCCCTATGAAAGTCTTCATAGTAATTACGTCTGGCGTATAACGATTATTGGGTATAACGTCTACATACTAAGTAGAGGATATAAAAACAGCTTGCTCAGTAAACTATTATGTATTTAATTAGCTGTAAATAATCACTTATGGGAAATATAAAGCGTGACCTTTGAAAAACACATCTGTCTTTAACCGTGCCGGTAGTGCAAGGCTGACTTTCAACTTGCACTTTTTGTTCTCATTGCTGCATAGTGCATGTGAAATAATATATTATTATGTAGGTGTTTAACTATCATTAATATCTTTTTAATTTGGTTTCGTTCATTTTCTATACTATTAGAGAAATAATAATTCACCATCATCGCTTTATTTAACCGTTGTATTATGTGCCTTTAGAACATAATATTATAAACATAAACAACTTAGTATTAAGGTTTGAAAGGAATTTTTTAAGTTGATATCTTTAAAAAAACATGTAATAGATACGTTTAGTCTTTTTACACGTAACACATCTGCCAAGTACCAACTTATCCTATAAAAAAAAATCACTTCCGTCTATTACATCAGCAAAACTGTGATTTTAATCATGCTCAAATAAAAAATATCTTGTCATCAAAAGAACCATTTTTTGTCACACAAGAAGCTAACATTAGTTATAATTCAACTATGAATAGGCCTTATAATGGTAATCTTCTGGCGATATAATTTTTTTACTCTGTCAAGACCATCGTCACGCGGCGATGAACACAAATCGTTCAAATGATGCAGACTCTGCTACTTCATAGAGATAGGGTTGACGATGAAATAGTACGTTTAAAAAAACATTATTTTACTAATTATTATCATTTACCTACATGAAATAAGTATACCAAATTGTTTCCTTTGAGATCCAACACCTGCCTGATGCCTCGGTAGTGTAGGTACGGCTACACATCTGGAGGTCATGGGTTCGAGTCCCAAATTACATGATTATCAGTTGCTAAGAAAAGTAAAAATATATCACGCCAGTGTTGACAGTGGCATGATATTTTACGACAGCGATATTTATAGAATATTATATTATACATAATATAAAAATTAGCTATTATAAAACATACGATGTTTAAAAATAACATAAGAGCAGCAACCCTGTGTACACAAAGTGAGGCCGCTGCGCCCGCGCATCTTTGTGCTGTCGGTCTATCACTCGTGCGTGACAATATCTTACAGATACCACTACACCAGAGATCCTGTTCCTTCATTAATACATGCTATTTATATTTTATAGAAGTTCAAACGCAGAGTTGAAGATCTTTTATTGTAAAACGTTGAAAATAGATGAATCACTTATTCAAGGAGGCCTTGGAAAGATCAAATGCAACCTGTCATTCATTCACTAGGGGTGTTTTATATAGAAAACGCTCTTTTTAATTTATTTAAGAGCTTTGTTGTCAAAACGTACATATCGCTTTGGTAGGTAATTTTTAGGGTTCCGTAATGACCTTACTTACTCGTAGTATAATACCTAACAACCGCAATATTAAATTTCGTTAGTAATTATAAATAGCTTTGGAAAGATGAGTTCTATCTGTAGTAAATTAGCTGGAAGTTATTTGACAAAAAGATTGCGTCTTCTTCGCACAAATTACAGTTTAAAACCGTTTTTTACCGGACGGATACGAGAAAATACAAGATTTTATAAAAAAAATACTAAATGTTTTATTTACATAAGCAACAGCAGAATTTTATATAAAGAAGATTCTTAAGATATACAACAAAATATTGAAGCAACTTCATGTACATATTTTGATGTGATTATAAATAAATATACACGTTTAAAGTGAATCCAAACGTTTATAAAAATATTATTATAGTAAAACCAGGAATCTTAAAGCATATTATGATATTTAGTTAATTAATAATTATGTAATTGAATGTTACATTTTCAATCTTATATAATTTTATAATCTATACATATAATAAATTCTAACTTATTTGAATCTGTACATTGAATATTTTTTGAAATTCTAATTGAAATATACATTATTAACGATACAGAGGCCGAATCTATCGTTTTTAGAATTCTTGTCTGTCTGTCTGTCACCGCATCACGAGAAACCCATTTTGATGAAATTTGGTTTGGTGATAGCTGGTTCTTCGGGTCAATATATAGGATACTTTTTACTGCAAGAAAATATGTCATTTCTAAGAAATCTATACTAACCTTTAGAATTTCGATATAAGTAATATTTAAAACCTTTGTCAGGTGGTTTAATGTGTAGGTACTCGTATTAGCTATGTAAAGGTTTTAAGGTGTTTGAGTTATTTTATAAAATTTCGTGTCCTGTTACTTATTAAATTCGAGTCAAAAAGTATAGTTTTATGATAGTCATATAGCTATGGCCTATGTATTAAATGTGCCTTTATATACGAAGTAAATTTATACCAGTATGGTAGACAACGCCGCGTGTCGCAACATATGGACAGCAGATCGAGATATTAAAAGGCAATATCGCATTAATACCCCGGGAGCGGTTAATGACTCGTAATTACGAGTAATGGACTCTGTAATGGCGGCGGCCACAAAGCCGTGTGGTTTTGTTTTTTTTTCTTTCCTGTACTCCCGCGGCGTGTTCTATACATTTGCATCGGATAATTATGTTTCGTATGAAAGTATTAAATCATTTGTTCATTCTTTGTTCTGCAATAATTCTTTATAATGACTAACACAATAACATGTTGATAGTTTACAATAAACACTCTATGTATTACAATATTTGTAACAATAATTACACAAACAGACAAATTTCACTTTTATATACATAATAGTAAAAAAATAATAGAGAGTCTACAAATCTAAGTTACTTAAAGCGGAATTACCGTAACTGTAAGTTAGCGATTACTGAAGTAATATGAAGTAATAAAAAGCTTGCAAAACTTAAAAGTTCTTTTCCAACACACAAACAGAGCTTTACATTATAACCAAATTACATTTTATTTAAATGGTAAGCCTGAATATAAAGTTTCTTTAAAGAATTAAAAACGAATAAGACATCGTCAGCGGCCGCAGCCATGGTGATGATTTCGACATTTTTTGTACGTCAATTTGATTACGGTCAAATGATTGCTTCCCGAGAACTCGCATTATATTATGCTGGATAAAAACACATTCCGCTGTAGTGCCCCTACTTTAACGCCTCGCTCGATACACGCTATCGAGTGTAGCAGTTACTTTTCTATCCTGATTTAAATATACAAATTTAAAATAGGTTTAAATTACTGATTATAACTATCTTTTTTTATTAATTTGAAGCAGAAACAGAAAGTAGTAATATGGCGTTTGTACTTGTGGCTTTTTACTTCAGTGATTGTAGTAATATTCGTACGACTTTACTGGAGCAACTCATGGTAAAGACACGCTGTTCTGGACGTTAGAAACTATTAAAATACTTCGAGAATAATGTTAGAATATTTGCTTATCGCTGAAGTTTTCTAAGTCATTAGCAGTCTATGCTTTTTACAAAATGACCCGCTTCGTTTTGTGGAAGCTAATGGAATTCTTTGTAAATAAAAAAAATGTGATAACATTTAACTTATAAGTTGTAAATATATGTATCTATTTTACATATTATTGTTTCAAGAGAAAACAATGTCATGATTGCATAAAAAATATGTTTGTCTAATGTCTGTCTTTCTGTTAGTTCCAGCTATTCTTCAAAACGACTAAGCCGATTTTGACGGGGCTTTTACAGGCTGATAACTGATATAAGATAGATTATTATAAGAAGTAATTTAGGCTACATTTATTTTAGGAAAAGAATAAAATCCGCTGAAAAAATTAAAATGTACCTAGGATGATGAGAATGATGATCCCGAAGCAAGGGTGAGGCGTTAGTAGGTTGAGATACATATTTTAGTACAAACATATTAATTTATATCTTTAGTATTATAGTAAGCTAAATTAATATAGTTATCCTTTGCTAGATGAACATGAAAATGAGTTGCACAAGTTATTATGATTTGCTGTAATGATAATACTAAGCCCGCAGGCCAGCTCGTGGCGGGTTGCTGGTGGGTGGTGACACGAGCCTCTCGGGGGAAACAACATCTGTCACCGCCTTTGGCTTGCCTTCATTGGTCATCCAGTGTGGACCGCAACTCGCAAGGGAAATTTTGCCCGAAAATCAAGGAAGAAAAAAGTGCTCAATCTGCATAATATTGGAGAAACTAGTTCACAAACACTCTCACGATGTTAAAACCGGTGCATACCTCTCAACACATGCCACCAACCACGCAGATCAACGATGTTGTGCCCGAAGCTCTATGCCACCTTGTGGGGCACATCTAGTTGGATGCCAGTCAAGTCCGCCAAATATTCAATTTGAGACTATTTCGCAGGCGGGCGTCGTAGTCTCACCCAAAAGCCCAGTTTTTAGTCCTTCCATCGTTCATCAATATTAACAACTAATTAAACTACTTAAGATGGAACTAATTAGGATGGAAAGAAAAAGTGTAGCTATCTAATGTTACTTATGTATTGTATGTGCGGTTGTTATGTAAAATATAATTATACGTTTTTGAATCTTGTACAGACAAAATAAAATAATTTCGCATGTTTTTTTTCTATGCAAAGAAATATTACGAGTTTAACTTTCACTAATTTATTTACCAATAGTGGGACTTGTGCTTCATATGGAGTTTCTATCAGTTTATGAAGTTAAATAAAAAAACTTATTGTCTTATCTTTTTTCTGCGGTTTTATATTTATTTCGATGTTTGTTATAAATTAGGAACGTAGTCAAGCACTAATTCTGAATTAAATTAAAAAAAATGAAAAAAAAAATGAAGTAATTTCAAATCAACTCTCTTTAAAGATATTACTTACTTAACTTTGCGTATTAGCGTCATTTGTATTATTCCTACCAAATTATTGTATAATATTTATAGGAAGGATATTTCGCTAATCCCAAAAATTATGTAAATTTAAGATACATATTTTCTAATAAATATAAAAGTTTTTAACTTGACATTTCATATTACAAAAAACGGTAAAAAGCCATAATGTTCAAAAAGGTAATGCATATTTTTTTAAATAACCTAGGTACCTATAATACTTTCCTAGATTTACGCGAAAATTCGACATTATAAATGAAACTATCTTTTCGGATTTTGTCGCAGATTTATTATGATTTTTGGTTCCCGACGTTTCGAATGCTTTACAGCAATCATGATCACGGGAGAGACTCAAAATCATACTTATATGAAGAACATTTATAATTATCGTAGGCACCTAGTTACCTATCAGGATATGATAAGCAAATATTTTGTTCAAAAAACTTGTGTAACTACCATTACTCTTGAACAAACTGTATCCGGAATAAAATTCTATCAAAAACTAAAAGCAAAAAACGTAGATACCGAATTATTTAAAAAGATATTGATATTAAGAGCGCCGAGATATTTTCGTTGATAAAAAAATATAGCTGACGTCACATTATGACCAACATTTGTAAAAGACGTTTGTACCTACTGGATAAGTCTAAATAATTTGTCGAGAACGATAAACTGTTTTTTTTAATGAAAGACAAGTGCAAAGAGTAGTAGTAGTAGTAAATTTAGTTTTATTTAAAGAAAAATCATAAACAAAATTTTCAAAAATATTTTATAAATGTAGCATATTTAAAAATAAATAAATTTTTTTACTGCTTACAACATTAGCTACCTGCCAGTGAAAGTCTCGTCAAAATCTGTTTATTAATTTTCCTTAATAAGAATTAAGAACCGTATATAACATAATAGGTATGACAAGCAAAAACTTTTTTGTTGACATTACAAAAACTTCAATTTTAATTATATCATTACATTAAGTGTATAAGAAATGTGAATGTAAAAAAAGTAAATCTTAAAGTATTGGTACATTATATTAAAAAAGGACTCTTCGCGATCTCTACATCCGTGTGGAGGGAACAGCCAGAAAAGGAAAAAGCCTGCATTCATTAGTCGTCATTGAAAGCGCAGCGTTTAATCCGACCGCTTTTAATGGTTTTGTTTTAGTATGTAATTATTCCCTGCTCTATTTCTTGGAGTCAAAGTGTATTTTGTTTTTTATTTTTGTTTTTAGAAATACTCGTTTGACTCAGTTTGTTACAAGTAAAGTCACCAATTGGTGTGCCGGCCGCGGGTTCGAGTCTCGCTGTGGTCATTCATTTATGTGACGAGCGCCAATGCTGCTATGGCTACCTCCTGTTATTTCTACCTATTTATTATAATAAGCATGATTTTAAGTGGTGTATCAACTCTCTGGTATCTAGTATAACACAAGCCTCATTGATTACCACGGAACTAGATGGTGCTGTGTGTACCAACATATTTATTAAAGTTATAATTATTTTAGCGCGTTAGGGAAAAATGATGGCAGTAAATTTTTACGATGCGCGCGCACACCGTCACGAAAAACCGACACCCTGAAGTTAGCTATAGTCAACATTTTTTCTATTGTCAAAGAAGTATAACTTCTAACGCGTGTACATAAGTACACACACACTTTATTTTATTTTATATATATTTTTTATGTTATATATAATATGTTTTTATGTTATATATTATCTACATTTTAAATGATCTTACAAAATTCTTATTTCATTAGTACCTGGTGGAAATCTTTAACTTTTCTTTTATAGATCTTTGGATTCGGTGAATCGGTTCGCATTGGTGAACAAACAAACTCACTAAAGAAATGCAAATGTCATCTTTTTTTATTGTAATACTTATTATATTATGCAAACACTACAGTCATTATTGTCGTGCTTTTTCCGAGCTTTAGATATTTTTTGCCTTCTTTTGTTTTGAAATTTAAGATTGTAACATCGTGTTAATAATACCAGTTTCAATATTGTGAAATTATAAATTAGATGATCTCATGGCTACTGTTTGGAGCTTTAATTTGACTGTCGGTGTCGTCATTTATGTAGGTACATGTAGTATGGCGTGTCTGTCTGACAATCCTATTATGCCGTCTACACGGTACAGAGTACGTACATTCTCTGACTAAAAGCGAGCTACATTCTCTCTTAGTAAAAAACTTTTAAAGTACCTGTACCTAATCGGAGCTACAAAACATAACAAAACATTCAAACAATAACAATTTCTATAATTACTAAACATTAATTAAATATATAATTATACTTATATCAAAATCATTCGTTAATTTCGTATCGATAAATCGTAAGTATAATTCGTACCACTAAAGATGAGACTTGACAAACCACGTGATTTAACTTGCGCAGAAGCCGATTTATAGGTATCCTTAGCGGTAGGGGTGAGAGGCGGGAAGGCCTCGTGTGATATCGGGCCTTCGGAAAGAGCGCGGGAGGCGCGGTACCGGTTGCCTGTCGTTCCCTCGCCCCGTGCACGCCCCGCTGGACCCCGCAGTACAGACGAGTGCAACTTTAAGTGTTTATTTTCTATTTTGTTTTTTTTGTTCTTGTAGAATTATTCTACAAGTGTGTAATATTGTTAATTTTTATTATGCTTCGAGGTAATACATTAAAAAGACAAATTAGGAAGATGGTTTACGACGTGAACACTTACATGTTAAAACAAGTTGTTTTAAAACACATCAGTTATTGACAGTGACTAGTGAGAGTGATTAAAATAATAATATGCCATTTATTATATTAAACTTTTTCATTTCGTAATAAATATTGTTACTTAATAATTTTCTTCCCGCTGGCTTATCGACATATTTTAATACTTAAACTTTATCATTTCGTAATAAATAATGTTAATAATTTTAATATAACATTGTTTTACACCTTATTAAAAATGTTATCGAAAAACTCCTAAATATATATTGAAATTATACATAACAATTTCTAACACAACTGTACCTGCGCAGACCCCCCACTACTGACGTTTGACAAGTCTCATCTTTCGTGGTACGGACTATATCTACTTTAAAAAATACGACGAAATAATATATTGGTCTGTTAGAAGTTAAAGTAGGACAAATTAAAAAACATATTTATTATTATTGTCAAAAAATATGAACATAAGATATTGTAGATAAAACAAAGTATTAAATAAAATAAATATATGACAAGTGCATACGAATGGAGCAATTAAAACTGTCGGTATTGTCCCCTTTTGTGGAAGAATGTCACAGTATTGCAATTTTATAGCGCCATTATCTTCGTTTCATTCATTACAGCCTCAAAAACCAATTAAGCCGAGTTCATTAGCGAAACACAAATCCCTTGGTTTATTAGTGAGTTTTTTAAAACATATAAAACCTTTTTTTACATTAAACTTTTTATATAAAAATGATTAAAGTAACAGTTTGGTGTCTATTCGGCTCTTCATCAATAAGCCCGTGCCTAATCGATTTGAATTCGATTAAAAAGTATAAGTTTTTTTTTAAATTAATCAATTGTATATTATTATGTATCTTCGTTATACACAAATTCCATAAAATATATATAACCAGTTATAATTTTTTCATTTATAGATAAGTATATTTAATATATAGATACATTTAATAGGGAAAATAAAATGTAAAAATCCAAAATCAAATAATAGATTAACTAAGAATTTTGCAAAACATTATAATTAATGGGAGGAAATTGGCATGTTCAAATGTACGTAGGAATAATCAAGCGTGCAAATTCACAAATTCTAATTAATTCAACGGCAGTTTTAATTACACAATTATGCTAGATTACTTCATTAATATGCGTTTTTATATGTAAATTGAGTTCAGTAAATTCTTACTTAAAGTTTTTTACATCTTCTTTGAATTCTCCGAATGTTAACAGGAAACCCAAAAGTCGAAGTGGATAAAAAATGTCAAAGCAGTAACTTAAATATGTAATAATGTCCTCCTAGCCGATTACGGCCTCGGCGGCCAATCTCATTGAGACTAGAGAGAGCCAACGGCGCGAGAGATATTATAGTGCACGAGTGTACGCGCAAACACAAGTACACTCTCTGTTTCTTATCACTTTCATAACCCGGTGGGACGACTGCTCGACAGTCGACACGACCAGTGAGAGTTAAGGCGCAGGACCGACGCGACACGTGCTCTCCAAGGAATAGAGGTGACACACCACCAACTTCCCAACTCAGTAACAACTGAGGCTTATGAAACAGAAAGACTCAATAACCAAACTTGGCTTGATCCGGGACTTGAACCCAGGACCTCCCGGTGTGCAACGGTACATGTTAGCCATTACACCACCGAGGCAGTAATAAATCAGTAACTTATATAGCATATATAAAGCCTACAGTTTGGCTTTATTTGAAGCACTAAATTTACGAATGAAAAATAAAGTTATTTTTTTATATTTTAGTGTACATAACTATCCTAGGTTCTATATTTACCTACCCTTTATATTTTATCCTGTATTTTGTTAGCTTGCAATCTTTATGTTTAATAAGTAAGTCCGCAAGTACCCACTTATAATACTTTGTTTATTAATTTCTAAACAGAAAATTTACAAACAGACAGAAAAATTTACTATCGCATACATAAATCCTATTAGTATGGATTAAACTCAAACTTTAGTCTCCCAGTCTTTCTTTGCATGCCTCGCATTATATACTGGCATATTCACCGACACTACCTTTCTAAGAATCAGTAACGGCGCAATTTGCTTTCGAAGGTGTAACTAATCGATTCTTTCTACATTCGCTCACAACATTTATTTTTATTATCTCATTCCGACTGATGCATTTTGCCAGTGACTTACAATTTTTATGGATTGATATAAAGTTATATAAATTGTGTATTATCTTATTTTAACATGAGAATAAGGAGCTAAGAAGCTTCTAGAATGGCTCTTTCGCATAGGTCAAATTTGTTAAATTACTATAATTTTTTTTTATTAATTTACTAAATAATCGAAATAAAACATAGGTAGGTACTAGGTAGGAAGTCGAGCGTTGTCGATTCGTTTGTAGGTAGGTATATCAAAAAATAAAAAATGAATTCACAAGATATTATCCAAAATGGATAAAGGACAAGCGATTTATTATTTTTTTTTCATTTTCCTTAACCACTATATATTACGTTTTAGGATCAAACTTCACTAATTATCAGTTTTAATATAACGAATACTTTTCATATAACATACGGAACCTTTTTTCACACAATATTAACTCGTACTTGGCTAATTATTATATCAATTGCTGTAATGTTAGTTAGGTAGTTAGGTAATGAAAAAGAACATTACCCCGATTGGTAGTGTGTTATTTCGTATTATATATTGCCTTACAATTACATAAAAAGCGAGTGCATTAAGCACACATGGTACACCAATCTATTGAATTTAAATTATCTACTTTCACTTTGCAATTGACAATTATTTACTTACGCAATGCTACTTAATTAACTCGAGACTTTCAAATTTAATTAGGTACGAGAAAAAATTAAAAGTTAATTTCAACAATTCTTTTATTTCATTCAAATTAAATGAATTAGCTATTAGTATTTTCGATTTTAATTGATTGTACAACAAAATTGTCTGACTAAAAGTACTTTAATATTTAGCATTCAAATGACAGATGTCATTTCAGAGGCAATTAATTATATCTACTGTCGATTTATCGGTCGATATATCGATATAATGACTGAGCTTACTGAGGCTGAGCTTAAATAAAGAATAATAAAAAAAAATAGAAAACTCCTTGCGTGGCAAAGAAAACAAACATATAATAGATTTTCCGAAAAATATATGAATGAATGATCATGTAAAGGCTTTTGTATTACTACACGCTCGTTTTTTATATCTACACGTATAACTTCCACACTTATTGTATAGCTTAGCTATAATTAATTTAATAAAAGATAATCTAAGTGTTAAAGTGCTATAAAAAAGACATTCAAGATGAAATATTACACATAATTCAAGTTACATCAAAGTAATATCTTCCAAATCTGACTAGAACCGAGGTATTATGTATGCGAGCGCGCACCCTGTCATTAGGCGAGTACTGTGGCCAAATGACATGTGTTTTAAGAGATTGACTGCATATAAAAATTTCGATTTTATGTCTTTGAGGACGTAATTATAACAAAAATATTCATTTGAATTTGCGAAGTCTCATATTAATATTAATTTTATTGACGACCTACCTTTTTAGCTAAGCAGCCTAAGATTTTATATTTAAAAACGTTTTTACTGCCAAATCAAAATATAATTTATTAAAGACTGACAAGTACTTTTGTATTGTCTCTTATATTATTAATCTACAGAATTAAAAGTTTGTATTTAAGTACGCGAGGAATCTCCCACCGATATGCCTGCCGGTCCCGTATGAACTAGAACCTATGGACAACCTACAAGGAGCACAATAACGCTGCGACACGCCCCCCGGCGCCGAGGAACATAGACATACAATTATTTACAAAACTTAACATTTCGGGAAATAAATTTTAACAATGGGCCCTTAGGTGTAGCATGAATATAAAAACTATTTTATATGTATAGGTAAATTAAGTCATAGACAATATTATTCTTACGAAAAACATGTTTACATAATCTACTAAAAGAGGTCATTAATATGTGAAAAAAAAAATATTAATCAGGAAAATTCAGATAGCAAAGACGATGAAGACCACATCGTTTTGTTCATACTTCTTGGTAGTAGATATACACATTTAATTTTGATATCAAAACAAAAGCGCACCTCTCTTAATAGCAAAAAACAATGCATAATGGTCTTAAAATACAGCTCTATATAAGACGATCAGTGACCATAAATCACAAAGATAAGGGAAACTTAATTTTCTAATCGCATTTAGAATAAAAATTCATACCGCGAGCATTAGTGTAACATCTAAGAGTAATGGCCGACAGTATCGAGCTCGATAAAAGCTCAAGCATAAATTTTATCGACTTTTAGCCACAAAAAGTTTGTTTGAATACTTTATGCTTATAGTGTAGGAGATGACGTAATATTTTACAATATTGTTTTTAATTATTAGTTCTCCTATATTATATTATTTTAAAATTTTCAATTAAGTAAGCTTAAATTGATTAAATTTCTTATAAAACTATAGAAAATAAAAAAAAACTAATTCTAGCGAATATTAACCTTCACACATCTAGAGAAGATTTTTTTAATCTAAACTTTATTTAATACTATTAGAAAATTAAGTACGCAACAGAGGGTAAAGTGATTACTCCAGGTCATCTGTCTTCACCTTCCAGCGAAAAGAAGTAACAAATATACACACAGATACATTCACAAATGTTTAAAAAAGTAGTTCGATTTAGCATAGAAAATATAAGACTAACATAAAAGTTCACATAAAAACGAACGGAGTGTATACGTCGAGTGGTCGATTCGTCGCCTATTCTCGCTGCAATTAGAGACTATTATGCTGTAAAGCTAGTATCGTTGATGCCTGCGCAAGATTCACATATAATTAAGCTTTTTTTGAGTATAATTTGATAGACTTCGCCAAACTGTAATTTTGCGTAATTGAAAAACTATTAATATATTGTAACATTTGTTATTTTAATATGATGAATAATATAAGAACAGAATATGATATAATACATTGAAGAAATTCTAGAATGTCGTGAGTATCATTTTAAGAATTTTAAAATAATTTTTTATGGCAATTTTTATGTGAATTTGGGGTTATAAACTTGAGATAAATTATAGAAGATCGTTACGCAATACCATTATTGACAGATTAAAAGGAAAAAAATGCAAATAAAGGATGATAAACAAAAACGTAAAGTTTGCAAAGTACTTTGATTAAAAAACCATGATACACGAAACTATAACGAACGTGCCTTTGCAACGAAAATTATAATAATTCCATTCCCTAATCCAGAACCTCACCTCCTGACCTACACTGGGAATACAAAGCGGACGGTAATAATCAAATGATTCTTTAATTACTTACGTTATCTCCGCCACCATTAGCGGAGATCGTCCCACGCATTCTTAATTGCTATCAATTCGATTACCTTCGATACGACGCTTTGGGTCGGCTTTGTGGTCTGTAGATAGACAAAGAAAGTATAGAACGCCCGACAAGTTTATTAAAAGCTGGTCGAAATGTTCGGTTCATCTACCGAGAGCGATGATTAGTAGATTTCTTCTAGAGGCTATGGTAATTAAGTTGTATCTTGTAAGATGTACGAATGGTGTTGACTGAAAACCGAGATGTAGTTTTGTAATATACATGCAAGGTTGTGCCTTTTTTATTTGTATCTGTTATACCAATATAAATAAAAATAAATAAATATGTTCGAACATTATTACAACAGCGCCATCTAGTTCCGTGGTAAGCTACGAGGCTTGTGTTACAGATACCAGATAGTTGATACTTGATATACCTACTACACATACTTAATATATAATTTTTAAATACATACATATTATAATATAAAAAATATAAACACCCATGACTGGAGTACAACCATTCGTGCTCAATAAATGAATGCCCCCAGCGGGACTCGAACCCGCGACCGTCGGCGTAGAAAGTAGGGTGAGCCAAACGTGTCGTCAAAATAAATAAAATAAATAAATATCATATACAAATAAGGTGAACTTAAACTTACAATTAACGTATTTTTCTAAGTAATCAAATATGAGATACCTACTAGCAATATGTAAATGTTTTAGCGTTTAGTATTTCTGAGAAATTAGATATTTTCTCGGCTTTTTTCTATTATAATATGCATGTGTTGCACATAAACCTTCCTCTTGAATCAATCTATCTATTAACGGAAACCGTATTAAAATCCGTTGCGTAGCTTAAAAGATTTTTATTCTATAAAGATGGGTGCGTCTGTAATGTCTATACATATGAATGCAAAATGTTATTTAAAAACCCGCCGTCTGTACATACAAACTCACACACCCGTCACATATTTAATGCATAACATAGAATTAGGATAATTAATTAATTTTCCCAGAAGCAACAAAACAATTAACTACTACTTATGTTCATGTAGTGTGTATAATTTGTTGTTAATTAATATTTTTTGTAATAAGTAATTTTAATATTTTTTACGTTGGTACAATTAATCCAGTGGCAGTGTGTTTAGTTACAAGGCGTGCTAAACAAGTTACAAGAGGGCCCGGGTTCCATCTGCGCAGTTTGTACATGGAAGACTCCAGTCTCAATAGAACCTAAAAAAAATATTTTTTTGATTTTTTTTGTCGGTTTGTCTGTGCGTTTATGATAACTGAAACTCTTTGCTTAAATAAACTGAAGTAAAACTATACAAAGTATTTATTATATTATGTTTATTTTATTTCGATTGGTTCCAAAATGAAACATTAATGTCAATTTAAAAAGCACCGAGTCTGAACGAAGTGAGGGTAAATGTTTTTGTTTTCTATCCTTATTTGAAAAACCTCCTTGTCCATGTAACACAATGAACTGACCATTTCAATCTTCATTAATCGTCTCTGCTTGTCTTTTTAGTCCAGTGCGGACCCACGATCATTGACATTATGCCACATGTCAGCTGTTAGTATTGAGTCGAATCATATTACATAAGTAACTGAAACGTGGGAAAAGATGAAAGAGCTTTAATTGGATTAGCTTATGTAGGTCACGGACTTATGTAGAGTCGATCGGACAGAGCTTCCGTTCGCAGATCAAATGTTATGTGAAGATATTTAACGTAAGTAATATAAAATTAGAATTTGTGTAGAGATTTCTAAGTTGTGTAATGTAATGTAATGTTAAATATTTACGTTGAACATGGAACCAAATATAAAACTTGAAAATCAAAGTCTTAAAAAATATTAAGTATTAAACTACACATGCATGTATGTCCCAATGTTACATTGTACGTTAGTCATAAAAAACTACAAAGCACAGGATTACTACGAACAGATCCGAGGCGGCACTTCAAAGAATTTACCCATCTGTCTATCTGAGGATTCACTTAATTAAATCCTCCCCTCCCCCACGACCTCGCGGCTCGCGTGCGCCGGACTGCGTGGCAAATTGCTACCTCTTGAATACTCTTAATGATAGCTTAATTGCTTGTAATATCTTCTCACTGGTAGCTCCTTACCAGCTTTTCGAAACCCAACCCATCTCTCGGTGAACCGCCAGAGCTTCATTTCTCAGATTCATAGGCGCTCTACATAAAGTGGTCGCCGTCAGCGACGTACGAGAATGCAGTCCGAGATAAACGCGATCGCTTGTTTTTATTTAATAGTTAATTATAAAACTCCCTTTGCAAATTAAAGGAAGCTACGTTCAAAAATGCGTTTAGTTCATTTACTTTTTAAGTTATAGCGGAACTCGGCCATTGCGGTGCAATTTGTAATCGTTATTTTTGATATTTTTTAATTGAATGTCATTATTATAATTATTATGACGCGGAATGTAGATGGCGAAGAATTTTCGGGGCGGCGGGTAATGTACTGTGACGGAGGGGGCTATTAGCGCTTTTATGGGCTTATAATGGTGTATTTAATTCGTCTTTACTAAGTTTTATGATATAATTGTCTGAATCTGTCTTCGACTGGATAAACGTGGGAAATTCTGTTTTTCTATTATGAAGAGGCCCATAATGTGTGAGCATTCTTTAACACAGTTATAGGACGTCTTTTGATTTCATAATATTTAAAAATTGAGAGTGGGCTCATTTGAATTAATGTCTAATGTAAAATTAATTACAAAGGTTAGTTATTTAATTCTTATATGTAAGTTATCTAGATTTCATATAAACTATATAAACACTTTAAAAGTTTCTAAGCAATACAAACGTTAGAAGTGGGTAAGTTTTTTGTCGACTTTCAAGATTTTATGACTTTACTTAAAAGTAAAGCTTATACAAGTATGTAATTTATTAACATTTTGAAGTCGTTCGCAAATAGAGCTTAATTAAAATTAAATAAACCTAAATAAAATTAGTTTCTTATAATTTTGGCCAACTCAGTCCATTACAATTTTATCATTTTTAAATGAATTCATAGAATGAGTTTTTAGACAATAAAGTTTTTGTCAGTGAATATTTTTGACGTGATTTTGTGAAAAGAGACGGAAACAGGAATTCGAAGTAACGCGAATTATTTGATTTTTGTGATAGAGTTGACCGTCATATTAATAAATGTAGGTATTTACTGTTGAAAATAAATGTCTAAAGAACTACAAATCAATGAGTGCAAGTGAATAATAACAAATTATTAGTTTTTTTTTTAATTTTGAGAATAATATCTGTGTCTGGTCAGTTGATATTTTTAATTTTATAGGTTCTCTTACATTACAGATTCATCAATTTATTGAACACATTTCTTTTATTTTTACATCGAGGACTTTATAATATGTAATTTCTGATTTTCATTTTAAGTCGCAGCAAAATAAAGATATTGTAAGCGTCGAAGCTGTCAGAGCGGTATTCATAAATTTTTCACGCTCTCTCGAACTGCCAGGATGCCTTCGACACAACCTGACTTTACGGCAAAGAAAGTACATACTATAGTATATACATATATTTATATAAAGATTCCTTTACTTTGCTTGTGCAAACAAGTATATAACATTGAAAATATTTTTAACCGACTAAAAAGGTAGAGTTACTCTATTCGATTGAACGTTTTTGTATTGATTTTTTCTATGTTGCTGTTCAGTGGTCGGAATTCGACCATAATTGTTATTAAAAAACATAAATAAAGAAAACACATATTATGTATAGTTTATTTATCTATATAAGAATTAGCAATATAAGTAGATATATTATTTTCTAATAAAAAACTATAAAATAGCAAATCAGTTGACCAACAGGAAAAAAACGGTATTGTTTTGTCTTTGTCTTATATACCTACAGATATGGACTTGGTTATTTAATAATAATTAATCTTTGCATACAGATAGACATAGACAACCTCATAACATTTAAAAATATATTCATCGGCATATTTTTCATTTTCAGCGGATTTTAGTAAAATTCGAAATGGAGATAGCTCCTATTCTGGATGAATTTATAGTAATCTTTTGATGTCTACACGAGAGAAGTCAGCAGACCATAAACCAGTACAAAAGCAAATTTCAAAGTTTTAAATACAAAATATTATAAACTTTTTCAATAATCGCAGTTATAACTCGATTTAAAACTTGATAACAAAAAAATTAATAATCTACAAAGCGAACCCTCCGCGTTCGTCGAGTGTGGGCACACAGTGTAAAATTAACCGGTGATTTCAAAGGCGCCGACAATCCTTTGATCGTGCCGCCATTGTCTCCACGTGTTTTTAAAACCCTTTAAGTATTTATTTCGTGTTGTCATGTTAGAAGTTTATGATGTTGTCAATGGTTCTGTAAAGAACTTACTTGTAATGGATAGTTTTATAATAATAAAATGTACATAGACCTATATTTAAATATACACACTTTTGAATTAATTTATGTACAATTAAATTTAATTTAAAGATTTTCTTCTGGTCGTAGAATATTTTATGTTACAATTATTAGCTTTTTTCTACTAAACTAAATAATAAAAGTGAAGATAATACTTTTTTGTACCTTTGGTCTACTTCATATCACATATTAGGTACAATATTCTTTATAAACAATTAAATAATATAGCTAAAGTATGAGGCACAAATGAATTGAATGAATGATATGAGCTTCAAACAAAATCTAAGGCTGGATGCGATGTTAACACGTGCCATTAAAAATGAAGTGATGTGTAAAAAGTTATTATTGCCTATAAATAGTTTATCGGCGGAAGTGTGAAGGGTTGTGACGATGGCGCGAGTGACCGCTTTGATCTTTACCATGTGAAGATTGCGCCGCTCGGTGCTTAATTTTCATGTTTCCGGTGTCATCAATTACTATATTATATGTAGCTAAAAATCAAAGAGATGTCTCGTCTTTCAGTTAAGTACCTTTTCTTCTGTTTGTCAACCGATTTTCTTTTTTTTAGTCGCTATTTGCGGGCTTTAGAGTTGTCAATTAAAAGTTTTTTTCTAAAAATATAACTGTACTTATATGTTTCAATATTTTTGTTTAATTTTTTTCATTGAATTTCGGCCACTGTACCTACAGTACATTTTTTATTTAATACGTATATGTTGATCACATATTTTTTTTAATTTAAAACCCATAGATCGATCAATGATAGTAAATAATTAAAAACGAAAGTAAAAGAGATAACATTAAAATAAAGAATAAGCTTTAAGCTGCATATTCTATATTTTAAATATAAATTATTATCGGCGATTTCTCTAACCTATTTGTAAATTTTCTATACAAGATTTTTTTTCTTGTATTGTGCATCACTTATCACCCCGTTCTTCACCCCGTTCCTTGTAACAAAATATTGAGGATATTGTAAACTTTTGTATCTCAGTTGTTATATTTGCATAACGGTAAATCTTTAGTTTCAAACGTTTAGTTTATTTTTATTGCGGGTCTCAAAAACCCTTGCATTTTTATTACTATTATACAATGTTGTTGGAGTTAAAATAAAGCAAGAGATTATATGGAACTATTTAAAAAGAAATGTTTTGTTAAAAAAATAGAACAATTGGTACGTATTTACATATATATCATTATCATATTATTATAAGTGAGCACGGCATCAACAAATGTCAGTTGCATTTCGGGTCGAGTTTTTAAATAAAGTAACTTATAGACTACCAAAAAAATATTTGCTTAAATAGTTTAATTTCGTTTTAATAAACAGAGTTGCGTTCCAAAATTAAATAACAAACTTCCTTCTATTAAATTCATACAAATAATTAAATTAATGAAGATATTTTACACTATCCATGAAGCATATACCTAGAGCTATACGTAAAAAAAAAACATTATGGTACCAGCGTTCTATAGCCTTTGATTTTCCCATAGTATTCATAAGGTGGGTGTGAATTTTACCAAAGCTATTAAATTGTAAAATAAAAGTCAGAAACTTAGTGAATATGTGTTAATTTGTAAGAAATTGTTTATGAGTTTTACAGCCATGAGAAGCAGAGTTATAGTTAACTTGTTGCTTTTGACCGTTGCCGACGGTTGAGTTTAACGAATTAAAAATGGAAATTATGTTAAATGTCGATAATTGCGGGTTTTTGCGATATCTCTGTAATTAATACATATTTGCAAATAGTAATTCCAAGTTTGCGAGAAAACGTTAGGTTAAAATGCAAAAAGTGAGAGTCTTTGCCCATGTAGGCTTGTTTATAAATTGTTTTACTTCTTACCATTAAAAAACAATAATTTGTAGTAAAAATGGTAAGTTCTAAATAGATAATAATTGTTATTAGAACGTTTTACACAAACTATTTTTCTAAATATTCTAGATTTTTGTATTCAATTATAAGAATGTTTCGGTCCGCTTGTTATAATCTACGCATATTTAGATGAAATCGATTCGTATTCGATTTTTTATAAGGCAATATCCGCTCTACGTAGAGATTCGGTAACCATTATAATAATTATAACAGCGTTCAATAATAAAGCCAATCAAGTAGTGATGTAATAGCTTATAAAGATGAACCTCGCCGGACTCTATAGGATCATAATATGTGATTGATTTATCTATTAATAAAAGTTGAAGAAAATTAAAAATCCGTGTTTTAATATGAATATTAAATGTACCATTAAGATTTATATCTTCCATGCTTTTTATTTTGAATGTTCATTAATTTTTAAATATACCTACCTATACGCTTACACTCGTAAGCCTTTAGCCTAATGATGGTAATTTTTTTTATTAGAAAAAATGTTTTACTTCAATTAAATTGCTTCAAAAAGAAGTGTTAGTTTTCAATGGTGCTTTAATCTGTGTAAGAGCCATATTTGAATCTTAATTTATTAGAAAAGTATAACTAAAATTGTATTCTCAATTAACGAATAAATGAAAAAGCCGAAGAAATAGAGTCGAATTGAATTCCCCTTTTTTGTAATCGGTCAGAATTAGATTAAAAACAAAGATGCTTATCTTTAACAGAGATAGTGTCTTTTGGGCACAATCCCACAAAGGAGAGTGTTTTTTAAAAAAACGCATAGGTTTATGAGTTAATCCATAATACCAAAAATATATGAAAGAAATTTTTTAACATTTTCAACCGACTTCCAAAAGGAGGAGGTTATCAATTCGTCTGTATTTTTTTTTTTTTTTTATGTTTGTTAGCTCATAACTTTGAGCTGGGTGAACCGATTTTGATGATTCTTTTTTTATTTGAAAGGTAGTGCTTCCCATGTGGTCCCATTTTAATATTTTCCAGTTCTGATAATGGCATCCATGAGAAAACCATAAAAGTCTTAAATTTGCATTAAGTATTTGTGCGACAAATGGACAAATAACTCAATATTACGCCAACCGATTTCGATGATTCTTTTTTTTATGGAAAGGGTATACTTCAAGGGTAGTTTGATGAGAGTTTGGTAAGGTTCTGATGATGGGATCCATGACAAAGTATCGGAACTCTTCAATTCTTAGGAGCAAATTAACGATGCTCGGCCGAATCTTTTATAGGCTATATGGATATTTGAGTCACGTACCGTAACTGATGATGGAAGGTACAACTCCTCAACGGTTAGCAGTTTAAAGAAAATTCTTTCAATATAATACGCAATTATGAACGGATAGTTGTATAATTTCAGGCTATTAGGTTTACCTCATAATAGAAGGTAATTTTTTATAGTCATTAACACAATACGTATCTACTTTTTTTTTTTTTTTTTTTTTTTTTTTTTTTTTTTTTTTTATGGGACAAAGGGGGCAAACGGGCAGGAGGCTCACCTGATGGTAAGTGATCACTTCCGCCCATGGACATCTGCAACACCACAGGGCTTGCAGATGCGTTGCCGGCCTTTCAGGAAAGGGAGGGAGGGAGGAGGGATAAGGATGGGGGAAGGGATGGGCAGTGGGCCTCCCGGACTCTCACTCACCGGACGAAACGCGACAGCATAGCTGCCACTTCACGCCGGTCTCCTGTGAGAGAGTGGTACTATATGGGGCGTGCCGGCCCATTCGGCTGCTACCCGAAGGTAACAAGCATGGCACTACCACTTGAAAGACTTTCCGCAAAAAAGTTAAAAATAAATTATTTTTAACAAAAAAACAAAAACCGACTTCCAAACTTAATAAATCTAAACTAAAAAGTAGAAAATAATACTTTTAAGGACTTTGTTAATTTTGAAGTCGGTGCCAGCCAAAGCAAAATAACCCTAAATAGATACATATTTGATTAATCTATCAATTTGTAAACATAATCAAAATACCTGGCTGGCACCGACTCCAAAATTAACAAAGTCCTTAAAAGTATTATTTTCTACTTTTTAGTTTAGATTTATTAAGTTTGGAAGTCGGTTTTTGTTTTTTTGTTAAAAATAATTAATTCTTTATATTCTTTGACAATAAATAATGCATGTTCAGAAGCATGTCAGGAGTCGCTCATTTGAATACAGAGCATGAGTCCACCAAGCGTCACCCTGCCCACCTGATTTTGTATCACATTGTACCATAGCGGCCTTCCTTCCGAATTGTATTCGAAAAACCTGTTGAATATGTAGAGCTTAAGGCGCTAAAGTGGCAAGTGAATTTATTATCTGACATGAAATTTTATGACGCTCATCATCCTAAAGATTTAAGAAGTGTGTACTGTGTAGTGTAGCGATTTATTTATAAATAAGTTTTACTATGTGTTTAAATAATACAATGACTACAGACATTAATTTTAATATGAATTAACGCAATCAATCATAGTAAAACTCGCAGGTAGCCCAGTGGTAATGCGCTTACTTGGGTAGCTGACCGACGCAGGTTTAAATCAGTGTCTCAACCTTTGCTATTTTCACTTGGGAATCATTTCCAATATAAAAGCACTTGTTTTACTCAAAGAAAAACATCGTGAGGAAACCCGCATGTCAAAGCGAAGCAAGCAAGTGTTCGAAAGACATGTGAAGTCCGCCAACCCGCACTTGAGCAGCGTGGTGGACTATGGCCTGATCTCCCTCGTATTGAAGGGAAACCCATGTACAGTAGTGGGACGTTGAAAAAGCTACAATTACATTACAATTACAATAAAAATAATACAATTTTAAGAATTTGTTTTTTTTCTGTGATTCTGAATATGAGAAAATATTGTACGAGTGCGTTATAGTATCGTGATACAACACCAAAGTTAGAATATTATAACTCATAATCTAAGGGTCCACTCAGCAGGTGCCTGTATTAACACCTCTTCGCACACCGGGGCGTCTCGTCATGTGGACAGTGCGTACTACCGCAGAACAATAACTTAAGAAATGTTTTTGTATACGTTCTATAGTAACAGTGTGAATTATATCGTATTATGAAGCTGATATTCATTTTTGAATCTGTTTGAATTGAATGCGACTTTTTTCATTAAAGTTTGTTGATGATTTATAAAACCACTAGTGACTTACCCCCGCCCTGCTCGGGCTTGTCCCTAGCTATGTTTTAACGATATAATGTATACATACAGATAAATAATAATGAAAACTCCAGTTAGTTTTCAAAAAAATAATGTAGGCAGGTAGTATGGATGTATTAAGGTGGATATATTGAGGAATATTCATTTTAGAAAAGCAGTATTTATAAACTTCAAGGACACGTCGATAATTCTCGATATTTATAAAAGTCCTTGTTGTTGCGAAAATCTCGCTGTGGCTGAACGTTATAGTTTTTGCGTGACGAGTCCGGGCATTCCTGCCAAATTATACCGCTGTAGTACTGTGACCATGTTTGTTCTAACGGCAAATCTTATAAATAAACTTAAAAGCAATAAAAATAATAAGTATTTCGTTTAATAGTTTAACTATCAATATCGGAACTTTCTTTTAAATATAATGTTTCGGCTTATGCCCAATGATTACTCTGAACTCTGAAGGCGAACCACTTAGCACTTTAGAAGATTCATTGAAGGTACGAGAAGTACAAGTTATGTAACCGGAGGACATATAGAAGCTCTCCACTCAGAAACTCTAGAAGTACCTATAATCCACAGGCCTACGTGGAGAACTTACTTAAATTTACTTACAAAGGATCAAAACTGGTCGAAGTATTAATGGCTGTTTTCAGCAGGACATCTATCCTAAATAATACAAATCAGTACCGTAAAGTTTTAAACTTCAAAGTTATAACATTTAAAATAATTTTTAAGTATATCTTCAATATTTTAAACGAATAGATCCCATACAAGTCCAGAAAGCGTCCTTGTTTTTGCCAAGCACTGGCAAATTCACTTAATTGTGTCTACGACCCCGCGCCACGCCAGACGCGCGGTAATTGTGCCAGTCATCGGCTTTTTGGCCTCTTCCAAAGGTTCTATTCGGCTGCCATATTTTCTTTGGCACGATAATTATACCGTTCGTATTTAATAGGTTTCTTAAAATCCTAATAATTTTCACAACAGCTTTAAATTTTCTAATTAGACAATGGTCGTAAAAAAGTTAATTGTTTTTAATGTAAGTTGCTATCTGATATCAAAGCTGAGTGTAACTAAATAGCTTTCTAGTAGGTAATAAAATGATGGCTGTACGTATAGAAGCGTTGTAGGTACGATTGATACGTGCGCGAGTGTTGGCGAGTCAGTCAGTCGGGTCATAAAACATCGTAAATATTAATTAATTTGGCACAAGTGATAGTCGGTCGGCAGATCAGTGGCTATTCAGCGGGCGCTTCCTGCACATTTGCATTTGCTGTCAATCGCTGCCGCCATATCTGACGTATTCATTACAATTCTCGCCCCAATGTACGTAGGATGTGGTCCAATTAAATTAAATTGGCGATTTTTATTTTTAAATTATTGTTTGTACATATGTAGGTATATGTTTTTGAAGATACTATTTGTAATAAAAATATCAATCGACTTTTAAAATTATAGAGGGTATATGTGTATATTTATGCGTCTAAGCTCTACAGATACGGCTAGTAATTGAGTATTATATATGACGGCGCACTCAGTGCGCCATCTGGAGATGTTGGGTAAGCTTATCGGATAAGAGTGTGAAATCAAGCTTTGACAGCGCACTCTTGTAAAGCGTCGAAGCGATGGTAGCAAGGTGATACAAACTGGCATGTTTTAAAAAGAAATTAAATTAGAGAACTATTTGAAAGAAAAAAAGGGGAATGTCAGATTTGGACCGCCGATGCACCACGTATCATCGACGAATTACTTATATCCGAATAATGGAACTATTATTGATAATATAATGTTTTAATGTGTTTACGTTGTACTTAGTTATGAGTGTGTTAAGTTAAATTTAGTAATTTATGCACAGTGTTTCCCAAAAGACACTAACGATCACGCCCACATCTACGACCTACTTCTGATATTAGCCGTCCTGCGCTTATATCAGAAGTGGGATAGAAGAACCCAAAGAGTATAGATATGGAAGAACCTTACTACGTAACAATGAAACCGGTTGATGTTCAGACGAAGGTTTTAAATGATATGAAGGCTTTAGTGAGAGGATGTCACGGGCAGAGAGCTACAAGCACTACAATTTTAAGTTAGAGCTAGAAGAAAATCTGCGGCTAAGGTCGTGGTTCGATTATAGAATTTGATTAGAAGAATAACTAAGTCTGAGTTACCTGAAGAAGTGATAACTGAATTAGTTTAGTACTATGTTATAAAGGTAGTACGATGAGAACTAACCACATATTATGACGTTATTACTAGAGTACTAATGTTACAAAATCTTATCGCTACAAAGTTCGACATCAACATTCTTATTGTAAGAAGCCTCGGACAAGGTATGAAATGAGATTTGCTGGAACATTTCATTGGTGTGGCATGGACAGAAACCACTGGTCAAAATAGATTGGTTGTAAAAAAAGGCGTTATGAAATAATACGACCGAGTAGTTTAATTCGTAATCAAGGTATGATAACAAATGTTATGTGTCTTACATGTGACAAACGGCCAAGAGAATAGATGCTGGTGCTGCGAGGTAGGAGATCAATAGGTGTGAGTGGCGAACGTGGAGAGTTACTTTAGAAATATCATTCGGTGAGCAAATTCTTTGTCTATTATATAGTAAATCTGTCTATTCCCTTTTAAAAGAGATTTGCGTGTAAACGTTTAATTTAATATCTCACTGGTGTTGGAAGTAATAAAGTTAAATGCACTACTCAGATTCTAAATACAATTAAAATTACAAATACTGTGAAAAGCTTGCTTGCATGTCTGATAATGTAATTTCTAACCAAGTAAAAAAAAAGCAAGTGGCAATATTATACGGCTACTTATTTGCTTCGGCGGTGTTGCAGCTAGCCTATTACGATTGTATATCGGGAAGTCCTGGGTTCGAGTCCCGGGTCAGGCTTCGATAATCTTATATTTGATATTAGAATAACGACTAACTTTTGCGAAGCTTAAAAAAAAATAACATGTCCTCGAATGATATAGAGTTAAATAAAGAGGATAAATCAATTCTTCTAAACTTACTAAGTAAATATTAAAATTACGGAATACCTAGTAGAAAGGTTATTATAGACAAGTTATATAATAATAATTTGGTAAATCATTAATTTGTAAATAATAATAAATATGGAACGAACTGAATAATATTTAGTTAGCACTTTACAATAAAAAGTCGGCTGTTATTAATTACGCGCGGAATAATTGCTACTCGAGCGCATTACTCGGGAATTTTTAAGGATTTAATAAAATATAACGTTTTTTGATATCAGTAATATGCAATACGGTTTAGTAATTTTCCAAAGGACTTTATGCCTTTTTTTTTATTATATTACAAATAGCGAGTGGAATCAAACTGTTATTTCTTCTCTATTTAAAAGTGTTAGTTATATGTTTGAGCCTATATCTCTCTGATAGAAGAAATTTATAACGACATTAGCACACAATTTTGTAGCCCTGCAGGTGTGAGTGAACCGTTTCTAGTGAGTGGTTTTAAGTGCATCAGACATCCGTTTGAGCCCGAATTTAATAATGGACTACCATATAACCTGAAGATTCCACAAGGATATACCATGGAATATTCTATATGCATAAGACATTGTATTGATAGAGCAAAGTAATTCAGAACTCCAGCAAAGCTTTCAGTGTGGATGGCGGAGATTGAAAGATACGGTTTACATATCAGTCACACGAAAACAATACATGGAGTGCGACTTGGTAGGATCTGCGGAGGTAGGCTGTGACATCAATATCAACGGCACTGTTACACCAAAGGTGTCCGGTTTCCGATACCTTGGATCAATACTAAATGTTGACTCTCGCATTGATGATGAAGTGAATCACAAAGTTAGTCTGAGGTGATTGAAGTGGAGATCTCTGTCTGGTATTCTGTACCCTGTGTGACCCTAAAATGCCTACCAAAACCAAAAGCAAGTGATACAAGACAGTTGTGAGACCTACCATGTTGTATGGCTCTGAACTGGAACTGGGCAACTTTGAAAAAGTATGAACTACAACTGCATACAGTGAAGATGAAGATGCTCCGCTGGGCAAGCGTCGTGACGCCTCTAGATAGAGTGCAAAACGAATATGTGAAGGGATCCTTCAACGTGTCCCCGGTAACAGAGGAACTCAGAGAGGGCAAGCCCAGGTGGTACGACCATGTGATGAGGCGGAACTGCTCTGTAAAAAAAGTGCTAAAAATTGGTACCAGAAAAGAGGTTGAGGCAGACTAACAGCCTCGTGGCATGATAGTGTAGATGCACAAGAAGGCCCGACCGCAAGTAAAGTCGGGAATGAGGTAGAATGAACCGTAAGTACCGCAGAGAAACGATGATTTGCTTACAAGCTACTACCAACAATGATAAGGAAACCGTGACGGCGACTAAAGATTATGAAGAATTGTGGTCGAAGAGTGCAAACTTTACATACAAGTATACACTACAAGATTGAAATCAACACTGAGAATTGAAATTGTTCGTGATAATTTCGTGGTTACAAAATGATTGGTAGTAGACTTATGACGTTCAGTAAAAAATTGTAATAGTTTCATGCTGAATAAAATATTTTAAATTTGAATTTGAATTTGAATTTAGAGGTCGGTGTCGTCCGGTCCACGCCTTTGTACGAGGCTGGTCGAAGGGACACATCTGCCCGATTTGTGTTTTAGTGGTGGAGCTGGTCGAAGGGACAGTGTCGTCCGGTCTATGCCCATGTTTTGGGATAGTCGAAGGGACACACTCGTCCGGTCCACGCTCATGGTTTGGAGCTGGTCGAAGGGACAGTGTCGTCCGGTCTATGCCCATGTTTTGGGATAGTCGAAGGGACACACTCGTCCGGTCCACGCTCATGGTTTGGAGCTGGTCGAAGGGACAGTGTCGTCCGGTCTATGCCCATGTTTTGGGATAGTCGAAGGGACACACTCGTCCGGTCCACGCTCACGGTTTGGAGGTGGTCGAAAGGACAGTGTCGTCCGGTCTATGCCCATGTTTTGGGATAGTCGAAGGGACACACTCGTCCGGTCCACGCTCACGGTTTGGAGGTGGTCGAAGGGACAGTGTCGTCCGGTCTATGCCCATGTTTTGGGATAGTCGAAGGGACACACTCGTCCGGTCCACGCTCACGGTTTGGAGGTGGTCGAAGGGACAGTGTCGTCCGGTCTATGCCCATGTTTTGGGATAGTTGAAGGGACACACTCGTCCGGTCCACGCTCACGGTTTGGAAAGATGTCATCCGGTCCATAAGTTGAGATGGTCGAAAGGATACATGCTTTCATAATAAATTTGTATTTACGTACGGTACGAATATAACGGAGAGTTAGATTGTTCCTGAGTGACAGGATGGGCGAGCGTCGTTCCTGCTTTTGCAATGGCTTCAATAAATGATCGCCCGAGGACGGTCGAATGTCAGTCCGGCCGTGACGGCGCACTCAGTGCGCCATCTGGAGATGTTGGGTAAGCTTATCGGATAAGAGTGTGAAATCAAGCTTTGACAGCGCACTCTTGTAAAGCGTCGAAGCGATGGTAGCAAGGTGATACAAACTGGCATGTTTTAAAAAGAAATTAAATTAAAGAACTATTTGAAAGAAAAAAAGGGGAATGTCAGATTTGGACCGCCGATGCACCACGTATCATCGACGAATTACTTATATCCGAATAATGGAACTATTATTGATAATATAATGTTTTAATGTGTTTACGTTGTACTTAGTTATGAGTGTGTTAAGTTAAATTTAGTAATTTATGCACAGTGTTTCCCAAAAGACACTAACGATCACGCCCACATCTACGACCTACTTCTGATATTAGCCGTCCTGCGCTTATATATATTATACTGAGGCCTTTTTTTGTCACTACATTTTTGGGGACACGCTAAAAATTTCTTAAAAAGTAAATTATTTTGATATTGTTTACAATTATAATATATTTGGTAAATTTAATAAAGTGATTTTTACTCATTTTTTTTAAATTCTTAGAATTTTTCAGTTTTATAGCAATTTTTGGTATTGTCGATATTTTTATTTTTTTGGGTAATTGCGTGCCCCTGCGTGCTCCCACAAAAAAAACCCTGATTATACTAATATCTGAGTCAGTGTAAAAAAGAGCAAAGATGAACCAATCTTTTCGACATAGTGACAAAGAATTGGTGAAGCAAAAGCTGAAGTGACAGTGGGCTTGTCATAGTTGTCGCAGCAATGGCCGATTGTAGATGAGTTTAAACACTCTATTACTGCTGCTCTTCAAATGTAGTATAGAAAGAGCTAGTAGCGATAATATACGAAAAATGGCAGCGGTTGGATGCGTAGAAACAGCGTGCCATAGATAATGCGTACAGGCACAGTGAAGTGGTGAAAAGAAGACCATGATGAGGAAGACGTCTACCCCTAAACTAATACTTGGCAATAGTTTGTATCGTTGTGAAACTTGAAACTATAAAGAAAATATAATTTTTATTTAAATCCCTATACAAATAATTTATGCATGTTTTTATACAATATTTTTGTCATTATCTTATCCCTTATCAGAGGCACTATAAAATATCACTACTCTATATTTTAGATATAGTAACGTGTGTTCGTAAACATATGCTGAACTAGATGCAAGTTTTAGTCTATTATTATTTTAACAATGATTAAAAAACAATTACTTATTATATTTTAAGATTAATAATTAAAATTACATAGTAATTCAAACGTATTTTATCATTGTTTTATAATTCTACACATTATGTCAATATAAAAAGCAAGAATTATTTTAAACTCATTAACTCTTATAAATTTGACCAAGCTCTACACCCTATAGTCCACGGTCCACGCATGCGGCCTTAATTAGGTATTCCGCTCTCGTCCGGACTGCGTACGCGCACGGCGGCGCCTTTGACTCGCCCGTCCCTCTCGCACAATGCAACTATTCATATCCATGACCACTCTAAACTAAACCTTTCTGCACTTTCAACATGAAACAAATGCTATTACATGTGGAGCTCAGGATATACTGGTCAAGATAACCAACTGAGATCCATTCCTGTATATAATTTAAAGGTTATTCCAAATGTAGTAGAGTTTGAAATTCGTTGTACCGATGAATTATTATTAAAGGTGTTATTGGAGTGATGTAATGAAGGGACCTAATTGTGTATTCTACTTGGGATGTCTGAAAGATAAAAGAATAAGCGATAAAGGCCATTATGTATCCCTTTCGCACATCTTCCGGGATTGATGAAAGGGTGGTGCGTTTGCGAAAATTCATTTTGCACTTTTTCTAATACTTTATACCCATTGAAACAAATATTTAATAATTTTTGAAATATAATATTTGCAACCTTCTCAATTCGAGAACACTAAGAACTTTGGATATTAATTGGATTTAGGAATACATCATAAAATAAAACGTCTAAATTGTACTCAGCTTCTTATCTAAAGTAAAATTCATCCAAATATCTATTTAATTCGATACTATTATTGCCTGTTCCACAGCGACTCTACAAAATGACCATTGATTAGGCACCTTTCCTTTTTTTCTTTATAATGCCCTGTTCGAGCGTTCAGAGTTTTATCGAAACATATGCACGGTCAGGACGCACCGGCCGCGTCCGACCGGTTCCCTACCTTTGCCTTTGAGCCGCCGACCGAGCCGCGCTCGAAATTGGAATCAGTCCGCTTCAAACTCTACCGCCAGACGGACGTGCGCTCGTTTGACAGAAGTTGTAAACTTTATACGATACAGTGCTGTTTTTATGACTGAATAGTTTAAATATGACAATAAATAAATATTATTTTTTATATTTCGTAACTGTGAAGCAATGATGGCTAGGATTTTCTGTGTGCTACTCCTGGTTTGGTTGGTAGCAGCTGACCAGGAGGAAGTAGAAGGTGGCAAGTGCGAGAGGATCAGTCTGTCACAATGTCAAGACCTAGGATACAATTGGACTGCTATGCCCAATCTCATGGGCCACAGAGATCAAAAGGAAGCTGAGGAAGCGGTAAGTGAAGTTCATACTTATATGTTACAAAATATCAATCGAAAAACCAAGCAAATAAATGATATTGAATTAAAGTTATTATAAAACATTACATCATATTCTACAAAATATTCTTTCAATCACGCTTTCTTACACACGTATTGTTTTGTAATTTGTTGTATTATAGTCATTATAAACTTCAAAACTCTATATTTTAGTCAAAACTCTATATTTTAGTCTCCATGTAGAGCTGCATTAGTTTTTTACTTCACTTTAATTTTCGCTTATTTTAAGTAATACTGCAATAAGTTAAAAATATTTTTCGTTTAGCTAACAAGAACTAACCATGTTAAAAGGTTATTAAATCAAAAAGCCAAGGGTAGGGGAAGGCAATTTATTGCGCTTTTCACGGGGTGGATAAATTTACGATTGGTGACTGAATAGATTTAACGACTTGTTAAACTGATACTACCCTATCTGTTTTGTGGGGTAGCTATTCTGTTTTGCTACCGTATGTTTGCTTAGGCCCCTTGTTTTTAGATAAGCTCGATTCACACGAGAATTCTGCTGTAATTGACTTGGTGAGGGATGTTTATATTCTGAATTCGAATTTACTTTTAATGTGGATGTGAATTTTGAATTAGAAAGCCGACTTTGTTATTTCAGCTCATATCAAAGTAAGAATTTAGTATTATAAATTTGCCACGAATCACGTTTTCTGTTTTTGCGTGTATAAACATTTTTTGTGCTATCGTATAATCAAAGGCCGCCGATGTTACACATGTGCTCGTATGACTCAAGTCGCGGACTTCAAAGGTTCTTTTGTTTGCAATATTTTAGCGCTAACCATAAG
Organism: Boloria euphrosyne; assembly: GCA_951802675.2. Lineage (NCBI taxonomy): Eukaryota > Metazoa > Arthropoda > Insecta > Lepidoptera > Nymphalidae > Boloria > Boloria euphrosyne. Next base: position 11,034,710 of record OX637885.1, read on the forward strand.
ACATGCGCATTTCCATGAGAACATATTTTTATAATTTGCATTTACAAACGAGACTGAAACAAAAAATTGCGTTTTTAGCATTCGATCTCTATCTCGTCTCTATATAGCATACCGTTATTTAAATAACGTAGTCATGGCGAATTAATTTGTCATTAATTTATTAATAGACTATAAATTTTAATTAGCAATTGCTGCAATTAAGTATCATGTTGAATTAATTTAATAAATTAAAATAATAAATAGGTTATTCCACGTATCTAAGCAAATTCGATTAATTTTTGTTTTTAACACAAGTACATAGTAAAATTTGGATAATATATGGAACTCGTATAAAATGAAGCAGGTTATCTCAGAACTAAATCCTTTAAACTTTAGTGTAACAATGGTCGCTTTACACATGTCTAATCAACTATTCTTTATGACAACGGCCTTCGCCATCTCGCGGATCAAAGACGCCGGCCGACCGCGCGCAAGCAGGTTCGCCGAACCACATTAAGGGCTTTTAAAACCCGATCGGATAATTAATTTTAATTGTGCCGTATTTTTAACATTTTATTCCTTATCCATTGTGAAGTAAATTATTTTTAGCCGCAGTAATAACAGCGGACCAGTAATTAATGCAAAAGCTATTAATATTTATGGGATGACGATGTTCATTCACGTTAATAGATTCGATTTCTTATTAAAAAAACACAAGTGTCTTTGAAATTGTATGAAATCTCAATAATTTTTAACATACTTATCAAAGAATACTTGTATTTGATATATTGTGTAATTAATGAATATGAATAATCTACTTCAGTAATATAGTAGAGTTGAATCAATAAGGACCACCGGCATTTCACAAACTATTGATAGCGGTATCTTTGCGAGGAACCATTTATTTTTATTTATATCCCTTATCACTGAGTGGCGATGTGTATCGGTAATGCGATAAACTTCACAAGCACCGATGTATGGACAAAAACGATAAACCATTTGTTCAATTTCGCTAAGCTGCTGCTTGCTTACACGTGACGAGAGGGATAAACATGAACTACTAAATGTGGATAAATTATAGTTTACTCGATTATAAAAAAAAAAATTTAAATTTATATTTTATTATCTAATTTTAAATCGATGTTCTGCTTATGCTTATTACAGTAAAATCTGAATACAGTTTTAAACTTGATTAAATAAAAAAGTTTGAGAAACATAAGAAATATGATTTTTTTGTAAAAGTTAATACTTTTGTCAACTTTGCTTACGATTGAATTAACAAATTAACTAACTAAGCTTTACTGAATACTTAGAGTCAGACAGTTTTAGTCGATTTTAATACTCTATTGTATAGCATAAAATACAAGTGTAATTAATATTAATTTGACGGTTTTTATAGTATTGCAATGACACTTTATGTAAATATGTGTCACATGTAGAGTCTAACACATTCCCGGTGTGTCAAACTGGTAGAACGTGCTTTTGTCGCCATATAAGAAAACTGTTTATAGTTACACTCTTTATTTTTAATTGTTTAATTTGTAGACATTTTTAGATATACGATACATATATGTAGCATTTACGTATGTCGATTAATTATATTCGTCACGTAAAATGGTGCAAGATAGTAATACTATTTTGTTTTTATAGTTTCTGTTCAACGCCCTACATGATACATGATTCAGGTTTCCATTATATATTCATCTATTATTCAACAGTAGTAGATGTTAAATTTATTGAGTGTTGTAGTGACATTGTAATGTCTAATTTAGATTAATTATCTTCAATTTCGCACTAGTTTCAGCCCTACATGGAGAAGGTAATTTTTTTACTTAAACTAATGCTATATTAAAATATTTAGGCGATAAAAATAAGTAAAATGGTTTTTCCAGGATTAATATATTAATTATAAAAATTATTAACACAGGAAATTAAATAATCAATAAAATGGTCGACGTAACAATAAAGCAGACTGTCATTGTATAGTATTATGTTTCGGTAATTTGATTCTCTCTAGGATAGAATAAGCCAAAAATTTGCAAAGCAATAATTACTTAAAAGTTTGTGAAAATTACTTTAAATTTTTAACTATTTCAACATAATATTGTAATAGTTTGACTATGTAAGTACTCTTCAGACCAAATATTTCTTTAAAATGTGGAAAAATAGAACGTCTTGTCACTTCTTGATTGCATATCAATCGAAGGAGGCTGAAAAATGTAAATATAATAAATAAAGCCATAGTTATCGATTTATATATACATTAGTTGACGTGATAATACAAGTTTATTGACATGATAATAACAATATAACTCGAGTTATAAACTTTATCATTAGTGATGGTAAAGTAACGAGCATTTGTAAAACTTATAAGCATTATTAAATTGATCATTTTGTGTCGTCGTTAGAAAATATAATATTTTTATATATTCTTATTCTTAGCAGATTGATAATACATATGATGTAATTCGTTTAAATTAATCACTATTGCCATTTGCATGCTGTTCTTCACCTTTTACTTGACATGGGCTTCCCTAAGACACTGCATGCACTGGCATGTCAACAAAATCGCTTATAAATAATAATAAATATAATAAAAAAATATTTACATGTAAAGATCATAGTTTTGACAGTTTGTGTCGAGAGCTTCTGCTAGCTTTTTTCTGCTAATTCTCGTCCTTCCGTAACAAAGCTTTTAGGTTGCATGTACCTACTTATATTTAAACATAGCGTACTCATATCACATAAAATAATCTGAACACAAGTTAAATTATCAAAAACAAACGTCTCTACATCCGCTTTATATGTAGAGCAACTCTTTCTTCTCGTCCCAATTTTTCAACATGTTTTATGCAGATTTTATCATTTTATGTTATCAACGTATTCCTAATCTAAAGCAAAACCTTGTTTGTCTAAAATTTTCGTTTTGATTATGATATATATATATATATATATATATATATATATATATATATATATATATATATATATATATATATATATATATATCAGTTTTGAAAATTATGAAATGCCTATATATTTAATCAGTAAGTATATCTAGTTTTTCAGTAATTGGGTCCTAAATAAATCTAGAAATCGAGCTTGAGCAATAGACTTAGGCTTTGGAATTTTATATTTTCTACTAGCAACTCACCCTCGCTTCGCTTGGGTTCGTCCCTAAGCACTTCGCCTTTTAAGCCTCCTTTGGACTTCCACAAATAATTAAATACCAAAATTAGCCAAATCGGTCCAGTCGCTCTCGAGTTTTAGCGAGACTAACGAACAGCAATTAATTTTTATATATATAAGAAGATTTGTATTGTATAAAAAAGGAGTTTCATACTTCTGTATGTTCTGAATTACAAGTAGTTTGTATAAAGTTAATAGAGTAGAGTCGGCACAAATTCGGCGTCTATCTGAATCTGGGGCCAATGGGCCGGTCCGTGCACGATCTGATCTCGTAAGGTTCATTCGCCTTTGTTAGTAATATAGTGAAATATAATAGTAATATTCATTTAAAAAGATACAAACTTGATACGGTTTTAATCAATTCAATTATTAAGTAAATAATAATAATAATTACTGGATTATCAAGTAAACATTGGACTTTGTTTCATTCTTAGTTAGTAAACTAGCGACTTGTACTCACATTGCTCGGACTCGTCCCTAGATTTATAGCGAGTAGAGCTTGATAAATTATATACTAAAACCTTCCTCGAGAACTACTCTTTCTATTGGTGAAAATAGCATGGAAATCGGTGCAGTTTAGAGTTTATTGCGAACAGACAGACGTGGCGGAGGACTTTGTTTTATAATATGTAGTGATCATAATATATTTTTATTTTTCTATTAGTACATTTTTGTGTTAATGATTTCTCTCTTTATTTGAAAAAAATATGATACATTTACAACTAAATGATTTTAAGCAATAATTTATCTACTCAGTATTAACGCTCGCTTGCCATTGGATTTTATGACTACGATTAGGGAATTTAGATTTTAATTTTATAATTTGTTACAATACGTCAATGACATTACGATAAAATCTATCAATATCTGATACTATTAATTGAAAACGATCGTATCAACTAGATAACAGATTGATAACAGACGATAAGGACGGAGGCTGATAATGCCTGAATTCTCATTTGGATCGTTGACAAAATCTAGATTTGTCTGCCATTGAACTGATTATTTCGAAGAATAGGGAATTATAACGGTATTTATTAGTTTGATATCAGTATTTAATGACATTAATTAGTTGTTTCAAATATGTTTGGGAAACATGTAACAATACAATTTAACGTTATGTAAACGTGTTTATTATGTTTAAGACAAGTTTATTTGTGCAAGTTATATAAAATGACGTATATATAATAAAATTGAACATTAAATGTTTTTTTAGAAAATCCTATTATAATTTATAATAGACAAGAATATTGATGTAGATTCCGAATTAATACACGTTGTATGCGGCTACACATACCTACTTACGTAGGGATTAAACCGAGAGAAGCGAGGTTGAGTCGCTAGTATTAAATGAGTAAAACTAGTATCATTATAGCATCAAAGTTCAAGAATTAAAATAAATATGTATTTTACGCAACATATTCATGTTTAAAAAGGCACATGTCAAGTAATATTAATTTAATTAGAAAACTGTAAACACATTATCTTTCCTTTACGCTTTAATGTTAATGAAAATAATCTACTAAATACTATTATGGATAATCAAGTGACGAATAGAAAAAGTAACCATTTCTTTATATTTGTAAGTCTGAACTTTCTAGAGGGATGTATCAAACGGGTAAAATCTATACACAAAGCCTTTCTATTGTTTAAAATATATCCTGGTGGTAAGAAATCTTTTAAAATGATAATTACTTATATACTTACTTATATACTTAATTGTATTTTATGTTCACTAAAGACCTTTTAAATATTGTTAAGTTATTTTTATAAAACACAGAAAAGTAAATGTAAATTTACTTAAAATTTAATTTGTAATTTAAACAATTCATATTTTTGTATGGCAACAGTCAAATTAAAAACCAAAATTGAAATAAAAAAAGTTATAAATCCAATATATCTTGGTGTTTCATTACTTTCCTTTACGTTATATAAGAATATCCCAACAATAATACTTGCTTTAAACTAAATGCCTTTCGAAGCCCTCGCCCGCGGCGCCTATACGAAACGGCAAAGGAGCCGGAGGTAACAAATTGCCGCCTAATTACAGCAGGTAGGCGGACGCACAAAGCCCAACATTTTTTACTAAAAAAAGTGCTAAGTTATTTTAAAACTGGTTTCGATGAACTCGATATGTTCACAAATTAAAGGTGTTATACTTAATAAACTATTTTTTTGCCATAGCTCATAGGTGTGACTGCGACGGCTATGTAGAGTCGATAGAGAAATGCCTCAAGTGGTTTTTTGCGTACATATTTGTCTAAGTACTTATTTATTTACTGCAGATGTCGAATGCATTAAATTTTATAGAACATACGTGACAAAAAATAAGTGATTTTCCATCGACAACAAAAAAGATGAAGAAAAATTACTTGCTATAAAACGTAAACATGTAATTAAAACTTTTAATAAATGCTGGTTGCGTTTACTTGTTAGTTATAAATAATTTTTCATAGTTTTCTGAAATAGAAATGAGATAATTTTGGATGCTATGTTGTTAATAGCATTAAATTGGTTTTGAAACATTTTCGCATCACATATAATTAATTGATAGTATATTAACTTTTCTATTTAGCTGACATATTGTATCGCTTGGATCAAAGATAAGATCAAAAGTTGAAAGATTAAACCATTCAACATTTAATGAATACACGTATAAATACTTACGATAATTGCAATGATATGTAGCGGCGTGCGGGGGTCGGTCTGCGGCGGCGCGATCAAACGCAGTGGTACAACGACCTGCATTTGTTATTACATTTTAAAATATAGGGGAATTAGTTAACTCCACTATATTTAAGAATATACTTAACTAAACTATTTATTTCTACTAGCATCTTCCCTAGAAACAAACCTAGTATATGTGCCACTCATGGTCATATTTTTTTGTCTAGTAGTTGAAGTAAGTACATCAAAATCGGACCAGCTGTTCCAGCGCGTATAGAGTAACAAACAGATAGACATACATTTTCGCATTAATAATATCAGTTCACTTAATTTAATTGCAAAGTGAAAATTGCAACACATGTGACTTATTAGTTTTTGTTTCTAAAAAATATTATTTTGCCTAAACTGCGATTTGTGTAATGCTGAATCTCTCTTGTAATAGAGAATGCTAAACAGTCATTTGTTCTTTGCAGTCTGTTGCCTAAAATATAACTAATCATAGCTAAATAACAAAATACAAGACTGAGACACGCTATGCTAAAGAATATAATTTTTAAAGTTCTCCCGTTTCCGAAATTCTATACGGAATATAAATTAACGTTATCTGAGCTCATTTTAATACTTCGAGTTTTGTAATCAAAAACCACTTTTCTTTCATTAAATTCGTATTTATGTAGAGCTTGTACGAGCTTAACAGCAATAAATTGGAAATTAAACCTCAAATCTTGACTCATTGCTCCAACACATACCTTAACTAATACTTTGTACACGAAATATCTTGTTATAAATACGCAGTTAGCAGTATTCGTGACACTTGTTTGCAGCAATTTCTTACTGAATATTATGAAAACTAATACTTACTAAGAATTTTTCTATTTATATGATTAATATAATTCGTTTAACGGAAACCTTTACACTTAGCATAATCTGTTTATGCGTCTGAGGAATGTCGCCCAATTATTGTTTCGGGTTCGATTTCCCGATTCGACACGCTCAGCCGTGCATAATGCTCTGTAGACCACAGACGTCAAGAATAATGTAGAGTCGTTAAAAAACCATATTATGTGCGTAAGAACGTTACAATAACTTGGTTAATGGATTCGACGAACATTTTAGACTTTGGTTCAAATAATCATCTCAATTACATTTTTAAAGATATTTTTACGGGTTAATATTATATTAAACAAGTATTTAAGTACTTGTTTAATTAAAGCGATCGAGTAGTGAAAAGGAAGCGAATAAGTTTATAGCTTATTTTATATCTTAACGAAATAATAAAATTTTGTTGCATTACGTTATACGTATTATATATTAGTTAAGAAACCATTGCTACTTCGATTTTATATGTATACAGCCACATGATGTAATTTATAATGAGGTACGAGATGTAGAATGTTTCCATAATAAAATTACTATAAATATAGTACTAATTAAAACTCACCGATCCTTAAGTGTCGACATTTCTTAGATGGAATTTCATTTATTGCTTCAAAACAAGCTTTCTAGAGGGCTATTTTGATATTAAATTAGTTTGATATTTAAAATTTCATATTTAAACTTTACGGATTCTTTTAAATAACACTGACTTATGCAAGTGACATTTTTTTTGTTTTATATAACAAAAAAATACCATGTTTTCGGATTTTTTCGTGGATTTTGATTTTATGTTGTCGAAGTTACGTATGATTTACTTTAAAATATCGAATAATATATTCGTTTAAATTTAAAAAAAAAATACGTAGCAAATTTTTCTAAGTCTCTAGACTTATTGAAGTCATTAAAAATAAATTTATAGTTACAAGAAAGTTAAAAATTAAATTGTAATATTTAATAAATATTATATATTTTATATAATTCCTTAAAGTATTCCTCAAAATAAAGTAGCAAACCCACAGGTTATTACAGTTTACTTGTCATTATACTGTATATAGAAGCGTTATCGCCAGTCTTGTCAATTATATGCTTGAAGCATGAATGGTCGGCCTTTTTGTCGAATGCCTTATAAATTACCTTTTTATGTAGCGGCAGCATTCGACTGTAACCTGCGCTGATGTCCAGAAGACGCTCAATTTCAATGGATAATTTATTTATAAAAAATATTATTAGAATATTTTTGGTAACATCAATGCAATGTAAAATTGGTAACGTCATGTTTCATCAAATCTTTCAGTAAGTACTGTTAATAAAAGATTAACGTGATAATAAGATTAAAAAAGTTAATTTGAAATACATAACTGTCAAATTAAATAAAAAAGGAAATTTGGAAAGTAACATAAGTAGGTACTTTCGTATCACGTGACGCCTTGCTTCTTATTCTTATAGTGAGGAACAAAGCTGATATTATCTATATGTACTTTCATTTTTAGTTCATTTACAACAATGACTCTGTAAAATTGCATTGAAAGTTGACTTAATATATTTTTATAACCACTTAGACAATATGTGATTGTTATGCAATTAGTAAGAGAATGATTTATGATTTTTCAAAAGTAGGTACTAAGAACATGACTGACAAATATATTTTCACTTTAAAACTCACTAACGGATGGATGCCTTAATTGAAAATTTGTCATCAAAAATCATATAATATATAATTGAGGTACATACATAATATCTGCTTTCTAATACATATATATATATATATATATATATATATATATATATATAGAAATCTAGAGTCTCAGTGTTTGTTATTGAACTTCTCCGAAACGGCTGGAACGATTTTTATGATATTTTTTTTTGTATATTTGATAGGTCTGAGAATAGGTCGTAGGATATTTTTATTCCCTTAAGTGATAAGGATGGCTCTCTCCAGATTTTTTTATTTTTTATTAATATACAAAATTTTATTTTTTTTTATTTTTTTATCATTTTGCATCAAAACCTAAATTTTTATACTTCTCTCAACGCGGGCGAAGCCGCGGGATTTGCTAGTACTCGTAACTATATATTTTACATTCTTCTTATAATGTTGTAGTGTTGACGAAAGTTATTGAGATTCTCAATTTTCAGAGGCACACTAAATGTGTCGCTCTGCTCGCTGGTAATGATGCTTTCAACGTTGAGGCGAGAAATGTTACTTTTGCCACTTTAAGTTGATATACAATTTAACCTACAAAACAAGTGATAATTTTGAAATATAACAATTTTTTTGTGGAATGTCGACACTTACCTAAAGGCATTTTAAGGAAAAAAAACTTCTGTAAAGTTTATGTATAATAAAACTACTTATATAACTTTGTGGCTTACAATATAAAAAGATGAGTAATTGAAAATTAAAATTTAGTTGTTTCAATTACAAATTTAGTTAGATAATATAATAAATTATTATTTTCTACCGCCGCGCCGCTCACATAGTCACTTAATGAACCATTAAGTTGTTCTGTAGTATGGAGATTCTCGACTTAAGGGTTCATTAAGTGACTATAAGTGCGGTGGTAAGAGAACAAACATGTTTTCCAAAGCTTCTATGGCTTTTGTTTTATAAAGTTTCTAATGCTTACGTCAACCGTGAAAAAATGTAAAAATATAAGTTTACTTTAAAATATCAAAGATTCTGGTAAATTGAAATATCAAATACCTAACTCTTTACTTTAGGCGGATTGAGAAATTTAGAAATTCCTGAAAAATGGAGCCTGTCCTCGTTGCGTTATCAGCTGATAACAGCTGGCGCCGGGCTCCGAGCCAAACCTCCTTGCTTACATTTGCTTGTTTCAATGAGGATGCCTTCCCTGCACTTTATTAGTAAGTCAATATTACTAGGTACCTACTTGGGTATTATCATAGCACGATAACGTACATATCGTAGAAATGAAATAAAGCATAATTTATTAAGATCCTTTGTGTTTACGTACGTATGGGGGTGTAATTATTTTATTAAAAACAAAATCTAATATAATTTGTGAATTACAGACAAAAACCAGAGATTGAAAATATCATTTACTAGCAACTCACCCATACTTTGCTTGGATTCGTCTCTAGGTACCTTTTATATGCCTTACTTGAGAAATGATTGATTCCCATAAAAACTTCACCCCCTTAAAGGATGACTAACGGGGCTAAAAAACCTATACAATATCAAATTTCATCTAAATTGGCTCAGCAGAATTTATGTTTATAAATTTCAAACAATATACAAAAATACAAATCTTTTCTATTAATAATAATAAGTAATAGATATAGATAATAGAAGTATAGATAACAGCAGCAATTTATTAAACGTATTAGAACAATCTATTTTCCTATATTTTTTTATAAGTAAGCACACACATTATTTATTAATCTACAAACGAATTTCTAACACTTAAAAATATCATTTTCACAAAATAAATACGAAATGGGAACAAAGACGATATATTTCGTAGATACAGATCAAAGAATAATAAATTACAAAGTCAAGATAGACACATCCAAGGCCAGTAATAAAGCGATATACAAAACGCCAGAAATCACATATAAAACGACATTTACGATGTGCTAAGTAAAATTATTTAGACATCGGTACATCAACAGTCGCGAACGTATTAACACACTATAGTTAATAACTGTTTGGAAGCTCGAGGTCGACAGACTGTGGGGGGATATGAATTTACTTTATAAACTAAAATAAAAATAAATATAGGACGATGGGCAGTGCATTTTCGTAGCCATGAGGAGGCTCCAGAGCACACAATAATCTAGGGCTTTTAAGTAAGTAAAAAAATATGGTAAAAATATAAAGTTAATAATAAATAAAAATATACTAAAACATTGAGCTTCTCTCTTTTCCATGTAAAGAGAAATGTTACCTAATTGAGGCCCTCGTGAGGCCGAGGCCCTCGGCAAGAGCCTCATTTGCCATTATGATGAAGATGGAAGATGGAACTAATGTGATGGACTCCATAATGGATACTGTCAAAAATGTAGTTAACAATACAACGATAAGACAAATACAAATATTTGCCTCATGTTTCAACAAAACTCGAACATTATATATATTATATTTATTTATTTATTCGTATATTTTTCATAATACTTATGTTTTTCTTTCTAAACTTCACTTTGATTGTTTCGAGCTTAAAGGTGAAGGAAACGTTCACTAAATATAAATAAATATTCCAACGAATCACATATAGTAAGTAGGTATACATTCAAAAGTATAAATTTATGTTTGATGGTTCTTTTAGTATACTGAAACTTTTAGCAAGAAATGCCCATATTTGTAAAAAATTAAATACTGTAAACCTGGTGCACCAAAATATACAGGGCATGTTAGGTAAGGAACTTGAACTGGAGTTATTTATGAATGGTGAAAATATTCAAATTTTATGTTTAACTGAACACTGGCTTTGCTGCTCCCAGTCCATATTTAACTTCAGCGGTCACCGGGTAGCTAGTATGTTCAACAGAGAAAAAGCTATACGCGGTGGCTCTTTAATAATTATTAGTAAACTTTTTAAATATAAAGAACGTAAAGATATTGTGAGCCTCTCTGTTGAGCAAACTATTGAACTAGCCTGCGTAGAGCTTGAGCACCTCATTGTTGTATGCGTATACAGACCTCCTAGTGGGTTATATGAGTACTTTGAAAAAGTATTGGAAGAAGTTTTGTTAAAATTAAATATTTCTAAAAAGGTTATTATTGTATGTGGAGATTTTAATATTAATTTATCAGATAATTCTAATATAAGTCTCAGATTTAAATCTATGCTTCTATCATATAACCTACATAACTTATTTACTGAACCAACTAGAATCACTGCTACTAGTGCTACATGTATTGATAATATATTTACAAATTGTAAACCATATTCTAAAGCTATTATTAATAAATTAAGCTCAGACCATTGTGGCCAGTTAGCTTCCTTTTCTTATTCTTTATTAAATGTCAAGAAAAATATTTCAAAAAAGACTTTTGTACCTTTAAATACTACACGTATGGAGAAGTTTAGAGGTAATATTGTGGCTAAGCTTCCGTATTTATCTTATATTAATGACCCCAACTACTTATATAACTCTTTATTTAAATTAGTAAAAACTGAATTTTCTACAATATTCACTTCTAAAACAGTCAATTCAGGGGGTCTCTTAACATTTGGTGAATGGGCAACTCCTGGCATATGTAAGAGCAGGCAAAGGCTATATGAATTGTACAGTGAAAGAGCCTATAATCATAGTGTATCTTTTGCTTCTTTTGTAAGTGCCTACTCAAAAATGTTTAGAAGAGTATGTTCCATGGCAAAATCCTTGTATATTAAAGACAAAATAAGAAATGCGCAAAATAAAATCAAAATGACATGGAACATAATTGCTTGTGAAAGTGGAAGAGTCACAGATCGCAGCTTCGATTTTAAGTTAAATATTAATGATAATTATATTACCTCAGAACGAGAAGTTGCGTCTGAGTTTGAAAAATTTTTCACTGACATTCCACTTTCAACGACGCAATCACTTAATTCATCTCCCGACATTGCTGAATTTTTGCTAAAGGAAAACATTAAAGAATGTAATGAAATATTTAAATTTAAACCTGTAAGCCCCAAAGATATAATGGTAGCCTTCAGAAGCCTGGACGTCAAGAAAACAGCTGATTTATGGGGTATATCTGTAAAAGTTGTTAGTTCGGTAATCGATGTTGTTGCACCTCTTTTAGCTACTATATTTAATGACTGTATAGAACGTGGTGTGTTTCCTGATCTAATGAAACATAGTAAAGTTATTCCAATTTTTAAATCGGGTAGTACCCTAGACCCTAATAATTTTAGACCAATTTCAGTACTCCCAACATTTAGTAAAATTTTTGAAAAAATCATACTCGGGCAAATGTTATTGCATTTTAATGCACACAATCTACTTCATAAGAAACAGTTTGGCTTCACAAAAGGTCGCTCCACAGCAGATGCTAGTGTTGAGCTAGTTAAAAATATTTTTGAGGCATGGGAGAGGTCGCAGGATGCTCTTGGGATATTCTGTGATTTATCCAAGGCCTTTGATTGTGTGCATCACGTGACGTTGATCAGGAAACTGCATCATTATGGGATTAGAAATAAGGCACTCAACCTTCTGAATTCCTATCTGAGTAATAGAATACAGAGGGTTGATGTAAATGGTAAGAGATCTCCTGGGGCTCCGTTAGATATGGGGGTTCCACAAGGCTCTATTCTTGGTCCATTTCTCTTTCTAGTTTACATAAATGATTTGCCATTTTTTGTGCAGGACAAACATGAGATAGTATTGTTCGCTGATGATACTTCACTTATTTTTAAGGTAAAACGTAATTTACTTGTGTATGACGATGTAAACGATGCTCTCTCAAAGGTTGTCTATTGGTTTGATTCGAATAATTTATTATTAAATAACAAAAAAACAAAATTAATAAAATTCACAACACCTAATGTTAAACTTGTTGATAATGGTGTAGTATTAGGCGGGAAATATTAAAACCGGTACAGTCTACCAAATTCCTAGGTATTATCATAGATTCGAAATTGCGGTGGGATCTCCATATTGAGGAGCTAGCGAATAGGCTTAGCTCTGCAGCGTTCGCGGTTAAAAAAATTAGACTTCTTACTGACGTAGATACAGCTCGCATAGTATACTTTAGTTATTTTCATAGTATTATGTCATATGGAATCTTATTATGGGGAAATGCAGCTACCGTTAATACAATTTTTGTCCTGCAGAAAAGAGCTATTCGTGCAATTTATAGTTAAGGTCCTAGAATATCATTAAGAGATAAGTTTAAAGAAATAAAAATATTGACTGTTGCTTCTCAATACGTGTACGAAAATGTTATGTATGTTCATAAAAATATACACGAATTTCCCAGGAATTGCGACATGCATACCATTAATACTAGGAGTAAACATAAACTTGTAATGCCTGTGACTCGTTTACGCCGAGTCAGTAATTCTTTTTATGGACAATGTATACGCTTATACAACAGGATCCCAGAAAACGTTCAAAAAGCTCCTATTGCCAAATTTAAAAAAATTGTGAAAGAACGTTTGTGTAGTAAAGGATATTATTCGATTAACGATTTTTTAGAAGACAGTACGCCTTGGGAATGATGTGATCGCCTCCAGGCTATTTCAACCAATAGAATTATTGTTCATTTCGATTTCCATTTAAAAAAATATTAAAACAGATAAAAAAAAAAAAAAAAAAAAATTAGTCCCGCTGAGTTTCTTTCGCCAGTTCTTCTCAGGTCAGTGGCTTCTTCTTTCCGAACTGGTAGTAGACTCATGACGTTCAGTAAAAAATTGTAATAATTTTATGCTGAATAAAATATTTTGAATTTGAATTTGAATTTGAATTTGAAAAATTTAGTATACTGGTAGAGTAAGACTTGGAGTAACATATAATCTTTATTCCCGAGCGAAGCAACGGTAAGATGCTAGCTAATAATACCCATATCACATGCTATATTCTATGGTGCGAATCACAAATTAATGAGAATGACTTCACCCATAAGCATATCGCAACTGACAACTAAATCTGCCAGACCCTAATGTGAACATCAGCCTGTCTCGGGACATTAATGTAAATGAATGAATATGAAGATGCGTTTAATTAAAACGTAGCGAATTGAAAAAGATGACTTGTTCTAATAAATTAGGTGGAGAGTGATGTTAATATAATATAATCTATAATCGAGATTTGCTTCAGGTTTATTTATTCCAATGATCTCATTTAGCCGATAGTCAATTTTGTGGTAGTTTTAACAGAACTTTTCTCTTTACATGGAAATATTTTTCTAGTTCCGCTTCCAGAAAGAATAAAATGATATACTTAATATGTACTATTTAATATCTATATATGGATCAGACTATGTATATAAAAAGAGCGAGTTCTACAGTAGTCGCATATAATTTTACAATTTACATTAATTATGTCAATTGAGCAGCGACAGAAATTAGTCTTAAAACTAAAAAAAAAATAGCTCCAATAATTATTCATTATGAATCAATTGCATTATTTATCAATGATCTGTAGTTTTATCAGACACTTATTATCACCAGTAAATACATTTATATATTTAACTCTACCACCGCTCGCGCTCATTCGTTAAACAAGTAGCGCGCTTTTCCAGCTTCCTGTTACACACTTCCGTCCCTTTTCGCGAAATGACTCCCACAGATTGGGAGTGAAAAGATCCCTAAAATGGCATAGATTCTATACTAAAGTTTTACTGTACTTTAAAGAATGCTTTTATCGATCTCTACCGCAATTTGTATATCAATTTAAAGTCTTGACCATCACTAAGCCTTAAACGAAGCCGCCTCCGACCGAGCGTAGCTAATGCATAATCGGATGAATCTTGTGACCGATCGCTCTTGGAACTAACAAATATATAAATATCGTCTTAAAAACCTTTATTGCTAAAGTGTTAAAGCCTTGTTTGGAGTAAATGTTCGGGTTTCGAAGTTTGCTATAGTACACAATCTACAGACTGCGATTATAACCAGTTGTATTGTAAGGGGATAGATTTTAATGTTGCATAACAAAATGATGAACTTTATTACACGTAGGTAATAGTGTTTTGTGAGAGATTGCGGCCGTTGATGTAACGCGTGTTAATTCTTAATAATATGTAAGAGGCAGATATTTCTGTAAATCTGGAATGTCAGTTGTTGTAATGAACGTAATAGTGAGAAATTATCAATTAAAATTTAATTTACCTTCCGCCGCACTCTTAGCCACCTAATGAACCATTAAGTCGGACTGTGAGTGCGGCGGTTAAACAAATTCTTACACACATAGAGAACAAAAAATATGTACTTTAGGCTAAACCCTAAATATTACGAATTACATATTATTATTTTTTTATCTATTAGGTACTTAACATAAGCGATAACTTTTAGAGTTAAATTTAACGATTTGACTAAGCTAATGCATTTGTGTAAATTTTGTGTAGATAATTCTAAAGTTTTAAGTAAAGCTTTTAAGTTATCAGCGACTTAAATTGCTTAAATATCGCTGTACGTGAACATATTAACCTTAATCCGAAATGATCTATGTTCTATATAAGAAAGAACAACATTGTAACTTATTTTTGGGCCAATTAATAAGTAGAATTTAATTCCTCATATTAGATTTGCTTAAAATTCAAAATCTCAATTGCTATTATACCGTTGTGACTTGTGTACTTACGAATTTAGACAAAAATCAATGAAATATATATCATATGTAGTCATGTAGCCACCTGCCACATTGATTATCTTCATACATTCTTCATTATAATTACATTATCGAAGATCTAAGACTGACAAAAATTTGACACGTAGAGAAAACAAAAGTCGATCTATTACTAAAATACGACACTTGCTATCTTAAAATTTGTGAATCAACTCCAGAATGTAGAGCTCGTTAAAAAGGTTGCCGCTAACTGGAATTCGGTGGAGACAAGCCAATTTAAAGCAACGAGCGTTGATTACCGAACTATAAAACCAAGAATATAAACCGAAAGCTCTAATCAAAAGAACTCGCCACACTCACTGGAACAGGAATGCTTAGGGCCGCTTCACACTATAGTGACGACTCATTCTGGTTTTGGCCCGATATCGGACTGGTAAATTATTTTTCTACTTTGAATTTATATATATTTATATAATTTATTTTTTATTTTGAATTTGAATTTGAATTCGTGCTCATCACGCAAATGAATGCCAGCGGGAATCGAATCTGCGCAAATGAATGTGATCACAGGCAGAGCAAGTAGGGTCGCTCCAAGCTGAGAAACGTAGTCAAAGTGTGAATCAGTCTTTAACTTCATGCGGTCACATCCGCTTTCGCGTCACATTTAAATACGTACATAATGTGATTGCTTCTGACTTTAATTTTGTGTTTTAATTGCTATCATTAAACTTAAGATAATTAACATTTTCTTGCGGCGCATTTTTTCATTTTAATCAGTGTTAGGTGGGTTTATATACACATATTATACTTAATTATCTATTTAATTAGTGTCACTTTATTTTGCTCGTTGAGAGAACGAAGATATTTCTGTTATTTTGTATACATATATTATGGACGTAACTACATAGTGAATGATAAGCTGTTTTAGCTAAATATTGTTTATTATACATTATAGTTCTCATAATAATTAAAATATAAAGTTAATAACGACATATTATATTGGTTTATGATTTTACAATAAATACAAGGAAATGATATTGAAGAAATACATTCTATATGATATATAATTCTATATATTATATTATGTATGTATATTGTGTCTATGTGCATGCAGTCAATGTGCAAAGTCCCGCGGTGAAAAGTAATCCTAAGTTCTAACACTTTTATGGCGAGTCCGGAATAGAGTGAATGGAGGCAGCTGGAGCTTTATTCGGGTTTCACATTTAGGAAGAATTCGTTTCACATACAAAACAATCAATACGTATACAAAAATGTCCTATACTTGTGATATTAGTATTTTTATCATTACTAGTATTCACTATTCGTCCAGTAATCAAACCTATTCTGTGACCCAAAATCAATTTAGATTATTTTATCGACAAACACATTTTTTTTAATTATTCTAAACATGAAAATTTAATCCGACGACAAACAGAAACATTTTTTTAAGAGATTTTGTCATTTTTCACTACTTTACATTTTATTAGTTACGAAAGTACAATGAATTAATCATATTGTAAAGATATAAAAGATAATTACTCAGACTGAGGGTGAACGACCGGTTTCAATCATTAAATCGAAAGCCCTAATTGAGGCATGAACTTCAAAGAGATGCCGGATAAACAATTTAGATGCTGCACCGTAAGATACACACTCTCGATAGTGATGAAATAAAAATATGGGGCAGATGAGAGTGTATTAGGAGAGCTATTGTTACTACTGTCCTTGTATGATTATTACAAAATATGTGTGTATGATTTTTAAATATATGGATTCGAAATATAGTAGAGTAGCGGTGGTAATGTGAAACATCTATAAGCACAATGTGGTAGTAAGACTGACGTATAACGGCAAATGTAACGGCTTAGCCATCGCCCCTGACTTCCTGACACATACATGTTCCATTTTATAAAATTTCTATTCTATTTATCAATTTATTCTGTGATTATTATCAAAATTAAAATAACAATTATATTGATTGAAATATTAATGTTTTACGTCTGCCAGTTTTTTTTTTATTATTTTTTTTATTCAAAAGCACAAGTAATACCTAGAAATCTAACGAATCCGTTTATTTAGTTAAGAAAATAAGAATTAAAACAGCAACAATATTTCAATATCTTCATACGTATTTATAATGAAATCATAAGTTAGCTCAAGAATCTTATTACAAATGTTTACCTTTCACAATCTATATAGGTGCAGGAGTAACATTTACTCCTCATGTCAATTATTTACGAAGCCCTCAAGCGGCGCCTTTGATCGCTATCGCTTTGAAGTCGCTTCACGCCCGACGTACTCAGCTATCAGGGTGTAGGTTATTACACTATTTCTATATGCGAAAGTTTGTGTATCTTTGTTAATACTTCACCTGGACTAGCTCATAAACTGCTGATGGTAATAAGATTAGCCAAAAGATGGCAATGTTTCCGCATCAAGTCGATAGGAATACGAATATTACATTGAATATTTTTTTAGAAAATTAAAAAAAAAATTATTAGTCGTACCCGAGCAAAGCAAACGTAAATAAGTAACTTGTTTTAGGCATAGCTAAAAATATAAAAACCAATAGCTGTATACTTTAGCCTTGCTAAAATTAAAAAAAATGAATTATTCTTTTTTATATTTTGTTAGGGGTGTGTTGTGGGGTGGTTAAAGTGTAAAAATATAAAATAACCGTTTCGAAAGTACCTCGGGACGAACCCGACCTGAGCAGGAGAAGGTAGAGTTGCTTGTTTTAAATAAAGTACCTAGTTGTTAAGAATACCGAGCTTTGCTCGGTATTTTTAAGAAAAATGTTATTATTATTCGCCAATAGATGTCGGGAAGAGTCATATTTTTCTGTTTAAGTGGCAATATTGGGCTACCCAAACGCCACCTTTATGTTATTTTCTTTCAATAAAAAAATAGGTTTATGTTTAAGTTGATTATCGATAAAGTTGATTATTGAAAACACGAATAAAACAACATTTTCTGAAAATGAATCCTAGCTAGATCGATTTATCGCCCCCGAAATCCCCTGTACTACTACTAGTATTCTTTGCGCAACTGGTTTTAAGCTAACTAAGTATAAGCATATGAAAAGGTCATAAGTAAACATCAATCACTTGTAGTAACTTAAAGTGCCAAGTGGTTATGTTGCAACTAGTACACTGCTAGAATTGTGCGAAAATAATATTTGTTTTAAATAAAATAATTTCTATAATAATACAAACAATATCACGTGGCATTTATTAACGCGCTGTTATTATATGCGTATATATACCGAATTGGGCAATGAAATGTAATTAACTTTCTCATATTGTAATTGAAATTTGAAATGTTACTTAAATAATATAATTCCGCAAAAGACAATATTACGAGTATTGAACTAAGTAGTGTTTGATTACAGCTTTACTCTCGTAGTAGGTAAATATTCAGAGGATCAAAGGCACTATGATCATCCCCAGTGTAGTACAGGCAGTGGTGGCCCAGTGGTAACGCGCTCGCTTGGATAACCGAGTGATGAGGGTTAAAAACCGTTTCTCGCACCTCTGATATTTTCATGTGCGAATCATTTTCTAACATGATCACCACTTGTCTTACGGTGAAGGAAAACATCGTGAGGAAACCTGCAAGAGACCTTTGCAAGTTATCGAAATACATGTGAAGTCCGTCAACACGCACTAGGCCAGTGCGGTAGACTCTCATTGAATGAAGGGAGGCCCGTGCCCAACAGTGGGACATTAAAAAGGGCTGAATACAATGTCCATCCCCAAGACACAAATTGTGTTGTCAGCAAATTATGTTGAGCGGTTTAGGTATTAAAATGCAAAAGACAGATTTCTTTTCATGGTTATTGGTAAGATTCTAAAGAATATAATATGACATCAGTTATACCAAATACAGAAGAGTACACACAGCCTCCACTCGGCCATTGCAAATATCAACAAATATTTCTTAATAACGTGTGTAAACTGAGTTACAACGTAAAGGTTATTTTCGAAGCTGTTAAAGATCAAAGCCGCGCTTCTATTTTCAGAATCCTTTGGTAATTAATTTTTTGTTGTCCCCCGCCTTTGTGGCTACGAGTGGATGAAATTAACATTCTATACATACTCTATGAAATTGTGTTGAATTTTTTTTAATATTAAGGAATTATGATTACAAAAGAATATTGTAGTTCTATGATAAGGTACTAGGCCTCTGTTATGGATACTTGATAGGTGTTACACTATACATATAGCTTTAAATAAACAACATCCATGAATTGAGTTTAAACATTCATGCTCGTTACACGAATGAGCCCCTAGCGGAACTCGAACACGCGACTACTGACAAAAAAAGTAGAGTCTCTAGAAACTAAGCTAAACTTTTCGTCAATACAAAAGAAGTTTGATAATACAGTTTTAGGGTTTCTTAATTCATTAAGTATTAACAGCAAATTATGATATGTATATTTATTTAAAAAGTATACGATAATGACTAATCAGACCCAAGTTTAAGTTCCTATCTCCTGAGATTTTATTACTAGAACAACAGTAAATTGCCAAATGAACAATAAAACATTGATGAACGAAAAACCCCGACTCTAGGTCGCTTATCCTTTGTCCCGCCTCATCAATACCCAACTGGTTTCTCAACCAGTTACGTCATATTATTCCCAGCATCAAAGTCCCCGGCGTTTTATAAAAAGCCGGCGCAAATGACTGGAGACAAAGGCAAGGTCACCGGCTTTTTTAGAAACTGGCGATTGTGGAGGACGGACCTTATTTGCTTGTTTTTTACCAATTGAACAGTTTGTTCAGATCTGCCCTTTGATTAGATGTAATGATTCCCTGATTGCCATGAAGGGATCGACTTTTTGTCGCTTTGTAATCGCATACGGCGAGCAATTCGTTAGTGGGTTTTGTTTTTTTTTATTTTACTCGTTTGAAAATCTAAAAAGGATATGCTGAACTGCTTTGAATTTGAATAAACATTTTTTTATGTATTAAAGACGGTTATGGCGCTGTAAAATACATACATCCCACATGCACTGTTAACTATATAACGAAACAGATTATCTTTATTAACCGTACGGACGTTTTTTCCTAAGAAGAAACTTGCAATTGTCCAGAAAGACGATTAGAAAATCTTATTATTATATCTCAACAACTATATTAATATTCAAACTTCTATTTTCATTAATTTGCAAAGTATTCAAAACGTTAAAGCACAAAGCATCAATTAGCCATTTTTCATTTTCATTGAGAATTCGTCATCCTTTGTCGCAATTTGCCAGTAACCGTCTAACAAAAAGCTTCGGTTCACAGAATACGCCCGAAGGTAATTATGTTTTGGTCGAAATTTTCTGTTGTTAATACTACTTGGTGTTTAAAGTGTAAAGAAAAAATATTTTGGAGATATGTATTGATGGTCCGTGTATGGTTGATAAAAAACGGAACGTGAAATTATTCGTCTAAGTTATTTTAGCGTTTTATTTTGTGTATTTTAATCTTTATTATATACAAATAGTCCTAAATATTGTGTTTTTATAAAGTTTTATCAAAAAAAAAAATGAATAGGCATTCCTAAGTGCAGCTATTCGATATCCCGGATTAAGAATACAAACTACTTTACTCTATCCTTTTAGACGACGGTAGAGTGGCTCTGAACTGAAGCATTCTGCGTTTTTTCTCGAAACGTTTCGTTTTACCAACAATAGTGAGCAAACACGCTTGTTTGCCTTCGAAAAAGGTTTAGTATGTCGGCACCACTTAAGATATTTTCGTTAAAAGATCTTTTAAGTTGCAGTCACACTAATGTATACCTTTATTATAATGAAAAATATACTATAATTTATATTAATAAAAAAATGCAAAAATAAAATAAATTGAACATTAATAATATGGTTGTTCGTTAAAAAATGGTGAAAGTTTTTCAATTTTTAGAATTTTGTTCTTTACTCTTGTAAAGAAGTATCAATGGAGTGATTTGATTTATCCTTAAATTAACAATTAACATTATTCTATAATTAATAGGAGGCAGAATCTACATCAGAACGTCGCCTTAACTGACATTTACTCACGCGACTCGTTTTAGATGTTTTTGGATCACATACAAGGGTTTCTATTGATACAAATACCGACTAAACCACGTATTTTTCTAAAAATATACTTTATTTCTTGGTAATAGAGTCTTTCTTTACTTAATATGAGATTCAAGCACTTATTGCAGTTTGTTTAGTTTAGCTAATCCATTGAGCTAGAGATACCTGATTCCTGGTATTTAACTATTATTTATTTGCTTGGATAAACATGTGATATTTGAACTTGAGGCGGACTGGACTTGTGTTAAATGTAGTTTGATTTTTCAATTCATGAAATCACTTAATCTGTGTAAACATATGTACGTATTATATTACATTGGTTCATGACTATGCTTGTGTAACTTGTATTTTTTAACGTTGATTGATAAATTCTTTATTTTTAAATTAATTTTATTTCGTTGCAGATGACAGCGTTCGCGGATATCTTATCGAGCGAGTGCTCGATGTACGCGCGCTTCCTCCTGTGCTCGGCCTTCGCCCCGCTCTGCTCAGTGCAAGTATCGGGCTCCGTGAGCGCCTGCAGAGCCCTCTGCGAAAAGGTCGTGGATGACTGCAAGGACCAAATCAAATTATTACCCACAAGTATCAAGCTTGACTGTTCTGTTTTCCCTCTCCGTCCAAACAGATTGTGTATGCGACCATCGAACTCAAGTGAATTGGAACCAGAACCGATACCAATGCCGCGATGGCCGTTCCACGAACACGAGCTAAGAGACCACGGATGTCCCCCAGCACACACTCGGGCACCGACAGGGGAGTGCTGGCCTGCCTGCGGCCAGCACGCGAGGTATACCCAATCCGATAAGAAGACTGCTGAAATATGGATGATTACCCTCGCCTGGTTCTCACTATTGTCAACTTCATTTGCATTATTGACATTTTGTGCAGAGCCTTCTAGATACCGCTACCCAGAGAGACCAGTGGTTTGGATGGCATCATGCCACGCTGTAGTTGCACTGGCTCACGTGACACGAGGATGGCTCGGAGCCAAAGCTGTTTCATGCTCGGGAATCACTCTGGCAGTAGACGGGCTGGCATCCCCCACTTGCGTGGCCTTCTTCTCCTTAACATACTACTTCACGCTAGCAGCAGACGCGTGGTTCACAAACGCCTGTGTGTCGTGGTATTTGACAGCGGCGAGTGAATGGTCTACTGAAGCGTTGGAGAGAGCCGCCGCGTATTTGCACGCGGTTGCCTGGGGCTGGGCTGGTGCGTGGACGGCTGCAGCGTTAGCTCTTCGGAAAGTCACAGCAGACGAGCTAACTGGTACATGTGGAGTGTCAGACACTGCTGTTTCGGCTTTGATTGGAGTCCCGAGGGGCGCTTTGCTGATAACATCAATAGCCTTAGGCATTGGCGCGTGTCCTGGTATAATGAGAGTTCGCCGAGCGTTGGATTCGAGAGGTGCAAAAAGAGTGGGAAGATTGGCGGCGCGTGCAGCAGCAGGAGGGTTACTTTACCTGTTATTAGCTGCATTTGCGACTGGTACACGTGTGATTGAAGCTCGGAATAGAGAAGCACAGAGTAGTTTAGCGTTGTTAACGGCTTTGGAAGCTGGAAATATAGATAATACCGCAGGAACGAGCGGAGTGTCTATATGTTTGTGGTTGTCCTGTGGCATAGCGGCGGGTGCGTGGGCGTGGTCGAGGAAGTCAGCCGTTGTCTGGAAGAAGGCGCTTTGCCCCCCGCGGAAGGCCCCCTGCTGCGCCCCGCCATTGCTGAGACCACACCACCCGTACTACAAAAGACCGCTCCACGTCTCTAGAGTATAAAGAATAGACTGTTTGAAATGCATCTGAAGTGTTATCGTCTCAAAGACTTTTAGTGTAACGTTAAATGCCTACTTGCCTTCTGTGAAGGCGCTCTCGATATTTGTACAAAACGTGTAAATAGTGTATATTTTCTTTATATTATACTGTTGATTTTATATAAAAATGTATTTTCATTTACACCTACTTTCATAAAACATATGCATACATATTATAATAAAACATATTCGAATCTGTACATTAAATATTTTTTGGAAAATGTGATTTAAAGTCATTATTATCAATACAGAGGACTCATCTAGTATTAAGAATTTTTGTCTGTCTGTCTGTCTGTGACCGCATCACGAGAAAACCACTAGATCGATTTAGATTAAATTTGGAATAATGATAACTGCTTATCCATATCATAATATAGGACCTTGGAAAAATCTTACTTTTGATAATTCTAAACTGTTTAAGAGTACTTATGGACAAGGTATTATTAAAAGAGAAAAATAAAAGATTTTCATATACTAATTGATAAACACATTTTATTAATAAACATCTAAATATTACACAGATAATATATACTCTCTATACAAAGTGAACTATTTAATTACATAATTTACACTTCCATTCACCTTAAGACCCTGGTAATAATTTATCTGTTGGAAAATAAATACTATACAAAAACAAAAAAAAAGTTTTATTGAATCGATTAACATTAAAATTGGAATGTTGATAGAAAAAAATAAAAAAAAGAACAAAATTACAACCTAAATAGTTTATAAGCAATTCATCAAATAGTTTTAATAAGCATAGAAAGAAAAGCATTTTTTATTATGGTAAAATAAATAAATAGAGTTAGTTACAGTCAAACCCTTTTTACATCGCCGTAGTCGGTTAAACAGAAAATTAATAAGGACTTTTGGCTATATCTTTGCTTCTTCCTAACTTGTCATATTTGATGAAATGTTCTGAAACACATATACATGCACGTTTTAAAAACATAGAACTAAATAATAAAGTCAAAATTTTTAAACGCATTAATTAAAATGAAAATATAAAATTCAAAAATATATATTGAATAAAGTTAAAAAATATATATATTTTAAATATATGGTTTCAATTTACAATGTTTTTTTTACGAACTACATTAAATAAATGAAATTGAACACCAAACTTCATCCAAAAACCTAAAGGACCACCTTGTATATTTATAAATAGCTAATTTCATTTAATTATTTACTATAAAACAAAAATTAGGCCAACAGTATAAAATTAACCGACTTCAAAAAAGGAGGAGGTTTATGTTCCAATGTATGTATATTTTTTTACAGATAATATTTTCTACTTAAACGTCAAAACATTTGAGAGAGAATACAGATACTAATAAAACTTTTCAATATCGCAAAATTACATCACATTTAGCAATAAATAATTTAATCACGACCTTTGTTTTATCATACAGAATATTAAAATGTGGGCGATATTTTACAAAAAACCTTACAATAAAGTACTTTCGTGCCATTTTTAATTATTTTTAAATCATACTTTTAATTTGACCAGACACTGTCTGTAATATGGAGACCTCTAAAACTAGTGTCTCCTGCGACCATGATTGCTGTA
Organism: Boloria euphrosyne; assembly: GCA_951802675.2. NCBI lineage: Eukaryota > Metazoa > Arthropoda > Insecta > Lepidoptera > Nymphalidae > Boloria > Boloria euphrosyne. The sequence continues at coordinate 11,060,108 of OX637885.1, forward strand.
AAGCATTCGAAACGTCGGGAACCGCAATCAAAATAAATTCGTAACCAAATCCGAAAAGATAATAACTTCTAACAAAACGAGTTGAGTTGAGCTAAAAAAAATTATATTAATTAGAAGACATTCTGTTTTTTTTTCAAATAAATGTAAACATCTGAGATTTATATCAGTAAACATAAATGAAATTAAGGTGTCGGTTTTCTATTTCAAATTAACACCTTTTCACTCAATGCATATGAAAGTATTATACAGTACTTGCATCAAAAAATCTTTTTTTTTTTAATTTTTGTCTGTGTGTTTGTTCCGGCTAATCTCAGAAACGGCTGCATGAATTTTGACGGGACTTTCACTGGCAGACAACTAATGTTATACGGAGTAACCAAGTTTACTTTTATTTTATTACAAAATTATGAAAACCGTTATGCTATGGTTTGCTAGTAATGATATAAATAAGTATATTAAATAAGGGTTTCCATGGAAACCTGTCCACTCAACACTAAAACGCAAGATACATAATCTCGCGAAGATTCCGCGAAGCGCGAGTGTCGACGCACGCGTCACGTTATCAGTCATAGGCCATCGAATTTATCTAGATTTTAACACGGATGTTGAGAACTGGAATATATTTTATAAAGTTTAACAAGATTTTTGTAAAATAACGCTTGCTTTTTTCTTTATGTTCCAGTTTTTATTATCATTCTTTTTAAATATACCCTTCTTGTCATAAATTAAGAACATATATAAAAAATATAATGTTTTAATATGAAATATCGACTAATTTTAAAGGAAAATTCGAAAATAGGTATATCGACGTAAACTTGGTGATGTAACGTACAAACAGTCAACAGATATACATGTAAATTATATATAGAACAAAGGTCGTAATTAAATTAATTTTGTTTCCCAAATAACAATACTATATGTAAATTTGTTTAATGTCGACTAAGGATGAATCCATCTACTATAAAGCAGTCAGCTTCAATGAAATAAGTATCGAATTCATCACAAAATATTTGCAGTAATATCTAGTATCGCATTTTTTTCTAATTCAAAGTTTTGTACAAAAAGAACTCTACTTAAAAATTCTCATAAAAATTAGTCAATTGTTTAAAAAAATAATATTTCATATACATTATAACCAGGTTCCTATGTACGCATCAAAATTTTGCTATCCCTCTTGCGTAGACAATAGCGTATCAAAATCCGACACGCCCTTCTCATTGACGGATCCGAAATAACTAGAAAAATTGAATATGCTGGAATCTCTTACATTATCTGTTGATCCAAACTGAGCCTTATTCTTACTGTGCATTGGTGTCACATTCGCACTTAACGATTTTTGCGATAGAAGCCGAGTTTCTGGGCGCATTTCTTTTTGTTCCTCCGGGTCGTATAAAGTGGCATCTTTTTCAGATATCTCCTTGATTTCGTTGTAGGGATTTGTTATGTACTCGTTGTAGAGGTCCGTTTGATGTTCTTTCACGTCAGGATTGGGGCTGGTCTCGTTGGTCTCATTGGTCTTATTGGTCTCGTTGGTCCCGTTGGCCTCGTTGGTCTTGTTGGTCACGTTGGCCTCGTTGTTCTTCTCCCGGTACAGGGTCGGTGGCTGAGTCTGTATGGATATGCCGATCGGTGTTGAGATCATCTGCAACCAATTATAATGTTATGTTGTATTCAATTATAATGTAATATACATTAAAACGAAAGTTAAATGGTTTAATAAGTTTGATGACGACTCGTTTGGCTCAGTGGGTAGCGACCCTACTTTCTGCGCCAACGGTCGCGGGTTCGAGTTCCGCTGGGGGCATTCATTTGCTAATCACGAATGTTTGTACTCCAGTCATGGGTGTTTATATTTATAATATGTATGTATTTAAAATTTATATATGTAGTATATCAACTATCTGGTATCCGCAACACAAGCACGTTACGTAGCTTACTGCGGAACTAGATGGCGCTGTTGTAATAATGTCCCAACATATTTATTTATATTTATTAAGTTTCCAATTGTCTGCGATGTGAGTTTTTATGTATGGTGTATTAGAAGAAAGGCATAGTGAATATACAAAAGTAACCTAAAAAATAAAGAGTAAGATAGAAAGGATTGGGATATCTATATAACATAAAAAATGAAAAAAAAAAGTGTGAAAATTGGGCGTATAGTAATAGCTTTCGTATGTACGTAACTGTAGAGTACATTATGATAATAAAATAAAAAAATATACTATATTATCTCCTTTCATGACATAAGAAGAAGAGATCGACCAACTTATTAGTTTTACACGTAATATAATTCGTGATTATACATATAATATGTACATTGAAATAAACCCAATCATTAAAGCTGATTCGTCAATATTATAAGTTCGCACAACTCACAAGTTACCAAAAAACCTTTCCTTTATCTCCTTTATCGACGTCAACAATGCGTTACTCTACTGCTTTTATTCACTTTTCGGTTAAAACATACCTCATTCAAAGGCTTCAATAACACAGAAGACGTGAGGCCGGTCTGGTCGTACAAGGAGTTGCGTATGGGCACCATGCCGCTCACCGGCTGCGACACTTTACCCACGGGGGTCGCACTAACTGCTATGGGGGTCACTATGGGGGGTTGGCTCATATTGGGACCCACTAGTATATTTGGGGATTGGACGGGCCTTTGTATTGGTGGGGATTGTTGGGATTGTTGAATGTGTATTGGTTGGTGGGTTTGTTGTTGTGTTTGTATTTGTATTGGCTGTTTGGTATTTGGTAATTGATTGGGAACGCTCGTACTGTTGACTGGCATGATGGGGATGAGGGGGATGTTTGGTACTTGGGTTGGTAGAGACTGCGATGTTGGCTTCATATTGTCGTTTGCTGAAACAAATTATAACGTTAATATTTCATGAAGATTCACATTTTTGTCATATGTTGTGAATTAAATAAATATTATTTAAAGTACCTTCAGGGAATAATTCTTCTTTTAAGTTGGGTAAAAATTCATTGATAATATCCCAAGTAATATACCACAGCTCGTTGTAGCCATCGCCGTTACTGAATATCTGGAAATTTTATTTAAAGTTTTTTAGTCTGTTGTACATTTCGATCAAAATGGTTAATTTTATTTATGGCATGTAGATAAAAGAACATTTCTAAGTATTATATTAAGTTAAATAATTTAAAGTGAACGTAAATGAGATATAGCGTAAAGTGAAATTTGCAAACTAAACTATGTTAAAGGGGTGAATACAAAATAAATGAAATTAAACAATTTTTGTTTAAATGAAAATTAATTTATAAGAAATAAAACCCTTTACAAAATAGTAGTGCTATTGTTATCATTATAATTTGGAACTTTTCGCTGCTTTGCGTCATTTTTCATGTGTTGAATATTACAAATATACGTTAGCAATAATAACGAAATTCGCGCGGAATAGTGGAAGAATGCTAGACGCATTCCCTTTGCTGGATCATAAATGGCAATACCGATTATTTCAGCAAAAAAGCAAGCCCTAACAAATCCACTTGTCATCAGTAGTTAATAAGTATTATGTCTCTTAAGACTTGACCAACTATCTCCTTTGATGATATCTATAGCACGCATACACAGTGCACGCATGCGTGGGATTATGTCTCTTAAGACTTGACCAACTTGTCTCTTTGGACGGAGGATATCTTTAGCAACGTGTGTACGCGTGCATGCATGCGTGGGTGCGTGCGTGCGTGCGTGCGTGCGTGCGTGCGTACCTTGACGGAGTGCATGACGAGCAGCATGTTCTTGAGCGACTCGCGCGCGGCCTCCTGCAGCGGCTCGGCGGGCGCGGCCAGCAGCGCGCGCTGCACGCGCACCACGGCGCACCACAGCGCCGCGAACGACGCGCGCGCGCTCAGCGCCGACAGGTGCTGCAGGAACACCTGCGCACGGGGAATTATGCAAATATTGGGCATAATTACGTTTTAAGAGCTCATGCTAATTAGTGGGGAAATTTAATTATTTTATTTTATATATAATACTTAATAGATTACAAAAATAAGATAAATTGGAGTGACCGCTGTTTGAAAAACTTTACGTAAAGCAAAATTCTCTAACGGTAAAGTACATTAAAATCCCAAATTACAGATATTTTCGTGGTGAAATTGAGTTAAGTACACAGATAGCTCAGATTATATAATAAGAGACTGATAGATCCAAAATTGCTTGTTTTATATATGCTAAAAATATCTAAGCTATCCAACGATTTTTTTGAATGCCAAAGACACTGTCAACAAAGACACCAACCCACATTTCGTTATGAAAATCGATCATATCTCAAAACAGTCATTCTGTGGATTGGTTCTGGTCTGCATAACTATGTCCAATTTTAGTACCTCATATTTCATGATGAATTTAAATATTATAAGGCAACCTGCGTATCTGGAAAAACTTAGTAAGTTTACGAAAGATATAATCACTCCTCAGTTCAGGAAAATATCGTGAGGAAACCTGTATGTCTGAGAGAACCTAGCAATTTTTCAAAAGACATGTGTGTTCATCAACCTGCACTTAGCCAGCGTGGTGGACTATGGCTTGATTCCTTTCGTATTAAAGGGAGATTAATGCAGATTTATTATATTTAGCAGACAAAAGATTTGTGACTAGACGTCAAAAGGGCTGATTTCAATAAAAATATGGAAAGTGAGATCGAACTCGCGCGCGAAGGTTTCCGTACCATTAGATCTATAAAAACGGCAAAATAATCATATCTTTTGCTATCATATCACCTTCCTCAAATATTTGTTTTATTCAAATTAAATATTTTTTTTAAAGTGAATATATTATAACTAAATATGCGCTGGGTCATTCACGTTTCATGAAATATAGCCTGGTAACAGACGGACAGCGGAATCTTAGTAATGAGTTCCCGTTTGACCGTTTGTATACGGAGCCCTAAAGAGAAAAGAGTAGAGGTAGCCGACCTTGCACATGACGGTGTCGGCGCGCGCGGCGGCGTCGGCGCGGCGCGGCGGCGCGGCCAGCAGCGGCAGCAGCACGTGGTGGAAGCACGCCTCCCAGCCCGCGCCGCCCAGCGCCGCCAGCGCCGGCGCCAGCAGCGCGCGCTGCAGGTACGCGATCGCGCTGTTCGCCACCTGACACGCACACACACACACCGGCCGGCACTCACATAAATATATTGTTATTAGTTCAAATAAGAAAAGTATTTATTTTATTTTAATTCAAACGCCTACTCTTAACATTTCATACTCGGAATTTAAAACGTAATAATAATCATTTATTTATCCGATTATCAAACAGATTATAGACAGAACTATACATCTTTATGCACTGAAATATAATGTTTACAGTATATTTATTACAATTGAATGATAAATAAAAAATATTTAAAATAATCATTTGAAATTGACGACACGTTTGGCTCAATTAATGCACCCGCGGTCGTGGGTTCGAGTCCCGCTGGGGGCAGTCATTTGTTGAGCACGAATTTTTGTACTACAGTCATTGGTGTTAATACTAATAATATGTATGAATATAAAATTTATACGTGTAGTGTATCAACTATCTGGTATCCGTAACACAAGCACGTAACTAGATGGCGCTGTTGTAATAATGTCCCAACATATTTATTTAAATAATATTATGCTATTCCTCATTCAAAGAAAACAGAACTACCTAATGCTTATAAATACAAAATTATATAATATTATTTTAAATATTCATATTTTCTTTTAAAATGAAATAAAAATACACTTTAATGAAATAGAATTTACTAAAACTTTTAAATCATCAATTTAAACATTTAACGAGTTAAATATATAAGCATTACCTCTTTCCGCCTGTCTGTGCAAAACTCCGCGATGCCTTGTAAGAGCGGCTTCCAAGCCACCTCCCACAAGTCATATTCTTCCGCTGAAATCAACATAAATTAAAAATAGCAGCACTACACAGATATAAAGAAAATCATTTATTCGTACTCTAATATATACTTGCAAGTGTTTTTTTATTGGGAAATGCATTAACGCATACCACCTGTAGAACACAGGTGGTTATGTGAGACTCAGCGGCAAGTCAGTACTACCCACTAAAACCCAAGCACTCAGCGACGTACCAGACAGTACCAGGAGTAACCCGCATGACACACCGCCCACCGAAGTGGGCCCTCTTTCGTGTTTCTTGGCTTCGCGCCTGGCCGGTTTGCTGGACGCTATTGAGCAAAAACCCCCCACCACCCCTCCCTCCTATTGGGGGGGGGGATACTTACATATGTGCGTAATATAATTAAGTCGAAAACGTTGAACGTATGAATCTCTGATTTAAAAATTATAAAAGTTAAATAAATCCATCAAATCACCTTGCCCCTGATCAGCTTCGTCTCTCCACCATTTGAATATCTGCGCAGTGCGACTGTGTAGAGTGTGCATTAAGTCCAACAGCTGAAATAAACATGTTATTTTCATTTTCAAACATTACTTATTTTGTAAGAATATCTGTTGGCATTCATACTATACTATAGCAAAGCTAGCAAAAAGTGCAGTATATTTTAATTTTTTTCCGTAAATATTTATTTATAGTATAAAACATTAGAACAATAGTTTTGTTTCAAGCAATATAAAATTTAATAAATATAAAACAAATCATAGAAACGAAGTTCCTTTGCTGTCTGCCCTTGGCTTATAACTTAAGTCATAATTAGTCACAAATACTAGGTATCATAAACATTAAGAACACACACACACACAACAGTACATATAAAAGCTCATTGAAGAAAGGAGAATTAACTGCCTCGGTGGTGTAATGGCTAGCATGTACGTTAGGTTCGAGTCCCGGGTCGGGCCAAGTTTAATTATTGAGTGTTTCTGTTTAGTTTCAGTTATGGCCCAGAGATGGGAAGTTGGCGGTGTGTCACCCCCGTGCCGAAGCAGAACACTTGTCTCGTGTGTCACACTCACTGGTCGTGTCTCGTTGAGAGTGACAGACAGTGCACTTGAGTCTGCGCGTACACTCGTGCACTATAATATCTCCTGCGCAGTTGGCTAGTCACATTGAGATTGGCAGCCATGGCCTAAGTCGGTCGGAGAACATTATTATCAAAGAAAGGCCTACATAGAGTGCACACGAATTTCTTATTAGATACATGTCTTCACACTTATGCTCGCCTGGTACATATGATGATGTTACACAGGACCGGGCTCTTACTATAAAATAGTATCGAAACGGTTGTAATTATCACTTTCCCGTCTAGCTTTTATTTGACAAAAGGCCGATTTTTCTTATAATAGGAACTTTGTTCACAATGTACATGTATTGATATTACAAATCTACTACAAGCAGAAGCAATTAGACTAATCTACAGTAAAGCAAAACTACGCATTTATGTGTGAAAATGTGTTTTAAATACTTAATTATTTATTATCGTTATGTAACATTCATACATCACTACAATATTATAAAACAAAGTCCTCCGCCGCGTCTGTCTGTCTGTTCGCGATAAACTCAAAAACTATTGCACCGATTTTCATTCTGCTTTCACCAATAGATAGAGCGGTTGTCGGGAAAGGTTTTAGTATACAATTTGTCAACTAGTGGAACCCATGGCATCCAAATCCAGGTACGAATCAGAGCGTAGCGAGGGCGAGTCGCTAGTATTATATAAATCAACGATGATTTTTTCTTTATTTGGACAAAACAATGACTTTTTTTGTTCACCAATAGAAAGAGACTATCTAGGAAGATTCTAGATCTAGGACTTGTATTCAGCCCTTTTTGACGTCCCACTGCTGGGCAAGTTTTCAATGTTAAGGGGGATCAGGCCATAGTCCACCGCGCAGGCCAAGTTCGGGTTGAAGGACTTCACATGTCTTTCGAAAACTTGCTAAGTTCTCTTAGATGTGCAAGTTTCCTCAGTATTTTCCTCCACCGTAAGACAAGTGGTAATATTAATGGTGCGGGGCCCCGATTAGAACCCGCTTCAGTTGGTCTCTCAAGCAAGCGTGTCACCACAAAGCTACCACTACCTCAAGAATAATTTACTAGGTAATTGATTTTATGAAATAAAACATATTTACGGAATACGTATCGAAGAAAAACCATCTCTTCAGGGCGAACTCAAGAAAATTGAGGGTAAAATAGATTTGCAGCACTGCTTACGAGTGAGTGAATGTAAGAGTTGGTGAGTGAGTGAGTGAGTGAGTGAGTGAGTGAGTGAGTGAGTGAGTGAGTGAGCGAGCAAGCCGGATATACAATGCCAAGCGGTACCTGAATGCTGACCATGTGGTAGTGGTCCAGCGAGTCCAGCTCCTCGTCGCTCGAGTCGCTGCGGCGGCGACGGCCGCGGTCGTCGCCTTTCCTACTTGATTTGCCTGGAATTTAGTAATTATTTTAAAAAACAAATAACTTACTATATTTTTAATACTTTGCTATAACCGTGGACACGAGAAAGTCAGTTTAAATATATTTGAAAAAACAAATAATTCGCTTTAATCAAAATATAAGGACTGGATAAAAGAATGACCATCAAGGGGATTAAGATACCATTTATTCGTAGAGTAGGAACTAGCGTTCGTGCGTGCGTGTGTGCGTGCGTGCGTGTGTGTGTGTGTGTGTGTGCGTCCGTGCATACGTGTGTATGTGAGTGTGTTTAAATTTTTTACGTAAATCGCCGCATAAGCATCGCCCTACAAATCTCGCGTAGCCATGACCTGACGACACCGCCGGCCGCAGGTGCAAGCGAAGCAGATGAAAAATGAATTATAAAAAGGCATTACTGGTTCGCTTCCGCACTCATTGATCTAATTTTGATTGATAGTCACTTAGGTAGACTATAGTAGTTACTAAGGACTTTTAGTTAATAAATGAATTCTAATTAAATTTGAATTTCTTCGCATCCCTTGGCTGCCCTAAACGTAACTTGTGTGCGTGTGTTGTTACCACTATGGTGAACATTTTTTTTAATTCTTCTATTTATACAATATTACATTATAAATATAATTGTAACTTAAATTATAAATAACTAAATAATTTATAAAGTTAACATAACAAAGTGGTACCCTGGTGCAGCGTGGCGCGCGCGAGCAGGCGCACGCAGCGCACGGCGGCGCGGCAGTTGTGCGGCGTGACGTGCGCCACGTCGCGCACCACCAGCGCCAGCGCCTCCGCGCAGCGCGCCAGCGCGCCCGCGCGGTGCGCGCGCAGCGCCACGCCCGCCGGCTCCTGCTGCACCGTCTCCGTGCACGACCACGCCGGGCTGCGCACCTGCGACATATCTATCATGATTACCACTTGTCTTACGGTGAAGGAAAACATCGTGAGGAAACCTGCATGTCTGAGAAAACTTAGCAAGTTTTCGAAAGACTACATACTAATACAACAAAAACTGTTCATTTTACTATGTAACACAAAAGGAAATGATCAAGATAAAAACAAATCTATCTTGTAAGTAAAGTTCTTGAAATAGTTTCCAAGTTTAGAGAAAATTAATTCATTTTTGATTTTGAATGCAGATCTTATATTTCACATGCTCACCAGTATCCATCCTTGCGACTGAGGAGAATTCGAAAGCTCACTTTCTGAAGACATGCTAGTCGGCTGTTTCTCTTCATCTTCAGAACCTTCTGACGGACTTGAGCCTAATGTAAAAAAGTCGAATCACATTATTTAATTATGCCACTATGGGTGCTTTGCAACCATTTTTCTAGGTAATGTTCTAAATCCGATCCAAACCATCTAGCCATTTCATATAAGTAGTCTTATAATACAACAATAGTTGAGTAAATAAACAATTTTCTAATTCATCTGATTTTAGGACAAACTTCATATAACTTTTAAAAGTCATGTGAAGTTTGCCAACCTGAACTTGGTGTTGGGCTATGCCAAACTACCGTAAAAGACTTTGGAATGATCCCCCTCATTCTGAAGGGAAGCCCGTGCTCATTAGTGCGACGTTACAACGAGCTGAATTATTCATACTCATACAAAAGTGCGTGCGTACAAAATACACATATCAGAAGTGAAACTTCTTTGTTCATAAATTTAACTCACTGTATAAATACTAATGATATTGTAATTTCACTTCAAAAAGAATTCCTCACTTCAACCAGCATGAGCAGCCACGTCATAAGTTAGGCTGTACATTGTAATACTTTTGCTACACATAACGTCACATTAAAAGTCCCCGACTTGCGGTGGGCGAGATCCCCGACCTCCGCATCTTGACCGTCTGAGGGGTGGTGGCGCTAACTCTTCCCCGTCTCTGAGTGCCTGGTACTTCATATTTTATACTAATCTAGAAAGCTTTAGATTTCCGAGACTTAAAACCCAGGTTGCGTTAAACGTTTAACGCAACCTTGTTGGAAGTCTTATAAGAAGTTTCACTTCAAAAGACATAAATGAATAGAATAATAATAAACAAAGTACATGTGAGCTGCGAGGCGCGCGCGGGCGGCGGGCGGCGCGGCCAGGCGCCGGCGCCGGCGGCCGCCAGCAGCGACAGCAGCACGGCCCACTCCTGCGCGCTGTGCACGTTCTGCGCGGATGTCTTCACCAGCTCGTACAGCCCGCACGAGATCTAGCGCACACACACACACACACTGAGCAACTGCCTCTGTGCTATAGTGACTGTACGTCCAGAGGTTATAAGTTCGAGTCCTGAGTTGTGCTTAGTTTTAATTTTTGAGTCGATTGGAATATGATAATGTATGTTAACATAATATGTATGGATACGTAATTATTTTGATAATTACTTTAAAATATTAATAAATTATAATAAAATTTATGAATATTCTGTGTGAGACATCTGATTGTTAAGTGTTAGTGAGCTATATAGAAAATAAAATTTAATTATGATAGATTTTAATAACAAGATGGTTTTTTCCAAAATGCTTTGTGATTTTTTTAAGTTTCAGTCAAAATTTATATAGGTTAATCCAAAAATTGATTAACTTAAAAATATCTTTATAATTCAGATGATGAGAAGTATCTAATATGAATTGTCAAATTAGTTCTGTGTAATTCTCGATTCGATTTTTGAATTAACATATACAAAATAATTAATTATATTGATTTAGATTGGTTAGTAATTATTTATTGTTATTTTTTGACTTCAAATTAATTAACTATAAAAAAGCATTTACCATACTGTTAGATTAGCCGAAGTCGAAGAACAAATAAAATAAACTGTCAATGTATCTTTGACGACTCGTTTGGCTCAGTTGGTGACCCTACTTTCTGTCGCGGGTTCGAGTCCCGCTGGGGGCATTCATTTGCTAATCACGAACGTTTGTACTCTAGTTATGGGTGTTTTTATTTATAATATGTATGTATTTAAAATTTATATATGTAGTATATCAACTATCTGGTATCCGCAACACAAGCATGTTAAGTAGCTTACTGTGAAACTAGATGGCGCTGTTGTAATAATGTCCTAACATATTTATTTATTTATCTTTGATAAGTTATCCATAAATAAATAAATCAATGATTGAATGACTGAATGACTAAAATAAATGAATGATTAAATAACTGAATGAGTGAACGAATGTGCACTGACCACATCGGCCTGCTGGTAGAAGAGGCGGTAGGGCAGGCGGTAGAGCAGCGTGAGGTGCGCCAGCAGCGCGGGCGCGGCGGCCTCGCAGCGCATGAGGCGCGCGGCCAGGCGCAGCAGCGCGGTGAGCGCGCGCGTGAGGGTCGCGGGCGCGCGCGCCGCCCAGCGCACCGCGCGCTCCGTGTGCGGGCCCGCCTGCGCCCACACCGACATTGCGCGGTCGCTGCCATACACATTACACTACGTATGAGATGCTACTTATAACATACATCATTTTTTTAGTGGTAGTGCCATGCTTGTTACCTTCGGGTAGCAGCCGAATGGGCCGGCACGCCTCGTATAGTACCACTCTCTCACAGGAGACCGGCGTGAAGTGGCAGCTATGCTGTCGCGTTTCGTCCGGTAAGTCAGAGTCCGGGAGGCCCACTCCCCATCCCTACTCCCTCCCTCCCTTTCCTGAAAGGCCGGCAACGCATCTGCAAACCCTGTGGTGTTGCAGATGTCCATGGGCGGCGGTGATCACTTACCATCAGGTGAGCCTCCTGCCCGTTTGCCCCCTTTGTCCCATAAAAAAAAAACCTACGTTGGCACCTATTTAATCATTAAAGCTAATTATTCATGTCAATATCTATGCTAACAGCTAAAACGTATCAAAGAATGAACCCGACTAAAGGGAAGATGAGTCACTAATATATATTATAAGCTTGTGATTTGTTTATTTTATAAAAAAATATTATATTTTTTCCTAGTACTACGTATGTCATGATACATACCGATTCTGAATAAGTGTTTGCACTAGCAATTCCAAGAAGAAAATAGTGATGTCCTCTAATTGTGGATTCATCTGAAGACTCTCCGCGTCCGGGGGAGCCCCCGCCGCCACCATGGCGCGAATTAATTCCTAAAACACGAGTATTTTTTATAATATACATCTAATATATTTAATTAATAATTTATTCAATGCCTAATTATTTACAATATGAATGTATGCTTATAAGTTAGTTCCATTTTCACATAGTGAACTAGTAAAAAATTGTCATATTTTCTTCTAAAACTACAATTTATAAATATGTATTATTATTCGCAATTTCAAAGTCCTCTCATGATCGATTACAATATTTTGCGTAAAATTATTTAAAAGTTAATTACAAAAATGACTTTCATTATTATCTATACATATAATAAAAGTAACTTAGTCGAACTCGACTCTAAGCCAAATCTGTAATTTTTTGAATTTTTGTAACTACATCACGAGAACATCAGTGGACAGATTGTGATAACATTTAGTATGTCAATGGCTGGTAAAATCTGTAAATTAAAAAAAAAACATTTAAATCGTCTCACAATTGGAGAAGATATCGCGTAACAACTATCAAAAGTAAATATCAAATAGTACTTGTAAGCTCTCCAGCTGCAGGAACTTGGTCTCTGTGATGAGCAGTCCGGGGAAGTTGCACTGCGCCACGCACTCGGTGGCCGCGTCTATCAACGCCTTCTCATGGGGCGTTGGCGCTCGAATTGCTGTCAAAATGGTTTTCCACATAAATAAAATATAAGCACAGTCCACTTGTATAGATCGCAGGATTCGCACTTTTGTTATTTTCATGTGCGAATCATTTCTAAGATCGTTACCACTTGTGTTAAGGAGAAGTAAACATCGTGAGGAAATGTTATATCTGAGAGAACCTAGCAAGTTTTCAAAATACATGAGAAATCGCCAACTAGTAATAATAATAACTTTCAATCATCTTTGTTCTCTATTACAGACGTGGAACATCCATATTCATACGTTTCCGTTAAAATCGCCCAACTACATGTGATATAGTTAATATAAATCTGCATGTGTTATCTATGCAAATGCATCTACATATAAAAATGTTAGAAATATTAGTTAAATTATATATAAAAAAATATTATAATACTATATTATACACTTACAGCTCTCCCCAAGTGCTATATAGGAGTATATGCTGGACAGCAGGCCGCTGTCGGAGCCACGCGCCGCCTCGCGGATCAGCGACACTTTGCCTCCAGGCGCCAAGTAATCTTCTGCTTCCACCAGGCACTACGGAAATAAATTAAGTTGAAATAATGCTGTCAGTTTAATTATAATTTAAACAGCAAATTAATTATAATTGTTTACAAATTCCAGTCCTGTGCAATGCCAACTAGCACTTGGCTACCGCGGTAGACTATAGTTTAAATTCTCGTTTTGCAGAGCCATGCCCGTTTCGAAGTAAAGGGACGTTAATAATAGATTACATGATACCTACTTTTTTTCTATTACATATACAAGTAAATATAATTAATAATGATGGGCTCCACATCCAAACATTCCCTTTCTCTTTTCAGTTCTCATGCTTTCTGGAATAAAAATTATGTTGTCCTTCCTAGGGTCTCAAGCTATCTCTCTACATGTAGAGAGATAGCTCTCTACATCAAATTTCATATCAATCGGTTCAGCGTGAGAAAGTAACAGCCAGACAAACTTTACTTTCGTATTTATAATAATAATACCATATAGTATGGAATATGGAGATGGGTGTATCTGTTAGTGTGTAGTTTGCTAGTGCCTGACCTTAGGCAACAGTCGTCCGATGTAGAGCGTGGTGAGAACCTCGAGCAGGTGTCGCCAGGCGTCGCGCAGCGCGTCGGCGTGGCGCGCCGCCACCGCGCACGCGCGCCGCAGCGCCAGCTGCGCCTTGCTCGACTGCCCCAGCGACACGCCTGCGCACGGGGATCACTTGTTTTGTTAGTATGGATACATCTCGATGTATGTATTTATATTTATAAAGAAGCAGGTAGAAGACGAATGAATTTTTTCTCTTCTTATAAAAATTATTCGGACTTGAAAAGAAAAATGATAATGATAATAAGATAATGTAATTTTGGGCATCTTGTAACTTAGGAAAAAATTAAATGGACAAATTATTATTTTTTATATTATATACTTAATATTCAATCTTCTCAGCAGAGAAGTCTTATAACCAATATACGATCTTCAGCTAAGCATTGGTGACGGAATGAGTTGAAAAGCTACAAAAGAATTTAATTATTTCTTATTAATTTTATTGAAAATTTTAAATTAGTAACTAAAATCCTAACCGATAGCGATATACGAGGAGTGTTGCGGCGTGAGCAGGCCCGTGAACTTGCACAGCGTGAGCAGCAGCGTGTCGACGGCGAGGGCGGCGGGCGCGGCGGGCGCGGCGGGCGCGGCGGGCGCCAGGCGCGCCGCCAGCGCCGCGCAGCGCTCCAGCCCCGCCAGCGCCTGCAGCGCCGCGCAGTCTCGCGCGTTGCCGCTGATCTCCTCCGCCGTGGGCGCCGGCGAGCGCTCGAACGCTGCCGACAGCGCTGCCACCTGCACGCATATACTTAGTAACTAAGATGCCTCGGTGGTGTAATGGCAAGCATGTACGGTCGTACATCCGGAGGTAGGACCTCGAGGTTTAAGTTCCGGGTCCAACCAAGTTTATTTATTGAGTCTTTCTGTTTAGTAAGCCTTAACAGTCCGGAGTTGGGAAATTGGCAGTGTGTCAACCTCGTGCCGAGGCAGAACTTAACATACTATGGAGTAAGCAATGTAGAAGTAGATAAACAAATTCAAATATGTGTCTGTGGTAGCAGGAACTTAGCCTTATAAATATAGTATAGAATGTGTAGAAAGAAATTCTAGGCACATATATAGGGTGGAGTGTATAGATGTACCAAGCGCCCACATCGAGGGTGAAGTGTGTAAAGATGTACCAGGAACCCACATCGAGGATGGTGTGTATAGATGTACCAGGCACCCACGTCAAGGGTAATGTGTGTATAGAGGTAACAGGCGCCCTCGTTGAGAATGGTGTGTGTATACTGTATAGATGTACCAGACGCACACGTCAAGGGTGAAGTGTGTATAGATAGAAGTACTAGGCGTACACGTCGAGGATTGGAGTATGTTAGAGGTACCAGGCGCCCAGATCAAGGGTCGAGTGTGTATAAAAGTACCAGGCGCACATGTACAGGGTGGAGTGTGTAAGGGTGTACCAGGCGCACATGTAGAGGGTGGAGTGTGTGCGTACCAGCGGCGGCGCGGCGGGCGGCAGCAGACGCGCGTGCAGCGCGTGCGGCAGCGGCGGCGCGACGCGGTAGGGCGCGCGGCGGCCGCGGCGCAGCAGCGCGCGCCACAGGTACGCGTCGCGCACAGGCCCCACGCGCTCCGCAGGCATCACCATCTCCTCGTTCCTATACCACAATACATGAAACAATATTTAGTAATTTAAAAAAAATGTGTGTTCTTGTGTTCAGTGACACGTAAAAAATTATTCTTCTTTGGTTTTTTTAAACATCAATTTTTGGTTTCTAATTTATTACAATTCTTTTCAGTTAACCCTTTGACTTGATATCAAATCATGAAATTGGAAAAAAAAACAACATTATCGCCACCTGTAGGAATCCACCATATTGGATTTACACTGACGTTATTTTGCTTAATATGTTTCACTCATCAAGCTCTTAATGCCCATATCATACGAGATACTGTGAAAATGATAAATCACCATGTTGTAATGGCTGCCATATTGGAATTGAAATTGTGCTATTGAGACTATCTGCGGCGGTACTGCAAAACGCTGGTAGCAATCGAGTTAATGGATTTGAAACCCCAGGTATCCCACTATAATCCCATCATGCCCAGCAGCGGGATATCAAAATAGGATGCACATTGCACAGTGTATACTCAATATCTCCTCACTTGATAGAATGATATATCGCCTCGAGCATAGACTGTTCGAAGTCACCAGAGCCGTTACATCCTCGTAAGTTCTTCACAAAGTCTTCAACATTCATGGGTGGGTTGAGTTTTTTGGCGTTATTATTGTGTTGGTCCACATTCAGCATTATTACTGCGTAAGCTAGACGAAATGCTGCGTCTGTATTCGCGAATGGCTCTCCATTTGTTGTCTGAAAGTAATTATATTATTATTATCTATTATCTATACAGATAAATTTGAAGTGTCTGTTCGTAATATCAACATAACAGATTGATACCAAATGTATATATATTCTTTATTGCACATTAAATTATGTAACATAAATTATACAGAGATCAATGTGAGTGTATATGTAATTATATACGGTACGTAGCATTTTTGTCTGTCTATTTGTTCTTTCTAATCTCTGAAACGGCTACACAGATTTTGACGGGATTATATTTACAGATCGCTGATTTTATAAAGAGGTAAGGTAAAAAAATCGTATCTACATACAAACCAAATATAAATAACAAGTAAACAATTGACGATTCTAAGAAAACAACCTACTAAAATAAATGTCATTTTACGATCTCAAATCGACACGGACATATTTTATGTTGTTTGTATAAATATCTACTACTATAGTAATAGTTATTTATATTGTCTCGTACTCACGCTATAGCCGTTACTAGGGCAGTCCGACGTAAGCCATCGACGAGAGCGGACGTGTCGCTTACGTATACTACGTGATCGCGAGCCAATAAATGTGTTATATATACAGTATAATATAGTACTCACATGCCACCGCTCAGCGAACTTCTCCATGACGAGCGAGATGAGCGGCGCCTCGCCGGGCAGGCGGAAGGCCTCGAGGTACAGGCGCAGCGCCTGGTCCAGGCGCAGGCCGGCGTAGTCGAAGCTGTCCGCGAACGCGCCCAGCACGCTCGCGCCGCCTCCGCTCGCCTCCTCGCGCGACGACCGCTTGCAGATGTACTCGCCTGAGTTACACTTCTTATAAATAAAAATTAATCGCCGGCTAAGCGCAAAACTCGAGAACGGCGACCAATCCGGCATTTATTATTTAATTAATTTAATTTATAAATGTAACCAACCATGACTGGAGTACAAACATCACAAAAATGAACGCCCCCAGGTGCTGGTGCAACATAGTAGCGTCACTACAAACGTGAAACGTGAACCAAAAGTGTCATCAAACTGTTACATGGTCCTTTTAGTATTATTTGGATATGCATATACTCATATCACTTGGATACATATAAGTTGTATATTTCTTAACGCAATATACTATCTACATTCTACATATACCATAAATAAATGCAAATTTGGATTGATGATGATTACTCAATTATATGACAGAAATGCACGTACAGTCCATTTAAACCTAGCGGAACTTTTCCAGTCTTAATAGAACGCCGTAGAACCTCAGTACCGCTTAAGAATTCCACATAACTGGCATGGCTGTCTGGCAAAGCAGACAATAACAACTAAACCTACAACTTTCTATAATCCAGTATACTATAAGACAGAGAAGTACACAATATATAAAAGTTGTAATTTAAAACCATAGAATTATTATTATTTTAAAATCTCACCAATCATTTTCTTATCCAAGTCAGGGTTTTCTCTGAGGAACAGAGCAACTTGGTGCGGGTCCAGCGGCGAGCTGAACACTCCATGCTCTAGCAAGTATTCAATACCACGCTCGGGTTTTTGGTTGAACAGTTCTGTGCCTTGGGTTACCCACTGCAAAAAATGATGTATGTTTATTAATAGTCTGAATACTATGTTAATAACACGAGAATTACATTAGCAATGCTGCCCGGAAAATTGGAAAAATCTAGAAGCTCTCACAAAACCATAATTTTAGTTTAAATCCAGCACAAAATGATACCTTTTTCATTTCCTTAACGTGGTCCAACTCAGCCTCCGAGGGCAGGTCGGTGGACGGGCGCGTCCTGCCGGCGCGGCCGCCGCCCACGTACTGGCTGATATCGTGCGTCACGTGGTCACTGACCACCGACGCGTCATCCAGCCCGCCCAGCTCCAGCGTCACGTGACGTGACTCCACCTCTCTATCTCTCTCTTCCACTACCTCTATCTCCCTCTGCATAGTGCCCATCTCTATCGCCTCTATGATCGTCAGTATCGCTTCCAGTGACACAGTGTGGATGTTGTAAGCAGTTGAGGAAACCACGTTTTTGGATAGCAATTTCGCGATCTCTTCGAATACGTCAGTGCAATATATATCACAGTCGTAGTTCAAGTATAATTCTGTACACAATCCAGGTATTCTGAACATTTGGGCTAGATTTTCTAGGGCGATGTGGTGAATTTCCTTTAGTTCGTAGACGGATTTGGTCGTGTCGGCTGATACTATTTCTATGATTTTCTTGAAAAACGCCTCCATTTGATACTTTAGGTGGACTCGGAGCGCTTCGAAGAGGAGGAACCATATTTGTAAATCTATAGCGAATATTGGTATTCTTTCCGTGTCAAGTAACTGAAAGTACAAAATTGATTACTTTAAATATTGTATTGATCATAAAATAAAATCTTATGGAATAGTTATATGAATATGAACAAGAAAATGAATGTACGGAAATATTATCCTATCGTTTTCTAGATATCGGGACATTATATATGAAAAATTAACATACAATGACTATATTTCGTTAAGATTTTTTATTATTGACATTTAACACATTGATATTTCTCTGGTTGCATTGACACTATTCCATTAGACTAAGTAAAGTGGGGAATTCCTAAAAACTTGATTTCCTTCCGCTAACACTGAGAACCGTTCCATACTACTAGATCGGGATATCTCCCGATCTAGTAGTATGGAAGCACATCTTCAGATACTCACACTCAACAGGTTCTTGCACAGCGGGTCCTTGACCAGGTAGAGCAGCGAGGGGCAGTTGGCGATGTGATCGGCGCCCACCTCCAGCGCCGTGGCCACCAGGCTCAGCCCTTGCTGCACCATGTCCGTGCTGTTCTGCTTGTCGTACGGGTTGCATAGGGAGATCAGGAATCTGGAATGTTCCATAGAGGAAATATAGCAAAAGCGAAGGTGGATGTTGTATTGAAATAATATTTGGACTGTATAAAAAATGAAGAAAAATAGTTAATATGTTTTTAACAAGATGGTGTTACCAGTTTTCTAAATCGCATTAATTTGGATGAGATTACTTTTTTTTTTGTATATTAAAAAGGTAAAATGACCAACATTAATTGGTTATTTTTATATCCAGTGGAGTCTTGGACATAATTATCCTACATATAGTTATACTTTAAATACTTAGTGTGTCATACTCCTGGTACTTTTCTGACACAGAGTTGACCATGGACAACCCTTTGGCTGTTTGATCTGCTTCCGTAGCTGCCGGACCATCACAGCGATACCCGATTGAGATGGAAGATCGTGCTTGGGTTTTAGTGGGCAGTATTGGCTGGTTTGTGGCTGGTGAGCTCCACATAACCACTTGTTTTCTACAGGTGGGATGCGCAAATGCATTTCCCAAGGATAAAAAAAGATACAGTGTAAATTCCATGTAACGTAACTCGATTTAACGACAAACTCCTTAAAGTGTTAAAATCACTCTGCTTTGGTTGGTTTAGCTTGTTTTCCATACATTGATACACTCTATTTAGCATTACACCCACTATCAATAACGACAAAAATTAAACAATAAATAGTACTTTCTAAGTTGCCAAAATTAGTGAAAACTCCGCTGTGCATTAAAGAAGCTCTGGAGGCAGCAAAATTATTGACAAAGTACTTTCTTTATCACTAACATGCCTCAATATCACAAGATATGAGTAAAATAAGTAAAAAATACATCAAAATTACTGGTGCAGCAAAAGATATCAGACGAAATTAACAAACTATACGCAATAGCGTTTTAATAAGAATTGTATGTAATTACTAACACTAGTATGAAATAAGCATTTTCTTTTTCAGATTTTCATTTTTGTACAAATTTTTCTTCTCTCTGTTTAACCACAACTCTCTATAACGTCAAAATATGCACGGTCCCTTGAGTGTCGTTATATAGAGTTTACACTGTATAGTGAAACTACTACTATACTTAAATTATACTTAAACTTACCTGAATAACTCTCTTACACAAACAAGTCCGTATGGCTGCAGATTAAGTGATTCTTCTTGAGGCGTGAATCTAATTCCTCTGTGATTCACGTATTCTTCTAACTTTTCTGCACTCTCCTTCTGATTCTCTTCTTGTGGTTGTGGCTCTTCTGTTTTAGCTTCTGAATTTTTTTATGAAAAAATAAATGGTATTGTGAAATGTATTCTAATATTTATGAATTCACTATTCACCTAGTTAAGTTAGCGATTAAACGCTCAACTTTTGTGCAAAGTCCTTCAATACAAGGGGGATAAGGCCATAGTCCACCACGCGCAGGTAGGTGAGCTAATCATGTCTTTCGAAACCTTAGCGCAACCGTAAGTCATCAATGCTATCACAAACGATTCTGACATAAAAATATCAGTGGCGAGATCGAGAATTTGAACCCTTTCCTCTATCCACTCTGTCTTCAGCCCTTTTAACGTCCCACTTCTGGGCACTAGCCTCCCTCAGTACGAGGGGGATCAGGCCATAGTCCACCGCGCTAGCCTAGTGCGTGTTGGTGAACTTCACATATCTTTCGAAAACTTGTTAAGTTTTCTCAGACATGCAGACATGCCTCACGATGTTTTCCTTCATCGTAAGATAAGTGGTATCATGATAGAAATGATTCGCACATGAAAATATCAGAGGTGCAAGACCCGGATTTGAACCCGCATCACTCGGTTAACCAAGCGAGCGCGGTACCACTGGGCTACCACTGCCTTATCCACTACCAATTTATATTTCAATTGAAATGTATCATTAGGCTCTACCTTCCGCCACCGGGTGATCTTCCTCCCTGTCCTCCCTGTCGTGTACGTCGGTAGGGGGTTCGGTGTCCGCGTTGCTCACGCACTTCTCCAGTATGTGCGCGATGGACGTGTTTTCGCTGGCGAGGTCCATCGACGAGTGCCGCGCGTGTTTCTTTGGACTTTTCACTTGATCCACTGGCTCTATTGTTATTTCAGATTCGTTTATCAAGTTCTTGTCTTGCCTGAGAACAAATCGATATTATATAGTCACTAATAATATGCTTGTTATTGGAAAAGAGGTATTTATCACAGTTTCATTTCATTTTGTAATATCAAAATATTTTTACGTTTAAATATGTAGTGAATAAACACATAAGATCTTTATTGATGCGGTTAAGACCAAATATAAATAAATAAAAAATAAAAAAAGGCTTGGTTAAATAAGAAAAATTAAATCGTTATATAACATATTCAACCCTTTTAAAAATTCATAGCTGAGCAAGAGCCACCCTTCAAACAAGAGGATCAGACCATAATCAACCACGGTGGCCAAATGCAGATTGACCGACTTCACGTCTTTCGAAAACTTTCTAGGTTGTCCTGAGGAAACCTCATGATGTTTTGCCTTCACCCTAAGACAAATGGTAATCATGTTAGAAATGATTCGCACATGAAAATTTCAGACGTGCGGGACCCGGAATTGAACCAGCTTCACTCGGTTATCCAATCGAGCGTTTCCACCACTACCTTTTACTAATATTATAATAAGATAATACTATTTATTACATGGTTGCTTGAATTGCATTCGGCTTGTCCGCGTCCACTTCACTGTCGACGGTCTGCTCGGTGATTGAGGACTTCCTCTCCAACGAGTTTGTATCTACAATGTCAATAAAAATACACTGGTGTTATAAACAAAAATAATTATACTTTCTTATTAAAAAATAGTGAATACGATGAAACTTTTAAATACATGTACGTATTTTATAGTGTAGAAGTGAAAGATAGAAGATGAAGGTCGCCAATTTCTTATTTCGGGAAAATTGAGTTCCATGTTTGTATAATATATTGAGTGTCAAGTGTCATGAACTGGACTGTAACAGTCATAAATATGGCTTTTTTAAACACATAACACAGACATCTATGTATAAAACATCGAAAATTCGAAAACGCAACAATATTTATTTAATTTAAATAACAATACCTAAATATATAATAATTCTATCAAGAAATTTATCAAAATTCTGACATATTTACAATAAACGCTGACGGCTATAGAATTATCTTCATCATGCCTAAAAACTAAACATTCAAAAAACCTTCTCATTAACAAGTAAAAATATCAAAAAATAAACTTAATAAAAAATAATCTTAGAGCTCAGTATAAATGTTATTATTATACTATACTAGCGACTCACCATCGCTTCGCTTGGGATCGTCCCTAGGTTAGGTTAGATCCAAAGGTCCTACCAAATTTTAAGTTTGTATCATAAAAAATGAAGGACTTTCATGCAAACTTGCGAGTCATTAGACCTCCTTAATCCGGCTCAGCAGATGTCTACTAACTCTAAACTACAACCCTACCAAATTTCATCTTTATACGTCAAGCAGTATTCAATATTTCGCTAGTGACCTATTCGCTTTTATCACTACATATTATAAAATATAATAATAATAATTAATAATTTTATTGCGCATGGTAGCTGAAGCGCCATGGTACATAACAAGCCATAGACTTCATACAGACTTACAGATCAAATTGGTAAAAAACGAAATAGCAGATTCTCTTAAAACATATAAAAAACGTATGCAAAATCACCCTAACCAACTTGCTAATAATCTAATGGGCAAACTCCCAAACAAAACTTTTGTTAGACTTAAGAGAAGAGCTCCACAGGACCTTGTGATATAATAATTTGGACGTGACCAAAACAAAACATACAGATTAATATATAGATGGGCATATCATTGGATATTGTTAACTAACTCCAGTTAAATGTCTTCAGACAGATCGCAGGACAAGAAAATATTCAAAAGAAAAAAATATATAAAATAAAGTCCTCCGCCGACTCAGTCTGTCTGTCTGTTCGCGATAAACTCAAAAACTACTGCACCGATTTTCATGCCGTTTTCTCCAATAGATAGAGTGGTTCTCGAGAAAGGTTTTAGTACGTAATTCTAACCTAATCAAATTACAAGTATAATATCTTTTCTGAGGGAGGCGCCGGTACAAAAGGGTAACCAACAGCCTTCCCTATACAAAAATAATGTGCTGGGTATGTCTTGATAACCATACCCCACACGCCCTTAGGGCGCATGTACCATCAAAGCGGTAAGCACCCTTTTTGCTAGACCTCGGGCTACGCCGACACCTTATACTTTATCTAGAACAAGTCGATAGCGCGATTCAGAAAACGTACAGCGCCATCTATTGAGCGGTGTACGAACTACGCGATTAATAAACTTTTGAGTTATTTACTAAACTTCTTTATTTATTAGTTATGTATAAAGTAATGTAAATTATTAAATAGTGAATAATTATGATTATGCAGAAATAAATATATTATTTGTATGTCAAACTTATTTTTAAATGTAAATTAAATATATTATTTTGTCTGTATGGGTGTATTATCTAGTTATTATGTTTTACAGAAAATATTTATTTTGATGACTTGTATATTTTATTAAAATTAAAAACGAGATGAACTTTCTGCTTGTATATAAAAATGTGGAATCAATAGAAAATCATATAATAATAGGATCAGCATTGATACTCGCCTTATACTACTAAAAAAATATATAAACACCTTTTTTAGGCTTAATTTTTTGCTATACTAGATTTTTTTAAATATCATCATATAGCCTGTCTTATTTCACTTTCATCTATAAGTACATAAGTCTTGTCATAAATAGAGTTGATGGCACAAAAAAAGATATAAAATATTATTAGTGAATGAATGAATGTCAAATATTTGCTTAAACCTAAGTAAGTATTGAATATATCTTACTATTGGCTGTAACTTTTTTCTTAGCAGTTTTATCTCGTCTCTTCAAGGACAGGCCAACAGTTGTAAAGTTTGTAGTAGTGTCCTCCGGTGGGAACTGCGGCAACCTCATGAATATAAGCTGTGTCATGTCGCGTAAACATTGTTCGGCGTTACGACGGAGTAGTTCTGGAAATGGTCAACAAAACTTAGATACTCTTTAAAAGTACAAAATTAGAAATTACCTACAGCCTACTACTTTTAGTTAAAAATATATAAAATACTGGCTTGCATCGGTAGCAGTATCCTATAGCATACAAAAAATGCCTAAATTGAGGTCTTCCACCATTTTCGAAGTAAAAATGTAACACATTTGTTAAAGTAACATAATACTGTATTAAACTAGTTAACAACAATTACATCAAAATTAATTCACAAGGACCGTGTTTATTTGAAATGAATGGAAAGCACCATGGTTTACAATTATAATATGCATCGACTAAAGAAGTATGTACAATAAAATGTTTGTATTTGTTTGAAAAGTTTTTTAATTAAACTAAAACTAACAATAAACAATAAAAGTACTGATATCCTTACCTGTCAATCTTGTTTCAAAACAGGTGCGAAAACAGCTAAGCATAATCTCGCACACACTCTCATCAGTCAACATGGCACCTTCAGGACTTAGCATTAATGTACGAAGTACCTGAAATTAATGAATTACATGAATATTATCAATTTGAAAATTTGTAAGTACATTTGTTACTTCTTTTTTATAATTAATTAGCTGTAGAGAATAGGGTGTTCTTTAATATATGGAAGATGGCAGCCCATTTTCGATATTATTTTTAAATAGAGAATGTAATGGGAAAAAATAACCATGGTTTTAAAGTCAAACATCCTGATATATGAAAAAGTCCTCTCATATGAAATTACAGATTTTATGATTACCTATCACTTCAGAGTTGAATTCTAACCAGAATCAAATTAGACAACTCTGCAATTAAATAATACATTTAAAAACAGAACTTTTCATCAATAAATCAACATACTTGTAAGATTTTTAAAAGGACAACTCCATCGGATGAATGATCAGTGCCAACAAATCGAGCATGAGTCACAGCATCAGCTATGTCTTCCACAGTAGCAGGCACACTTGGATGTGTAGGGTCTGAAAATAAATTTATTGAAACATAAAAATTCAACATTCAATAAAATATAATGCTGAAATTAAGTAAGATTGGATAAATAATTGAATTTATTAATGTATGAGCAACAATGTTTCTGTAATATATTGTAAAAAAGTAAAAGTTAATATGTCGTTATTAAAAATCTATTCTAAAGTTTAATTTTCTGGCTTTTCTCTACTACTAGATTGTTTCCAAACTTTTAAACTGTACAAGTGATTTTAGGTCCTTAAATGACTAAATATATTATTAAATATTGTAAGCGAAATAAGATAATAGATTTTTTATTTACTCACCAATTAGACCATATGATAGAAATTTATGTATAGCTGATAGAGCAAGACTAGTTACTGGCCCAGTTGTCTCTTTACTTCTGATTACTTCTAAGAAAGGACTCAAGTAAGTTGCCGGGTCCAACAGGCGCAAATCATCCACTTGATTCAAGATAATTTTCAAGTCTTGAAAGGTTCGCATGAGCACGTCGTACTCCTCGTTGGGAAACGAATGTGAGCCCCATCGAGTGCTTCGACGCATAGCTGTGACCAGCATGGCCATCTCGCCTTGCACCACAAAAATACCATTGCCAGGTAAAGACATTTTTCGTGTTTTCACAAGTAATTAGTGACAACAATGATATATAAAATGTTTTCACAATAATAATTGCTCATAAACTACATATTTTTTGTAACAAAAATTAATTCATTTGGCTGATAATAAGCCTTTTAGTATCTACGTAAATAGAATAATAAATTTACTTATAAAATGAAAAGGAATTTACAACTTTTGCAACTTGATAATAAAATTCCATCACGAATGAAAATTATATCATGTTGACGTTTCACAAATTTAACTCGTACTACTCGCCGCCAGGTGGCCATTCAAGTTTCTGGCTTAGATACTTTAATATTTGCCCGGTCACAATCGATTTCAATTCGATTTTATCATCGATATCTAAAATATATTTTAAATAATGGTAACATCATAAACATGTCGGACGGCCGTGGTTTACTTTTCTGACAAAATTTCGGATATAAGAAATTTTACATTATTCGTGACGTCTATAAATTATAAATACTAGGCGTCTCATGTAATTGTAAGTAAAAAAGATCAAATAATGTAATAATTTCGCAATAAATATTTTATATTAACGATTTCTTCTAGTGAATGTGCGTTGTCACGCGTGGAATGGTTATCGACACAGATTTGTCAGATTCTTCTTTTTGTGCCACTGCAGTTATTCTTAAATTGTGTATCTGATTACGTTGCAGGCGAATCCTAACCTAGATTAACGCGACAATGGTTAAGAAGAAGAGACAAAGCGATCCTAGTGAAAATGGAGACGAATCCACGGAATCGTGCGACGAAACTTTTAAGTCCGCATGTCCTCATGTAGCTAAAGCTGTAGATCTCGCTAAACTTAAAAAATCTCTAAAAAATGGTGGGTTCGAAAAAGAATGTGCAGAATGTAAAAAGAATTCCAAAGACGAAATCGCTGATCCTAACTATGAGGAAGACCTTTCCTTATGGATGTGCCTGCGTTGTGGAAGTCAACTCTGTGGCAGAACACGCAATAAGCACGCCCTGAACCACTTCAATACCCCTCATTCAGACTGTCATGCCTTAACTGCTAATTCAACAACTTGGGAGATCTATTGCTACAACTGCAACAATGAAGTCACTGCTTCTAGCTCGAAAAAATTACATGAATGCATCGAATATTTGAAAAAACAATCCTTAAATAATTCTAAATTACCTCCAATAGAATTACCATTTGAAAGCCAAGGACCAACTCTGGAATTATCAATGTCAGTTGAAGCAATGTCACGAGATAAGGGTAAAGATAAAGCAATGGCTTTGAACTTGCCCCGAGTTCGTGGATTGACAAATTTAGGAAACACATGTTTCTTTAACTCTGTTATGCAGTGTCTAGTGCAGACTCCCTATTTGCTGAATGTCCTACAAGAAATGGCAACTCCTGGCGAAAAATTCACTTTACCAGGAGGTAAGCTAAAGCTTAAGGCTGATAATAATGGTGATGAAGGCAAAGAAGTGGACCTGCCACCCATAACAGGACAGTTAGCTGAATGGGGAACTTTAACAAGAACCTTAGCAGAAACATTAGCAGAATTACAAGCTGGTAAGTTTAATATAAACTATTTTCATGCGATATTAGCCTTATATTTTGTTAGAAAAGTAAGAGTACTGTTGTGGCTTATAAAGTGATATAATGATTTAATTAGTTTTATAGATCTTGTAGAGAATAAGTTTAATTACAATTTCTTTTTTTAATTAAAAATTATTTAATTTATCAGAGAGATCTCAGTACAAGTAAACACTTTATTTAAATAGAATACATAATATGAAAGTATTACTGGGGAGTTTTTTTTCTATTTATAAAATAATACAATAAAAAAAAAGATTGAATACTAAAAATTTTATGAATTATTTTATAACCAATTACTTTACAAATTATTTTAAAGAAAACCTACAAATATTTAATACCAACAAGTAATAATCTTTAGTCAAGTAGATTTTAAGCGAACATAAATAGAATACAAATTTACTTTGACCTATTTTCCTATGCCAATGGTTTTTAAATAGTAATGTTCTATAAAGATAATTCTCGTCTTAAAATCAATTCTGTACTAAATTCTGTGTTTCATTACTTGAAACAGAAATGTTTTTCTTGTTATTGAAACATCAAACAACTTTGGATCAACTAAGGCTTCAGAAATAACATGCTAGAAATCTCTTAAGTATTTACTTACGTCATAAATAATCCGATTATGTACTAAAAACAACAAGCGTTTATCTAAGAGAATCATGCCAATTGCCAATATATCGTGAATAGTTATTAATTATTATGTATCTGGATTTATTTTTTAAAACACATCTAGATTTATGCGAATATTTGACATTTTAATGATTTACAGCAACTATGGTCTTTCCTATGACTGTGTTTGCTGTAAAGCATTCGAAACATTGTGAACTAAAATCAAAATAAACCTGCAAAAGAATCATAAACAATAGTTTCCTTAAAGTTTAAATGAGGTTATTAAGAGTTATGCTTACTTTGTAAAGCAAAACATTTTTTCATTGGTTACTTATGAGTAAGCAATCTTATGAGTTATGAGTAATCTTCGATTAAGGTTAGATTAACATAAATTAAATTCTATGCAACATTGGTGGAATAAATTATGATTAAACAGCAACTTCTAGATGCTTAGAAAGAAAAAAAATTAAGTTGGACATACATGTTAATAAAACACTCACAATACAAAATATGGTGTAAAAATGTTTTGGAATATGTTTTCAGGTGAAGGTGGTGTGTATACTCCCAGGAAGCTGCTCTCAGCTCTAGTCACCAAGTTGCCGCAATTTGGAGGTGGAGACCAACATGATGCTCATGAGCTATTGCGACATTTACTTGAAGCTGTAAGGTAAGATGCCCAAATAAGCTCTACTCAGTGACCACTATTTAATAACGAAGGTATATCAACTATTTTTTGTGATGTTGGTGGCTTATATGTATAGATTGTATACATATTGAATACTCTCTCATAATTAAAGTTCTTAAATATATAAATACTTTTAAAACTTGCTCATCTATGCTATATTTTTCATTTAATATTTCGTTTTGCTATGGTAGATCCATTGGGTCGTGCATGCATGCATGTTATCATCACCATCCCCATAGAGAGATTTGCTCTTTCAATTCTTGCTCTTAATAATTTAATTTCAAATATGTACTATTTTCTAAATTAAATGATTAAAGATAATTAACATATATAGCTTCACGTATTTTACTATTATTGTTTTCTATTAAAATTTTAATTAACAGTGAGACATTAGACATTTACAATAATGATGGAGTTTTCAACTACTCTGTAAAATATAAACAGTGTGACTCCAAAGTACATCATGTTTGATGTATCTATTATCTAATAAGATTTAGATGTCAGGCCATTGTATCTTGCTTCTATCGATGCAAACACAATTGATTTATGTAATGTTATAAAAAAACCATAACTTTGTAAATTTTTATGAATTGTAATTTTTTCCATTTCAGGTCTGAAGATCTCCGTCGTTACCAATCAGTGATACTCAGCAGTCTTGGCATGAGCTCCAAAGTGGATCCAGCTAAGGTGGATGGTGAAGTCAAGCAAAAGGTGAAGTTCTATGGGCAGCAGGCTTCGGATACCATGCTCCGACCGGAACAGGTACTTCATTACTATCATTTGTAAGAATAGACATTTTAATTTATATCTAAGCAACATGTGCTTTTTTTAACATAGTGTATAATTAATTGGTGCTTATAAGGGACAAGTATGAAATATTTATTGCCTGGAGAAATAAAAAATATTTATAATATACCAACTCTTAACCGTGCTCTGCTCAGGTTCGTCCCAAGATACAATTCTAATGTTTATATTATATTTCTCAGAAATTGTATTTCCCTGCAGTTTAACTATCCTATATGTTGATTATTCTACCGGTTATCATTTTAATGTATTTCATCAAAATCTGAATCTGTTCTGTGTTCTCATGATGTGGTCATAGACAGACAGACAGACAGACTAAAATTATATAAGCTATATTCTAATAATCTATTTGATGTACAGATTTGACTAACTTAGAATATCATTATATGTGTTCGGGCCAAAGGTTGTTACCGAACACCTAAGCAATAATGCTTAGTAGGTGTGTTATAAATACATCGAAACGCACCTAAAACGGCAGTGCACGTTCGGACAGCAATCAAACCGGCTGCATTCATTATCATTAATCAGCATTATTATCATTATATCATATAATTAAATCAATAAACTTTTACAACGATCTTTAACTATATTTCATTTATCAAGCATTAGTAGTAGGTCGCGTCCCCTACATTTTTTGGTCCTTCGAGCTTTTGGACCTCGCGCGTCGCGTTTAAAGCAATTCGCGTGTGTGAGGAGACATTTTATCAGTGACATTAATCAATCAGTGACATTATTTTATCAGTTAAATTAGTTATAAGTGAATCTGTGTGGTGAAAGTTTTATCATCGTATTAAATTCGGGAGGTAAATCAGCCTCCGGGATAAGCATCAGCAGAGAAAGCTTGACCTCTTAGTCGAATTTTCTGGCATCAGCAGCAGCATAAGATAGTCTTGACTGTTGAGTCGGGCTATCGAACCAGACGAGCAGGTAGCAGCAGAGGACGCAGCTTAGCAGCAGATCCAGCACCAAGTAAGATCTTTCCATTTTATCAATTGACTATTTTGTTTAGCTATCATAATGGAAGACTTATATTCTAATCAGTTAGAGATCGTTGAGTCGATGGAAAAACTTCTAATTAACTTTAAAAAAGACAGTCAAGAGCGCAAAACAGAATATCTTATCAAAAAACGGCTCCAAACCCTAGAACTATACTGGTCTGAGTATCAAGAAAATCATAAGCGCTTACGAGAGTGTAAAGATTCGAGTCATCCGTACTTTGCAAACTCACATTTTGAAAACACAAAGAAAAAATATGAAAATATCAAATTGTATATTAATGAGATATATAGTGAGGTTATTCAAAAGATCCCGGAAGATCCTTCTTATTCTCAAATAAAAGAGCCGTCAGCATCAACTTCATCTACAGCAAAACACAAAGAAGAAAATACATCAGTTAGGTTTCAAGAAAGTCGAGGTTTATATAGCAAACTAGATGAAATGCTGCGTAAACAATTTATTAATTTTAAGGCTTTTTCGCGGACTGTAAGCACCATAGACATAAGTACTATATCAGAAAAATGGGAATTTGAGGATTCTTTGAAACAGTTACAGCAAAGGTGGGCCGCAATAGACTCACTCCATTGGGAAATAGATTCCGAGCTAAACGGACAAGACGTAGAGTACAATCTTGTTTTCAATAAACATGAAAAAACATACAATGAGATAAAGAAATCATTAAATAGTAAAATGTGGTCGGTATCGCACAGGGAGAAATACACACCTCAAATGGATGTCCCAACATTTAATGGAAATTATCAGCAATGGGTAGCATTTAAAAATCTATTTACAGAAACCATCCATAACAATCCATGCTTATCAAATTCACAGAAAATGCAATTTTTAAAGGGTAAAGTACAAGGTGAGCCCGATAGACTTATACAGCATCTGTGTATTAGCAGTGAAAATTACATAACGTGTTGGGAGATACTGAACAATCGTTACGATCACAAGAAACGCATCTTCACATCCCACATGAACTCCCTCCTTGGTATACCTGTTATGCAACAGCAATCCCTAGCAAACATAAAACGATTGCATGATTCTACATTAGAGTGTATGCACGCTATTAAAAACCTAGGAGTCGACATCAGCACATGGGACCCTATTCTGGTTCATATATTATCACAAAAGCTGGATGCGGACACACATTCAGGATACATAGAGTCATTAAAAAATCCGCGAGAGCTGCCTTGTATAAAAGAATTCTTACAATACTTAGAAGGAAAATTTACATCATTAGAATCGTCTAGAAGAAAGCAGGAACCATCAAGCAATAATCAACCTAATAACATATCATTAAATCATAGAATTCATCAACATAAAAATTATACATTTAATAATAATCAACAAGTATCAAAGCCTTTTAAATCTTTTCATATATCGAATATTAAATGTCCTGTATGTGCAGAAAATCATGGTATATTTAATTGCAAGAAATTTTTAAGCATGCCGGTTCATATTAAACAAAAAACAATTGCGCAATTGCGATTGTGTAAAAATTGTTTATACAATCACAAAGGAAATAGCTGCTTTTCGGTAAAAAGGTGTCGAATTTGCAACGGAAATCATAACACATTGCTTCACAACAGCGAAATTCATTCGAATATACCTAAAAAACAAAGTCCGGTTGTGCAATCCACAGAACAAAGGGAAAGCACTGTCAGCACTCTACACGTGGCGGGTGATCGACCGAAGGAAATTTTATTATCAACAGCAAAAATACATGTTACGGCAAATAATGGCTCTACTCACATAATGAGAGCACTTATAGATCAGGGGTCTCAAATATCATTAATAACCGAAAATGCAGCACAGAGGTTAGGGCTCAAAAGATCACAATGTAAGGGTGTCATTTTTGGCGTAGGAGAAAAGGGAAGCAATTGCAAGGGCATGGCGAATATAGCATTTTCATCTATTTATAACGATTTTTCTTTTAGATCTGATGTATACATAATGCCAAACTTAATTAAGAACTTGCCTAACAAAACATTCGCGAAACCATCATGGCTACATCTTAACAACATAAATTTAGCAGACCCAGATTTTTATATCAGTAAACCTGTTGACATCTTATTAGGCGCTGATATTTATTCATCGATTTTATTAGGAGGTATTATTAGAGGAGAAGGAGAAAATCAACCCATAGCCCAGCAAACCCATTTAGGTTGGATATTATGTGGTAACGCGCAAACATATCATTGCAATGTCGTATTAAATAATTTAGAAAATATTCAGCAGTTTTGGGAAATTGAAGATATAACGGAGCCCTCAAATATGACATCTGAAGATTTACAATGTATTAATTTTTTTAAAGCAACAACAAAACGACATGAAAACGGAAAATATGAAGTACGATTACCTTTAAAACAAAATATTGAGGAACAATTAGGTTTTTCAAAACAAGTAGCTATTGCTCAATTTAAAAATTTAGAACGTAAATTCAGTAGAAATAAAATATTTGCAACCGAGTATAAAAAATTTATGAATGAATATATCAATTTGAATCATATGCAATTGTGTAACAATAACAGCAATACGACACTGGAATGTTATTTACCACATCATGGTGTAGAGCGCATTGACTCTATAACGACTAAACTTAGAGTCGTTTTTAATGCATCAGCGAAAACATCGAATGGCATAAGTTTAAATGATTTAATGTATCGGGGCCCAAATTTACAGCAAGATCTGCAGTCACTCATATTGAAATGGAGAAAATTTGAATTCGTATTTACTGCCGATATTGAAAAAATGTATCGAAATATATTAGTAAGCAAAGAAGATCAAAAATATCAAAAAACATTATGGCGAGAGGAACTTAATAGTAGCTTACAAACTTATCAACTTTTAACCGTTACATACGGCACCAAAGCAGCACCTTTTTTAGCAATGATGACTTTAAAGCAATTAGCAGCAGATGAGAAGAACAGATTTCCAGAAGCAGCTAGAATCTTAGAAGAAGATTTCTATGTCGATGATTTAATAAGCGGAGCATATTCTATCGAGCATGGCAAGCTATTAGTAGGATCTTTAAATCATTTATTAGCATCAGGGGGGTTTTTGTTACGAAAATGGTCTTCTAATAAATCAGCATTATTAGAAAATATCAATGAAAATCATAAATTAAAGTCTGATAATAATACATTTAATTTCAAAAAGGAATACGTAAAAACTTTGGGGTTACATTGGAATTCCTTAAATGACACATTTTCTTTTAA
The DNA here is from genome assembly GCA_951802675.2 of Boloria euphrosyne. Lineage (NCBI taxonomy): Eukaryota > Metazoa > Arthropoda > Insecta > Lepidoptera > Nymphalidae > Boloria > Boloria euphrosyne. The sequence continues at coordinate 11,093,919 of OX637885.1, forward strand.
TTGTAATGTAGGGCAAAGCTTATTATCAAAACCTACTAAACGAATTTTACTGTCAGAAATATCAAAAATTTTTGATCCCTTAGGGTGGCTAGCGCCCATAGTAACTAAATTGAAGTTATTATTTCAAAAACTTTGGGAGTCTCATCTCAAATGGGATGATATTATTCCTAATAACATTTACACTGAATGGATTTTAATCAGTTCGGATTTAAGTAACATCAATAAAATCACATTACCAAGGTGGTTAAATAGTAAGCAAGATGATATCATAGAGTTACATGGGTTCTGTGATTCATCTCAAAAAGCATACGCCTGCGTAGTTTATGCTAGAATTGTACGTAAAGAAAAATGCTCGGTAGTAATGGTCGCCGCTAAGACGAAATTAGTACCTAGTAAAAAGCATATTACACTACCAAAGCTAGAACTCAGTAGAGCCTTTCTGCTAGCAAAACTAATGGAAAAAATCAAAATATGCCTAAGCAATTACAATCTTGAAGTATACGGATGGTGCGATTTAATGGTCGTTTTGGGATGGCTGCAAGGCGACCCCGGTCGTTGGAAAACATTCGTTGCTAATAGAGTCAAGGCAATTACAAGTATTATTTCTCAAGACCGTTGGAGATATGTTAAATCGTGTGAAAATCCTGCGGATTCAGCAAGCGGAGGGTTAACAGCTACAGAATTATTAAAAAATACTTTGTGGTGGCAAGGACCACCCTGGCTATCAGCAATGAATATCAAAGAAAACTCTATTCTAAACTTTAATACGGATCATGAATTAAAAATTAATCAAACTTGCATTATACAAAACAACAGTAATGAAAACATTATTTATAATTTATTGAAAAGATACAGTTCATATACTACTGTAATAAGAATATTAGCATGGGTCTTGCGTTTTATTAAAGGAAAACATAAACAATCGAGTGACTATCTCACGTTACCGGAGTTGCGACATGCAAGTAATTTAATTATTAAATACGTTCAATGCACTGAATTTGCACCGGATATTGAATACTTAAAGAAACATAACACAGTTCATATGAAAAATAAACTTTTAAACTTAAATCCATTTTTTGATAATTTTGGTATATTACGCGTTGGGGGAAGACTGCGTCACGCAAACATCCATCATGATATGAAGCATCCAATTTTAATTCCACATGATAGTCACATAACAAATTTATTAATCATTCGACACAATAATCTTCCTACAGCAAAATGGTCTATGGAAAAAGTATCAGAGCTTCATACAGGAAACGATGGTCATGTTCGGTTTGTAACTTTAAAAACAGCCAATGGATTTATTAAACGTCCCATAATTAAATTAGCTACATTGCCGTTATCTGAATCCGACACAGATAATAAGCCCACAGAGAGTTCGAATACTCCTGTTGTTAATAACAAACATACGGAAAAATCCAAAAAAATGAGTTTCTTTACGTTTTTTACCATGTTTATATCTTTTATGAGTTTAATAACTACATCTCAATGTGCATACAATATCACAGCACTTCGAAATGATCAATTTTTATATTTAAATCCAGTAGCAAATTTAAAATTAATACAAGATGAGTGGAAATTAGTAGTGTTCTACAAAATGAATCCGTATTGGCAAGGTATAAGGGTATATAATCAATTAATTAATCATTTAGAAAAAACATGTGCTAGTATATCAGACAATACGCACTGCGACATTACTCTATTACAATTACGTCATGAATACACTGAGCTGGAGTACTATAACCAGCTGCTTCTTACTCAGCATTTCAGAGAGCGCACGCGACGGCGGCGCGGGCTTATCAATGGAGTGGGTTATATTGCAAACAGTCTGTTCGGAGTATTGGATGAGCGATTCGCAGAAAAATATGAGCAGGACATCGAACTTATAAGGAACAATAATAAATACTTTTTAAATTTAATGAAAAATCAAACGTCGCTAGTAGAAGCAGAATATAATCTATTAAAACGTACAGAGTCAACAATTGAAAAACAGCATAAATACATAAACAAACATTTAAATACTATATATGGGTCATTGAATACGGTACAGCAAGAATTACGAAATTTGTCATTAAACCAAGAATTTACACTTTCAGTAATAACAGCCAGCAATATTTTACAAAATTTACACCGAATACAAAGCAATCTCTTAGGAATTATTACCGATATTCACAACGGAAAGTTTAACATATATTTATTAACACCCGAACAATTACAAAAGGAACTAAATATTATCGCGGGTCATCTTCGCAAGGACTTGACATTGCCGGTGGACGATTTCCACAATGAATTAAATAGTTTATACAAAGTTTTACGAATTAAAGCTAGGATGACTCAACAATATTTAATCTTTGAAATATCATTTCCTCTCGTAAGCAGGGACAATTACATACTCTACAAATTAATTCCCGTCCCGCGCCAGGTGGAACATAATATGATAACAGTTACTCCAGTGTCAGATTACGCAGCAATCAATTTAAGAAAGGACACTTATTTTACGATTAATGACTTGCAGTTGCAGAAGTGCCTAAAAAATGATCAAAGCTATATGTGTCAACACAGAGAAATGATTTTTCACCTTGATAATCAAGAAAAGTTTTGCTTAATTAATCAAACAACACAAAACTGTAAAATAAGCAGTTCTGTATGTTATCAAAAATGGACGGAGCTTAATTTATTAAATTATTTATATTTTTATTGCGACAGTTACACAGTTAGAATTATTTGCGACGAGCATGTATTTTCCCAAAATTTAAGCAATGCAGGCATTATAAACTTGCAACCAGGGTGTATCATTAAGGGAGATGATTTTACCTTATTTTCATATCAACAATTAACAAACACCATTGACCTTCAACCGCGGATATATGCTCCAAGGATGACCGAAATTAATCATTTAATAAATATATCAATCCCGATTGAAACAGTCATTGGGTTAAATGTTTCAAACATCAATAAAACATTTAATGATCTCAGCTTGCAAATAAAGTCTATTCAGCAAAATAGTCAATTGATCGATCTTGGTGTATCCCATCACGACCTCCACCAGTACATAGTATGCTACGTTTTGGTGGCGGCGGCAGGAATCGCAGCAGTGGTCCTAGCGTGGCGTCGTTGCAAGAGGCGGCAAAGCGCGCCTATCACTTCTAACATTCGATACAGAAACAACAGTGTGAGTAGTGTAAGTGGTAGTGTAAGTGCCAGTGAAGTGTGTGTGTCGCGAAAGCAGAGCAAGGCTGACCGTCAGCCCAGTGTTAGTGTTAATGTGGAGCTTAAAAATCAAGCGACCTCTCCTATTTTTAAAAGACCTTCTTTTGTAGTTTAACAACAATAAGTTAGAATTTGTAAATCATTTAGTTTAAGTTTTTTTATTGTTAATTTAAGCAAATATTGTCTTCACCTTGTAGCATCAATTCATCTCATAATCATTGTTTGTATCACTATCATTTCTTGCCTCCCCTGGGAGCATGTTCGGGCCAAAGGTTGTTACCGAACACCTAAGCAATAATGCTTAGTAGGTGTGTTATAAATACATCGAAACGCACCTAAAACGGCAGTGCACGTTCGGACAGCAATCAAACCGGCTGCATTCATTATCATTAATCAGCATTATTATCATTATAGCATATAATTAAATCAATAAACTTTTACAACGATCTTTAACTATATTTCATTTATCAAGCAATAGTAGTAGGTCGCGTCCCCTACAATATGTATAGAAAACTATTAAAAATTAATCTTAAAAACAAAGAAATGAGTACTTTCTATTGAATAAGACTATTTGAAAACGAATAATTTAAGTAATGATTTGACAAAATTAAATGACAATAAATAATCTGGTAATATAATTAATTTGCAGGTCTTCCGTGGTTTTCTGGTATCGACCCTGGAGTGTCAGGAGTGCTACCATCAGTCCGACAGGGTGGAGTATTTCTTAGATTTATCCCTCCCCGTCGCGACATGTCGACCTCAACCTCCCGCTCTCGTCAGGAGGAAAACGCCTAATGGTAAGCGTACTACAGATAAAATACTCTTTGCTTTTTTTCGTTCAAAATAAGCAATGTCCAATAAATCCTGTGCCTAACATAATATTTTTATTTAATTTATAGAGAATGATTTTTGCTTAAATGTTTAATTTTGTTTCCTTATCTGCTTTAAGTTTTCTATTTTGTTTTCTGTAATATTTTTGTATAATCTGTAGTTAATCCGTCCATCCTTTATAATTTGTTAATCTATTAACGATCCTAACAAATCCTATGTGTAATGAGGCTTTGACTAAATTTCAGAAGAGAATACCACCAACACTCAGGAGGAGAAGTCGTCAAAGAACTTAGTGAATGTATTAAACAAACGCATTGCTGCCAGAAAAGCGGCTCGAAAGAACAAAGGTGCTTAACACAACTAACAATAGTGAAATATATATTTTAGTTTAGTAGCTTCTAGAAGAGATGGTTCTTTCCAACTTAATTTACGATTGTGAATCGGTTTTAAAATTATGGCTTACAAGTGAGTTACACTTGCTTTGTTGGGGTTTTTGTTAGAACAACACTTACAACTGAAACATCTCATGGGTCTGTTTTTTCTTCTCTGTAAATTTATTAACATTTTTTTGTGAAATTATGTAGGTAGTTGTAAAATAATTTACAGAAGTGGGTCAGATTTTCCAGAGATGGGGTAATCTTAAATTTAAACATACAATCATACCTATTCATAATATTAGCTCATATAACCCTATATTTCCTCTTACAATTCCCCTTTCATTTAAACGAATGTTTAAACCGCATGAAAATCTGTAAAGTAGATTCTGAGACTTTGATAAACGCAAACTAAAGTTTAAATATGTAATTGTTTAGAATTAGTAATTACTAAATATAGAATACATTTTTATTACATCCAGTTCATGAAACATAATTTACATTACGTAACGTCAAACACATTAAATATTTATTTTGAAATCAACTTATTTTTTTTATATAAAAAATTCTTAACTAAATCAAGTTTATTACTTGATCTTTTACATTTCTTGTCATAATGTAACTTCAACAATTTAATTATATAATATAGAAAGGTGCTATATAACCTTTTTTAAGGAACAGTTCATAATATGGTAATAATGTATACAGAAAAATATATTGTAATTTCCCATATTGATTATATATTATTTGTCATTTTAAGGTAATTCTGCATCCAAAGACAAGTCTGGAGAAGTGAATGGAAAAGAAGATGGTAAATCTTCATCTGAACAATCAGATGCGGATGTTGAAGATAATCTCGAAGACTTGCCGAGACAGACTGAGTCTCATGCCGCTGCCACCCAACCTGTACCACACACAGCAGCCAACTTTGCAGCGTACCACATGGAATCGGGATACAATTCTGAGAAAGTCATCAGCTCTGACTCAGTAAGGACAAGTCCAGTCGATTTGGATAAAGAGAAAACCGACAACACTCCAGAATCAGCAGATAAAGATAAAGAGTTTACCCCCACAGCTATTCCATTGGAATACAAACCTCTTATCGAAAACTTCTCCAATCCCGACTCAGGTGTTGCCAGTCCGGAGACAACCAAACATAACTCAACAGAAACTGTTCATAATGTTGATTCACCAATAAATGGCAAGGAATTGGGCAGTCATAGCTCGCTATCCAGTGAAATTAACTTGGATCTGTCCAGTCCACAACACAGCAAATTATCTCCAGTTAAAAACGACTATGAGAGACCAGTGTCAAGGATAGCTTTTGCTCCTGAATACTCAAATGAGGTGGTTTCAAGAGGAATCAATGCTCAATCCAATAGAGACCTATTTGAAAACAGTTGGGAGTTCAATGCCATGAATGAAGATTCCATCATGTTAGAAATGAACCAAGATGTCACAAACAAATTGGAAAAACTAAAACTTGATATGGATAAGCCGAAACCATTACCATCGCCAGAAACAACAGTGGAACCTCCACCAGTTAGACCAAAGATGGAACTTGATAACAGTGTGAAAGACATCTTGTCCTATACCCGTCAAAATCCTCTCTCCTCAAGGTATATCTGCGATGAAGATGAATGTAGTGTACAGTCTTGCCTGAGTCAGTTCACCGCGTTGGAACTTTTGACTGGTAACAACAAAGTCGGTTGTGAAACCTGCACGGAAAGAATTAACGGAAAAGACGGAAAAACTGTGTATACGAATGCAACCAAGCGTTTCCTAGTGTCCAGTCCACCGGCTATACTGATTCTTCACCTCAAACGCTTCCAAATCGGACCGAGATGCATGTTCAGGAAAATGTCTAAACACGTCGATTTCCCTACTATTTTGGATTTGGCGCCATTTTGCGCTATGGACAAGCTAAAGAAGTTGCCAAACGTTGCGCGTGGTCAGAATGAGCTGCAGTACTCTCTCTATGGGGTTGTTGAGCATTCAGGTGGAATGCATGGCGGCCATTATGTCGCATACGTGAAAGTACGTCAGCCTGTCAAATTGGGAGATCCAAGATGGTGGTTCCTACCCAAAAGCGCCAACATCCCGGCCGGAGACGGCGACGGGGATTCTGAGTCAGATCTCTCCGGCTACGAGTCCGGGGAAGGCCCGGCGCTCTCCCACGGGACGCCCGGCAAGTGGTACTACGTGTCAGACAGCATGGTGTCAGAAGTAAGCGAAGAGAAGGTCCTTCGAGCCCAAGCGTATCTCCTGTTTTATGAGAGAATTTTATAAACTGTATCAGTGAGTGACTGTATGCTGTAAATAGCTTTGGCTTTACTTCGACGACACATGTGTGCTTCATCGCGGTTACTGTTCGTAAAACAAACTAACCCGTATGTTTATTAAAAACAGTGTTTTAAGTAATTTAGCATGTCTTTCTGGAAGACATGTTCTAGAAAAAGGCCTCATATACAATATGTAAGCGATAATTAGGCTAATAACTTATTTCAATCTGTACAACACAACATTTTAATTCGATACACTCATCTTATGTATAATCAATTCTATATATCTATGCTAAGAGTGGCTATAGTCTATGGTTCCTGTACGTTGCTAGAAATTAATAAGTTTTACGAACGGCAAACGCTCAAGTCATGTAATGTTATGTTGCAATAAAATTACGTTATTAATTAGATGCTTCATCTACATTTCTAGTACTCGAGGCATAAGCTCAGCTTGGCATTTGTGTGAGTGATAGACAAAAGCCAATAGCCTCTAAAGCTGGTATAAACTGGTTCAAACGGTACTTTGCACTCACACAAATGCAAAGCTGAGCTTTAGGCGCGGGGACTACATATACATGTATCTAAAGGTGCTCCTACACAATGAAAAGTATTTCTTAGAATATAATAAAACTAACTTATAGACCATTTTATTTTACCACTTTTATTTTTTCTACTACATCTATTGAATAAGACCCTAATTCTATACTACTCTATGGCAATGGGTATTTTTTTTTACCATATATGAAAACTATGTTTACATGCATACATAGTGGCATTTTTAGCAATTTTAGGAGTAAAATTTCATTGCTAACAACATCACCTTTACTTCAGTTATGTAACATTTAAGATAAAAAATAAACATGCCCAGTAAATATTTTCATGATACTCATAGAAAAGATAACAACATTTATAATTTAGAAAATATTTTTTTAAATTCATACACTGAAACTAAAAAATAATATAACTTATAATCAATCAGTGTTGGTGCACCTTTATTAAATTAATGTTATATATTATGTTATACGTAGGTCCTTGTATTGTAATCCAAAGTCCATCGCATACCTTAGCTATAAAGTGTACGACGAAATCTAAGAATAAAAATATCAAACTATATTGGACAGCAGATCGGAACTGAGCAAAGATGGAAATGTATAATACTACTTCATTAACAGCGTAATAATATTTAAAAATTGTATTTATTCTCGCCATTCAATGGTACAGTCTTCCATTGAGTGTCAACGCTTATTGAAGTTCTAATCTCAGCATAAGTAATAAGTCTTCAAATTTCCATGTTGATTGAAAATATTATTATGATGTAAAAAGGAATTTACCACGAGAGTAAATATGGCCAGTGCCATGGTCACGGATAACGGTAACGGTCACGGGTATACTCAGTAACGGTCACGGATATACTCGGTCATGGTCACGGATATACTCCGTACACTGAGTATACTCGTGACTGAGACTCTTGTAATGCCAGAATATTAGGAACTCTAAAAAGTAAGTGATAAATATGCTAAATATCGCGTTTAACATCATAATAATATTTATAATGGTAAATTAATAGTCGGTTTTGCGATTGGGGTTCAGAATTTGTTCTGTCAAAATCATTAAAAAATATTTTTAATCTATACAATTTTAATTTTAAAAACTTTGATCGTTCATATCTTCTAAAGGCTACTGTAGGCCCTACCATTATTTATTGTTTGTGATATCGTATAATGTTGCTGTGTAAGTCAAAATTAAACAATCAATTTACAATTTTTACAATACAATGTGAACGAATGATGCTACTTTGTTTTAAATTATGTTTAATCTTATATTTGTTTCAATTTTAATCTATATTTTGAAGATTTAAGTCTTTGCATATGATTGTGTAAGTTTTTGAGTTACAGTTCTTATATCTTTGTAATTTGTATCCCACTTATGAATTAGTGCTCAATTTAGTTAATGCAGCCTTTGTTTGACTAATCTTACTTGATGTATGGGAGAAGCGAAATTGTTAAAAAATGACTTAGCCCTAAAAGGATAACTTTCATATTATCTCTTATCAAGTATTAAAATTATGTATTCATTTTATATTATCTGTAACATTTTATTCTTATTTTATTAATTATATAGTACTTTTTTGTATTCGCTTCTCTCAGTAAGTTTTGTTGCAAAGTATATGCAATGTGTGTTAAAAGTTGTATAATGTATTTGATAATTTTTATATTAAACCACACATGCTATTGTGTCACGAAGAGGTATATTAATAAAATAATTTAAAACTTCGGAAGGTCTTACAATTTTTTTAATCTGTCTTTTTAGATATAATTCTTAAATAACTCGAATCTCGAGTCCACAAGTTCACTTTCTTGTGGGCCTGTGAGGCGCTTTTTTCTTAGAAATTGACAGCTTTTATTTTTAACCATATTGTATTGATATTGGTGGCTCCTACACCCGGGGCTTAGTACAACCAAAGTGAATAAAACATAGAGTGAGCAAATGGACGTGTCTAGACAGAGCAATCGTGCGGGGCTTGCGGAGGGGGTAGCCCGTAGCCGTACCGAGCTGCCAGACATTCCGCTCGGTACGCGTTAGCTAGGGTTGACGCTTTTTGATTTGATTGTGTTAAGTGTTTCGTTTGACTTGTATTTATCTATAATGGTTCGTACTAGACATGTGCGCCGATCGGCGTGGCGCACGCCGCCGGTCACTTTACCCACGCCGACGCCGCCGAAGTTTTCATCGGCGTGAAAATTCAAATAATATTCTGGATTAAATAACGCATAACGCAGCGTATTTTAAAATCGTATTTAATTTTCAGAAATAGTTTTTTTTTTAAAGAAATATTTTTTATTTAGCTATATTCTATTCTTTGGTTAGTTGGCTTCAATGCGTGCCAATTGAGCACAAATTATTTCGCCAATGTCACGTTGAATGGAGGAGTCACGTTCGAGATTGGCCGGTTTTTATTTAGCTATCTGACTGGCACCACTGGTTTACGCTATTTTCATCGCGCCATTTGCATGTCTTTGTCAGTTGACAGTTCACAGTTGTCAGCCTGGCACAAACGTACTAAGAATCACATGTTTTCTGAGGCTTTTTTCTTTTAAACGACAAACTGAGCACCATGTCAGAGTATGTACATTGGAGTTCGATACAAAAGATCGAAATAAAACATTTTTCTGTCAAAACCCTATAGTTATCCTTGGCTGTTCAACTGTATGAGGGCTATAATGAGCGTTCCCGCCAAGCGAGCGTGTTTTCTCACTCGCTGGTCTAACCATTACGGCAAAGTGAAATATGATCTCCAATTGATACCATGCAAACTCAAAAAAGCGCAATTGCTTACAGAGAAAGACAAAAAAGTTCGCCTTGAGAGATGACGTTTTCTTAAACAACGCTCCGCTGCTTCGAATTGAAAAAATATCGTATTCTCCGATGAAAAATTGTTTTCGATAGAACAAGGCCATAATCACCAAAATGATGGAAAATGACTGCTGCAGTCATACCACGTCTCAATTATGGTTTGGGGTGCAATTTGCGCCACTGGCAAAACTCCCCTCGTTTTTGTAGAAAATGGTATATAAATTAACCAAGAAAATTACCGACGAGAAATCCCTAAATCTGTGGTTCTTCCTTGGAGTCAACAGCACTTTGGTAACCATCCATGGATATTTCAACAAGACTCTGCTCTCGCTCACAGGGCTTTAAGTGTTGAACAGTGGCGCAAAAGAAATTTCCCTGATTTCATCAACACAAAAGAATGGCCACCCTACTCGCCTTATCTGAATCCAATGGATTATAGTTTATGGTCAATCTTAGAGGCAAGGACCTGTTCTACGCCTCATAGAACTGTTGATGACCTGAAGGCTACTTTTACATGGGAGTGCGACAAATTATCTGTTGAGGAAGTACGGAAAATTGTGGAAAATTTAATCAAGCGTTTGACTCTATGTATTCGCGCTAAACGAAGTTATTTTGAAGACAAATAGGGATTATTGTAAATATAAGTTGTATTTTTATAAGTAAACAAGTTGTATTTTTATAATTTATAGCATAATTTCACTTAAGTTTAACGTTAATAAAATTATTTGAAAAATCACTTGCCAATGTTATTTTGGGCCCCTGTATAATTGAATAAATAAAAGCTTTATTTTGGGCTTGTGCAACTTTTACTTATTTTCACCACCCACGCCGATTACGCCGATGACGCCGCCGCCGCCGACGAATTCGATGCCAGACGCCGCCGCCGGTCTAACAAGCATCGGCGCACATGTCTAGTTCGTACTACATGTACTGTGGGAGACTGCATGTCATTATCTCGTTTAGATAAAAATTTCATCAGTTTCCACACACTGAAGAAAGGTAAAAAATATTAGTCCAGCGATATTAGGCTAAATTATGTATATTATTGTTTACTAGATTTTTGCCTTTTTTTTTTTGATTACGAATATGACAATATATTATTTCAAAGTTCATGATGGCGGATGCGAATTTTTCATAAAATCAATATGGGTATCGTTTTCATGGTTTTTGGGGGTGCCGATTATGAATATGACATATTACTAGATTTTTGTCTAGATTCAAAATGGCGGACGCGAATTTTTTAATAAAATTAATATGGGTATCGTTTCTATGGTTTTTGGGGGTGCCGATTACGAATATGACATAACTAGATTTTTGTCTAAATTCAAGATGGCGGACGGCTAATACTTTCAAAAAATCAATATGGGTAGGTATCATTTTCATGGTTTTTGGGGGTGCCGATTATGAATATGACAATATATGACTAGATTTTTGTACAGATTGAATACGACGGGCGTGAAATTTTTTGTAAAATCTATATGATTATCGTTTCCATTTTTTTTATGTTTGGAAATGCATTGACACATACCACGACTGGTTATGTGGGATTCAAAACTATGCGCCTGCTTCCTGGGAGAGGAGTGTCGGTATTACGATGCGCCGTTCTCCCTACCTTCCGCGGCCTCACGGGGTGGTCACCGTCAGATGGCGGCGCGGTAGGGCTGCAGGTAAAAAGGAGTGTCGGTGTGTTGTTGCCGCTCTCCTTATCCTCTGCAGCCGGGTGTTGGAGCCCACTTTGGTGGGCGGCGTGATGTAGGGTGATGGGGTTGCTCTGGGTACTTCTCTGCTGCTATCAGAGTGGACTTGGAGCAGCCCTATCGGTGAGGGTCCTTGAACCAGCCGCTGGGGCGCCGTGTATTGTGCGCAAGCGATCTTGCGGCGTCCCATTATGGCGGAGTGGCGTCGGGTTTTCATGGGTAGTACCGGCCTCTCTGGCTGGTGAGTCCCACATACACACCTGGGGGTTCAGGTGGTATGCAAGAAATGTTCCCGACGCAAAAAAAAAAGTCTATGAACTATCTGGTATCCATAACAAGTCTCGTAGCTTATCATGGAACTTCGTATTTTACACTTGCCAACTTAGTCACTTTTCTTTAACTTCTAAGTATTTCTATTTAGATTTTAGAACAGTTAGGTAAATTAAGTTTGATCAAAACAAAAAAGAATTAAATTTGAAATGAAATTAACATTATTGTACCAAAACAAAAAAAAAATCATTACAAAGAAACCACAAAAAGAAAAAAGCAAAATATTATTGTAAACATAATTAAACTTTATTATAAATTAACAAATTATTCCTTTTTACAAAATTGTTAAGAGAAAATTCAATATGTATCACATTTTTCAGTATGACGTATGAGAGATGCACAAGTATAGGGTTAAAAATAACTATATTTACATAATATGTACATTTAAATTTAACAGTAGCTCTCTACAAGGTGGAGCTTTAATTAATAAAAACGCTGAATTATATATTTTTTATTTATGTTAATCATTTACAGCGTTACTTCTTACTGCCCACCATGGCTTATAGAAATGTATGGAAATGCTCGTTTACGCTTTTACAAGATATGGCACGAGTACTTTTCTAATATAAATATAATATACAAATAAATAAAATGAAAGTGTCAGTTTGTAATGTCAAATAAATTCATATAACAATAACTTATATAAAAACACTCTTATTTTTTTGTCTTTGTGTCTTGTTTATCTGTTTTATACAACTCTCTCCAAGCCGCTGATTTTGACTTAGCTGGACTTTCACTTACAGATAGCGGATATTATAAGAGCTAGTTACTTCTTTATTTTAGAAGCAGAATTCAGAGTCCCGCTCAAAAAAATTAAAACGTAGGTAGACACAAATCAGTGCATAATTAAAGCGAGGGTAGGTACTAGAAGAGATAAAGGTATGTCGCAAAATTCTAATTTCGAAAAATTGAGTTCAGTTAAGGTAATGTATTAATGGGAGGTTTCACGCCAGGCTCAGCTCAGATGGCGCTACCAGCGCATAGCGTCACCAACGAAAACCATAATGCCGCCTATTTTGACAGACACGTTTATTATTATAGAATAGTTTAGTTAGGTTTTGTAAAATCAAATATAAGATGCAAAAATACAGTGTTTTAACTATTATTGAATTAAAAAATTTGACACACACTACATACATTCTTGACGTTATTTACGTAGCGCCACCAACGGCTAAAACTCGCAGTGAGACCTCCCATTGCATGTATATAAAATGGCAGTCAAATGGCGTGAACTAAACTATAATAATAAATATGGCTGTTTGAAGATTTAAAACTGTTTATACACCCATAATATCGATATATGTGCATGAACCAGCGAAAAACCGAAAACGCCACAACATTACTATAATCACGTCTTTTATTGTACTAGAGTACTATAAATCAATAATTTCCGTTACTGTTGGCTTGTCTGGCGATTTAAATTCTATTTTCATTTTACAATGTAGTACTTGAAATTTTTCCTTCGCCTGTTCTAGTATCTGTAAAGAAAGTTTATCATTATCTTTCTCTCTCTCTCTCTCTCTGTCTCTCATGTTTTCATTAGAACTTTAAGGAAAATGTACTGTGTGTTTAACTACGTAAGGTATAGTTTACATTGATTAATTTTGAGTAAGTAAGCATTAATATACATTTTTTTTCTTACTGCAAGATAATATGACTGGAGACTATAACTTATAAGGAAGGTAGTGGGTTCGAATCCCGGACCGAGTGTAAAATGAGACGTCGTTTTTTAAATGAATGCTCACGATACTCACCATTTTGATTTTCTCTTGAAGTTCCGGTTGGGTTTTCAACAGCTTTCTCATGATATACATTTGGTTAGGCGTGTACCCGACGACGGTCTCTAGAGCCTCGTTGGACAAATCCACGTCAATGTTGCCACTATCATCTGTCAGCGTACACCTGGACATCCAGGCAGTTTTAGAAACGGATAATTTCGAAAGCATTGTTAAAATCCTAGCCTTCACTACGAAGACTTTACCATTCTTGTCTTTTGTATCGTTTATCTCATTAATTGTGTAGATTTCTTTTTTCATTGGTTCATTTAGAGTATTTAAATCTAATGAACTGAAACTTTCTTCGTCTTCAACCCATATAACTTCATTCACGTCATCATTCGGAAATTCATCACTTGGGCCTATTTTAATTTTCTTTTCAGGTTGTATTGTCGCGTCATCTGATAATCTCCTAACTCCACCACTATACTGCGCCTCGATTTGATCTATTTCTCTGGGATCAATTTCAATATCCATCGCATCGAATTCCAAATCTTCTGTGTCAAAATTGTCAGATCTTGAAGACATGTTAGCAGTTGTTGGTTTTTTAAAAGAAGATGATTCTGTCAATCTAGAAGAACCCGTTGCTGTCATAAAGGCTGAATCGAAATCTTCTGTTGTAAGAGAATCTCGCCTTGAAGCCGGTTCTCTAAACGTAGCCGATTCATTCGTTCTAGAAGCAGTTGGAGCAGAAGATAATTCAGAGGATATCGAAGATGGAGGTACAGGCATCCTATTAACAGGCGCAGGTTGGTTAATTCTCGACTGATTTATTGCATTTGGACCTGCACATATTAATAATAATTCAAATAAAATCATTTCAAAATAAGAGAACAAACTTGAGTATGTGCATAACTCAATTACTCTACGCGCTACTACCTACTACTACCCTAAGCTACGACGGGAATCAACGCATTTCTTTCGAAAATCTATTTCAAACATTTCCTTATGTTTTACTTTATCGAAAGACAAGTTTTAACCATGTTAATATTATTTCAGAGAATCTAGAAGCGTGATTTGGATGAACTCATATCACTTAGCTTTTCAATCAAAGTTATTCCCACTTGGTCACGATCAATATTTCTATGTGTAAATGTGTAAATGAATTTCTTCACATCAAAACTGTTATATAAGAGAGCAACTTACCGCTATCTGGTACATTTTGAAGACCTAGTTTTCTTTGAATCAGCGCACTTTGACAGTTGTCACTCATCAGAGATTCAACCTCTCCATCCAACACCTGACAGTTCTCATCACTAAGTAAGATTATCCCTTTGCGACATTTCACTGGACCTGGAAAAATGTATTTTCTTCAAAAAATGGATAACGAATTAAAAAAATTTTATTCAATATTAAATTATTACAATTTTTTACTGTATATCATGAGTCTAAAAATAAACCTTCAGACCTGAGAAGAACTGGCGTAAGAAATTCAGCGGGTATGTTATTACTTTGTCTTAATCTTTTTTTACATATTAATTTAAATTAACAATAGTTCTATAAGTTTGAAACAGTCTGGAGGCGATCATTACATTCCTAAGGCGCGAGTTAAAAATAGTAGGGGTCTCATAGTCATCGTCGCTCATAGACATTGGCGAACTTCACTGAACATGCCTGTGTGTTGGTAAACCCTGAAAGACATCGTGATGGATCTTGAACTGTACTATAACGGTCAAGGAAAACGATATGAAGTTATGGAAGATGAGTAACGAAAAAGTGCACTGAAAAACCCACGACTGAGGTATAAACATTCCTGCTCATTATTCAAATGAATGCCCCCAGCGGAACTCAAACCCGCGACCGCTGGCACAGTAAATACTACAATTTATTCCTAATGTGTCGTCTTAAATTAAAAAAAAACGCGACAAATCTTAAAAACATACTATGAGGTGAAAAATATAATACTGTTTTTACCTTTAATAAGAATTTTGATTCCTGGAGTAGTGTTGACACTTAGATTTCTTATTGTTTTGTATTCGATACCAGTTATCTCTTGGACACCATCTGTCAAAATCATTTTCAGCATTCTGCAACAATAAATTCTAATTCTCAAAAAAATTGCTAAAACAAGTTGTAACTGTTGAACTATTTTTTCCGCACAGCGTGATTGAATAGATCATTAAAGAATTACGTTCAAAACTAGTTTTTGTCTGCGGACTCGCTTGGGTGATAAGAAATCTATAATAATAATTTCCTAGGTTTCCGCGAATATTTGACATTCAAAATGAAACTATCTTTTAGGATTTTGTCGCTGATTTATTTTGATTTTAGTTCCCGAAGTTTCGAATGCTTTACAGCAATCATGTTCACGTATTGATATACTAGGAAAAAAGGTGTAGATAAGTCATACGCGCTCAAAAAGTGGCACACTAAAACTAGGCTAATTGGCCTACCTGAACATAGTCACGCGTTGACGACGCACTGTCGAGAATTATATTTGTCTCTTTTTCACTGGCGATACTTGAATCATGCCATCCTATTTTGACGACTAATCGTAATGTAGTGTGTTATTGCAATATTTTTAGTTATTCTGTATTCATGTGTGCGTTAGTGTGCCGTTTTTGAAGATAGAATGTCGTTTAGGTAACGTATCTACACCTTTTTACTCATAATATCATTGTGTTCACGTGACAGACCAGGGCTTGTGACGTCCCAGAGGTTTATATTCCTTACCATACCATACAAATCGTCGGGAAAAAGACAGTTTCATATATAAAATCTATGTACATAATATAATAAAAATCTAACGGTCGAATCTGTACATTGAATATTTTATATATAAATTCTTATTTAAATAGCCATTATTATGGATACAGAGGCCAAATCTATAGTTTTTAGAATTTTTGTACGTCTGTCTGTCTGTCTGTGACCGCATCACGAAAAAACCGCTGAATAGATTTTAACGAAATTTAGTATTATGATAGCTGGTTATCCGGGTCAGGATATAGGATACTTTTTACTGCTAGGAAATATCTATATACTATAAGTAACTTTTAAAAACCGGCTGTAAAACATCACACGGTATATGAAATCTAAAAATTTAATTTCCGGTCTTTAAAACGCGGGCGGAGCCGCGGGTAATGCTAGTCTGGAATAAGTTACAACCTACATCTATTCTTAATGTCACTAAAATTCGTTTTGTCACAATAAAATTATTTTCTTGTTATTTACATGTAAGAACTGAAATATTTTTTTATTTTTAGTTTAGGTTGTGAGTTTTTCAACTCATTTACCCTTCAATTTTTAAGTTTAAATAAGATTAAATAAGATTTTACTAATATACCGCACCACCTCATACTACACCTCATTATGAGTTTGTAACAAAGAGTAATTATATCATATACTAGGTTTGTAATAAATGGCTGTCCTCTTTTACTCAACAGTGTATTAAATGACACTTATATGCTTTGGTTTTTTTTATTTTAAAATTTTTTTTTTATTATTAATTTATAAAAGGTTTAATAATAAAAAAAATATGCTTTGGTAAAGTTGAGTATTCTAATAATTTAAAAACAAAATACACTTGCACATTAAAACAATAGTGAGCCCATCTATTGAAATCTTTAATTAAAAGTATCACCAAGATACTGACCGACATGCTGGAATTTTTTCCTCATATGTTTTAGTGGCTTCAATATTTTCAGTATTAACATTTTGAAGCTCCAAATATTGCTGGTAGGCCGGCCGTCCTGTAAGATAATTTAATATCAAACATAAATAACAATACAGTTAAGTTTTCTTGAGTTACAAATTTAAAAAAACTACATTTCTTAAAATAAAGTCATGCCTGATCTTTTTTGTTAGTGAGAACTAATACTTAAATTGATGGAAACATACTATATTACACTATTATTCATAGCTATAGTATCTGCAGTTACTCTATCTTTTATTTCAAATATAGGTATCTATACAAACCAATATCAAAAAGAGAATTTATTTGAAGCACATATACAGAAGGTAATGTTGTTTCTTTTATAAATTTCAGATTTACAGGCAAACATCCAGGACAAATGTCTCTCAAGTCATGTAGAAACCATTGCTCTTTCACATTACTTTGTATTATTTCAATATCTCTCTCCGTATAAGACTCAAGGAAATGTTCAAGACACCTACAATTTCAGATTAATGTTTTTATTGTATATGCATAAAACAAAACAATATTAATGGACTATACAAAAAGTATGTATCATAAGTATATACTTACTCATTTAACCAAGTTTCATGAACATATAAATGATTTGAATTTAAATATTTTCTGGTTAATTCTAAGATATTTCTTGACGGCATTATTTTAGTTTGTTTCTTTATATTTGCCAGTTACTGTACTACATTTAGAAGTAAGAAACTAATAATCAAAAGATAATCATGGTTTTTGTATCATTAAAAATATTTTCATGTTATTCTTCACTTTCATAAACCTCTACCTATATCCTCTACTTTTTTTCTGAATAAAACATAATCTATTACCTAATAATGAACACAAGGGGAGAGAAAATTTCAGAAGAATAATAAAATAATGGATAAATTAGAAAAATGTATGTTACATTTTTATCAACTGGTATTAATTGCACTATAGCGAGCTACGTTTCTGTTTATATATCATCATTTAATTTCAGTTCAGTGAAAACTTTTGTAATTTTCTAAATTCTAATTCAAGTTTTTCTTCGTATTGGCTTAGAAAATACAATTTTGTAAATAATAAATATTGACATTTGATATGTCACACTTGACAGAGGCCATAGAGTATATTGCTACATATAGAGGCTGATTTAAATCCTCAGAACAATAACTAGAGCATAGAAAAAGGGCGATTCTAGACATTTTTGACAGATAAGAGGACATTGGCGAAGTAATCTGTGCTCAACTGGCACGCTTTGAAGCCCTTACACAAAAGAATTGAATTGAATTGAAGGAGGGCTAAATATACCTAATATAGTCGTCTCTATTTTCTATTCGCATTAGAAAGAAAGACAGATGTAGGTTGCTCAAAATGCAAATTGTCCACAAAATAAGCGTCACTTTGGTTATCTTAGATATCTGTATGATTCCTGGAAGCCATTAAAGGAAATAATTGAATTGAATTATCTGTATGATACTAATTTAAAAACTACCTAACGTCTCAGGTTTTCATCAATGACTTAGTTCATCACATTTTTGTCGTATAATGCTATGCGCCCATTTGATAATGATGTATTGGATGATCAAATTCAAATTCAAAATACTTTATTCAGCATAAAATTATTATAATTTTTTACTGAACGTCATGAGTCTACTACCAGTTCGGAAATAAGAAGCCACTGACCTGAGAAGAACTGGCGAAAAAAACTCAGCGGGACTAATATATATTATTTTTTTGTTTTTTTTGTCTTAGTGTTTTCTTCTTTTTTTAATTAAATTGAAATTAACAATAATTCTATGGGTTGAAATAGCCTGGAGGCGATCACATCATTCCCAAGGCGTACTGTCTTCTAAAAAAATCGTTAATCGAATAATATCCTTTACTACACAAACGTTCTTTCACAATTTTTTAAATTTGGCAATAGGAGCTTTTTGAACGTTTCCTGGGATCCTGTTGTATAAACTTATACACTGTCCATAAAAAAAAATACTGACTCGGCGTAAACGAGTCACAGGCATTACAAGTTTATGTTTACTCCTAGTATTAATGGTATGCATGTCGCAATTCCTGGGAAATTCGTGTATATTTTTATGAACATACATAACATTTTCGTACACGTATTGAGAAGCAACAGTCAATATTTTTATTTCTTTAAATTTATCTCTTAATGATATTCTAGGACCTAAAATATAAATTGCACGAATAGCTCTTTTCTGCAGGACAAAAATTGTATTAACGGTAGCTGCATTTCCCCATAATAAGATTCCATATGACATAATACTATGAAAATAACTAAAGTATACTATGCGAGCTGTATCTACGTCAGTAAGAAGTCTAATTTTTTTAACCGCGAACGCTGCAGAGCTAAGCCTATTCGCTAGCTCCTCAATATGGCGATCCCACTGCAATTTCGAATCTATGATAATACCTAGGATTTTAGTAGACTGTACCGGTTTTAATATTTCCCTAATACTACACAATTATTTACATTAGGTGTTGTGAATTTTATTAATTTTGTTTTTTTTTATTATTTAATAATACATTATTCAAATCAAACCAATAAACAACCTTTGAGAGAGCATCGCTTACATCGTCGTACATAAGTAAATTACGTACGTTAGTGTAAAATAAGTCAAGTGTCATCAGCGAACAATACTATCTCATGATTGTTCTGCACAAAAAATGGCAAATCATTTATGTAAACTAGGAAGAGAAATGGACCAAGAATAGAGCCTTTTGGAACCCCCATACCTAACGGAGCCCCTGGAGATCTATTACCATTTACATCAACCCTCTGTATTCTATTACTCAGATAGGAATTCAGGAGGTTGAGTGCCTTATTTCTAATCCCATAATGAAGTAGTTTCCTGATCAACGTCACGTGATGCACACAATCGAAGGCCTTGGATAAGTCACAGAATATCCTAAGAGCATCCTGCGACCTCTCCCATGCCTCAAAAATATTTTTAACTAGCTCAACACTAGCATCTGCTGTGGAGCGACCTTTTGTGAAGCCAAACTGTTTCTTATAAAGTAGATAGTGTGCATTAAAATACGATAACATTTGCCCGAGTATGATTTTTTCAAAAATTTTACTAAATGTTGGGACTTGGGAGTACTGAAATAGGTCTAAAGTTATTAGGGTCTAGGGTACTACCTGATTTAAAAATTGGAATAACTTTACTGTGTTTCATTAGATCAGGAAACACACCACGTTCTATACAGCCATTAAATATAGTAGCTAAATGAGGTGCAACAACATCAATTACCGAACTAACCACTTTAACAGATATACCCCATAGATCAGCTGTTTTCTTGATGTCCAGGCTTCTGAAGGCTACCATTATATCTTTGGGGTTTACAGGTTTAATTACATTCTTTAACGTTTTCCCTTAACAAAAATTCTGCAATGTCTGGAGACGAATTAAGAGATTTCGTTGTTGACAGTGGAATGTCAGTGAAAAATTTTTCAAACTCAGATGCAACTTCTCGTTCTGAGGTAGTAAAATTATCATTAATATTTAACTTAAAATCGAAGCTGCACACAGAATCGAAACACACACACACATCACACATCGAAGCCACGATACTACCTCTGAAATTCTCCATACGTGTAGTATTTATAGGTACAAAAGGCTTTTTTGAAAAAGATTGCTTTGAAGAATATTGGCATTTAATAAGGATTAAAAAAAGGAAGCTAACTGGCCACAATGGTTTGAGCTTAATTTAATAATATATATATGGCTTTGGAATATTAATACATGTAGCACTGGTAGCAGTGATCTTAGTTATAGAAGCATAGATTTAAATCTGAGACTTATATAAGAATGATCTAATAAATTAATATTAAAATCCCCACACACAACAATAACCTTATTAGAAATATTTAATTTTAACAAAACTTCTTCCAATTCTTTCTCAAAGAACTCATATAAAGATAGAAATTATAGAAGTTTATCGATTAAATTAATAAGCATAAAATATTTAATAATTAAATTTTACCTGTACTTTAGTATTTTTAGAAACTAGTTACATTATAAAATACAGGGCACTGTAGTTAGATAGCATATGTGACCGTTTATCTTCCTTTAACTACAGAAAACTGTATTTTATAACTTAACTGGGTGGGGCTCACTAGAAATATACCATAGCTGATAACACACGTAACACACAAGAAAAATATAGGTACGTCGCACGCCCGTAATACTTGAACAAACTATTAATGTTCATTTCTTTCAATGAATATATTTGTATATAACATCTGTGTCATTTTATTAAAAAACTCGTCATTTGCTTGCATGCATTTTGGATGTTATGTTTTTATACCATAAACTAAAAAGTCGATAGGTATTTATCTTATGCATAGTGACATCACTAGCCAATACTCTTTTGTCTATGGCAGCGGACACTTCAAATGTCGTAAAGCGCCTTCTATGCTTTAGTTATTGTTCTGAGTTTAAATCGTATAAAGTTAAATATTATGTTGAATCATGAATGTAGATAGTACTTACCTATTTTATTAGGTACATAACAATCAAATGATCGGTTTTTCATGATAAAATTAAATTAATAATATTATTAAATGTTATCCAAGAAATAGAACTATAATACTTTACTTCAAAATAGTATTTTAGTTTTATCTACGTAAAATCTAGCAAGTAGCAGTTAGTACATCACTATTTGTGAGTGAACGCAAGAGTTTGCCGATAATTTATGATTTATCCATCTCCCTCGCAAATTCTGGACATAGGCCGATTGACAACAAAAAGCTGAAAGCTCCAGCGAACGGAGCAAAGGAACGGAGTATTGTTTTCCTAAATGTTCCGCTTCAAAATAGTATTTTAAGCGGAGAGCCTGTATAAGTTATTAACATAGTGGAGGAAAAAATATGAAGAGGCGAAATGCCGAACCCGGCAAGATGCGGCGCCCTGTAAAGCGCAACAAACCCAACGAAGGAATGTTTGGAAAGTGAGTGGAAGCACTTTTTAATCGTATCGAAAATTATTGTATTCAGGATTCTACAATAACAGCAATGTTTTACCTATTTACCCTTATAAATAAGTTCATCGCTTACCAAAATATGTGGACTATGAGTACCATCTGGTGAACAGCTCACGTAGGTTTATAAAAAAAAATAAACGTTCAGTTATGTATTTCATTTGAAATAAAGGGTATTTAAGTTATACGCTTTACTTTTGTATGTAAAACATACTATTTTCATTGAATTTTATGTACCAATTAGCATATAGAACAAAAATTATAATATCCTTTTGTTTTTCTAGTTCTCTGTTGTATTTGAAGTTCATGATCCTTTGGGCAGCAGTGATCTTGGCTGACTATATGCTAGCATTCAGATTTGAATTCTTGTGGCCATTCTGGATGATGATCAAATCAGTTTATGATTCATTCAAATACCATGGTGTTGTAAGTATATAGAAATAAAAATATATAATGTACACAATTTGAGCATGTCAAGACATGTTTGTGTAATGTTTTTATAAATTATTTCATGATATTAAATTGTAAATATTTTTTGTTATTCAAATATTATATATTATTTTGTTTTGAATATAGTTTATTTGACAATATCATACTTCATACAGAATCTTTTTGCAGGCATTTTCAGTGTTCTTCATATGTATAGCATTGACCTCCGATATGATATGTTTCTTCTTTATACCACTCCAGTATCTGTTCTTTGCTGCTAGTACCTATGTATGGGTACAGTATGTGTGGTACACATGTAAGTAATTAATGTTTATACTATATCTATGACAGTACCTGTTTGAAATGTGTGGATGGATGGAATCATGGATCGTGGATCATGGATTTTGTTGTGGATTTATTTTGATTTTCAACCGACTTCCAAAAGGAGGAGGTTATCAATTCGTCTGTATTTTTTTTTTTTTTTTTTTTTTTTTTTTTTTTTTTTTTTTTTTTTTATGTTTGTTAGATCATAACTTTGAACTGGGTCAACCGATTTTGATAATTCTTTTTTTATTTGAAAGGTAGTGCTTCCCATGTGGTCCCATTTTAATATTTTCCAGTTCAGACTATGGTATCCATGAGAAAACCATAAAAGTCTTAAATTTGCATTAAGGATTTGCGCGACAAATGGACGAATAACTCAATATCACGCCAACCGATTTCGATGATTCTTTTTTTAATGGAAAGGATATACTTCAAGGGTAGTTTGATGAGAGTTTGGTAAGGTTCTGATGATGGGATCCATGACAAAGTATCGGAACTCTTCAATTCTTAGGAGCAAATTAACGATGCTCGGCCGAATCTTTTATAGGCTATATGGATATTTGAGTCACGTACCGTAACTGATGATGGAAGGTACAACTCCTCAACGGTTAGCAGTTTAAATAAAATTCTTTCAATATAATACGCAATTATGGACCGATAGTTACATACTTTCAGGCTATTAGGTTTCCCTCATAATAGAAGGTAAATTTTTATAGTCATTAACACAATACGTATCTACTTTCCGCTAAAAATTTAAAAATAAATTATTTTTAACAAAAAAACAAAAACCGACTTCCAAACTTAATAAATCTAAACTAAAAAGTAGAAAATAATACTTTTAAGGACTTTGTTAATTTTGAAGTCGGTGTCAGCCAAAGCAAAATAACCCTAAATAGATACATATTCGATTAATCTATCAATTTGTAAACATAACCAAATACCTGGCTGGCACCGAATCCAAAATTAACAAAGTCCTTAAAAGTATTATTTTCTACTTTTTAGTTTAGATTTTTAATTTCCGATGGTTCAAATGCTTTACAGCAATCATGGTCACAGGCTAGATTAAGGTATTTGATGTCTCAGAGGCTAATATACTTATTATAGACAGTGCCTACCCACAATTTACAAAAAAATAAAAAAATTCAAAATGGCATCAAAGTACCTTATAAAATTTAATTTTAAAAACATTTTAAATTTGAAATATTTTGACAAGTTACTAGTATATAAACCTCTGAGATGTCAAATACCATAGTCTCGCCTGTGACCATGATTTTTGTAAAGTATTTGAAACATCCGGAACTAATAATCAAAATAAATCTGCAACAAAATCTGAAAAGGTAGTTTTATTTATAACATCGTATATTTGCGTAAGCCTAAGAAAGTATTCATGCTTATACATTTTGTATCTAAGTTGGATTAATTTAAATACAAACCTATAGACATTATAAATAGATATTTTATGAAACACTTTCTTATTTTGATTATGACATTATAATTTATGATTCACTAGTAGAAGTAGTACAAGTTAAATTTAGGTTAATTCTATAATCTTCAGTTTATAATTGATTATAATCTTTTAAAAGGGCGAACTACTCAAGTAAAATAACATGATGTTTTAAAATATAGATAGACTATTTATTAAATAAAAATATTAAATAAGTATCTTCTTTGATTTAGGTGATTATTTAACATTCCTAATAAAACTATCTTTTCGAGTACTAGTACTGGGGAGAGAATCTAATTAAAAATGGAGGAAAGAAACATGATCAAAGTAAAATGTTATTTATTAAAATGTCAGTATTTTAACTTCAAATTAACAGCTTTTCACTAAATGCATATGAAAGTATATACAGTACTTACTTCTGACTGTCTGTCTTTTGTTTCTTGCTAACTTTAGCTTGACATGAAAAATATATATACTTTTGGAGATCCACATAAATAAATTACAGTTGCAGACAAAGGCATCTGCCTGCCAACAGTGGCGCTGTGCTGCCTGGTGGTGTACACGGAGGGCGCGGTGCGCGCGCGCACGGGCCCGCTCGAGCTGTGGCGGCCGCTGGCGGCGCACTGTCTCGGCTACCCCGCGCTCTCGCTCGGGTTCGGTGTCAAGGTAATAGTTGTGGCACAAGCCATATATGGCTTATGATTTTCATGGAAGGCAATATTTGTTTTGTGGCACAAGCTATATATGGTTTTTATATTAATGTATGTACTTTCAACGTCCCACTGTTGGGCACAGGCCACCCTTTCATGTGAAGCGAATCAGACCCTCCACAGACAATTTTTTTGAATTCTCTAAAACACGCAGGTTTCATGATGTTTTTTTATCATCTAATATAAGAAATGTGAGATATGTATATGTAAGAGTATGGATTATAAGTATTTAAAATAGAATGTGTTTTAGTATTTGAAGACGTGAATGGATGAAGACTAGACATTTTATGCATATATGTTAGTGTTATCAGTTATGAGTGTATAAACAGTTTTAAATCGTAAAACTGGAGAGCCATCTAATGCATACTCAACACATCACACATACTTTAAACTCGATTTTCCCGAAATTAGAATTTTGAAACATCACCATTAATTCTCACATGTAATGTATGTATTTGTGACCAAAGTATTTTTTTCATATTATAATATTATATTTGCAGGCGTATGTGGGACAACGCCTGAGGCTTCGGCGGCAGCGACTGGTGCGAGCGGAAAACGAGTTCTACTTCCAGTTGTTGCGAGACGCGTTGCCAGAAAGTGTACTGTTAGAGGTAAAACTTAAATAATTTCATAAATATATAAATAAATATGTTGGGACATTAACTCAGCACTGTTTAGTTTCATTGTGTGCTACGAGGCTTGTGTTATGGATACCATATAGTTGATACATATGTATTAATAAAAAACAATACTGGTGGCAATCATTACTAGCATGATTACCACTTGTCTTACAGCGAAGGAAAATATCGTGAAGAAATCTGCATGTCTTAGTGAAACTAGCAAGTTTTCGTAAAACACGCTCAGTCGCTAACCCGCACTCGTCTAGCGTAGTGGACTATGGCCTGATCCTCTCGTATTGAGGGAAGCCCAGTCAATGCCCAGCATTGGGACGTTAAAATAGGTTTTATATTAAGATAATGATGGGTCATTTTTTGTACATTTTCGTCTTTCATTTCGCATATTTGACTCAAAGTGATACATCTGAAAATAAGATGAAACATTAATGTTAAAATGAATTTGTTAATGGACCAATCCAACATTGTTGGATATTGGCATCTGGTAACTTTGACTTCACTCTTCACTTCTGATGACATACTAAAAGAAAAGAACAATGAATGTTCTTTTATATATCAAAAATGAAGCATTCACCTAAGTGAATAATCATTGGAGTGAACCGTCTGATATCACTTAGTCTCGGCCGAACCCACTCGCTCGGTCCAATTAGACAGACTAACTTGCTTACTCTTATTTCACTAAACTAAAACTTAGTAAGACCGTCTTGAAACTGCGTAGTGTAAGGTCCTTACGCTAATTAGGCTAATTACAATATAATTATTCAGAATACGCAGAAAGAAGAGGCTCTCAAGCAGGAAGAGAGCAGCGGGAACAGTACGGGGCCGGCGCGGCGCCGCTGCGCGCGCGACCACAACGGCGTGTGCGTCGCCGACCATCCCATACATGTTAAGGTTGGAATATCTCACTTAATATTAATATTATAAGCGAAAGTCTGTCTGTTTGTGGTTTTATCTGTAACCTTTTAATTTTTGGTTTATTTGGTTTATCTGCTGCACAAATTCAGGTAATATTTAATTTGGAGGTAGTTTGAAACCCTGCATAGTAAGTAGGATGGTTTTTATCCTGGAATTCCTCTCTTGAAAGGGTAGAGGGAGAAATGAAAAATATAAAATATATATAAATATTTTAAATTTAAAATGTTTAGAATTAAATTTTATAAGGTACTTTGATGCCATTTAGAATTTTTTATTTTTTAGCATGCATTTATTGCAAATCTCCAAGCAACTTGATAAAAATAAATGATTATAGATTTATTAGATAATACTGTACTTGTATTTTTTACATAATTTTGCTGGTAAGAGATTGAGCAATCGTCTAAAATACATTACTTCAGGATACATAATATTTTAATTGAAATTCTAAAAGAAATTATAAATATTTAGTAAATGTATGTAATGAATTCAACAATACATTCCAGTTAGACAAGCTAGAGAAGAACAGTATGAAGGACAAGGCGCGGTACAGCAACGGCTCGGCCGGCGGGCCCGGCGCGCCCGACGCAGACGACCGCGCCGACGCCAAAGGTACCTTTTTATATTTATATAATAAATCTATACTAATATTATAAAGAAGTAAAGTTTGTGTATTTGTTAAATTGTAAGGGGTAATCTCGGGATCTACTGAACCGATTTTAAAAAATCTTTCACCAATAGAAAGCCACATTATTGCTGAGTGTCATAGGTTATATAAAAAACCGAAAAATAAAAAGGCTTTTACGTGGTAGTCCGTTTTGCAAAGTGAATCGGAGAAAAAACGGTCGAATGAAGCGTTTCTTACGAACGCTGCCTTAACTATGAAAGATATATTTTTGAGTTCTAGAGAAAAGATGTGGAACTTGAAAATGCCTACAAAAAAGTCAACGACAGCATATGTCTAACTTTTATATTTAAGTTACTAAAAGTAGTTTTTTTTAATATTAGTATAGATAATTTAATTTTTAATTTAATAAAATACCTACTGCATATAACCCTCCTTTTGGCAGTTAGAAATTAAAACATTACACTCTGTACTAAAAAAGGATTATTAACATTATGCCCAACGAAGTGGGCACGGGTCAGCTAGTATATAATAAATACATTCAATACCTTAATTCGCAAATCGGTTAACTCCTTCTCAATATTTTTTTCAAAGGCTACCAAAATCAATATAATAATATTTGTTATAAATTTGGAACAATAAATATTTATTACATTACCGATATATTTTTACATAATCTAAAAATGTAATATTTCACGAGTTTGTGATACTTATTATTGAAACAATAACGACTTTTGTGTCCCCTTGAAAAGTTCCCGTAAACGGAGTTAGCCGATTTGCGACTTGGTAAGATATGAGGATATAGACCAGATGACAAAGGAAATAGATAAGAGGATTGCCTGCGGCTGGAAGAAGTACTGGTCCTTAAGAGAGATTATGAAGAGCAAGTAATTAGAAATGCATATCAAGAAAAAGGCTTTTGACACGTGCATCCTACCATGCCTGACATATGGATGTGAGACATGGTCCCTTACAAAAAATCATAGGGAGAAACTAGAGAAATGTCAACGAGCAATGGAGCGCAGTATGTTGGGAACAAAGCTTAAAGATAAAATTAGAAACGAAACTATCAGATTAAGAACCCAGGTGACTAACATAACTTTGCGTATCGACCAATTAAAATGGAGATGGACAGGCCACCTATTGAGATCCAGTATACCGAAATGGAGTAAAATTGTGACATGCTGGTACCCCAGAGACGGCAAGAGGAAAAGAGGTCGCCAAAAAAGAAGGTGGGAGGACGACTTTCGAGACACTCTAGGATCACTTTGGACAAGAGTGGCTCTAAATAGAAGTCATTGGCGTCAATGGAGGAGGCCTTTGCCAATAGGCACACAGAGATAAGGGATATTATTTAAATGAATCAACCATAAACAATATATTTTAATAATTTTTATAATATGTACTTTTTTCTGAATAAAGGCTATTTTATTTTTTATTTTTATTTTTAAGATATAAGGAATGTGTTACGGATAAATGATCGTTGATACACATAATAAATATAAACACCCATGACTATAGTATAAATATTATAATAGGAAATAGGCACAAACTGAGTTGTCAAAATATTGCGCGTAAGTTTAGTGCCTTGCATACATATAGGTGGTTATATAAGACTTAACGGCTTAAGGAAATTCAAATTATTTTATTCAGTGTAAAATTATTTCAATATTTTACTGAACGTTACCGAGTCTACTACAAGTTCGGAAAGAAGAAGCCGCTGACCTGAGAAATACTGGCGAAAGAAACTAAGCGGGACTAATATTTTTTTTTTTGTTAAGAAAAGTGATACCCACTAAAACCCAATAAAACCTCCTGTCCTAATTGGGGCAGCTTAGTTTTAATCGGAAGTTATAGTGTAGCCAGAGTAGAAATTCCCCTTGAATATAATATTTTTTACTACAACACATATTTCTTTTAAATTAAATTATTATTTTAATGTAATCTATTATGTCAATACTCAATAACAAGTAACTGATGTTTCCAGGCAGCAGTAAGCCGGTTAAATGTGAAAAGAAAGAGGCTAGTACTGTAAGAGAAGAGAAGAAAAAACATAAAAATAAGGATAAGGATAAAGATAAGGATAGCGATAGTCATAGGAGTACAGAACAAAGTGAGTATATATAACCTATATAGGTAAAATTATCCTACTTCCATAGTCAATAAAAGGATAGGACATTACCCTTAGGGCTTAGATCATAGTCATACCATAGCCTATGAAACATAGTCGGCCAACGGATGTAACAACCCAAGCTGCCATATACTCGCTTGGGACACATCAGCCAGTTTAGTGTATGGAAGCTTGGGCTGTCACGTCCGTTGGCCGACTATATTATGTTTCATAGGCTTTGGTCATACACCACCGAACCAAGTGCAGGTTGGCAACTTCACACGTTTTATAAAACCTTTTAGAGTAACCATGTAGGTCTCATGTCATAGTATACTGTTTGATATAAAAAGAATGAGAAATTAAAAAAAAACAGTTCTTAATATTATTTCATTAATAGTATTAATTTTGATATATGTAATATTATTGATATATAGTATAGTTAAGATTCTAAGATTGTTTGGAACTCCATATTCAATGCATCTTCATAAAATTATCACATCATATTATGCATGAAAGATATAGAAGTGATAAGTTAAGAATAGACTATTTGACAGTGTGGATATTATTGTATTGTGTTGTTAATTTAATATGTAAAATTGTAAAAGTTTTCTTGTATATTTGATTTGACGTATCTAGAATTACTGTTGTCTGTAGTTCCCAAAGTTATGTCCACCATTTGAATATTATTGTTTCAGCAAAAGAATTTCTAGTTAAAGAAAAAGAAGTAGAAAGTACAAAAGAGTATGTAAAGAGCAATAAAGATAGCAATAGTCACAAAGAGAGAGACAGAGATAAAAGAGAAGATAAAGCAAAAATAAAGGAAGAAGAGGCGAAAGAACGAGAAAAGTGGTTAATGGTGAGTATTGATAACGGATTGGAAATCGAGTTTATGAGTAAAATTATTTACGTTTTTTTTTAATTACGAAAAATGTGCCTGAAATAAATAAAACACAAATTACACGTTCATAAATTAGCTGTGCCAGGAGATCTTTCTTTGTGTGCCTTAAGCTAGCGTACTATGTATGTGAATGACATTATACAACAAAATACAAAAACAGAATACAACACAAAAACAGAACTATATAAAAAGAAACATGTAAAATGTGTATAACTTTTTACGTGTTTCATAGTTCTATATCATGTATTGTACTTACACACGCACGCACACACACACGCACGCACACACGTTCGCACACGCACACACCTTTTACATAATATCATGTATCTTTTTACGGGACTTAACGACGTATAGTTTTTAAAAGTATTATTAAATACCTGATTCCCGACGTTTCGTCCAGGTTGCACCAGCCGTGGTCAGGGGCAGACTGCCCGTCACGTATTTATTTATACCGTCAGGTATTATAGGAACGATACATGATATGTAAAAATATATTATAGGAACGATACGTGATATATAAAAGATGTGTGTGCGAACGTGCGTGCGTCCGTGCGCGCGTGTGTGTGTACTGTGTCTCTTCGTGTGCGTGTGTGTGTGCCATATTGTGATTTAAAATATTGAATTAACAAATCCTACTCATTTTTTCCATTGTTTACTTTAATTTAAATACAAGCGTCTGTTACATGCCAGTCTGCTCAAGGTCATTAAACTTACGTTAAAATTAAAAACTTACATGAAAATGTCCACAGGTGTCGTTCTGTGAGTTGACAGAGGAACTAAAACGTGTCCGAGAGGAGCTGAATGCGGCCAGGAGTAGTGAGGCGGAGGCGCGTCGGGCGCTGGCCGCGAAACCCGCTATGCCGCCCAGGTACAAATATTCAGTAATTAACAATATTAAGCTCACTGATTAAGCCCACTGCTGGGCGTAGGCCTATATTATATATGAAAGCGATCAGGCATAGTCCAATCCGCTGGTCAAATGCTTGGTGGGCTCTATTTCTTCTAACTACTTTTTAGACACTCAGAAGTATGAGTTTTCAAACAACGTTTTCCTTCAGTATAAGTGGTAATCATGTTGCGAATGATTTGCACATGAAATTCACGTTCATTTTCAATTCAGTGTGAGAACTGGCAACATGCATTACTTGGTTTTCCGTTACCATGTGGCTGGTACAGCACTTGGGTAATTTTCATGATGCTGTTAATGTATGGCTGAATGGTATTATAAATTAATAGATCACAATGAATAAGTCAGTATTTTTTTAATCTATTAATAAATGACTGAGAAATTAGTTACGGTATTATTATTCAGGTTGTGCTAAGTCACAAAATTAATTATTGTTACAAGCAACATTAAATTTTTTATTTTTTTTTTTCATTTATTGAGGTACATATTTTAATTGTTTCTTTTATATTTAGTTAGATTATAATTATTAATGTCTGTGTAGGCAATGTGTGGCACGAGAACTGATGAGTAACGCCTGGTCTGCGTACCATTGTCAAAGCAGACGAGAGGTTAATTTTGTCTGTGCGTGTGATATATGTGTGAGTGCTCATATACATTACAGTTAAATTATAAATTTATCTCACCTGTTTATGTGTGTGTGCTTGTGTATGTTTGAGTGCTCACATTATATATTGTATGGTATAACTATTACTATATATTGTAAAACAAAAAACAAAAAGTCCTCCGTCGCGTCTCTCTGTTTGTTCGCGATAAACCAATCATAAAGATGTCGGGAAGTCATGTTTTTCTGTTTATGTGACAATATTGGGCTACGCAAACGCCACCTTTTTGTTATTTTCTTTCAATAAAAAAAAAGTTTAAGTTTATGTTGATTATCAATACAATTGATTATTGAAAACACGAATAAAACAACATTTTCTAAAAATGAATCCTAGCTAGGTCGATTTATCGCCCCCGAAATCCCTTGTTACATACTAAATTTAATGAAAATTGTTGGAGCCGTTTCCGATTTGCCCGGTATTTTCTTTTTGATAAATCGTGTTTTTTAGAAATTATACTTAAGTACGAATTTATATATATAAGAATTGCTCGTTTAAAGATATAATATATATATATGTGTGTGTGTGTAGCGAGCGCGTGGCGCTGGAGCGGCGGCTGTGCGAGGAGCGCCGCGCGCGCGCCGCCGCCGAGCAGCAGCTGCAGCGCGCGCGCACCATCGCCGAGCGCGCCTCCACGTTAGTTATCCCTTGTTGTTACTTGTTATACTGTCTTAGTGCATATCTGTTCAAACCACAGATACTTGTATTTTATAGCTGTGTTTGTTTATCTGTTTTGAAAAGAAAAAAATGGTCTTAAATTTATGTAATATGTAGAATATGCAAATACTACCCATACGTAACCATACTAACCTACTTTGAATGAAGTTCAATATGATAATCTCGAAAATACGAAATCTGCAATATTTTAAAAGAGTTGATTATAGGTATTTCTTGATTTATAGTTAAGAAAAAGCTCAGTGAAGTCACCTTACAAATAAAACAAACCCAAGTGCCCAAGGCCCTGGCCTCATGAAGACCCGAAAATTATTAAGTTCCTATGTTAACATTTTTCTTTCATTTTGTCATACAGAGAAACTCAATGTTAGTCTATAACATATTGGACTGTAACTTTTTTTAATTGACGTACGTTCTTTTACTTCTGTGCGACGGCACAGCCCCTCTAGACAAGTGGCAAAACGCTAGTAGAATAGAATAATCAATGTATGGGATTGACATAAGCTTACGGCTAGTGATTAGATTCAACTATGGGTAGAGATAAGGAGAACCATCTCATATGGGGGGAAAGTTGAAAAAGTGTCCAGCTGTATACTGAAAATAAAGTTTTCATTACCTACCAGAATAGCGCTGGCGTTCGTTTCAATATGAACATAGCTGTTATAAATGGAGTGAAGTTTGCTGAGTTCAAATATTTAAATTTTTTAATGACTCAAGTAGTTAGTAAAATGCTAGTATACAAAACCTCAACTATTTACGTAGTCTAAAAAATGTTTTAGTAAATATAAACAAAATACTGCAGAGAGAAAGAGTAATATTTTTCTAATTACGTTTGGCGCTTTCTTTAAAATTTATCGACTGCTACTGCAGCGCCACTTTTACTGGACGCGTTTTTACGGACACTTTCTCGTACACGAGATGGTCCTCCTTAGGCGTTAGCGTTTATCGAAATAGAATCGGTACGGAGCGTTTGCCATTTGTCTAGAGGGGCAGGTATGGAGGGTAGAGATAAGGAGAACCGACTCATATGGGGGGAAATTTGAAAACGTGTCCAGCTGTATACTGAAAATAAAGTTTCCATTACCTACCACAATAGCGCTAGCGTGCGAACAGTTTCAATGTGAACATAGCAGCGGTAAACTGAGTGAAGTGTGTTTAGCCCACTTGCACCGTGGCGCCACCACGAATAAGACTATAAAATTTATCCATTAGCAATGTGGCGCCACCCTAATTTACCGCGTTTTTACTGCCACTTTTTCGTGTACGAGTTGGTCCTCCTTATCTCTACCCTCCATAGGCACAGGATACCTCCCGTTAAACTTGTATTGTTGCAAGCAGGGGCGTGTGCGACAACGAGTGGTGCCGGTCGCAACGCGGCGCGCACGAGGCGGACGCGGCGGCGGCGCGGCGCGAGCTGCAGCGCACGCGCGACCGCGCCGCGCTGCTGCAGCGCGACCTCGCGCTCAAGACTGACCAGGTGCGCTACATACATCATACTGTGTGCGCCACTGACCTCTATAATACCACTGGACAGGCTGTTCCAAGCGTTTGACAGCATTTTTTTTTGTGTCCATTTGAAGCGCCACTAGCGAGAGTCCCGAGAACTAATTTTGACGTATATTGCAAATGACTGCGAGAAGTGTTTGTTTACTGTAAAGTAATTTTGCATTTTCGTTGTTAATATAACATAAGTAGTAATTATATTGATTAATAAAAATCTTTATTTGAAACAGTTTTACTGATTGTAAAAACTTATTATTAAAAGTTATCGATATTTGCTCGCTTATATCGACATCATTAGTTTTAGTACTACAAACTCTCGCTACGTCCGACAGCGCCAAAATGGCGAATATCAAGCAGCCACAAAAGCACGTTGACAACAGCCAGTCCAGTGGTATTATAGAGGTCAGTAGTGTGCGCACTGTGCACATACATTTTACCTACTTTAAATGAGAAAGTTTTGACGACACGTTTGGCTCAGTTGGTAGTGACCCTACTTTCTGCGCCAGCGGTCGCGGGTACGAGTCCCGCTGGGGGCATTCATTTGCTAATCACGAATGTTTGTACTCCAGTCATGGGTGGTTTGTATTTAAAATTTATATGTGTAGTATATCAACTATCTGGTATCCGTAACACAAGCTTGTAACGTAGCTAAGGAACTAGATGGCGCTGTTGTTAATTGTTATAATGTCCCAACATATAGATAAACCATTCTAATAATGCTCGCCCCTCCACAAAACATAATTTTAATGTGTGAAAGGAAATACTTATTGCATTACTATACTTGTGTGCATGCTGCAGCTTTTATGGAAACATGGACTCATCCGCGCACTGATTGGTCAACTAGTTGCGCGATCAATCCTGATGTAGGCATTGTATGACAGGAGCGTGCGCTTTGTATGGGCAAACACATGCGCTCTGTTGCGCTTTCGGCTCATTTATGCACTGTTGGCCAACAGATCAGCCGTTCTTTCTTAGTGGTACCGTTTGCATAACAACCAATGACAAAGACTAAATTTATGTGTACAGTGTCTATGAACCTTTTGTGCATGTTTGTGTAAACGTTGTGGAGGGACGAGCATTTTTGGAATGGTTTATCTCTACCTGTATATAAGTTACATTTGTTGCTTAAGAGTGATCAGGTGCGCTACACTTGATATTGCGTGTGCACATATACTAGTGACACGTGTCTATCAAGAGTGTTCAGGTGCACTACACTTCAGACAGTAATATACAGTGTGCACATATACAGGCTAAATTTGTTTTTCAACTTTCAAGGGTAATCGGGTGTGCTATTCTAAGCACTGTATAATATGTTCAATGTTCATTACCCATATACTAGCAATTGATTTTTAACACTGATTGTTTGCACTACACTTGTTTTTTCCTTATATTATGGAGGGTAGAGATAAGGAGGACCAACTCGTACACGAAAAAGTGGCAGTAAAATACTGAAAATAAAGTTTCCATTACCTGCCACAATAGCGCTGGGGTGCAAATAATTTCAATATGAACATAGCTGTTATAAATGGAGTGAAGTTAGCTGAGTTCAAATATGATAAGGAGGACCAACTCGTACACGAAAAGGTGGGCTCACTGAATTTGACCCAACTTGTTTTGATTTTCGGATTTTTTTTATTTTTAATTGTCTGTTCGTCGTTTGTTCGTTAATGTTCGAATGTAAAAATTGTTTGTTCGTCTTTTATTTATTTATAATTAATTAAACAAATGTTCACCCTTAAGTTGGACACCCTTACTAGATATCTTTATTTTTATCGCTCAGATTAATTAATTGTGATCAATTAACGTTTGTTCGACGACTATTGGTGATTGTTCGATCATAAAAACAATTGAATTCCCAATTATTAATTATTTTATATCTAATAAGCAAACCATCACCTCACGCCTACACTGCGCATGCACAGATGACAGCTATGGTGCATATTATTTAAAAAAAAGACATTATAATTTACTTATATATGTAGCATCATCATTACTCTATGATAATTTCTGTGGTCAACAACCAGCAAATCCAACATAATAATTAAAAATAAAAAAAAATCTGAAAATCAAAACAAGTTGGGTCAAATTCAGTGAGCTCATTTTTTTACATAATATGCACCATAGCTGTAATCTGTGCATGCGCAGTGTATATGAAAAATTTGTTTGTTAAAAATAAAATAACCAGTTTTATGGGATTTTATAAATAAGTTGTAAGGTAAAATGAATAAACAAACGGGTTCAAAAAAAAATTCTACGAATATATATTATTAAATTATATAAATAAACTAATACATCTTCAACAATAGTTATAATAGTTAAACATATTTTTTAATAACAATTTGTGTACTTATGATAGTAGTTTGGCATTTTTTCTATTTGCTTTGGTCTTAATTTTGGCAGCTTCGTAGCGTTTAAAATAATAAAAAAAATTTCGAGTAAAAATACTATATAAATATACACTTTGCATAGATTGAATTGTTTTAAATTTGATTTTTCAATCAGGGTGTCGTAATATAAATAAATAATTCAAAGTAAATTACTCAACGTACAGAAGGTTGGAAAAAAGACAGACGCTGAGACGAATCATTTTTCGTAATTTTTAGTTTGCGTCCACTAGGACAACTTTTCACAATACAACTTTTTCCCATTATTTTATATCGTATAATAACTATCACCACAATAAAATCACTGATAATTATTTTAAAAAATTCACACTAATAAAATTACGCTTTCTCTCTGTAGTATTTTGTTTATATTTACTAAAACTTTTTTAGACTACGTAAATAGTTGAGGTTTTGTATACTAGCATTTTACTAACTAGTAACTACTACTTGACTTGAGTAATTAACTAACTTCACTCCATTTATAACAGCTATGTTCATATTGAAACTATTTGCACACCAGCGCTATTGTGGTAAGTAATGGAAACTTTATTTTCAGTATACAGTGGACACCTATTCAACTTTCCCCCATATTGAGTCGGTTCTCCTTATCTCTACCCTCCATACCTTATATAAAACGCATGTCTTTTTGTAATGTATAAATTAATTGAATTTTCTTTTTATTAAAAAATAATTATTTTTCCCGAATTTGTCGATTTCACTAAATACGTTTTTTATTTACAAAAAGTACTTGTAAATGTATACTATATGTTGATTGTTGGTATACGTCAGGTGCGGTCGCTGGAGGCGCGCGTGGAGGAGGGCGCGCCGCGGCTGGCGGCGGTGCGCTCGCTGGAGGCGCTGCAGGAGCGCGCCGCGCACCTCGAGCGCTCGCTCTCCGCGGAGACGCGCGTCAAGCTCGACCTGCTCTCCGCGCTCGGCGAGGCCAAGCGGCACCTGCACATACAGGAGGGTGAGTTGCGCTCGAGAGGGATCAGTTTCACTTCTTCTTCTTCTTCAAGTGCCTTTCCGACTAGCGAAGGTTGGCAGTCAGCTTCGAATACTCCGTCTTGATTTTCGCGAGGCGAAAGAAATTTTCGGATGTTGCTCAACCAAGACTTATTTTCTGCGACCAACGTTTCTCTTGCCGGCAATCTTTCCCATCATAATCAATTGCAAAAGTTGATATCTTTCATGTCTAAGCACGTGGCCGAGATATGCAACTTTTCTTTTCTTGACGGTCTCCAAAAGTTGCCGTTTCTGATTGACGCGTCGCAGAACTTCTACGTTCGATACCTTTTGAGTCCAACAAATGGTCAACATACGTCTATATGCCCACATCTCGAAAGCTTCTATACGTTTCTTGAGGTCTTCTTTAATTTCCGGTTGCACTTCACACACATAAAAATGAAGACATGAATGGTGATGGCGCAAAATTCTAATTTCGAGAAAATTGAGTTTAAATTTTGTGTAATGTATTGACTATTGAGTGCATGCATAAAACAGGTGTCAAAGGGCGGAAACTGAATTGTGTATATACATTATACATCCATATAACACCATCAAAACATAAAATAGCGACAATTCGAAAATGTGACAACATCTTCATCCATTCGCTTCTTCAAATGATCAAGAAGAAAGAAGCAGAAAGATGGGTAAAGCTAGATACTAACTCATGCTCAAGATTGACCAGAGGTGCTATAACATTTACATGATATTATACATTCGACAAGTGTTAATAACTATACTGCTAAAATATTTTGTATGTGAAGAAAATGATTGTCATTTAGTGTATAAAAAAATAATTAATGCTTTTTTACGTTTTTCAGGTTTAATATCAAGACAAGAAAAAGAAATAGAAGAACTTAAAGCACAAATGCTCGCAGTAATGCCAACAGAATTCGTCACACCTGTGAGTGGGACTGTGTCCAAACTACGACTGTCTGATGGCTCCCCGTTAGACCCTAACGCGTCCGTCTATACTCCGAAACAACTCTGCTCAGACGCCTGAGCATTGAGCATTCACCAACTGAGTGCTCAGCGACTTGAGCAATTGAGTGCTCAGTTTGTAATGCTCAATGCTAAGTTTATATCGAACAACTGCTGCTGGCTTTAGTTGGTTATGACCTAATATCAAATTTATAGATTTTGAAACAGACTACAGTGTAATTTTGTTTGACGTCACGAATCAATATGGCGGATATTGCTAAATAAAAATATTTTCATAAACTGATCAAATGATGCAGAAAACGTTATTTTTATATTGTACAATCTGAGTATTTTTTGGTTACAGCTTTATTTATATAAAGGTTATATATAAAAGGATTACAATCGCCATTTTGATTTTGTATTGTAGTTGCGTTTTGGTTTCTATTATTCCATCTATAAAACCAAAGTCAGTATTGTTCTATTCTATACTGATACTTGTAAGGCCGTATCTGATCTCAATTTATTTTTCCGAAAGTATTTTTATTCGTTACTTAATAACGTCCTTACAAGTTTCGGTGAGGAATGGGATTTGCTGCCTGTCTACGAGAAATAGCGTGTATTTTTTCACATTTCAATTCAAATTTGATATAGATCGATGACTGATAAAATTATTTAACTTAATTGTTTACTATTTTATAGTTTTTATATTAAAAGGAGTACATAATCTCATAGTTAGTGTAAGAAATTGTATGAAGTCAGTTTCTTATTCTATAAAACATATCTTTTCTTGTTTGGTCATTG
Source organism: Boloria euphrosyne (assembly GCA_951802675.2). Classification (NCBI taxonomy): domain Eukaryota; kingdom Metazoa; phylum Arthropoda; class Insecta; order Lepidoptera; family Nymphalidae; genus Boloria; species Boloria euphrosyne. The sequence continues at coordinate 11,133,334 of OX637885.1, forward strand.
TTTAAGTATGGACGAAATTAATCCGATTATTTAATATGACAGTGGTTTTAAAATGGCGGTACAGTATTATTTTTGTGTTTGTAAAAGTATAATTTATAAAATTTACTGCCAGTGCCACAATGTTGAATTAATTTTAGGTTTTTTTCGGCTGGTGTTGTGTGTCATTTAAAGGCACAGATAAGATAGTGATGATAAATAACAGTTATACCTACTTTGCAACTGTGATTCTTTTTGTCACAATATAATTTATTACAATGAGGGGTCTCACTGCGAGTTTTAGCCGTTGGTGGCGCTACAAGCGCATAACGTAAACAACGTCAAGTATATATGTAGTGTATGTCAAATTATTTTATGTCAATTTTTTTTATTCAACAATAGTTAAAACACCGTATTTTTCTTTGATTTTACAAAACTTAACTAAACTATTCTATAATAATAAACGCGTCTGTCAAAATAGGCGGCATTGAGGTTTTCGTTGGTGACGTTATGCGCTAGTAGCGCCATCTGAGCTGAGCCTGGCGTGAAACCTCCCATTAGTCACGCAAAATAAAACCAACAATAACACAATTTTTAATTAAACAAGTTCTTTTTTACGTTTTATTATTAAAATAAGAAGAATCAACAAACTTACGTGATGACCAAACCAAGAAATAGACTAGACTATTAAATAACGTCACAATATATTTTAGGACAAATTATTTCGCCAACTGCAAATATGTATTTTTATCAATCATCGATTCCTTCCATAATGTCATTGCTGCGTCTAAACAGTGTTATTTTTTATATTTGTGATATATTGTACAAAATCTATTCGATTGACTATAAACTATATAGTCTATTGACGTTATAGTCCATTTTTATTGTTGAATGTAGCGTCGCCAATTTAATTTATATTTTCTGAACGGGCAACACTGTAAAGTTTTATTATTTATTATGTAAGCGGTGTTGCCATCCGAAATATATGAGTGGAAATTAAATCTTTCAGTTTGAAAGCAAATGATACGAGGAATTGAATCTATTAGATATCGGTAAAAATATTTATAAAACAAGAGTAAACGAGCTTAGTCAAATATTGGGACGCTGCGATATTTTTTCTTGTTAAAAATATAAAATAAAAATGGCGGACACGTAACTTTAAAGTTGCCATGACAGTGTGTTTGAGTGACTTGGGCAGAATATTGTTCAATACTGAAGGAATACGATTAGGATTTTTGTCTATTATCTATATTTTGTGAAAACAGATAATGTAAGCAGACGATGAAAACCTAGTCTGACCATAAATTGCTATAGAGCAATTTAATATTTTTTTGGCGTAATTTTCAACAACTTGAGACTGTTGTTGTTGTATTTACTGGTATTATAAGAACTTTATACTTGCATTTTTTTATTATTATTTTTTTCACGAAAGTGTTACAAAACATTATATATTTTTTTTGATTATTAAAGATTTAGTGTGGAAGTACAATCTCCTAATAAAATGTAAGCCAAATTATTACTTCTTTAAGGCATTAACTTTTTTTTAACAACATTAACATATAAAATTGTTGCCATCACAATTATATTTTATACTTTTTTCTATTGTTGTTTTTATGTGACTTAGCTTTAATACTTGATTGTATTTTTGTTATGAGACCTGCCCTTCCAACTCATGGCTTCCAAAATAACCTGTTGCATTTATGTAGTACAATGATTTTTTTTTAAATTACAGACGACGGGATGTGTTTTTAATTTAAGCTAAAAATAAGTACATAAAAAATCAAAAAACAATATGGATGAAGTGTTGCCATGATGTTAATTATACATAACCGATATCACATTAAGTGATTTTATTGAGTGTACAATAGTTCATCCATATTGTATTTAAATGTAATAATGTGTATGTAACATTTTGTTACTTTAAGATCTGAAGTTGTATTTATTTTTTATTAATTAATTAGTTCTCAATAACAAGTGTAGCAATACTTTTAGGTGAAAAAAATAATTGTCAGACAAAAATCTAGTAAACTTACATATTATGTTTTAAACAATTTATGAATATTGCTACATTTTCAGTTATCAGATTTATTAATAAAATATATGACTTGTGGTATGTAACATCCTGGCAACATTAAATCACAAGGCAGAACGCACATTGGATATCTTGGAATGTAAATTGTACTTGAGATTGTCTCAGTCTAGTCTTAAAAAGACCGTTTACACGACTCATGCCATTTTAAACTGAACATGTAAACGGGCTTTAATTATTCTAAGTTTTTTAGATGTTTAATTTTTTTTAAAACTAAAATACGCACTGCCCTCGAAGTCAGACTTCCGTTTTTTTTTTAATTTTAAATCATCGAGGTTCGTGAACTCCAAGTACTTAACTTCATTAGTTTAAGATGAAATAGGACTTAACAACAGCAGCATAGACACTGATATATTTTCATAATCCTTGGATATGACCTGTGGAGCGTGCATCGCTGATTGATCTGAATTTTCACAAGTGAAACAAGCAATGTTTGTTTGTATTGTAAACAGATGCTGTAACAGCAATAAAAAATGAGACCTGCTGTGTTACATTTTTAATTTGACCTAACATTCTCTCCCTTTAATTAACTTGTGCTAAAGAGCTGATCGTATAAAAATTGACTTATTTTTTTTATTATGAAAAGTATATTGATAAAATTTCTTCTATGTGGATGAAATCAAATTTCTATAATTATTATTAATTTGTTAAAAAATAGTGTTTACTCCATTCATATAATAAAAATTAGCATTTTTGCTGATTCCGAAATGCATTAGCAAACAAACGATTTAAGTGACCAATTTGAATCTATAGGTTTCAGCACATTACCTTGATATGAATAAGATATTGAATGTAGGACAATATTATAGTATTATGGCTTTGAGTAATAATTCTATTTATATTAGTATGCACTTAGCATTACTATTGTAATTTGATTGATAAAAAATCTTATAATCTGATCATGAACTCAATCCTTGGAACATGTGGTTCTACGACTTGATGCTGATAAGTGTGGAAAAGGCCTTGTTAAGAAATGCCACTCAATTGGTACGAAGAAGAGAAGTCAGTAATAGTAGCCTGACCTCCAACACATGTATTTTTTTATTTGCAGCACACTTGTTCAACAGCTCATTTCAGGGAAAAAGTTAATTTTAAAAAATAATGTCGCCATCAATTTGTTACTATTTACTTTTAATAACTTAATTATTTATTAGACAAGTCTGATAATCTTGCTTCACTGACAAGGCCTTGTATTTCCAACTGTAAATTCAATGCTTTTTTCAAGTCCATAGATCTTAGTTGTGATGCAATATATTTGCCATAAATATCAAATTCATCTTCTTTACTTATATCTTGATTGGAATCTAAGCTTCCCCGAAAAGTGCCCTCTGAAGCAGTACTAAGGCTGCGGTGTTTTGTTTTTCTTTTACTTTTATATGTTTTTGAATTAATATCAGCCTTTAACCGAGCCTCTTCTGGTTCAGATTTTAGTACAAGAATATAATCATCATTGTTTTCAGGTAAAAATGAATCAAGGTGTGTTTCTTCATTCAAATTATGGCTCTCATCAATCCACATTTTTGAGTCACTTTCTGAATCCTAAAATAAAAGATACAACCTATTTTTATAATTTTTACAATAATAATCTGTCATTATATATTAAAGCTGAGTTGGATTATTTGAATATAATTCAATACTACTTAGTGTTGAGTTGAAATTTGGAAGATTTTTCCTTATGATATTTGCACTTTGATCCATTAGAGTAGAACAATTTTAGAACTAATTGCTAATATGCAGTATTAAATTATATTCATATACAGAAGTTAAATAAGTTATAAAATATTTTTAAATAAATAATGATAAATCCTGTGGAATATTAAAATTATATTAACCTCGTATAATGTATCAGATATTTGATTTGTACGCGAGTTGCGAGAAAATCGTTTGTGCCAATTGGCAAACCATTTTATAGTTGGTTTGTATGTATAGTCAGGACCGGACCTTCGCTTTATTTTACTCAACTCTTGCGAGTATGTTGACCTTAAATTCTTTATTTTTACTTTAAGTTCACTCACGGATAATGATATACCTGTAGAGGAATGAAATTTAGAAATAATATTTTTGTACGCTTTGAGACGTTTTTCGTTTATTTTGTAATCTTCGTGCTCCGTATTCCATAAACACTCATTATCTAGATAAAGTTGTACAAATTGGTGTGTCTCATTCTCACTCCACCTCATAATTTTACTTTATATTTCATATATAATATATGTAACTCGCAGTTTGTTTAAATTTTTATTTGAAAGTAAATGTTTTATAATTATTTAGATAAGTTACTTTATGGTTAAAAATAACAATAAACAAGTCAGTTTGACATCTGTCATACAAATTACACAGAATATATAGGTTACAACTTACAAACATTTAGAACTAAATTTTAGTTCAAAATCGTCATTGAAAATTATATTTTAAAAAGCTTGATGGTGAATCTAATAAAAATGAAAGAACTTACTAACGGATCGCCCTCACTTCGCTTTAGTGTTAAAACAATTTCATAAAAAGCAGAGAATTTTACACAAAATTGTTGCATTCAGATTCAGTACAAAATTATTATTTTTCCAAAGTAGAATGGACAGTGCTAGCCCAGCGGTAACGCGTTCGCTTGGATAACAGAGTGATGCGGGTTCCAATCCGGGTCTCGCACCTCTGATATTTTCATGTTCGAATCATAAATTTCTATCATGATTACCACTTGACTTACGATAAAGGAAAACATCGTGGGGAGACCTGCATGTCTTAAAAAAACCTAGCAAGTTTTCGAAAGACATGTGAAATGCGCTAACACGCATTAGGCTAGCGCGGTGGACTATGGTCTGATCTCCCTTGTACTGATGGGGCTTGTGCCCAGCTGTGGGATGTTAAAAGGGCTGAAGATGACGTAGAACATTCAATACACTTAGTATTTATTAATTAAAGTATTTATCACTTCCCATTATTAGTTTCATAGTAAATTGTGATTATTCACGATTTCTAATTGTGTATATCATTTTACCCCTGGTTTACACTCTCGCGCGAGTGACGAGACAAGCCGCGAGGCGAGGCACGAGTCGAGTGTGTGAATGGTGTGTTTGCAACTCGCCTCGCAGCTCGTCCCGCTCCTCGCAGTGTTCGCGTCGAGGGCGGTTTTTTACGACGCGACGCGAACGTCGTGTTTACACTCGCGCTCTCATTTGTAAATAAGTCACGTAGTTGTAAAAACTAAGTAAGGAAATAGTGGATGCTGCTAATAATTCAACGTCTTCCATCATTGCTGGCTTAAAGTGAACTGAACGCCTCGCGAGAGTGTGAACAGACATACAATATCTCGCAAAAATCACACGAGCTGCGAGGCGAGGTGCGATACGAGCTTCGAGGCGAGAGTCTAAATGAGCTGTTAACTTCAATCAATTTTAAGACCACATGAAAGGTAGTTTCAATTCCCAACATATTTTTTTAAATATTGACAAGTTGATTATGACAGCATTTGAACACAATCAAACACAAAATTACATTAATTGTTTATGCCAAAAAAGTTACAGGAATAGTTGGATACAAACTATTGTACTATAAAAATAATATTATACACTAATTTTATCCAACTATAGACAATGTAATTTGAACCAAAGTTTAAGTCAGAAATAAGTTAAACATTTTTGGTGAAGCAATAATAATTTATTATATATTCTTATTGTAGTTCTTTGGTATAAATACTAGTACAATAATAAATAAGGAATTACTAAAAATATGCTTACATCAATAAGGTTTTTTTATATCACAACCAAATATAATAGGATCCATTTTAAATCACTCAAGTAATTTTCATTAATATTGGAAGAACAATAGTTAAAAATTTTTTAAGTAAAATATGAAGTAGTAATAAATAAAAATAATGTAGAAAAATAAATAAAGTAATTAAATTAGCAAATTTAATCACTTGACATGTCTGCTATCCGAGCTTCACTCAATATACTTTGAATTTCCAATTGGAGCTTTATTGCTTTTTGTAGATCCATTTTTCTCAACTGAGATGCTATGTATTTTCCATATATCTCAAACTCATCTTCTTTAACAAATTCAAACTTATCCTTGGTATAGTTGTGGGCCGGTCTGTGCTTTAATTTTTTCTTTTTATTCTTTCTATTTGGAATGGAAGCTAAAGGTTTATCTCTTTTAATCGAACTTAATGAATCTTCAGTCTTCGGGGAGTCATAGTCATCATCAGAATTTGAAATAAGAGGGTCTGGATTTTGATTATTTGTATCATTTTTTAAATCTTGATCAACCCAAATTTGACAAGATGATTCCACTTCAGCATTGTCCGGGGCCTAAAATGCGCACATTATATTTTTATTATTTTATATTTTTGCAACTTTCTGATGTAAAAGGCTTTTATTTAAAAAGTGATTATTATGCAATTAAAGTCGTATTTAGTCTTTAAAGGTGTGAACATTATGCAAAGTTATTATAACAGTATGTGGAAAAGGTATAGTTATGCTATTTTGTGCTTCAAGTGCAAAATTTCTTACTCTGCTAAGTAGTAAAAAATATTCTCTGAAATCAAATACTAATTACTGACCTGTGAAGACGATAGATTATGTCGATTGGTTGGAATGTGTTTCAGACATCGATCCATTTCGTGAAACCAAACCAATGATGGTTCAAATATTGAGTCAGGACTCGATTTTTGCAATATTTTGTGCACTTGCTGAGCGTAAGTAGTTCTTAAGTTTTTAATTTTCATCTTTACTTCTGGGACTGAGAGACATTTAGCGGTAGAATCTTTAAATTCATTACAAATATCGACGTAAGCCTTATCCCTTAGGTACTTCAATTTATAACCGGGGTGACTTGGATTCCATAAGCATTCGTGTTTTAAATAAATTTTCACAAACTCCAGCGTTATGGCTTCACTCCATCGCATATTGGTTTTGAGTTAAATAATTAGTTTCGTTACAACAATTTAGGGAATGTTATAACAGCAACTTATTTTATTTCTTTTTTGTTTATAGCTATGAAATAAGTATTAACATTCCGATGTCGGTACTTAAAGTTCTAACTTGACGTTTACACAAGGTATTGCCATTTGCCATTATCAAATCAAATCTTTCAATATAGTAAGTTAAATTAAGTAAGAAAAAAAATCAAATGTACTTTGAAGATTCTATCTTATTTTTATTTACCTCACACCTTTTATATATAGACTAGTTTCGAGACTAGAACTACCGGTTCACTCTCACTCCGCTCGTACCTGAGCGGGGTCAGGGTGAGCCGATCATGGCAATACTAGTAGGGACGTCCCTACTCCCTAGGTATACTTTATTTTTAACCGTTTTCCCGCAGTAAAAAGTATCCTTAATCTTATATTATGTTGACCCCGATAACCAGATAATCAAATTTCACAAAAAATAAAAATCTAACCCTGGTGATACGTTCCCAAGCAGACACACAGACATATAGACCAAACAATACACAATGATTATAATAATGCCCCAACATATTTATTTATATTTATTTATTTAGTAATTTTTTTTTAGTTTTGGTATAACATAATATCATTTACCAACTTCAAAAACAGAGGACTTTTGAGTTTTGTGTTTTTGATTTCGGAGGAGAAATAGGACGAGGGTATTTAATACGTTTAACATGTTTATATTCAACATAATTGTATACAGTATCTTAGTTTTTATTGTCTTAATTTAAATACGGTATTGTTAAGCGGTATTGTTAAACTATCATCGACACCGACATTCCGTGCCGCTATAGTTTAAGATTTATAGTAACATATTATGTAGATATGTAATATGTTCGGCTGTAAGTCTAATCTCATGAAACTCTCGTGATGGATTTCATTCTAGCATTTACCTAATTGACGACGAATCATCGCGTTCGTGCGTCAAGGCTACAACTACTAACAGAAAAGTGGTACAGACTTTTAAAGTGATGTGTTAACTAAAAAAAAAACAAATATTCATCGCGTACCCGACTTACAAACATAATCATATTAGTATAAATTCGTCCATTTGGTTTTTACTGTGACACTAATCAAACAAATAGTTCTACACTTTACCACTATAAAGAAATGTAATCTTCCAAAAGTATAAATGAGATCCGGAGAGTGGACCAAGTTTTATTGTGTTTGTGACCGCAACTTAGGGAAGATAATATATTGTTTAGCAGCTTCTCTCCACACGCTACACTACACTCTTCAATCGACCATTTTATATGCTATACGTATTGAGTAAATAATTCCTATAAAGGCACCGAACTAAAACGTCTTACTTCGGTGTATAAAGGGCTATTTGTATAAAGTAAATATTTTGCTTTTCTGGTAGTAGTAATAGGAGTAAAACATCCATGTTTAAATTCATTTGACTCTATTTTAATGGTACTTATAATTACTAATGGTGCTGGATAATTATTTAATTAATGATGGACGGATTTTAATTTATAACAGATGGCGTGTTTTTTGTTGTATGAAGCTTGTTATTTTGATCCGTAGTATTATTCATAGTTAAGTATAGAAAATTTGCGTAGCTATATAGTACGACAGTAGTGATAAAGGTTGCTGAATTAATGTGGTCTGAGTATTCACATACTATCGCAAACATTATGTTTTACACCGGTCCCATTAGATGCACGATTCAAAATTTTACGAGCACTATTCGATTATACGGTGGGTGCTTTGACCAGAAGCATCCAATTTGCTTACGCGTGATCGATTCAGGTGCTAACAAACTAGGTTTATTTTGGATGGTTGTCAGTACGTTAGCAATTTAAAGTTTTATTTCAATTGTTCAATGAAATATTAGGTTAAAGATATATAAAAGAAGGAAAATCATAATTCATATTATAAGTATTTTCTCTGTTTGAATATTTTACTAGCTACCGAAACAAAAATAGTAGTTGTGGATGTAATGGTATCTTGTACGCATAAGTAGGTACTTCAAGTAAGACGACGGATTAAACTATATTATTTTTTCATGTACGAGTATGTAACTAATTTTGATGTCCTACCGCCGCACTCAGAGTCACTTAATGAACCTTTAATTCTTTAGTATGGAGATTCTTAATGGTTCATTAAGTGACTCTCAGTGCGACGGTTAAAATTTTATTCTGGTCTATATTTTTAGGTATGAATCATGATGTTACGGCAAAGGAACACGTATGAGTATGCGAAGGAGAAGAAGAAGAAAATTTGCTTCTCTGACATGCAGGTTGCAACGAATTCATGTGGTGACATATTATGATATTTGAAAGGCATATTATGTAGTCCGCACACCCGCACTTGCCATTTGGCCAGCGTGTTGGACTATGATTTGATCTCCCTCGTATTCAAGGAAGGCCCACCCCCAGCAGAGGGACGTTAAAAAGCATACAATTTATATCTAAATAAAGTAGATAAAAAGGTGTAGAAATTACCGTTTTAGCACACTGTTTGCCAACTAATTACACAACTCCGAGTACAAGATCCAAGTTTGCAAGTGAAACTATTGCGAATTTGTACCGCATCAGCAACTCAGCGTCAAAACTCAAACTATTTACAAAATACCGTCTAAAATGGTGTTAAAATGTTTGTATTTACTCCCGAGCTGTTCCTTCTCAAATATAACTGCATAATGGCGCGCGTACTTTAACTGTCAAGTTATTCTACAGTATGTATTTTGTTACTCCTTGCTTTTAAAGACTTCCGTCAACCAATAGTAATAACTGTCTCTAATTGTATTATTTAAAACAGAGAGTAGGAGTACGGTGTTGCGTTCGGAATCTAAAGAAAATAAAATACAGATATATAATATTAAGTTTGTCGCACTATAATATTATATTTAAATAAACCAGCATAAAGCTTAGCTTTGCGAGGGCTCGCGTAATTTTTTTAACGGGTAATAATGCTACAGCGATGTTAACTCTTTGGTTTTCTAACAGATGTCGTGAGTAGTACAATAAATAAATAAATAAGTGAGTGAGTGAGTGAGTGAGGGAGTGAGTTAGTGAGTGAGTGAGTGAATGAGTGAGTGAGTGAATGAGTGAGTGAGTGAGTGAGTGAGTGAGTGAGTGAGTGAGTGAGTGAGTGAGTAAGTAAGTAAGTAAGTAAGTAAGTAAAACAAACAAACAAACAAACAAATAATATGTTGGGATTATTAGCCTAATTGTTTAAGTACGTATGTAAGAAGTTGTAGTTCTCAGTTTTTTGGAGCATTTAAAGGCTCGTTTAGGTTTTTTTTAATTTCTATTCTTGTCAGTCCCTTTCATGGGCACTTACAAAACATAGTCCGCCATATTGGATTAACATTGACGTTACATTGCTTATTTTGTTCATTTCATAAGGACCTTTCGAATTGATGCCTATTTCATAAGAGTCTTGAGGAATGCACGTGTTTGACAAATTTCTTCGTGCTGGATTCGGAAGTGGCAAAAATTTTACTTGAAAGGTTTGATCACAGACAGGTCACACGTGGAACTAAATAAAAGTTTTTTTTAGCAAATGTAAACACGGAATTTATAAATATCTTGGATATAGACATGACTTCAAAGTATAGTTACTAAAGGGTGATGTAAACATTAGTATAATAACGACGAACCTCATATTGTAGTTTTAAATCTGTCACATCACAAAAATTCAATTATTGAGCACTATAATTGAATAATTTTTAATTCATTTCCATTTCTTAATTTTTAATTTTTCATACATAACAATAATTATTGTTACGTATGAAAAATTAAAAATTAAGAAGATTAAGAATTTGTGCGTCGCTAAGTTAAAAAATATGTAGATGAATGGCAAATGTCAACTTCCATGCAAAAATATTCGAACTCTTCGATATGAGACAATGTTATTAATGATCCTTCGACAGCATCTTTAAAAGTACAGTTCATTATTAATAGAGAAAGACGCGGGTAAAAGCTAGTGTTCGTAGTAATCATATTTATTTCAATCCTTTTGGGTCGGAGATATAATACAAAACAGAAACTATACGCGATCGACCAAAGCCGACATGTAAATGCGGCTTAAAATTCAAGTAACACAAGCTTTTCAGAGAAGGCGCCAGTAATACACTTACTCGCCACAATGTACCTCCAGTTTATTCACGCGCGTATCTCAGAGCATACAAATAAAATTTGTTTTCATGAATTCGGAATGAGATGACGTCAATAGAACGACCTATGCATTAAACGTGGTATACTAAAATTTTACTTTGTTTATGTTGTAATTTAAATGAAAAATTTTTAAACTTATTTAACATGGATTACACAAGTAAAAAGCTGAGCTTTGTGAGGGTTCGCGTAGTTTTTCTAACGCGTAATAATAATGTTACAGCGATGTTAACTCTTTGGTTTCTTAACAGATGGCGTTAGTAATTAGTTTAATGTGTTTAGTAACACATCATTGTTGTACACTCTAATAAAATAATAAAATAGTAAAGGAATTACTTTTAAGATAGTATTAGCTCAGTGGTAAGGTGAAAACAAAGCGAAGCGATATGAAGCCACCGTTCTCGCAATTTCATCTGCGTATAGGATTTTCATGTGCCTATTACGGTGTCTTACGTTGAAGGAAAACATCGTAAAGAAAATTGCATGTTTGAGAAAACCCAACCATCTGAATATTATGTGAAGTTTGCAAACCTAACATCTGTCCCTTATAAACAAATTGCCGAGGATATCTGTAAAGGTCCACATTGTCATTGACGAGCAATACACTTGATACTTATTACTTATGAGTTGTGAAAAACACACGCAGCTTAGCTTTACTAAACTAAAGTATTATTGATTGACTTTCATCTTACCCAGATATAAAAACCACCGGCCATTTGCTTCAAACTAGGTAAAACAAAAGACGATGACAAAAAATACGAATTCAAGATACCAAAGCAATTTATCACGTCTCCTCCCTAGGATCACGTCACGTGAACGTTTTTATGTATGCCGGGTTTGGTTATTTATCGATGTGCCATAAACAAGTCCACCTAAACAAGCAAAGACAGATGGCGAAGCTCTGCTATTTATTATATAAGTTGCGCTGGTTCTTTGGCTGAAATACCTCTAGCCTTTGCCTTGTTTGTTTTAACAAACTAAATAAATTATGTTGTTTATGACCACATTATCATTATTTATGCTATAGTTTTTATTGTTTATATTAGTTATTATTCGTTTCATTTTCGAAATTTGACAGATCTTAATGGAACCAAATTTTTTAATAAAAAAAAGAAAAAAAGCTCAAGCGTCGTTCCAGGATAAAAAAGGCTTCATTCATTCATATTTTAATTATTTCAAGTAATATTCTATAACAACATCGTAATACAAGGATGAAGGAAATGACTTTTATAAAGCGCGACTTCAAATATTGAATCTGTTTCCAAAAAAAAAAAAACAAAAAGCTTGGTTACTTTTACCGTAACTTTTATATGAGCATTGAGCATGTAACTTTAATTTGTTCCGTTTTTAAAGTTTTACTCAGACTTGGTATTATTTTGTTTTCAGTTCCTCTAAGGCTATTGGAAATTAGTTATCGATTGAGTTCAAATTCTCCATCTCCAAGAGCACTTTGCAGTTCAGATTAAACTAAATGTTGAGAAAATCGGAATTCTCTTACGAATACTTGTTAAATACTGTTTTAAGTTTGTTATTTACTTAGACTTACATAAGAAGTAGGTATACTGGAAATAGCGAAGTGCAGTAATTTAGAATTTGTTTAAAACAGCGGGTTCACTTCAAAGTAAAGTTCACGTTCAACTTAACTTTCTAATTACAAAAAATAATCCTAAGTTCTATCTTTAGAGAGAAGTTAAGTGTTTTTTTTTATCCTAGGTTATTTCACAATTACTCGGTTGTTACAATATTTTGGGACAATGAATGAATTACCAGTACATCCATTAGATTAGAGTGTCTAATAGGATGTGTAGGCAGATTGTGACATTGTCTCCTACTTGATAGGCCCTTACAAAATTGCGCAGTGCGTTGGATTACTACAAATTTTTAATACTATCTACAAAATTTTAATACAAAAAAATAGATACGGTCACAGACAGACTTTTTTAGAATTTTTGCCATTTTTTCTATCAGACATACAAAAAGACAAAAATAAAAAGAGATAGATTTGGCCTCTGCCGATGTTCCACTAACATCTTTTATGTACAGATTTGACTTAGTTCGAATATATAATATAGATTATATTAATAAAAATCTACACTAAAAACCATAGAGTTATTTTAATAGAAAAGGAAAATTATTTAAAATTTCAATATGAATTTCACGTTGAAATGTTTCACTCTAACAAATGCGTCTAGTTTATTTCAATCCTCTCGCGCAGCACTTCGCTGGAACAATATAGAGGTAGGTTACATTACTACAACAAACGAATACTGAGTGCGCATTTTATTATATTAACAGCCCGAGAATATTTGTACAGCATTTTCATGAATTACTTACGATTTTATTATATTTTTAAATATTATTTTGTTTTATTGATGTTTATTTCATACTTTTATATTATGTAAGAGAATATCTCTGGAAGTAGATACCTACTTTTATTTTATTAATGAACTTAAAACTTAAAATTCATTCCGCTTTTGAGTAGAGACTAGTTCAGATTGAAATTCCAGAACATTTTAGTCACTACCAATAAAAGGCGATTATCAGTTTTACTGGACAGTCTAAGCCTACTTGTATTAGATCTATTCCCATATGAGTAGAAGTAAAATATCTCTATCGAATCAAAACTTCATGAATCGCCCAATAATATTCTTAGCTTCACTAATATACATGAGACAGCGATGTGTTTCGTTTGAGTGTGACTCGTTCGGGCATGATTGTCAATAGTCTCAGCCGAAAAAAAAACGGTTTTGCCAATGGCCACCACCACGTACTTGGTCCACTCGTACCGCAGCTGTCAAACTGTTACGTGACAGCTACAACTGAACTGACACGTCCACGTATAGTTCATTTCTATACAAAAATATTGGACACTGCTATTTCGGGCTATTTTTTATATATTTTGTTTCAATAACTATTAATAGTAGATGTCATCAATACGGAAACTGTTAAATTATTAATTTTAGATACTAAAGTGGTGGTTGTGGTGGTGGTGGTTTTTTACAATGTGTTTCATCTCTTTCCCATACACAAGAGTTTCTTTTGTAAGGGAAAGAGGTGAAACACTTTGTAAAAAAAATAAAATAAATAGATTTCAATTTACATATTACACGAAAATTTCCAGCGCTTCCTTTGAAGAAGTTTGTAAAATTTCAATCAATGAGCGAGTGGTATTTTTATGTTACATTATAAATATGAAACATCTATCTTGCAGAATGCAGATGAACAAGTTTTATTTCTGATTTCAAACCTTTAGTTGTTACCTAATAACACAGTTGTAAATTTTATAATATCTATGCATAGGTAAATACATTGCAAAGTGATTGCAAGCAACCCTCCACTTCCAACTGCGTTCATGCCACGGTGGGTACAAATAATGACACAGTATGTGCGGCGATATGAGTGCATACAGGGTTACAAAGTTAAATAGAACTGCTCGCAGGTCTGCGAAACTATATTATGATAGCAGTAATGTGCATGTAAACTTAAAACAAATGTGATGGGGACTATTATGTGGTATAGTAGTACTGGAGAATAAATGAAAACTTTATAATAAATATTATAATAATTAATATTACTTTGCTCGGGTGCGCCCGTTTTAGATACTTTATAAATAAATAAATACAGTAGCAGATTCTCTGTTGGCATTTTTAAGGACTACAGAAAAAAAATCTTTTGAGTTTTTAAGGACTCGATACAACCGGTTTTTGCGTTTTTCAATGATGAAAGAATAATGAAAGATTTTTTGAAGTAAAAGTATTCAATAAGTATTGTGTTTATTAATGTTTAAATAACAAAGTTAATGTGTGTTAACTTGTTAAGTACTTTTTGGATAATTTTTTTTGTTTTGCGGTCTATATTTTATAAACAATAAGTAAAAGCCATTGTTTTTCAAAAATATCTCATCTATACAAGAAGTAAAAATAATAATTCTAATATATTATTAAAAATGGTGTGGTGTTTATGATATTTAGAAAAAATATTATTAATAACATTACGTGTATAGCCAACCATTACTTTGTACCCAAGGAGGCATTAAAACAAACTGCTAGCCTTCAAACAGATGCGATCGTCTTACTACACGTGTCCCGTCGGGAAATGTCGTGATATCGTAACGAAAATACCTTTAATATCCGTAGGGTGCCATTTTCTTAAAACGTGGCTTACTTTCAACCTATACGCCGTTAAAGGGATATTAAGGGTTACATATATTCGGCTTTTGTGTAGTAGTTCCTTATACGAGACAAGATATTTTTCGAGTTATTTTTTAGGTTTTCGTTAATCTATTTCCGCTTCTATTTCTTTTGCATTATGGTATTGGTCCTGCGTTTGGCTTCTCTCCAGCTATAACGTGATCTTTGTCCCATCAAAATGTGAGACTGGGGGAATAGTAGATGCACCTGTACGTTTAGACCTGTCGGACAGACGAACAGCTCTGAAGAATCTGCTACGGCCACTAATTTTGGTCTGGAATAAATACCTAATTCTAAGAAACTAGAAGCTAGATCTGTCAATCAACGTAAACTGATAATTCTAGTGAACATTAATATCGGAATGGTAAAAACGACTTTATCATAAACTATTCAAAGTATATTAATAAATATACTCCTATATAATCAAAACTTGACAACTCGTTGATTCAGTTTGTAGAGATTCTACTTGCTGCACCGACGGTCGCCGGTTCGAGTTCCGCTGGGGGCATCCATTTGTTGAGCACGAATGTTTGTACTTCAGTCATGGGTGTTTATATTTATAATATGTATGTATAAAAATTTATATATGTGTGGTGTATCAACTATCTGGTATCCGTAACAGCCTCGTAGCTTACCACGGAACTAGATGGCACTGTGTGTAATAATGTCCCAACATATAAAAATCCCCTTATATAACAAAGGTTAGCGTTTAACAAACAAGAGTTTCTTTTTATACAGTCAAATTTTAAGTAGCATTAATACATTATATGAAGACTAGGATGCTTTGTTGTACTTGAATTCGTATATCTTAGAAAATGAGGAAAATGTAAATGAGAAGAATCTTACAGGGTAAGGGTGGATCTTCTAGGGGTCGAACGAGCCTGAAGTCAGCGGAACGCCCCTACAGAAACCAGTAATAGATTAGATTTAAGAAAGTATTGAGGCTTGTGTTTATCATAAATTAATAATGTGTACTGTAAGTTGCGTTTGGATATAGTATGGTAATAATATGGTTGTGTAATTGACAGTGTAGATGTATGTATGTATGTATTCAGTTCTTTTTAACGTCCCACTGCTGCCTTTAATACGAAAGGGATCGGACTCGGATCGGAGGGATCGGGCCATAGTCCACCTCGCTGGCCAAGTGCGGGTAAGCAGACCTCACATGTTTTTCGAAAACTTGTTAGGTTTTCTAAGACATGCAGATTGCAGGTTTCCTCACGACCTGGTTCACCATCGGCTTTCACTCCAAGACTGTACTTCAAACCGCTTAATTAAGTAAAAGATACAATATGTATATTCTGTGATAATATACATAACGATGTCACGTTATAGGTATACGATAACGACGTGTTTGGCTCGATTTGTAGTTTCTGTGCAGTGGTCGCGGGATCGAGTCCCGCTGGGACATATGGTATGGTATGCCGCTGGGATACATTTGCGTGATGAGCCCGAATGCTTGTATTGAATTAATATTTATAATACGCATATATCAAAAGTTTTAATATGTATAGTGTATCAACTATCTGGTAATCATCATAGCTCAAGGCTTGTAACTTATAATGGTACTCGTAAATTATAATAGATGGCGCTGTTTATGTCCAACATATTATGTACTAGCGATTCACTCTCACTTCGCTCGGGTTTGTCCCTACTTTGAATGTCTTACTTATTTATATTTAATTAAAAGTCTAAAAAATAAGTTTCAAGCTTCTAGCTTTAAAAATGACGTCATTTCCATAGAAACTTTAATGCCCTATTTTTACCCCTTACCCCTTTTTTCGCCATGAAAAGTTGCCTATGTACTTTCTCAGGCTTTAGACTATCTGTGTACCAAATTTCATTTAAATCGGTTCAGTAGTTTTGACGTGAAAGCGCCGCAGACAGACAGATAGAGTTACTTTCGCATTTATAATACAACCATACAAATAAAATTATAAAAGCGAAATTTCGGTATATTACGGTTTTCGTTATCAATAACCATATCAAATTATTACTCAATCAGTGCAATATTTAGTCCAATACGTCCATTCGCTGAATGAGTTTGTGTTTGATACTGGCCACTATCACAATCCGAAATAAATTTTAATGTTCTAAATCTACCGCAAATATCTATATTCAAATTTTCATTACTAACATTGATATTATGTTGCTTGAAATAAATTAATCTATATGTACATATGATCTAACTTAGTAGAATTCGTACAATAAATATTTTTTGAAAAATCTTATTGAATAGTCATTATTATTGATACAGAGGTCAAATGAGAAAACCACTGGACAGACTTTGATGGAATTTGGTGTGATGATAGCTTGTTATTTGGGTCAACATATAGAATATTTTTTCATCATCATCATCATCATCAGCCCTTTTTAATGTCCCACTGCTGGGCACGGGCCTCCCTCAGTACGAAGGGGATCAGGCCATACTCCACCGCGCTGGCCCAGTGCGTGTTGGCGGACTTCACTTCACGTCTTACGAAAACTTGCTAGGTTTTCTCAGAAATGCAGGTTTCCTCACGATGTTTTCCTTCACCGTAAGACAAGTGGTAATCAGGATAGAAATGATTCGCACATGAAAATATCAGAGGTGCGAGACCCGGATTTGAACCCGCATCACTCGGTTATACAAGCGACGCGTTACCGCTGGGCTACCACCGCTAGCCCACATATTTTTTACTGCGGGAAAATATCTAATTTCTGAGAAATCTATACTAATTGTAAAAGTGTATCTAGTTTCTAGGTATAACTGGTGCGTCTCTATGTATTTGCAGAATTGCATAATTACTTGTTATTAATGCGAATTTACTTAACATAACGTTTCTATTTATTTTTTTTTTGGACTTTAAAATTTTTATTCCGATCCTATATTTGAGTACATCGTTTAGTTACATTAACTCAAAATTTAAAGAACCTCTCAAACTTATTCATTCAAAGCCCGTGGCCTATTTCTAAGTGTAAACTACGGCGCTCTCTCAATCCTAGTGTAATAGCCTTGCTGTATTTACGGCTGCAAATAACTTTATAGGCATAATAAAATCTGTTTCAACCGCACTAAATTGTATCTGAATTACCGATTTCAGGTCCTTTTCACATGAAGTATTTAATATATTTTTGGATGGTAACTACTATGGAGATATATAGATATAATATGGTTACTGTTTTGTAAATTGTCCGTTAAAGGCCTTAGTTCCTTGTTTATTTGTAGTGTAGATTTACTTCATATTACAAGTACGTAAGCTAAAATTAGCAAATGCTGTCTGAGATTAACGTAATTTTTTTAACGTTAACAAGTATATAATCCTCTGAGACGTTAAAGCCATAGTCCCTCCCGTGACCATGATTGCTGTGAAGCATTCGAAACGTCAGGAACCATAAGTCAAAATAAATCCGCAACAAAATCCAAAAAGATATTCGCTTAGACCAAAAAAAAGTATTATTTTAAATAAAAATATGTTTTCGGATTTTTCGTGGATTTTTTTAGGGATTTCTCTCGACCTGTCTCTCTAAACTCTAAAGCATAATATTTTCGGTGTTTATCTATTGTTATAGTAATGCTTGATCGTCGTCAGCACTGGACACTGGAGAGCGAGAATTCATGTGATGTTTTGAATGGATGTAGTTCAAGGACCAGAGAGTGATTGTAACAAGTCTTCTCTCCCATGGAATAATGAGGTACTAAAGAACGACTGATACAAGAGTTAATTTTTTATTAGTTGTTCGTTTTATACTCATATATGATAGAAAGTTTAGTATTGAGTTTAATTTTTATCTTTGCTCTTTATTGTTTACATACAACTTTTTTTGGTTGATTAGTTCCTGCATGGTAACAGAATATCGTAAAATATCCTTCTACTGCCCCGTGGGATAAACTGCGTTTCCGGAATAAATGTGGTCCAATCTGCAAATTTCATGGAGATTGAATAAATTCTATTTAGTAACTTTACTCTTAGGCTTAGCTTGTGTACTTAAAAAAATGAACTGGTGTTGTATAGGATCTATTTTAGGAACACTTTATATTCAGACTTATTTTATACTAGCTGTGCCCGCGACTTCGATCGCGTGGACTACAGGATAAAATCAAACTATGATAAAAATAGCCTGAGTTACTCCGTATAACATTAGCTATATGGGAGTAAGATTTCCGTTAAAAAACTGAAAAATTAAGATTTATTTTTTTTCTACGTATTTTTCCAGGATAAAAAGTATCCCATTTTATGCCCAGGATAATAAGGTATAATTATACCAAGTTTCATCGAAATCGAACCGTTAGTTTTCACGTGATGCCTGAACATACAGACAGACAGACAGACAGACAAAAATTTTTTTAATCGCATATTTGGGTTTGGTATCGATCCAGTAACACCCCCTGCTATTTATTTTTTCAATATTTTCAATGTACAGAATTGACCCTTCTACAGATTTATTATATGTATAGACATGCAAAAAATATATATACGTGTGTTTGTTACTTCATCATGCTGAAATAGCTTGACACGTTTACATAAATCACAGATAAACTACAATCTATAGTAACTACATAGGCTAATGATAAAGACACACGAGCGGAGCCAGGGTATATCGTTTGTATACTTACCATTAAATATTAAGAATTTCTTGACCGGCTGAATTCCGTACTGTATATTTGATTTCGCCATATATTCTATGTAAATCGTTTCTCTATTTGTATGTGGACGCCCTCAGATGGCATTTGCATGGGAAACGGCATTGTGCGCTTGTTCAAATATTCATATTGCATATTGCTGCACATGCTTTGGATAGTCTGATCTATTATAGTGTATTAGTTTTAAACTGGCCGCGTTGTATTATTCGCTTGATTTGTTGTAAGATATGTAATGATTATTATTAGTGCTCAATAAAATAATTGTGTTTCTTCGGGTTTTCTTTGATATCTATTGAATTGAAAGTTCCTCTGATGTTTTCATGTGCGAATTATTTCTAATATGATTACTGCTTGTCGTACGGTGATGGAAAGATCGCGAGGAAACCTGCTAACAAGGCTTTGAAAGACAAGTGCACTGTGTTGTCCGACAACCCACACTTGACCAGCGTGGTCGCTTTGTATTGAAGGGAAGCCTAAGCCCAGCAGTGGGACGTTAAAAAGTATTGAATACTTACGCATAAACTACTTTTTTATCTTTCTTAAATATTTGCTTTATATCGAAATATGACTTCGACAGTACCATTATGTACATCTACATGTAGATTGTATAAGTAATGAAGTAACCGGTAAAGTCCAATGACGGGTGTTAGGTTATTCCACCCATTAGCGTTTGAATCCACGTTTTACAGTGTAGTCATAGTTCCAAACTTGCTACCTGAATTTTCAGAAACCATACCCACCGCGCCAACCAGAGTTTAACCTTTGGTTAAAATATTTTAAAATTGTAGTAATTAACCGTTTTGGTTTTTGGTTCTGAGTGTTATGATCCTTTACACTCGTCACTCGAGAACTCTGTCTAATGAAATAGGTATCTCAAAATTATCTAAACGTAAATATAAATCTTGAGCTTTCGTTTCTATACTTATTTAATAGTTGTGTGTGTGGTGTTGTGTTACAGCCTTTTATTTATATATCAGTATCTATGTAAATAAACGTTTTTCATATACGAGTAATTATAATGTATACAGTTTTTGTATGTATTTAGATATTTGCCTTAACATCATTTCGTCTCTTTATTTATTCCTAATTGAAATATTGTTAAACTCCAGTTTAAAATGCTGTGTTACTTGACTGATGCTAACGGTAAATAGAAGGGAGAGAGAAACTTCGATGTTAGAACCAATGTAAGCTTAGTAGGACGGAAAGCGTAAAATTAAGACAATTCTGAGTAAATCAGAATGTATATTGCATAGAGTATAGTAAGGTATATTGTATTCATATAACTTAATTAGATTGAAGTGTAGTAAGGACAAAAAATGTATTTTCCCTTTTTACGACTTTGGCTCAGTTAGTTGTGATAATGTGCCTACTTGCTGTGCCAGCGGTCGCTGGTTCAAGTCCCGATGGGGTATTTGTTTTCGTCATTATTTGTGTGATGAGTATAAATGTTTGTACTTCAGTCAAATGTTTATAATATGTATGTATATAAAGTTATATATGTGTATTTTGTATCAATTATCTGGTATCCATAACATATGTCTACTAGCTTGCCATAGAACTATAGAATATAGATACTGCTGTGTGTTAATGTTCCGACATATTTCTTATTTATTCATTATCTTTTACTTAATTTAAAACCCACAACAACTATTAACTAATACGTAATAATTAAATCGGATTTATAAGTAGGTACGATGGTATACAATAAACTTTTTATGTTTTATGTAAGACCAAGAAATTCTCCATCTTAAGTAGATTTCATCTTAATCCCTCACAACAAATAATAAGCGACAGCATCCATTAACAAATTGAGCGAACAAAAAACCCAACCTATAATATCAAAAAAGTAACTTAATTCTATCAATCTCTACGTTCCAAAGTAGCAACTACCTGAAACTTTACGCATAACGTTTATAAATTAAAGTTAATATTACCGTCAACTTCGCTTCAGTAAAAGTTTCGGAAAGTTGAAGAACTTGGATTTTTCAACGTCATGCTGCATTAAATAAATTGCGTAAACGATGTTTGTGAGCTTTTAATTAATTATGGAAGTTAAATTTAGGTTTCGAGTCCGTTGATAAATTAGAGGCCCTAATATTTTTTTGAATATGATATTAGTACTTAGAAATTGAGTCATTAAAAATGAGGATCCTTGTAAAAGTCTACTAGTACTCTAGATCTACCAGATCACTTTTTGCTTATCGAATGATAAGTATATTTTTTTATTTAAACGAATATACTTATTATGACGGCTAACCTTGCAGTGAACAACACTTTATTCCTCTTTGTTTCGTATAAAAACGTCTTAGCATCTGCTTTTCATATGTTTTACAAAGTTTATTGGATATATTATCTAATAATCCATATACTAATATTATAAATGCGAAAGTAATTTTGTCTGTCTGTTGCGCTTTCACGCAAAAACTACTGAGCCGATTTAAATGGTATTTGGTACACAAATAGTCTAGAGCCTGAGAAAGGACATAGGCTACTTTTCATGGCGAAATAAGGACTGTAAAGGATTGTGTGTGATTGCTGTGAAATAGGGTATGAAAATATGTATGGAAACTATGTCATTTTTAAAGCTAGAAGCTCGAAACTTATTTTTTAGGCTTTTGATTAGATATCAATACGAAAGACGTTTAATGTTTGTAAAAATTTTATACTAAAGGGGGTACGCAGGGACGAACGAGTATTTATGCAAAACTACTAAAATATTTTATTTTTATTAAATGGAAAGTATGAAGAGCTAGAAAGATGACAACGAGGTAAAAGGTGTACCTAACACCTTTTGAGTCGACATAAATACATACCTATATGTAGAAGAAGGTCAATAAGGTAATACTTTAGCACCGAAAGGTTGTGGCGATAAAATTGGATGTCTTGGTTTATTTATAGGCTAGGAAAGTTACCGATTCTGATAGTGATGTATTAAATAGTCGTGTGTATCGATTTATCGGACCACTATTTATATCAATCTTTATATTGGTTTGTTTGTTTGTTACACCTTTACGCCGAACTGGCTGGACAGATTTGGATGGAATTTAGTATAATAGTAACCCTTGAAGCATTAAGTGAGTAGTGAAGAAAATGAGGAACTTTTTATTGATTGTTATTACGGGCTGTGATGATGATGATGATGATAATGCAAAGATGCGTCATCATTTAAATATATAGTATTAACCTTGTACTTAGTGAGTTACGAAATTTTAATGACATTTACCTAGGAAAGAATACATATTAGGAGAATAAACAGCACGACACTGATGAATTATTATTAATCGATCATTTCGATTTTCTGATAAGCGTCCTCCATTATATAGTGAAGTCATTTATACATTGTCTTATAGCGATGGCTTTGATTAATGGTTGCATACTATATTAAAATAAACACAAGTGGAAAGCCGCCCTTAAAAAGTTTAAAAAATCGATGGGATTTCGTATAATATTTTAGTAATAGCATAATGTTCGTTTCTTTGATTTAACAAAAATTAGTTCGCTGTATAAAGGGATTTGAATCGTTTGGAAATAAAATGAGGCAACGTACACTGAAGTAAAGGCATTAACATTTTAATAATATTTTTGTGTCAATACTTTTTTAAGATTCGGTGGTCTAAAGCAGGTTTCTATATCTAATAATCATCTCATCTTTGGCTCAGTTTGTAGACTCTACTTGCTGTGCTAGTAATCGCGGGTTCGAGTCCCGCTAGGGTCATTTATTTGTGTGATGAGCACGAATTTTTGTATTTCAGTCATGAGTTTTTTGTTTATAATATGTATGTATTTAAAAAAGTTATACTTATATAATGTATAGTGTATCAAGTATCTGGGATCCCAACACAATAACACAATATTTAAAAAAGAAATAAAATTGAAGCGTCTGTTTGTAATGATAAACAATTATGATTATCGATTATGCCTTATAAGATAAACAGAATTAATATTTTTTGTGTTTGTTCCGGCTACACTCTGATACGGCTGAACTGTTTTTGAAGATTATTTTACTAGCAGATACCTAATGTTATAAGGAGTAAGTTAAACTCCTTTTTTTTAGAAAAACATTTTGTCTTACATTATCGTTCTTATGACCCCATTGTACGCGCTTCAGTAACTCATTTTTTATCCCTCCATCCTCTATTCCGCTCGGAATTTTATTTAAATCCATAATTTATATGCAGATGAAGGTCCGTCCGTGTTAGAATTATTCCAGTATAAATGGTTAAAATACTTTAATTACGGTTTAGAAGTTTAGATTCATTTTTGAAGGATTATTTTTAAACTTTGTTGTAAAATATTTACATTTGTTTAGCTTTTAAATTTATTAATTAATTATTAAGCATTTGTTAAACGGGTTCTAGTCCGGGTCAAGCATCTGAGAGATGCTTGAAGAGACAATTTTCTATATTTGAGTTAAATTGATTTTAGCATGATTATCACTTGCTGATGGAAAATGTCGTAAAGAAATCTACATATTTGTGAACACCTGGCTTAACTTACAAATTTTACTAAAGTGTTACACTATGGCCCATTTCGATATTAAGCACTATATTTAAACTCTTACAAAATGGGCGAAATTATTGTGTACATTATTATATAGCCATGAACACTTATAACGTTCAAACCCAATTTGACGCCGTTTGCGTTACCTATCGTCTGAAGCATCAGTATTTAAAATCCGAAAAAAAACTTACCTTAATTTTAATTATAAGTATGGAATTTTAACATCAGATTTTAAAGTTAATTATGGAATGAACACCGATATTGAAGAACAAGTTATGAGCCATTATTTCATTCTTCTTAATGAAGGGATTAAAGACGGAATTATAAACAAAGATTTATTGTTACTAGAAATGTACATGACAATTAAGACCACAAGCGACCAATCTCACTGAGAATAACCACTGCGCAGGAGATATTATAGTGCATAACTCACAAGTGTACGCGCTTACGCCACTACTCCTACTATTCATTGCAGTCTCCAATACAGATGGCGAGATTTCCGTCGGCTTTATGTACTTCCGAGGCACGGGTTTTTACCATCGGAACTTTCTTAAAAGAAAGACAATATATTCGCTTGGCCTAATCCGGGTCTCGAACGCAGTACCTCCGAATGTACAGAAGGATAGCTTCTATAGCATCGAGCATGCACATTGTGGTTGGAGTTCCAGTTTAGGCCATAAATAGTTATTAGCATTTTTTAGGCGAGGAAATCGAACAAACACGTGATGTTGAAGATTTGGATACAGTAATAGCTTTGGTACAGCACCGGGCTCTCTATTTATGTTTCTTTCTGATCTCGCCAGTTCTTCTCATGTCAGAGGCTTCTTCTTTCCAAACTAGTAGTAGACTCATGACGTTCAGTAAAAAATTGTAATAATTGTTTCTGCTACATTAAATATTTTAAATTTGAATTTGATGGTGTACAAATTTTTAATATCATACTTGAATAGTGTAAACTATTTTTGACTAAACAATTACCCTATCCAGTAGAATCTATATTTCTTCTTACCTTTTCCTTAAACTTTTCTAATAATAATGCTTTTGGCTCAAACTTCGACGTTCTAGCGATTATTATCATAGTTCAAAGCGGTTAATCCGCGTTCAAACGAAACTTCAACTTGCTAACTACAGCTGACGTGTATCAAGAAAGATGGAAGTATTCTTATTTTAATACGAAAAAGCTCTCATTTAAAATTTTTGACGCTTTTAGTATAATTTTAACTTTGTTAATTTAATATTTACTATAGAACAAATGTTAAATTAACCAAGTAAGTATAATTAAGTCAATAAACACTAATACATTTAAATATTGTGTGTGAAATTGAACTTGCGACACCTGTGTGCTTACTCTTCAAACTAATTTCAATTCTAATCTAATGCCAATACGATTCCAATGTCAATTTTGAAGTCACGTGATTCGGTACTCTTGAAAACAATATTGTCAACATTGGATTGAAATTGGGATTGCCCTGCGATTATTTTGTTAAGAGTGAAGTTAGCTATGTTACGGGCCGCAATAGTGTCGTTCTTCTTATTACGATAAACCAGTAATATGGCTTTAAAATGCTTTATCCTTTCAAAAAAAGTACTCTCACTCAAGAGTAGCGTTTACGGTGCGCCAAGCCCGATCCCGATTTCACTTAGTTCCCCAAAATGGACACGCAATTTAAAAACAATGTGGCGCTAGCGTCCAACTCAAGAGTACGAAACGTCACAATTCCAATGTCGATCGATCGGAATTAAATTCAAGAGTAAGCCCCCTGATGTAGTCTAATACCACATCTTTAGAAAATTTGCCGGTATGCTCTCAGATATAAACGTTTACTGACGACGATTTTCTTCAGACGTATGACAAGTATTAATAACGTTAAAATGTTGCCTTTGTTAGATTAATATTCGTAGAGTACGACCCGGGACTTGAACTCGCTTCACTTGGCTTTCCAAACAATCCAGTTACTACTGAACTACCACTGCTTTACTTACTAGTGGTTACTTTTATACAAATTGTCACAAAGAAGGAGGTTCTATGTTCGTCTTTATGTATTTTAACTAATAATACTAATTAAAATTTCTTCTGAAATAAAGCCACGTAACAATTTACGCGGCATTTATATAAGATATGAATTTTAAAATTCTTCTCTTTTAAGCAGCATCAATTAGTAATTTTTCGAAGAAATTAATGTTCCATATTAAACAAAGTTACAGTAACATTTAATTTAATGAAGGTAATATGTTCTGCGCTACAAACGACGTCGTAAAATGACATAGATAGAGATGCCTATATTTTACCTATTCGCATTACGTTTTCTTTCGTTTTCATTCTACGAGATATTGGAAGTAAATTGTGTTTAAATGGCGTCTAAATGCGCTTTACAAAGAATCTCGTGAAAAATATTTCAACCATTCGGGAGCTTAACGGAAACAAAAAAACAGTAGATATAGATGATTTTTCAACTCAATTTTGGGTAATAATGTTCACCGACCGACTCCGGCCATGGCAGCCAATCTCAATGATCTCAACTACTCAACGGCGCGGGAGATATTATAGTGGACAAGTGTACGCGCAGGCACAAGTGCACTCTCTGTTCCTTATAACTCTCATATTCCGGTGGGACGAATGCTCGACACAACCAGTGAGAGTTAAGCCTTACGGTCGCTTTGTCTTTCTAAATAGTGGACAATTTCATAAGGATATTTCCTAATGTCCTAGAAAGCTGAAATTTGGTAAGTAAAGCTAGTATAGTAGGTATACAAACAACAAAAAAATTATGCATGAAAAGCAATGAACAGTGAAATGGGCAAGGTACATATTTTAAGGCGTGAATACATTCACCTGCACACACAAACAACACAGTACAGAATAATATAATTTGAGTCACTTTAAAGTTAAATTTAATACTAACTTTATTTAAACGTTGTAATTTATAAGTTACTCATGATTATTGGAAGTCACTGTTAACTTGTTGTTGTTAACGCTAGTTCGAGAAACAGGGATTATATGTAACAGATTGTAACAACTTTTTGAATAAAAAAATTATTAATTATTATTATTATTATTTTGACTTAGGTGTAGAGTTTGTAAAGTTAGGCCTTGTAGAGTTAGGGAGTGTAGAGTTACAAGCTTGGCTCTACATTGGATTTGTTTCTTGACAGTGTGAGTCATATGGTCTCGTCTGGCAACATTTTACATGAAAATGTTTTTGGTGAGTTGCCTTTATCGCAATTACTAAGGGAATCTATGAAAATAACACACATGTAAATGTTTACGAATATTTATCGGCATAAACAATCGGTTTGATTAAGACAGATATTTTATAAACGTTTATAAAAGTTTGACGACTCGTTCGGCTCAGTTGGTAGTGCCGCCCTACTTTCTGCGCAAGCGGTCGCGGGTTCGAGTCCCGCTGGGGGCATTCATTTGCTAATTATGAATGTTTGTACTCCAGTCATGGGTGTTTATATTTATAATATGTATGTATTTAAAATTAATATGTGTAGTATATCAACTATCTGGTATCCGCAACACAAGCACGTTACGTAGCTTACCACGGAACAAGATGGCGCTGTTGTAATAATGTCCCAACATATTATATTATATATTATTATTTTATTGGTAGAAAACCTATTGGAAATTGTCAAGTTTTTATGATTGATTGATAATTTTGTACACAATA
This sequence comes from Boloria euphrosyne, assembly GCA_951802675.2. Classification (NCBI taxonomy): domain Eukaryota; kingdom Metazoa; phylum Arthropoda; class Insecta; order Lepidoptera; family Nymphalidae; genus Boloria; species Boloria euphrosyne. The sequence goes on from OX637885.1 coordinate 11,161,459, forward strand.
ATAAAATACAAGGCTATAAGCGAATAAAATGGCGAGAGAGAGAAAATCTATATTTATTGCTGTTATTAGGATAAGCATTATTGCAGTTCCCGTCACACTTGCCACCCCTTTCCGTAAATAAAAGCCTAAGCGCAGATGATGATATATTGTATTTTAATTTATCAAATATTCGCTTTTACATTTATTTTTTGAGGGTGTGTTTGATGTCTCTCTGGTACAGTGAATTTAAATAAGCTAAATTTCTTTAAATATGTATTGTGAATTTACTGTAAAATGTCAATTTTCAGTAGTAAATTGATGATAATAATTTGTCGATTACATACTACATGTAGGTAGTAGGAAGGTAGGTACGTAGATATACCCATAATTTATAATTGGACGAACTACCTTTAAGAACGAACCTTAGCCCAAATATTTTCAGGCTAAGCTTAATAACTTTTCCACTTAAATATTTAAAGGTTAGCGACGAGATAAGTATTTTAATAATTGTGTCAATATACAATATTTTGCCAGAATCATCTACGATCGATCATACGAAAATACCAACGACATATATAAGTACGCGAAGAGAAAACTTTGTACCCCTTTTTAAGCATATTGCTCGTACGGAGGAGTATAAGTTTTGAACACTTAAAGTTTGTTTGAAGAAGTATTTATTGCAAAAAGCTAAAATTTATTGATCCATCCATCCACTCACATAGTTTATATTCATGTAAATTTGCTTCACTATGTAAGTTGCGTGATGTCAGTTAATAACCAATCTTATACCAATAGTATAAACATTCCTAATAACATAATTAATGCGAAAATAACCCTGTCTGTCGGTCTGTCGCGCTTTTACGCCAAAACTATTGAACCGATTTCAATGAAATTAGGCATACAGATAGTCTAGAACTTGAGAAAGGACATAGGGGATGAAAGTTTGTATGTAAATTACGTCATTTTTAAAGCAAGAAGCTTGAACTAATTTTTTTTGTCTTAGATTATATAATAAATATGTAAGACATTCAAAGTTTGTAAAAAATTTATACCAAAGGGTACCTAGGAACGAAATCGAGCGAAGCGAGGGTGAGTCGCTGAAATATATTTTGTCGCAAGACAAGTGGTAGTGTTGAAAAATAAATTGTAGATACATGGACCTATCAGAGGTACGAAACCTAGTATTTAGACCATCTTCATTCTACCCGAGCTACTTATCGTAAACGTTTTAAGCCCTTATAATATTTAAAAAAAAACACTCGTATCCAAATTCATAAATTCTGGTTTCAATACCTTCTCAAAATAAATATAAGTATTTACAAAATGAAATTAGAGCACAAAAAGGAATACTTTTGATGAAGGTTAAAGGTTGAATGCAAGATTATTTTGAAACAAAGTTTTTTGCTTTGCGACATCTTTTGTTGGGGAGTTTAAATTACAAGTATTGTCTCTTCCATAATTACTTTCCTTTCTTAAAATAACATCTATTTTATCACAATATTTATATAAGAAGAGGCTGTAATTTAAAACGCGATATAACGAAAAGGCAGTGGTAGCCCAGTGGAGATGGGTTTGCTTGAACATCGAAGTGAAGTGGGTTCGAGTCTCGGTTCTTGTACCACTGATATTACTATGAGTTATTTTTAACAGGAATTTTCAATGCTAAGGAAAATATTATGTAGAAACCTACATAAAAGAGAATTTAGCAAGTTTTTGAATTATTATATGTAAAGTCTGGCAATCCAAACTTGGTCTACGGTGGACAATGGCTGGGATCCTTCTCAAGGGAAGGTTCATGATATATATTGTGGTCATAGCACAGCTAGTACTCGTACTAATAAAAGTTTTGAATTCAATACTGTGATAAACCACTGCATTCGCACTACGATTATTAATAATAATTTGGTTAAAAGTATAGCACGTTATTGCTAGGCATAAGAAGTAATAATTATAGTTTGAAAATTCAACTTATTTCATACAAATTTTATATCTGACAGGATATTGCGGTAACAGCAAATATTGTCTGTCTGTCCAGTCTCGAGACCGTTAATATCAGTTTGTGTAGACTTTGCTTTAAAACATGTTATTAATTTGCTTTATAAATATTGTTGGTATACGGTAGAAGACTTGTATAGAAATTATTTAATGTCCGTTTCGTTTATATACGAGTATACCTACTAACTATAAGCGTTTTCAAACAGCTATAATCAAATTATTTAAAAAAAATATAATCTATTCTATGAATTGCAAGCAGTATATATTGAAGGTTCATCTGTCTTTCGAAAACTTGCTAGGTTTTTTTTAGACATGCAGTTTTCCTCCCGATATTTTCCTTCACCGTAAAACAAGTGGTAATCATGATACAAATGATTCGCATATGAAAATGTCGAAGGTGCGAGACCCGGATTCGAACCCGCATCACTCGGTTATCCAAGCGAGCGCGTTACCGCTGGGCTACCACTGCATATACATTTTATCTTTACTAAATAATCAAGGCATTAAAATGTTTATGTTGGCTGAAGATTACGCTACGAATACTAAAGCTTTGATGGTTAATTACTGTGGATTAAAGAAAAGCTTATTTTAAGCTGTAAAATTTTTACTATCATGTTTTATGTACCTTTATATTTTCTGGATCTTGATCTGTCAAGTTATGACTTACTTTTATTACTCTACAATAGAGATAAAGTCATTTTTAATTAATTTAAAGTAGGTACTTTGTTAAGCATAAAAAATATCCTCCCAGTTTTCACCAAAAATACCATAATAAATAAATGTGCGTTGATTTTAATTCTGAACATTTTAAAAATCTATTGTGAATTTTGGTTACCGACTTCTCGAATGCTTCACAGCAATCATGATTACGGAGAGTGACTCGAAATATCCGATTATAGTCTAGTAAACTAGTAATAAAACTGAAAATATACTTCATTTAAAATATCAAATATTCGCATAAATCTAAGAAAGTTTTATATTTAAAATCAACAAATATTGTAAGGTATTTAACCGCTAAGTTAATATTTTACCATTTTTGCTTTCTTCTTAAACATCGGTAACCATATAATTTATTACTTACCAAAATATTCATCATTATAAGAATCGAATCTTAAACCTTCTACAAAAACACGGAAACTCTTATACATCATAACGTTTCCAAAGAACAAAAACAAAATTTCCTAACATTCAAATAACTTTATTAAAGTGATATGAATAAGTCATATTAAATGCAACTGTGCCGTAGAGTAAGAACTCCTTGGATTATTAAAACTTTCCAGACGGGAACGGTTAATCAAAGTATTTTTCAAAGTAAACTAATAAATTTTATCTCACTTTAAAGCAGAAATATTCAAATGTTATATTATACTGTCATTTGCCCGCGGCTCTACTTGCGAGTTGCGGAAAATCTAATATATAAAAATCTCGTGTCACAGTGTCTCTTATCGAACTCCTCCGAAACGGTTTGACCGATCATAACGAAATTTTTTGTGTGTATTTGGTAGGTCTGAGAATAGGTTGTAGGCTAATTTTTATTTCCATGGGTGATAAGGGTGACTTTCTCCAGACATTTCATTTTTTATTTTTGGACCAATTTTTAATTTTTGTCATTGATTTAATAAATGTCATTACAATTTTAAGCTACTCATAAATTTAAGGCAAAATTATTATTCAATATATTATTATACATATTTATAAATATTAATTATAATAATAGCAACCTAAATAAGCAATACGTGTTCTTAATTATAAAATTCCACGACACGTTTGGCTCAGTTTAAAGTCACTAGAAAAAATCTACTTACACTTTCAAATATTTGTCTTTTTCTCGGCAAAAATCTAAAAATAATAATTATTTTGGTCGGCTTTTTAGTTGTATTACACGATATTTAAATATATACTCTAATATAATGATTATCAATTTAGAGCATAAATACTTAACTATACTTAAATGTATTTTTAAGCGGTCATTTCTAACTTGAAAGTTATATACATTCTTACTGTTTCAATAAAATACATTTTAAAGGAATTAAAAACAAATGTTCGTTCTTAGGAAACCTATCAACACGTAATGGCTTGTCTGAGCCTCGCAGCAGAGCTCAACCCACACAAGTGTTTTCTTTTCTTTCATTTCTGTAGGAAATGGTTGAAAAGCTTTGTAAAAGTTCTGTGTTATTTTATATTTACCAATAGAAGAAGTGTCCATTTAGTCACTAGATATATCAAAAGTGAGATTAGTTTTTCAGTTCAGTTTATTTACCAAGAACTATGAATTTGGACTCGATTTCATCAAAATCTATATATCATATTATAATAGTGTTTTTTAAATTAATTCGAAAAAAATTAGAAATTGAAAAAACCACACGGTTCATAAACTACTTAGAGACAACTTCTAGCTTTTTTCCGGGTTCTTTTCTAGGACAAATCTATCCTGAGGAAGCCGTATGTTTTCCGGAATTTTAAACTTTACTTTACATCGTTTTCGCGTATTTAAGCTTTAAGTTTTCAGTTGATTTTATTGATTTTAGACAACCTTAATATAAAATCGGCATGCCTAGAGAAAGAGTTAATTATTTTATATGTAATAATGTACGAAACGAAACATGGCCAAACTACGAAATGTCGACATATCAAGTAAAGCCTTAAAAGGTTTAGACATAAATCGTAGAAGATAGAGATAGAAATGTTTGAAATTGTATTCATATTGAATTAGTAGGGGCGGGCCTGAATCTATGCTTTTACGGTTCCCTTACGTCATGCTTCGCATGGTAGTGTAGGCGCAGGCCTACCCTACTGTCTCCTTCAGAGACGGTAGGGTGGCGTTGGTCTTGGGGGAGAGTGACGATTTTGTTGCGAAGATCCCCAAGGCAAGTTCGGTGTACTATCCTTCACGAGGTTGCCAGCCCTGTTATTGGTCTAGTTCACTAGGAAATAGACGCAACAGAAAACACCGAGCGCTTTTGCTTTTTGCTATATTTATTTATTTATTTACTTATTTTTCATTGTATTATCATTATTATGTGGACTATCTAAGTAAGTTTATCTATCATCCAAAATAATAGTCATATTTATGATCATGTATGCTTATATATGTATAAGGTATATGTAAGTACATTTATGTGTATATGTATTTATTATATGGCTGGGGGGGAGCTCAGTCGCTAACGGTGGCTATCCGACACCTGGACGAATCGGATAGTATTTCAGTCCTCTCATCGGCATGCGGGGCTCTGTCGGTGGGCATTTTTATTTCCCTAGCTACTCGTGGGACCAAAATGGAAATGGACCTTAATAACAAAAATACAAACGACGTTACCACGTCACAAAGCCTGGACGAACTATGCCAGGACCTTATGCCGCTGACAATGGGTGCGGACGAAACCGCCCAAATGTCAGAGCAACCAATGGAGGTGACTGCAGGCACCGAAATGGCGATAGGGGCTCCTACGAACCCCGAATCACCTACTGGTAACCCTGCTGCCACCTCCACTGCTGCTGCCCGACCCAAACGTAAAAGATTGAGTGGGGCAGCTCTAATCCGTCTCAAGGCTCTAAGGGGACAGGGAGTTGAGGCTGCAAAAGCCTACGAACTGTCCTCTAAAACCTTCGCGGAACTCAGGGCTATGGGGTATCGATTTGATGCTTCGAAATCTGAATCCGAGCGCCCTATCAAAAGGACTCGCTCGGAGGAGGAATCACCACAGGGACAACCAGTCAAAAAGTCCCAAAGGTCGAACGAAGCACCGTCGGTGCCTCCACCCCCAGCTGCCTATAGTGCGGCCTTATCCTCCTGCAAGGTTGGTGTAAGGGACTCCACTCCCATGACTGACGCACAGCTGCAGTCTCTTTACAACGCCATTGTGGCCCAAATCACCACCTCGGAGAAGGGTAAGGGACCTGCCTTTGGCGGGCTATCATTCAAGCCAGGCTGGCTGCTAATTACCTGCGCTAACCAGCATGCCAAAGAATGGCTTGAACACTGTATACCCTCCCTACAGCCTTGGCCAGGGGCTAGGCTCACTCTCATCAATGAGAAGGACTTGCCCAAACCGAAAGTTGGGGTTGTATACATTCCTGATCCGGAGTCGAAGGACGTCGACAAGGCGCTCTCCTGTCTCCGGATACAAAATGATGGCCTTAATACGGAGCTGTGGAAGGTACTCAACAAAAAGGCGGAAAAGGGCGGGATCACACTCACCCTTTCCATTGATGACCTGTCTGTCGAGACGCTTCAAAAAAACAACCTTAAAGCCTACTTGGCCTTCAAGTCGGTTCAGTTCCGTATAAAGGGCATCAACCATCTAACATCTAGTCCTGGGATATCACTTCCCTCTGAACCTGTGCCGTCTACCTCTCGTGCCGCGGCCACGGCGTCGGGTGCCAGCACCAGTGCGACAGCGCCATCACCATCCTGTGCAGCTGCAGCTGGTCGGGCTCCGGTAGTCGGGGCCAGCGGGGCGACTGTTACTCCGCATAGGTTTCCTCACGCAGGGGGGCACACCAGGGGTGGACATACCCCCAGAGGCAAGAGCCAGCGCCCTCGTAAACAAAAGGGCCTCAGACCCAGTAAAGGGCGTTCCAAGCGCAATGGGGCAAGTCCCCAGTAGCGCTTCACACCACACTGACGTCACCAACACCCACATACTCCAGGCCAATTTACACCATGTAATCGCTGCCACAGCTGTGGCAGAAAACACTTTTAGGGCACAGGGCCTGGATATAGCGCTGGTCCAGGAACCATGGCTCAACGCCAAGTCCAAGATAGCGGGCTTAAACGGAGTAGGTAAGATCCTAGTTAACGAAAATGGCACCAAACCAAGGGCCTGCATCGTCTTTAAGAAAGGTATTAATTTCTTGCCTGTTCCAGAACTCTGCAGTGATGACATTGTCGCTGCAATCACCGTTCTCAGAGGGCGTGGCCAAACTAGAGCACTCGTGTGCTCGGCCTACCTGCCCGGAGAGAAAGCCAATCCCACCGAAGAACTGTCTAAAGTCGTCGACTACGCTCGGAAACACAAGACAGAATTAATAGTTGGATGTGATGCAAACGCCCACCACATACTCTGGGGCAGTACTGGTACCAACAAAAGAGGTGAGTTACTTTTAGACTTCCTATTAACTAATAACCTGCAAATACTTAATAAAGGCTGTAGTCCAACCTTCGTCACCAAATCCAGGCAGGAAGTTCTTGATATTACATTCGCCACTGAACAAATTTCCAAACACATAGCTAAATGGCATGTCAGTAACGAAAACTCTATGTCTGACCACAAACACATTGTCTTTAATATACAAGGCTCTCTAACTACTGAGCCTACAAGGCTGAGGGATCCTAAAGCTACCTCGTGGGTGGACTTCAAAAACCTACTCGCTGAGGCAACAAAGGAACTCCCAAAATCAATCAAGACACCTGTCTCCCTTAACATTCTAAACAACTTACTAACGGAAGGCATTCTAAATGCCTATGAAAATAGCTGTCCTGTTAGGGAACTCAAGGTTAACAACAATACCCCGTGGTGGAACAAAAAGCTAGAACGACTTAGAGGGACCACACGTCGCCTATTTAATCAGGCCACCACACCGAGTGGGTGGGAACGGTATAGGAGGGCACTGACTAAATACCATAAACAGATCAGAAAAGCTAAAAGAGCATCTTGGAAACGATTCTGTGAGAATATCGCCCAAACACATAAAGGAGCGAGAATCCACAAAATCCTAGCCAAGACACCAAATATCTTTCTCGGCTTTCTAAAAAAGCGAGACAACTCTTTCACGACCACAGAAATGGAGACGCTGGAACTTTTAAGAGCAACCCATTTCCCAGGATCGTACCCTGTCTCTGACAGCGAATCAAACCCTAAGGAAAACTATTTCCACAGGGCTAACACTTACGACTGGAAAATGGCCAACACTGTTTTTAGGCCTAACCAGATTAAATGGGCTCTGAAGAAATTCAAACCATTTAAATCAGCAGGGGAAGACGGAATTTTTACAGCCCTACTTCAACAAGGCATGGAGCTCCTCATCCCGCATCTGGTAAAATTATTTAGAGCAAGCTTTGCTCTGGGCATAATACCAGAACAATGGACTAAGGTCAAGGTTACTTTTATACCGAAGATCGGTAAAAAAGATTACTCACAGCCCAAATCTTTTAGACCTATTAGTCTTACTTCATTCCTACTAAAAACAATGGAAAAAGTAATCGATCAGCACATCAGAACAGCATACCTTGTGGCTAGACCACTCTCGTGCAACCAACATGCTTACCAGAAGGGTAAATCAACAGAATCTGCCTTAATAGCTCTGATCGACAAGGCAGAAAGGTCCCTAGAGGATAAGCAGACAGCTCTATGTGCATTTTTGGACATTGAGGGGGCCTTTGATAACACACCTACAGCAACCATTATTAAAGGATTGAATGGAAAAGGTGTTGATGTCACAACCACCAGATGGGTGGAATTTATGCTCTCTAATCGTTGTGCAAAAGTTACGCTAAACGAACACTCGCACAACTTCTACACTACCAGGGGTTGTCCACAAGGAGGTGTACTCTCACCCCTATTATGGACACTAGCTGTAGACCTACTGCTTGTAATCATGGCGGATCTCGACTACGACACGCAGGGTTATGCAGATGACCTTGTTGTTATGGTAAGGGGTCCCTGCCTGAATACAATTTCCACCAGGTTACAAGGAGCTCTCAACACCATCGCAAGGTGGTGCAGAGAAAACGAATTATCAATTAACCCTGATAAAACAGTTATCGTACCATTCACTAGGAAAAGGAAGCTTGAAAGACTGACCGAACTCAGACTAAATGGCAAGATCCTCAACCTATCAAATGAGGTCAAGTACCTTGGAGTCACTATTGACCAAAAGTTGACTTGGAACTCTCACCTCAACAATATTATACAAAAGGCCAAAATGGCCCTCTGGATATGTTGTCGAATGGCAGGAGCCAAGTGGGGCCTCAAACCCAAAATGGCTCTCTGGTTGTACACCGCTGTGGTAAGGCCGATTATTACATACGCCTCAGTAGTATGGTGTACCAAAACCAAACAAAAGACAACATTGAGTAAACTAGACAGTGTGCAACGGACGGCATGTCTAATGATAACAGGGGCCTTCCATTCGGCACCAGGCAACGCTCTAAATGCATTGTTGGACATAGCTCCACTACACCTCCACGTGCAAAAAGAAGCGAAATCTTGCCTCTACCGGCTCTGTACACAATCGAATGTAAAGATGCAATCACAATACATGAACAAACTCAAAGAGTCGACATTCGAACATAACACTCTAAAAATGCCGACAGATGGCATGAACACAGAGTTCAACTTTAAGAAACTATACAAAATAGAACTTCCCAACCGCGACATGTGGCTAAACGGCCAAGAGTCTTATAAGAAGGGCAGTCATGTATTGTTTACAGATGGATCCAAGAAAGGATCTGACGTAGGATGCGGTATCTATGGCCTCAAGCCTAGACTTGATATAAGTGTCAATCTAGGCAAGGAGGCTACCATCTTTCAAGCAGAAGTCTTCGCCATCAACAAATGTGCTGAAGTCATCCTGGAGAGAAAGCTTAGAAACCAAAACATCTACATCAACTCAGATAGCCAAGCAGCATTGTTGGCTATAGATTCTCTTGAAACCAACTCAAAGTTGGTTAAGAACTGCATGGACAATCTGAATGTCCTGGGTACATCCAACAGAGTTACCCTCAGATGGGTTCCAGGTCACTCAGGTATAGATGGGAACGAAAAGGCTGATGCCTTGGCAAGAATGGGCGCTGATATCCCTCAATGCGGCCCCCAGCCATTTTGTGGTATTGCTAAACAACACGCCTATTCAATTCTCAAAAACCACTGCAATCTAAAAGCACTTCAAGAGTGGCAATCCACTTCTGGACAAACTCACTCCAAAGCGCTAATTAAAGGATATTGCAAAAACTTTACAACAGAGTTGCTTCAACTCAAAAAGTATAAAACTAGTGCAGTAACCAGAATACTCACGGGCCACTGCAAACTCAATAAACATATGTTTACCCTAGGCCTCAGTCAGTCCGCTATGTGCAGACTATGCCATGAGTCAGAGGAATCTGCTATGCACATCCTCTGCTCGTGCGGACCACTCATGCACCGCAGAAGTATCTATCTAGGGCAGCATATCATGCAACCTGAGGAGATACAGAAGCTCTCTGCTCAGAAAATCTGGAAGTTCCTGGAGGCAACAGGACTAAGCAGAGAACTGTAAATACACTTAAAGGGAGCTACAATGGATCATCACTGGTCGACGTAGCTAGGGCCGACCTCGGCACCATACCCAAAAAGCAAATAATAATAATAGTAGTTTTGGTACAAAATCCTTATTAAAATCATTACGAGTTTAATAAAAAATGAATTAAACGATTAAACTTCAGTAATTATAATAATTAGATTACTCAAGTCGTTTTTTCTGAATTGAATTTGTATAATGTACTCGTATAATGTACTCGTATAATAATGCACCAATATGATTTGAATATATTAAAGAAATAATTAAAAATGATAAAAATATGATACCAACAGGAGTTGTTTCGACTTAGAAAAATCTATCATCTCGTAATGTATATGTGCTGCGCTGCAATTGAAAACAGGACTGAGTTCAAGCCAAATGAGAACCTGGACAAAGAATATTTAGAATAGAACTGGCTCTCGTTTTGAAATTTTGTTCACTTATACTTTCGATGTCTGGGGTTAAGGACTGGTATGAATTAAAAGCAGCGTTATCCCAGTGCCTGTTTAGAAATCAAGTATATAAAGAAAAACAAAAACATTGCCCACGCACCTCTTACAATTAATTTTATTCAAAGTTAATTTCCTATATTATTAAGGCAAAGGAAAACATCACTAGGAAACATGTTTCGTGGGGGTACAGCCACACCGTGGGAGGTGGCCTACTTCAGTGGGTACACTATGTGGACTGATCCTGGTATTCTACAATAGCATAGTGGGTCGTGAGATTAACCTCATGGCTCGTTATAGTCTACCCTGGCGTCAGATATTAGAGTGTCGCGGTTAATTTATATACCTACATCACCTCTACGGATGTATCAAACTAATAATAATTATGACACATCTACCCAGTTTTATTCTTTGTTTTTACAACACGAGTTCGTTGCCAAATGCTGCGATAAAAAGTTACTGTTCAAAGATAACTACTTTGAGTGCGAATTAAAAAGATAATAAGTAACGTAGTACGTTTGTATTGGTTGGTATCATTACAAAGTATATAAAAAATGTATAACACTATTAATATTAGCGTTCATGTTAAACTTTTGAGGATGAGGATAAACTACCTAGATTTATTCCTAATTATATAAAGTCAAATAGTAGACAAGTCCTGGACGAATTGTCCAATGTTCAGTTCCTGGATATAGGTTTACTTATTTATTTTTACTGTGGCTCCCCCTACTGACACACGATAGAAAGAAACTAAAAAATGGATACTGATGGTTTTGAATTTTTTTGTAATTCCAATTTTGCAGCTTGAAAATTAAACTGGGAAGTCATACGATAACAGATTGACAAGTGCATTATGTATTATTTTGAGCCCACATACTTCGTTATTAAAATATCTTAACAGAAACACTCAATAACTAAACATGACCCAACTCGGGATTCGAAGCCAGAATGCATGCAGCTATACATGTAGTCACTGTACAATGAGTCTAACTTATTCAATTTCAACGTAGATAATTCACATTCAACGTACGAATATACATCAACTGTTTCCTTCTATGAATAGACTGAGTACAAGCCACAAGGATCAAATTATTCGCAACAAATTATTATTCGTGTTGATCCCGGGTTAACGAGACGCAACCAAAATATATTGTTCATATCTCCCTAATCTCGTGTTTAATGCTGAGCCTATCCCGCGTTTCATGGGATTTGTCGACTTACGTTTCAGTAACAATTTGAATGTTACATACCTTGAATTTAATAAAGCGTTATTAGACGCAAGTGAAAAGTGAATACACTGTGAATAAAGGAGAAATTGGTCCTTCGCACGTGATGTGCAAATTAGTGCGTTTTTTACCTATTTTCTAGAACTGTTGTAAGATATAATACAGTAAGTATGGCGATTTTAATTAGAAAAATATATAGTGGTATATAAAATGATAGGTTTCATTTCCCAAAGAACTTGATGGAGGATCGTTAAATACATATACTGAACGCACCACCATCAGAACAGAATTTTAATGTATAATAAGCCAAATAAGCTTATGAAATATATATGGTAAATATGAGAAAAACAATTATAACATCACATAAGAAGTAACTTAGATAGTACCCTTATTTTAAATAAGTATTAGAAAAAAATTAAATCTACTCAATTGAAGCTTCGTGAGTCGCTGAATACGCAATAAACAGAAATTTGGATCCAACAGTAATCAAACTTTTGTCTTTACTGTAGGAAAATCTGTGTAAGCATAGGAAAAAAAATTGTTAATAGGTTTGGACTCTACTTTGTTACAAATTAGAGTCCTAAAACTCGTTAAATAACTCATTTAGATACAAGCAAAGTGGGAAATAAGCGGTCCTTTCTACGGTCACCTGACTTCATTAATTTAGCGCAACTTAATAGATGTGTTTGTAGCGTTAAAATCAAGTTTACTGTTTCCATACGAGTAAATCAGTAGCGTCAGATTTCATTATACTTCATGTTTGTTTCTTTATAAACTAGCAAAATGCTGAGCTTTGTGAGGGCTCGCGTAGTTTATCTTACGGGTAATAATGTCATAAAATTATATATTTTTTGACAGATAACAGATCTAGATATGAAGTTAAATTACTATGTTAAATACTATTAGGCGTGATAGTTTTTTGGTAAAGTGTACCACAAAATGCTCAGATTGTGGGATAGTGTTAGAACTCGCTTCGCTCGCCCTAATAAATATAAATGGTTTCTGTCCTTTGGATAGCGCATTTAAATAAGACTATATAGGATAGATTTAGATAATTCTTTAAAATTATCTTTATGGAAAAATATTAGAAAAACATTCGAAAAATTGAAAAATTCGGAAATGTTATTAATTTACAATTTTTAGATGAACTCAACGATCACAAATTTAATTGAATTTTGGTTAAAAAGTTTATTGGAAATTGATTATTCTAAAATTGCTCTGAAACATGCTCGTTAAAAAATTTTGTCGAGAGAGAATATTATGAGAGATTTTGTAAATATGCAGGAAAGAAAAATTATTGACAATATTTTCGTCGCTTTCTTCAAAAAGGATCTCGTGATACAAAATAAAGTTTAATTTTACAAGACTATAAAATGGTAACGAAAGGTCAGTCAGGGAATATAATCTAATTTAAGCTTTTGGAACAATTCAAAAAGGAACCATTGTACAAAATGCTACAAAGCGTATCATTTTACACGCAATTTACTTGTAATCTAATGTAACTAAGTAGAAAGTAGAGTAAGGAAAACGATTTAATCTTTCACAGAGAACAATGTGCCCCGAATCACGGTTAATCGACGTGTTAGTCAAACAAGCTGGAAATCAACAACGGGTCTTTGTGCCCCACGCCACCCTCACACCTTTGAGTGTAAGAGCTAATGGGTCGATATATGTATGGATGTTACTGTCTCTACATATTCGCTGTGTTCGCTTGATTTATTATTAGAAATATGGTTGTACTTTAGTTTGGGTGAACTTTAAATTGATTATATTTCAATTATCTATAAACGTTGTACAGGATATAAAAAACTTTCGCTAAAAACGAATTATTTTAAAGTAACTTATAATATTCGATATGCAACTTAAAAAAAATATTTATAAACACAACATATACGACAATTGTGAATTGCATAATATTTCCGTTGTATAGTTTTTTTTTCATTTTTATTGGGTTTCTACGCAGTGTACTTATTATTAGAAATAATAATAGACCATCGTACATGCGTCGTAAATTACGAGTATACTAAATAAATACTTACATTTATATTCTCAAAATACCGTCTCTTCTATACTTATTTAACGCGATAACAACACGCAACAACGGTACTAGATTGCCATTAATTTTTGCCATTGACCAAAAATGTATAGAAAAATAAATAAAAATTTTTTTTTACTTTTTCTGTAAACTTGATTTAAAAACCCTTACTACCCTATTACTAACTAACTCAACAAAGACATGACCGCTGGTCTATCGAGGCAGACCGCAACATACATTCAACCGCATGTCACATGCCTCATTTGACAAGTACGTCATTGTGTACCTGTTGGGATTGCTAGAAGCTACTGAACCTTACCAAAAAAAGGTTACAGCATTCAAGGAGGAAACTAAGGCCGGTCAAGTGGTGAAGGGTACTTTTTAACGAAATAAATCGAGTGGTTTGGTAAGGTACTAGGCGTATCAGTAGTTATACTTAAGTTATTTCTCTAAATTATTTTAAATATTATATGTAATACACAGTTGTAGCCCAGTGGTAACGCGCTCGCTTGGATAACCGAGTGATGCGGGTTCAAATCCGGGTCTCGCACCTCTGATATTTTTGTGCGAATCGTGAAAAACCTGTGTGTCTAAGGAAAGCAAGCAAGTTTTCGAAAAACATGTGAAGTCCGCCAATCCGTACTAGGCCCGCGTGGTGGACTATGGCCTGAACCCCCTCGTACTGAGGGCGGCCCATGCCCAGCAGTGGGACGTTAATGTTCAAACTGCGACATTTTTTTTACTTTTAGAATCTTTATAACCGTCATAACTTCTAAACGAAAAGTCCGATCCGCCTAATTTAATTTACACGTACATAATCAACCTACAAAAATACAAAAATACAAATCTTTCCTCTTTATAATATTAGTATAGATAAGTATGTGTATGTTTTATTTTAATCTCTTTCGTAAAAGCTGTTTCATAATATGAACCGCTTCCCTCTCTTCTTAATTTCTTTCCGCCCAAAGAGTTGCTGGAGAACCTCACGTACCTATGACATTGTCAGTCGTATTACCAATTTTTTCTAAAAATTTTAAGGGTGTGAAATTGTATGGTATGTAACAAATATTTCAAAACATATTCATGGTTGGAATAGAATGGAAAACATGTGAAGTGTTTTCACTTTGTTTACACATTCACGTTAATATTAAATTTCTCCTAACAACCAGCGCCATCTTGCGAGACAAATCTGTTGGACGAAACAGCGGCATTGAGTCGTTAGCGTCATACTAATGCTATTTATTTGCAGTCCAACTTTGTTGTTGACGAGATGTAAAGTTTGTGGAAGCGGTTAGCTTTGTCATTATTGTACAATGGACATTGTATATATTTCTCAGTACATATAAAATATAAAATTGAAGTGTCTGTTTTTAATTTCAAATGAACAGCTTTTCACTAAATGCATATGAATGTATGTACGGTACTTACATCAAAAAACAATAAACATATGTTAACCCTAGGCCTCAGTCAGTCCGCTATGTGCAGACTATGCCATGAGTCAGAGGAATCTCCTATGCACATCTTCTGCTCGTGCGGACCACTCATGCACCGCAGAAGTATCTATCTAGGGCAGCATATCATGCAACCTGAGGAGATACAGAAGCTCTCTGCTCAGAAAATCTGGAAGTTCCTGGAGGCAACAGGACTAAGCAGAGAACTGTAAATACACTTAAAGGGAGCTACAACGGATCATCACTGGTCGACGTAGCTAGGGCCGACCTCGGCACCATACCCAAAAATGCAAATAATAAGAATACATCAAAAAAACATTTTTTTTAAAATGTTTGTCTGCCTGTCTGCTTATTTCGGCTTATCTCTAAAACGACTGGACCGATATTGACGAGACTTTCACTCGTAGATAGCTAATGTTATAAGGAATAACTTACGGGAGAACCCTTGCTACAAACTTTATTTAAGGGCCTATTACACTATGCAATCTGCATATATAATAGGCCCTTTACTAGAAGTTAGCGCGGTTAAGGCGCAATAATTTCTTCCTATCCCTTTTTTCCTGTACACCTTTTCCATTCGTTAGCTTCGTATAAAATTGGCGTCTAATTTACAAAGTTTAAAGTTAAAATAGCAATTAGAACGAGTTATAACTCAATTTTAAGATTTAGGTACGATTGAAAATCCTTTTAAAGAACGAAATATTTTACTATTTTTCTCTGCACTTTCTGTCACGCTATTTTACACTACTTAATACATAAATAGATTGACTAGAAGTGGTCTTTTGTAGGAAAAGAAGACAAATGTCCGCGTCATTTTCTATTTACCTATTTGTTTGTGTTCAACTGCCTCGGTGGTGTAGTGGCTAGCATGTACGGTCATACATCGAGTTGTCCTGGGTTCGAGTCCCGGGTCGGACCAAGTTTAATTATTGAGTCTTTCTGTTTAGTAAGTCTCAGTAATAGCCCGGAGTTGGCTAGTCTCAATGAGATTGGCCGCCATGGCCGCAATCGGTCAGAGAACATGGTTTGTGAAATAATTACCATACTAGCGTTTCACCCTCGCTCCGCTTGGGTTCGTTCTAGGCACGTGTTAACGGTTTCTATAGATTCTCAGAAATTAGATATTTACTAGCAGTAAAAAGTATAGTCAAAAATCGTCTTCAGGAATGGACCGAATTTCAAATGCATTGTTTAAGTGGTCTAAAACTATCTTCGCAATATTGCCCTTCTAATGGTTTCAAACTTTAAAACAGACGTAGAAAGAAACAATTTTTGTGTTTCGTGTTACAGTAGCAAACCCGGCCCGCTTCGCTGGGCGTAAGTTAAAAATAAATTAAACGGTTTTTTTCTAATAAAATGAAAGTATCTAGAGTTCAAACGTTAGTACTTACTTACATAGAACATTAGCTATTTGTAGGTAAAAATTTCATCAAAATCAGTGCAGCTGTTTCAGAGATTAGCTGGAACAAACAAACAGACAGACAAAAATTTTAAAAATGATTTTATAATGCAAGTACCGTATATAATTTCATATGCACTTAGTGAAAAGCTGTTACTTTGAATTTAAAAATAAACATTGCAATTTTAATTACATATACTGATAATCGGTAATAGATATATGTTATACTTGCCGCCGACATTCTCTAACAGTAAGTACTGGCTTCATTCCCGGTCAAGTCACGAAGACAAAAAAATATGTGACTAAACAGATCAACCATACCACATCCAGTGTCTGTATACCAACGTCATAATATACATGTCAACAGCGTACCATAAATTCATAAGCTGAGCTATAAAATTATATTTACTCGTATTGCAGTGAAAATGTTTAAGAAACTGTAAAACATGGCCTTGCATTTCTTTTTATTTTTAACTTTGAGAGAAAATTTCACGATAGAAGGAACAAAGGGTTTATCTCAGAGTCTTGTTTGTGGAAAATAAATATTATTGTTTATGATGCAATGCAATTATATTGGGGGTTATTGTTTTATGTGTAATGTATTTGTTTAACCGACTTCCAAAAATAGAAGGTTCTATGTTAGTCTGTATGTACCTATTTACTAGGTTCCCATTAATAGTACAGCCTATTTTAACGTCCCACTGTTGGGCAAGGGCTTCCCTTCAATAACAAGGGGATAAGGTGAAAGTCTACTACGCTGGCCAAATGTGGGTCGGCGGGCTACACATGATTTTCGAAAATTTGCTAGGTTCTCTCAGACATGCAAGTTTCCTCACGATTATTTCCTGTACTGTAAGACAACTAGTAATCATGTTGGAAACGATTCGCGCATGAAAATATTTAAGGTGCGAGACCCGGATTCGAACCCGCATTACTCGGTTATCCGAGCGTGTTCGTACTACTGGGCTACCACTATCTATATACCAGTATTCTTTCAAAAACTTTAATGTACGTGAGAAACCGCAGGACAAAGGTAGTCTTGTCTTAAAAACAAAAACATATCGTTACGTAACAAATAAATACATTTCGCTGCCGACGTGTAGTGTAAAAGGCGTGTATCCGGCGGGAAAATTGCCGGTGTTCTAGGAAATCGGAAAATAAATACATAAAAAGTTGTCACGCTTCAATCAACTCGCTTCACAACGATAGAGCTGGCGTTTAGGCGAGGCTTCGTGATAGGTTTCAGATGGTAAAAATTTGTTTAAAAAATAGCTATTCTGTTTTAAATGTAAATAAATATTAAAGCCCACGAGTTAACTTTGATGTATAGCTTTATCAAAATTCGTTCAGTGATTTTTGGGAGACTTAAACCACCTATTATTCCTATTTAAAATAATTGTAACTAATTATATATATTTTACAAAACCTTAAATTCTATTGGCAATTTTAAATTTTAGCCTTACAAGGAAAATCGCGGACCAAAACTAGTGTACAAACAAAATGCAATATTCCTAAGGCTAGTTCAGCTAATTTGAATGCCTCGCTAGGTTCTGGTTAAGAGAATTGGTCAATTTTATGGGTCATTGCGCTGGTACTACATTGATGATACTGTTTGGTTTAATCGTCTAGTTTATATTACATATATATTGTTATAAGGTAAATTTACATTAACGTCATATGATCGTCTTCTTATACCTATATGAAAAACAATTATTGATCGTTAGTCTCGCTAAAACTTAATAGCGGCTGGACCGATTTTGATACTTCTACAAGTGTTTTGTTAGGGGTGATTTGAGTATAAAGATAGGGAATACACAAAAAAAACACCTGAAAAATTATTTAATATATTACGCATCATATTTTTTTAAATGGCAATCACTAGCTGTTTAAACGCACCTAGGGAGGAAGTCTCTATAGTCTATGTATATAAAAATCAATTGCTGTACGTAAATCTTTCTACCTACGAGTACCTCTTCCCACCTTACTCGGATTCCCAAGCTAGCGTATTACCACTATTATATATTTTATTACTATCTTGCAGGTAATACCTGCAAGATAGTAATAAAATATATAATTACTGGACAGTGAAAAAGCTGAAGTTGTTAAGTAATTAAATATTAAGTTAACTAATCTTAGCCGTAACTTCACTTGCGTTTAAGTTTTTTTCTTACAAAGTTTTAACCTAAGAAAATAAGGTTAAACTTAACCAACTAAAAATTATTATAAAATATATTTTAAGAATAGGGTACTTGAAAATGATGAAATTGTAAAAAGTAAATACAAAATAACATTAGGCCTAAATCACGGATATCGTTAAAATTCATGGCGTCATAACAACGTAGAGCTCGTGTTAGGGGTCGTTCACAGTTTACTGTTATTACCGAGCCCGTCTTAATAGAATATTATTACAGACAGACCGATTTATAATCTAATTCCTAAGCATGTATATTATGTGAATTGCCTTAATATCTTGTACAAGTCTAATGTAACCTACTATAATACAAGATATTAAAAGTAAAAGCTTCAAATTAATACAAATTTCATGTAAATCAGTTCAACGGATTTTTAGTTTATCCATTTCAAACAAATATAGATTAATTCTCTTTATAATAGTATTATAGTTGTACATAAGCATCTTGACAAGTTTGGTTTAGTTTACTAGCTGTTCCAACTGTTGCGGGTTCGAGTCCCGTTGGGGGCATTCATTTGTTTGAAGACTACGAACGAATGCTTGAACTCCAGTTACGGGTTTATATTTAAAATATGTAAGACGTAAGTATTTAATGTAATATCATATGTGGTATCTGGTATCCATAACACAAGCCTTGTACCTTAGCATTGAACTGGACGGTGATGTGTTAATGTCATAACAAGTTTATTATTATTATTAATTATGCTAAGATTTACGGGAATATTTAGAAAAGACACAAAATCTGCCTTTTTGTAGCTTTATTGTGATTTTTTTTTCAGCTAACAGTCTTAATAATATATTATTTAAAAAAGGTATTATTGGATAAATCCACGTCACTGTCCGTTAAGCGTGGGTCAAACAAACACATTAAAACTGTCTAAAACAGCAAGTTAGAAATGCTTAGCGTTTTGTTTCCACTCAGCAACTTTACAAAATTCCGGATTTGCCTTTAATAGTATGTGAACCAGAACTAGTCCTGAGGGCCTAGACAATGTAACAATCGATTAGCGAAAGCGATAGTAGAAAAGTCCAAAATGTATGGGTTTGACATATGCCTTAGATATGTCACGTGATCTGTTGTCAACGAATAGATGATGTTAGACAATGTAAATTCATTTCAATTATTAGTGATTTAAAGTTCAAGATGCATACGCTGCGTTTAAGCGATGACGATTGTAGAAATCGAATCGCTTCATAACGAATGCCGGTTGGCTATAGGCCCTGTACAAATAAACTGTGGTTACAATATGTAGATTTAAAACTGCTTAGCCATTTTGACTTTGTATAAAGAGTTTTATTTGTTTTTGTACTTGTTTATGTTCTTATATTTCTAAAAATGTTAGCCGAGTGCCTCTTATTTACTTCAAAATCGTTAAATTTTCACGAGCTTTCATTCGCTATTTGAGTTTTAAGGAAATTTTGTGTAAGCCTATACATTATAATAAAATAGCGAAATTTGAACTTAAAATGTTTTAAAACAAAATTATGACTAACATTATAATTTTATAAATGAAACTATCTTTTCGGATTTTGTCGCCACTGTGAGAGACTGTAATTGCTACTCTCTCGCGACCACGATTGCTGTAAAGCGTTCGAAACGTCAGGAACCAAAAGTCATAATAAATCCGTGAGAAAACCGAAAAGATATTTTCATTTATAATGTCGAATATTCACGTAAACCTAAGAAAGTATTATGTGACTAACGTATTGTGTATCGAATAAAGAAGTGGGCCTAAAAAGATTAGTTATAAAAATTTATTATAGTGCACAAATGCAATCTCTATAGCTTTTCCTATCAAAATTCGATTGGGCGTACTTCAACACCGATGAGAGTGAACCAGCTTTACGCTATCTTCCCAACAGGCTTTAGGACTCGAACTCAGGACCTTCAGATCTGCGGCCATACATGCCACTAGGTCAGACCAGAGGCTATAGGATAATGGATTTTAAATAAACCTACAAGTACTATGAGTGTAAGTTGATGAAATAAATACTTATTATCTTAACTTTTGTTTGAGTGTAAAAATTTGAGGACATAAAGTGGAATTCACGCATAATGGGTGGTATACACTGATAAGAGGAGACACATGCGAGCCAAGCTGTAGGCAGACGCTTGTTAAACAATTGAAATAATTGAATTTTCTGATCCAGCTCGGTCGATGCAACTCCAATTTCGTACAGAATTAAAATGACCAAAACTTAATTATTTTATAATGAATAAGTGCCAAAATCGAGCCGTCAAGCGCATATCTTCGTTGAACACTACTTCAGTTTTTCCATGGGCATTTCAATTTATTTTCAATTAATTTAATAATTAATAGCTGCCAGATTCCGATACGGAGCGAAGAGAATTTTATAAATAGTAAAAAATCTCACCCTAGGAACATAATATTAATATTTTTCCTTTATGATTTTTGACATTGTTTTCCATATTATAACTTCCTTAGTTAACGTAGCGCACAACACAATACTCTTTTTTGTTATGATTTTTGAAATCATTTTTAGTTGATTTTTTTTTCGTTGAAAACCGCATAAAAATTCTTTTATTAATTTTTGAGTTTATCGCGAACAGACAGACGGATGCGGCGTTGCGACTTTATTTTATAATATGTACCTACTGATGATAATAGTTATATGAAGATTATTATAATATGATAAACATTTTCCCCCTTTTTGGAATACTGAAATATATATTTCAGTATTCCAAAAAGGGGGAAAATATATTGTTTTGTCTATTTGTATAATATAAATAATACATAGGTGCGTACGTATGCACTGTAACCTACCCGCCGATGCTTGATTTAAATTTATTTTCTGTTTCTTATATTTTTAAAAAATAATTACTTAAAAAAATATAAATTCAATTTTGTAAAAAGTACAAAATTTGATAAACGAAACTAATAAAACTTTAGTGAATAGTTGAGCGGATATCAGGCGAGCTACGGCTGTCATGTACGCGAGGCTTTGTACCAGCTATCATGCTTACCTAACGAATAAGGGTCGGTTTATATAAAATTGTAAATATTTTGTTACTCGTTATACGACGTATCCTCTATTCATATAATCAAGTAGTAGTAAAACGCTGCTACGTTACAAATTTACAATACGTACAGAATGAAATAATGTCCTCCCGACCGATTGACGGATTGGACACGACGGCCAATCTTACCTACTGCGCAGGAGATATTATAGTGGAGCGCGTGTACGCGCAGACACAAGTGCACTCTCTGTTCCTGTCAAACATTCCGGTGGTACGACTACTGACAAGACCAGTGAGGGTTAAGGTGCAGGACTTTACGAGCTCTCAGAGGCAGGACGTGTCGGGAGGACATTATTAATAATGAGAGAATCATCGTTAGGAAATGTCAAACATATCTGGAAATTCAAACAACACAATACCTAAGTTTATATTTTATTCCCTTCAGTTTTAAATATCAGAGTATCATTCAGCCAAAGTCAATTACACTTTGAATAATTTCAAATAGACAAAAAGACATACGAATTTATTTACTGTTCAAAGTATATTAATATTATATTAAAACGCTTCCGCTTCCGCTGCATCCGGTAAAGTTAACAGTCCTAACTGGTTACAGAATGTCAATCAACACTCACAGAATGTACTAGAAAATTTTTCATGAAACTTTTGAAATGACGACTTCATCACGCTATGTGAATTTTTCGGCACTTTCAAACAAAATGCATACGCGATGAGAGAAATGAAAAGCAAGCCTGTGGCCCTTTATAAGTTGATTTTCAACGATAGATATCGCTCTTAGAAAGCGTACATTACATTTTTTACTGTATAAATATTACAAAATTTCTATAAATTTTTCACTTTTCTACTATTGACTCGTGGCTCTGTTTGTAGTGTAGTAGGTACTTGCTGCGTCAGAGGTCGCAGGTTCGGTTCCCGTTTGGGGTATTAAGTGTGATAAACATCAATATTTGACTTGTATTTAAAGATATATTATATGTACAACATACAGTGTATCGCTTGAACCCTCAGAGAGTTACGCAAACACACGCAAATGCGATGCAACAAAATCCAATATTATTTTACATTCTTTTGTAACGAACATTAGTTTAGTTACATTGTATTATTCTACTCGTACCAAAAGAAATAATAGAAAAAAACTAAATTAAGTACCTAATCTAACGTTTTAGAGAACTTTGCGTTGTATATAATATCAAACATAAATTGTATATACATTAGTATTTTTTTTGTTATGACCAGAAACGAACTCGTAATCTCCTTCGCATTCAAAGAACCTGTGCGAAATATATTTTATGTTATTATAAAAGTAATTAAAATTAAAATCAGCAAAGCTCACCGCTAACTAAAGACTTCGACTTAATCTTATAAAGCTATGAATTACTTAGAAATGCAAATTCACGTTCAGAGTCTCAAGTCCAGGCTGAGTTTCATCTTGGATATCACGTTATATGAAGATTGGATCTCAAGAACCCTTTAAATTCTCTATGCGCTTTGTTTTATTCATACTTTTGTATATATTTTACTATCTACTTATAAAAAAATTGCAATTACTTATAAATTAAGGCATTGGTAGCCTTGTGGTAATGCGCTCGATTGGGAAACTGAGTGACGCGGGTTCTAATCCCACCTCTAATAGTTTCAAGGGCGAATCAGTCTTTAAATGATTACCACTACAGCGAAAAAAAGCAACATGAAGAAACCTGCAACTTTAATAGAACTTTGCAAGGTTTCCGCCAACCCCGACTTAGGCTGATGAACTCCTGTATTGAAGGGAGGCCTAATGTTAAAAATGGACTATAAATAATTATAAACCACATAATATCACATAATAATGTACTAAATAATGATTTTTTAGATTTACAATAATGTAGTTAGTAAGCTTCATAACAAATATTATAAAAAAATATATTCTATAACATATTCCTAAATTAAAATTAAAATGATAAGAATTAAAATATATCACTTTATCAGGTACGGAGCCATTTTGAAATATTTTGCAAAAATCAAAATAAATCCGCAACAAAACCCGAAAGGATAGTTCCATTTATAATGTCAAATATTCACGTAAACCTAAGAAAGTATTAGTTAGAATGTTTTTAAACAGTTATATTATACGAACAAATAACGTGGGATGTGAGAAAAAAACCATTCATCCAGCTTGTTATCATTTTCACACACGGCTGTTTAAAGTGAGTTCATTTCGCCGGATTATGCGCATTATTTGTGCCGTTTTACCACATGTTTGAACATTCGTAATTAAAATCCAAGCATACTATGTATGAACCACTCTATTGTTTTAGATTGCGATACCTTTGTGATTATGAATTGGTAAATATCCATATTTGGAGGAAATTATGAACGATTTTGTGCCTTAAATGATTTAGGGCTGATTTTCTAATTATGAGATAAAAATCATCTGTAAGTATATTAATATGATTATAATAATATGTAATAAGTATGTTCAAAATATTATGAATAAAATAATCTAGTTTAAAGATTATTATTGAAGTTCCAACACTTATTATTCAAGTTGCATATTTGTTCACAGCTTATGGATTTAATCTGAGGTATGACAAATTAAGGCTCCATGACTTCTTTTTATGAAATTGAGCAGAAATATGAAAAAGTGAAAAAGAAAGAAAATAAAAAAGAAAGAATAAAAGTGAATCAAAAGGAGAAAAACAGTGGTCAGAGACTAAAATTAACTAGTGGTGTGTACAAGCTGCGCATGTTAGTGGATCACTTGTAATAAATAAATAAATAAATACTGTCTGTCTGTTTATGATCGCATCAGTTACCAGATTTTGATGAAATTTTGTATTATGATAGCTGGTTATTTGGGTCAACATAAAGGATACTTTTTACTGAAGCAAAATATCTCATCTACGCTAACCCTTAAAACTAGGGACGAACAAGAGCGGAGCGAGGGTGATTCGCTAGTATGAAATATTTCCTCAAAATTACGCAAGAGCATAGAATATATGTATTTTAAATAAATATGAATATATTAAAGGCATGTGACAGCATTTTAGAGGTAAAATTACAGACTATTTTCAGCGGAAAATAATTCAATACCGCATGATGTGCGGGATCATGATATATGGGAGCCAATCACCTGAAAATCGATCTTTATATAGCTATGTTGAATATGTCGCGGTCGTTGTATGAGTACGGCGTTCATATCGGAGTTACGAATATTTAATATTCATTCGTCTACAGATATTTTAAAATGTACGTCATTGTAACTGAAATATTATCTAATATAAAAAAATCTCGTATCACAGTGTTTGTTATCAAACTACTCCAAAACGGCTTGACCGATTATCATGAAATTTTTTGTGTGTATGTGGAAGGTCTGAGAATAGGTCGTAGGATATTTTTCATTCCCCTAGGTGAATGATTGATGAATGATGATGATGAATGACCAAGATTTTAATTTTTTATGCTTCCCACCACCAATCCCTATTTTAAATATTATAAGAACGCGGGCGGAGCCGCGGTAATTGCTAATATAGTATAAAAAGTGTACTTACTAACATAATGGAGACGAAAGGATTGTTTTAATTTGTTTGAACTTACTTATTTTTAGTACTAATATAATTAATTTTGAAAATTTCACGAAAAATGATTTTTGAACTCGCTTTCATAGAAATCTTATTCGGAATTGAACAAAAGTTGTCGACTTAAAGCTGAGAGAGGATGTCGGATATGTAATTAATGTTTTCTATGTACAATATTATGGATACATAATCTTACGAAATATACTTTTTTGTGATTTGTCTTAATCTGCTGAACCGATTTTTATTAAATTTGGTATGGAGATAGTGACAGACCCTGGGAAAGATATAGTTTTCGTTCCGGTAAAGTCTTTATGGGAATTTTCTTATATAGGTTTTTTTAATTTTTTTACCCTACTTTTCTTTACTTATATATATATTCGTTCGTATGTATTTATCTAAATAAAGGTTATTTTAAACTACCTGTTAAAACGTACTTCAAGACGAAACAGAGTCTCTATAACACAATATTACAGTATTTTTCATTCTAGCGAACGTTCTTTTCTTTGGTAGGAAATAAGCTATTGAATGGAAAGCTTGCCTGGAAATTGTCGGCGCGATCTCTCGATTGATCTCTTGTCGAGTGAATAAGCACAAAATTATGGCTTATATTGCCATATAATATAATTTTGTATTTGTATTTCTTTAATGCAATATTTTTACTGTGAACGTCAAAATTTTCAAAATAATTTCTTTTTATAATAATCATATATAATATAATGTGGAATATGAACAGAAAAGAGGATGTTGGAGTGGGAAAAAAACTATAAAAGTCGATGCATAACTGGCATCGGGGGGTAGTTGTATCTTGACGCTTGTCGTGGTAGCATTGTTAGGTCGTTACTCTGTTGGTTTATTTCTTTAAAATATAATTGTTGGTAGCTTTGTTGTCTTTTTGGTTAGTTTAATTGTGTTTTAGCGTTTTCAGATACTTACAATAAATTGAGGTCGATTTAGTATGCTTGTTTTTTTTTTAAAAAGAAAGCTCACTTCTGGTCTAAATTCACAAGATCAGAAGTGGGATAGGTCCTGTTCGCCCACTACTTTTGTTAGCGTGTGATATTTGTTGTTCGTTTTTGTTTAAAAGTTTTTATCGGAGGGTATCGTGATTTTGGTGTATTTTCATTGATTTTGGTGATTTGTGCTGTCTTTTGGTCGCTGTGCACAATTTTGTTTTAGTTGTCAGTCTTAAATTAGTAAATTTGGTTACTTGAATTAACGGTTATTTTTAGATCGTATTTTTATTTTTGTTGTAATGTCAGACAATCGGCGAGATTGTAGTGAAAGTCGCCGATGTAGTCGTAGTTCTCGTCATGAGCGTTGCGGTAGTCGCGATCGGTGTGATAGTAGGTGCTGTGCCTTATGCCAGGTCTTTATAGAAATGTTAACTGTAAAATTTTATTTTTACTGCTTATGTAAAAGATGCTTATATTGTGTTTTCGCATTGGGGTTGACACATTCAAGGGAAGATGTATCTTGCGGTTGGGGATGGCATGTCTCGCAGGTCTTTGTACTCGGATATGCTATTCTGGCCGACAGATGCACTTTAAGTGGGGTACGGTTTCATATTATTGGATGCTGTCTTGGAGTGCGCTCGGACATGCGATCCTAGTATATGGAACATACCTTGTGTAGCTTAAGATTAATGTGTGTGAGCTCGGACAGTGTCTTGGAGGTTACTCAGACATGTCGTCCTGGAGCTGTGATCATACTATGAGTTGGTCGTTGACCGTTGCATATGTTTGTGTAGCAAACATTGAACGTATATTTGGGGGTAGGTTGGATTGAAACACGCTTTTATAGGTACTGATTTACACACGCAAAGCTATGACATGGTTCTCTGGCGAGTCGTGAGGGCGCACTCCCCCGACGGGTCCTGCCCCGGGTAATTGGTACAGATATCTGTTTGTTTCACATCCATTGTGCTTAGGTTATGCTAGGTGAGCTTAGACCATGAATGAATCAAATTAGAACCTTAATATAGACAAGCAATTTTTAGAAATGCACTTTGTGTTTTTTTTTCTGTCTGGAGATTTTATTGTTTATACGGCAGCAATGATGAGAGTGTGATGTCTATAGCTCGTGGCGTCACTCAGGTTTTCGATGTCAAGGTTCTGAACCCCAAGGTTAGAAGATGAGGGAGCCCGAGGACGGTCTCCTGTCAGGAAAGGCCGTGTGGAATATGAACAGAAAAGAGGATGTTGGAGTGGGAAAAAAACTATAAAAGTCGATGCATAACTGGCATCGGGGGGTAGTTGTATCTTGACGCTTGTCGTGGTAGCATTGTTAGGTCGTTACTCTGTTGGTTTATTTCTTTAAAATATAATTGTTGGTAGCTTAGTTGTCTTTTTGGTTAGTTTAATTGTGTTTTAGCGTTTTCAGATACTTACAATAAATTGAGGTCGATTTAGTAAGCTTGTTTTTTTTAAAAGAAAGCTCACTTCTGGTCTAAATTCACAAGAATAATATAATTCACACAATCGTATTAGCAATAAGTCGTGTTTAAATAATTTGTATATGAAAATGTCAGTTTTAAGACTCGAGATCAATGATATTTTAACTATAGATATGTTATGAGCGCGCAATCGTGAAAACTCGAAAACATCCTAATTAGGACGTATTGCCTTTAGTCTGTGTCACCGCATGGCGACGAGTGGTACGCTGCTACAAAATTAAAAAATGCCATCCTGTGTATTTAGGAAATGCACCAATTATGATACCAAAGTTAATAAAACACAAGGGATCTCATACCACATGTAAGAACGCAGTATACTTCGATTTATTAATATATTTCAATTATTTGCCTAATATTCTGATATGTCATCGGTCGCTAGACTAATGTTTGTTTACATTGACGCGCAATTGACAACATTAGCTGTCTCTTTTTTTCTTATTGATTTTATCGACTATCCCCTTTCTATCATTTTGACATGTACCTTGATTGAAAAGTGTGTATGTGTGCAGCGCGGAACACTTTTTTCGGTTGTTGAGTGAGCGTATAACATATCTATAGTTAAAATATCATTGCCCGAGATAGAATTTCTTCTTCTCTTAGATGTATACGTGAGAATGTAGCCACTGGTAATACGTTCGCTTGGTAACAGGCATAGGAAATCACTTTAGCTTTAATATACTATGTCTTTATACGTGTATTGTAGTCGAACCAGAACTCCCGTTTGCCTTATTTCCTTAGAAAAATTTCAATATTTGATTTATTTTTGTTATTTCGGTGTAATTGAGGTCGTAATTTACAAGTTAATAAAGTTGCATCAAAATATTATATTAGCTATAATGTATCTGCAGTCACATATATCATGTATGAAAACTAATCAATTTCTTACAAATAAAATAAATATTGGAACATTAATGTCCCAATATATTTAATGTCTCAATAATGTCGCAATTTATTACTCAGTGAATGCAATAATAAAAAAGAAATATTGAACACAATTTTAAGATAAAAAAAAACTGGGCTCGTCCGGGATTTGAACCCGGGACCTCTCGCACCCTAAGCGAAAATCATACCCCTAGACCAACGAGCCGCTTACGCATACAGAAATTTTAAAAGAAAGCTTTCGTAGACAGAGAATTCTTATAATCAAATCAATGGGATTAGGTTGTCTTTCGGGTTTTTGACTGTTTGCATACCCCATGGTGCTAAAATTATGTCTAAATACAATTCCATTTTCTTAAACTCCAGTACTGATTTTAACATATGTTTTAGAATATCGTTAAAAAATTATAATTATGACTGCCAGACACTTTCCGTCAACGGTAACTTATAATATGTAGATATTACTGCCAGACACTTTCCTTCTACGATAGCTAGATAGATTACCAGGCGCTTTAAAGGTTCCCATAAACAATGTAATGTTAATTTTATTTTATTATATCTCAGTCTTAATTTTTATTCATGAGCTGCGAATCACCCTCGCTTCCCTTGAGGTCGTCCCTACTCCCTAGTTTCGGCGCGAGCGAACGGGTTACACTAGTTAAAAAAAATAAGATTTCAAAATTAAAAGTAGCCTAAATTACTCAATAAACTATAGCTATCTATGAGTGAAAGTCCCGTCAAAACGCCGAAACAAACATACAGATACAGACAGACAAAATTTTTAAAAATTGATTTTTTTATGTTAGTATCGTACCTATATACTTTTATATGCATTTAGTGCAAGGCTCTTAATTTGAAATTAAAAACAGACACTTCTATTTTAAGTAAAGTAAGTAAGTAAGTAAGCAGTTATAATTATTACGCTTCCATTCTTACTCATTGCGACACTTCGTGCGCTAGGGGGTTATATGGCCCATCCGATCCGATACCGTAGATCCGTTGTTGTTCGTTAACCTTTTTCGCTCGTGCGAGTCAATTTGAAACTGCCCTAAAAGCTGCCAGTCCAACCCTTTTGAAATTTGGTGGTAAGTAACCTTCGCTATTTGTAAACGTCGGAAGCCGCAACTTTCCGTATCTTCAAAGTTTATAAGCTTTATTTGAAATTAATAAAGGAGATGGTTTGAGGTAGAGTCACTTTAATGTATCAATAAGATCTTATCATATTTTACTTAGACAACATATTTTGGCAGCAGAAATTATAATATACTAGCAATTCCCGCGGCTCCGCCCGCGTTCTAATCTCTATATAAGGATTGGTAGTAGGAGGTTGAAAATTTAGGGTTATATAAGTATTTTTCGATGCCAAATCATAAAAAGGGAAAAAATAATGATTTGATCTAAAAATAAAAAATCTGGAGAGGACCGCTCCTATCACCTAGAGGAATAAAAATAGCTTACAACGTCAAACCTACCAAATATACACAAAAAATCATAAAAATCAGTCCAGCCAGTTTCAGAGGAGTTTGAGGACATACTGTGACACGATATTTTTATATGTTAGAATATTAGATTAAATAATACTTTACAGATTTTTTTATTCAAAAATCTTTTAAGCTTGAGCTGTGAAGCTTTCGTTAGCTATGTAATATTTTGCGATATCCAGACAAATTTTTTATAATTATAATAATCTCTTTTCTCATATTTATTTTAGAATTTAAACACTTTTGTATAAAACATTGCAATATCTTATCTTCTCTATCTATTTTACCTATCTAAAATCTCTATTCAGGTAGATAAAAATAATCCTTACTTAATATTATAAATGCGAAAGTAACTCTGTCTGTCTGTCTGTCGCGCTTTCACGTCAAAACTACTGAACCGATTTAAATGAAATTTTGTACACAGATAGTCTAGAGCCTGAGAAAGGATATAAGCTACTTTTCAAGGCAAAAAAAGGTAAGGAGTTGAAAGTTTGTATGGAAAATACGTCATTTTTAAAGCTAGAAGCTTGAAACTTATTTTTAGAATTTTGATTAGATATAAATAATAAAGACATTCAAAGTTTGTAAAAATGTTACTAAAGGACGTTGTAGTCAAATATAAAAGTTATTTTTAAACTCTTCTTTCTTTACATTTACTTAAGATAGAAACGCTTATTCAACAGAAGATACCATCTTGAACTATGGGAATAATTTGTGACACTTTGTAAGGGAATGGCAACATTTATGTGATTAATGATGATTTTACTTTGGATGTTCTCATAGAGTTACTATCGTCTGTATTACGTTTAATCATACTGTTTTAGAAAAGTCATTCATTCGATTTATTATATTTAAACATTCAATTTATCTGTTGTAGCCTATTAATCTAAGTGAACCGGGTTCGAATCCGGGCAGCGCACCTCTGATATTTTCATGTGCGGATTACTTTCAATATTACTTGCTAAGACCGTGAAGGAAATCTGCATGAGAGGACCTAACTGTTAAAAGACATGTAAAGTCTGTAGGGTCGTCGGGTACTATGGTGTCACAAATATCGGCGGCATTTTTAGTTTAAGAGGTTGTAACAGTGTGGAAGTTATTCGGTGGCCATATGTCACAGCTTTTGAAATTTTTGAACAATCTCTGAAACTGGTAGTTGATGTTATAAGGAATAACTTCATCATCATCATCATGATGACTCCGCTTAAAACCACACGATCGAAGCGAGCCTTTTTAATGAATAAGTAAAAAAGAAACCATAGCTGTATGAATAATAATATCGAGAATATCTTTTGGTAAAATGAAAAACATTGTATGTTGGGACATTATTACAACAGCGCCATCTAGTTCCGTCGTAAGCTACGAGGCTGGTGCTACGGATACAAGATAGTTTATAAACTACACATATATATTATTCATATTATAACAAATAACCATGCAAGCATTCGTGCTCAACAAACGAATGCCCTCAGCGGGGCTCGAACCCGCGACCGCTGGCGCACAAATAGGGTCACTACCAACTGAGCCAAACGTGTCGTCAAACGTATGTTGCGGTGTTCAAGTATTTTTAATACTATACTCATTTTATATTTAGATAAGTAGGTACTTACTTATTTCAGACTAGAAACTTTTGCAGCGCACTGCGTATGTTGCATGTTTTATTATTCCAGTAGAAAAACATATAATAATATACTTTTTTTTATGCGACAAAGGGGGCAAACGGGCAGGAGGCTCACTTGATAGGAAGTGATAACCTCCGCCCATGGACATCTGCAATACTGCAGGGCTTGCAGATGCGTTGCCGGCCTTTTAGGAATGGGAGGGAGGAAAGAGGGAGGGGGTGGGAGGAGGTAGAAGAACGGGAGGAGGGATGAGGAGTGGGCCTCCCGGACTCTCACTTACTACGAAACGCGACAGCGTAGCTGCCACTTCACACCGGTCTCCTGTGAGAGAGTGGTACTATACGGGGCGTGCCGGCCCATTCGGCTGCTACCCGAAGGTAACAAGCATGGCACTACCACTTTAAAACTACTTATTATGAGTATCAATTGTGAGACATTAAGAGTGGCTGAATACATCAGTACATAAAAATAAAATTGAAGTGCCTGTTTTTAATTTCAAAATAACAGCTTTTCACTAAATGCATATGAAAATATATACGGTACCTACTTACATCAAAAAATCAATTTTTAAAATTGGTGTCTGTCTTTCTTTCTGTTTGTTCCGGCTAATCTCTGGAACGGCTGGACCGATTTTTACAAGATTTTTACTCCCAGATAGCTAATGTTATAAGGAGTACATTACTACTTTTATTTTATTAAAAAAATTATAAAAACCGTTTAATTTATTTTAACTGACGCTTAGCGAAGGGGGCTGGGCTTGCATAGTACTTACATACAAATAAACAAAGATTTGAAATGACAAAATTGAATAAGTGACTAAATTTGCTAAATCGGTGGTGAAGATATATTGTAAATATTTCATAGTTATAGCATTGAATTTGATCGAGTTTCGCTTAAACAGCGAAGTCCTGAAGAAGAATAGTTCAATTTTCTTATCTACAATCGAACTATCCACAAAGCCGCAATTTCGCAAGTCTTATCGCAACATCCGCATCCGCAAAGTTAGTTGTCCGATAAAATTTCCATTTATCAGGCCGTCAGGATGACGGATGTTTCTTGGATCGCTGAACGTAAACTATATGGATATTAGAATCTTTAGTGTTATTACTTAAGTGTTCCACAGCCCGTATAATTATTCACATGTTCTTAGACACTTAGATGGAGTTTTTTTTGTTTACTGATTTTTGGGAGTGTTTTTGGGAGTGTTTTTGGGGTATAATTCACTACGTTAATGTCGTATAGAAGAGTCAGATTACCACCGATAACCACTGTTGTTTAATTTATATACATACTATTTATATACATATTATATTACGTACAATTTGAAGGTGTAGTGGGTATTTTCATACATATTTAAAAATATATATTGTCATGTCGGTAGTGAGGAAAATATAATAAAGCCGATTTTATGAAGAAGTCGTTTCAATTAAATTACATTAACAAAAAAAAAACTCTTTTTATATAAATATACTGCATTTTAAGGTTCTTTTAGGGCGTGGGATGGCTTAATGTACATGATCTATACATATAATAAAACTGTAGAAAAGTCGTTTTTGTACATCAAAAAAAAATACAAAAAAAATAGCCAGCGTGTTAAAGGACAACCAATAGAACCCATTTCCAGCATTTTTAGAATTTTTGTCTGTTTGTCTGTTTGTCTGTTTGTCGGTTTGTCGGTTTGTCTGTTTATTTATCCGAGCATCACGTAAAATGTACGAAAGCAATGTAGATAACTTTTATACACAACGATTGAACGTAACTTTAAGTAACATTTAGTTTTTGTTTCATTGCAATCGGTTCAGTCTATCAAAAGATATTTGAGTTTAAAGTGAAGAAGTAGAGAAATTCCAGAAGTAAAATTAGGGCTATGTGCATTTGATCTCACAACTTCAAGTAACTTTTATACACAACAATATGTGCGTAAATTGAAGTAACATTAAGTTTTTTGTTTCATAGTAATCAGTTCACACCTTATAAAAAATGTAAATTAATAAAATTATAATAGTGTTTCCGAAGTAAAATATTAAAACAGCGCCATCTACGAGTATTCGAACTAGAGATCAACTGCGTGCAGTATTGTTCGATAGATGGCGTTGTGCGTGTGAAGTCATTTTCTGAATCGCGGTGTTAAGATTTTCCTTAAAAGAATGACCTTCGCCCATGTCTGCCGGCAATCTTTGAGTTTTCAACCGACTTCCAAAAGGAGGAGGTTATCAATTCGTCTGTATTTTTTTTAAATGTTTGTTAGCTCATAACCTTGAACTGGGTGAACCGATTTTGATGATTCTTTTTTTATTTGAAAGGTAGTGCTTCCCGTTTGTCCCATTTTAATATTTTCCAGTTCTGACAATGGCATCCATTAGAAAACCATAAAAGTCTCAAATTTGCATTAAGTATTTGCGCGACAAATGGACGAATAACTCAATATCACGCCAACCGATTTCAATGATTCTTTTTTTAATGGAAAGGATATACTTCAAGGGTAGTTTGATGAGAGTTTGGTAAGGTTCTGATGATGGGATCCATGACAAAGTATCGGAACTCTTCAATTCTTAGGAGCAAATTAACGATGCTCGGCCGAATCTTTTATAGGCTATATGGATATTTGAGTCATGTACCGTAACTGATGATGGAAGGTACAACTCCTCAACGGTTAGCAGTTTAAAGAATTTTTTTTCAAAATAATACGCAATTATGGACCGATAGTTGTATACTTTCAGGCTATAAGGTTTACCTCATAATAGAAGGTACATTTTTATAGTCATTAACACAATACGTATCTACTTTCCGCAAAAAATTTAAAAATAAATTATTTTTAACAGAAAACAAAAACCGACTTCCAAACTTAATAAATCTAAACTAAAAAGTAGAAAATAATACTTTTAAGTACTTTGTTAATTTTGAAGTCGGTGCCAGCCAAAGCAAAATAACCCTAAATAGATACATATTTGATTAATCTATCAATTTGTATACATAATCAAAATACCTGGCTGACATTGACTCCAAAATTAACAAAGTCCTTAAAAGTATTATTTTCTACTTTTTAGTTTAGATTTATTAAGTTTGGAAGTCGGTTTTTGTTTTGTAGGAGTCATTAAAGTTCTGTCTTTAAAGAGGTTTGTCTATGTAAAGGTCTTGAATTAAATTGATAGTATCGTAAATCGTTCGTTCGTTAATTCATTATTTCGTTTTATCTTTCAAAAATTTTTAAAGTGAAATAGCAATTTAAAGCAAAAGTAAAAAAGTGCGAAGTAAATAATAACTTGCAATTTGAGTCAAGTAGTTTTATTTACTTCGTAGTTTGAAATTTTATTAGTCTTCATTCTCATTTTGATAGTTTGTGTTGTTGTAAATTGTTGATTTATTTGGTTCAATATTTTATTTGTTTGGTTCAGTTTTTATTTTGAAAATGACTTCTAGAAAAAAAAACAAAGCTTTCGCAGCGTAGCCGAGATGCGAAAAGGAAGAGACTAAGAAGTCCCAGGAATCAGAAGAAGATCGTGAAATGAGGCTAACAGCAATTCGATTATCCGTTGCGGGGGTGGACCTAAGTATTGGATGCTTTTCTCATGGTCAACTATACGTAGCTCTTTCCCGCGTAAACAACACCAATAACCTTTTTGTGAACGCTCCAGATGGTTCCACAGCCAATGTTGTTTATAAAGAAGCACTAGCATAAATAAAAAAATGATTTGTATCGGTATCCTCCAACAGCGCTTCGCACTAAAAAATACATTGTTAAGTTCCGACATCCACGCGAACGAAGTCGCGGGCACAGCTAGTATGTAATATTTCACATAGTTCTCTCCATTTTTAAAGTCTCAAAATGTGTGAAGATTATAGCTACTTAGTTTGTGCTTTAAAAATAAACAATAGTAAAGCAAAGTTTGAAGATGTATACATAATAATACATTAAATATTTATTTTTTATATTTATTTTTAAATTTATTTATAATATTATATATTAGGAATAGCAAAAAGCATATTTTGTTCCGATAGATACAAGTTTTATTGTAAAAATCTGCTTCCTATTGTAAAATCCAATATGTAAGACACATTGGCCAATTATTATGACTGGATTTGAATTTGACTGCATTTGAATGTAACTTTAATCGTCCTTCGCTACATAATATTATAGAACAAAGTCCTCCACCTGTTTGTCTGTGTGTTCACGATAAACTTAAAAACTGCTGCACCGATTTACATTTTGTTTTCACCAATGGATAGGTTCTTGAGAAAGATTTTAATATATAATTTGTCAAGTTTTTGTATACATTTACTAGCGAAACCCGCGGCTGCTCTTGCGCTAGACCTAGGGACGAAATCGAGTAAAGCAAGGGTGAGTCGCTAGTAAATTAATAAACTTGTCTAAAAAGCGTTTTAAATACAGAGTTTAGAGAGCTTACAAAGTTAAAATTTTAGTATGTCAGAAGGGTATTTCGATAAAACTAACTTGCAACTTTGCTACTATCTTTTGTTTCTACTGTGTTTGTGAATTTGTATGTGGGATATAAACTTCGGAACTTTTAGAACTAATTCGATTCCGAAAATTGTTAAAGCAGTCGGAAGCTACAGTGTCTGCGCTACTTTATAAACAAGTACGTGAGATTGTAAATGAAGCGGTCTTTCTTTTGTCGCGGTTTTATTTTGTATTTTGTTTTTGTTTCTAATTTTCACAGCGAACATTGGTTATAGTACGAGAGACAGAGGTTTTATGCGACTCAAAATTTAGTATAGACCTAGTTGTTACAGACGATATCTCCCACAAAGATATATTATAATAGTTTGAAAGAAATAGATAAATGGCATCGAAGTATCTTATAATATTTTTTTAGTTTGTTTCGTAGCTTATTGTTATCAAATTTAAATAACTGGATATTAAATATCATATAAATAATTTAGGGCACTATCAACACTATCTAGTTCCATGGTAAGATACGAGGTTTGTGTTATATAGATCAAATTGCTCATACACTAAACAAGTAATATGCCTTTAAATACATAGATGTTATAAATATAAACACCCATGCCTGGAGTACAAATGATGCTGAAGTTAAATAAAAAAGTTAATTATTTGTGTGAAACCATTCGATAGACGGACTTGGATGTCTGATAGAATTTAATAACTTTTTAAAAGTAATAATATGATGTTCGTCAACTGGGGCTATGCTGCCTTGGTAAGGTATGATCATACTATGTACTGACGGGAGGCCCGTGCTAAGCCCTGGGAAGTGGCAAGTAAACTTGGCTTATTGGCATAAAAAGTATTTTTTAAAATTTATATTATGTATATGTTAGGCAATATGCAGGACAAATTTAAGCCACCACAAGACACAAACCGTGATTGCTGTAAAGTATTCGAAACATCGAGAACCAAAAATCAACTTTTAAGTCTGTAAAAAATTCCAAAAAAGACAGCCTTATTTAAAGATAGGCTTTCTTAAAAGATACTTTCAAAACCTATCACCGCATGTCCAAATGTAATATGTATATCAATCATTCGTTACATTTTTTTTGGTAAACTTTATTGGTCGCTTTTGTTATTTCTAACAATAGTTCAATCTAATACCACAAATCTGTAGTTTTGCGGTCTAAATATTACGATTGATTATTATTTAAGCTTCATCGAATGTCAATGTTGGTTTTAATCAAAAAGAAAATGAAAAATAAACCATCTTTATATTGACCTATAACATGATTTTTATGTTTTTTGTATGTACTCCTCCGAGTTGAACGAATTTAGATGTAATTTACTAAAATTATAAAGTACGATGTACTTAAGTTACTGCTTTTACAAAATCCTATATCATAAAATATAAATGAAAGTTTGAATGGATGTTTGTTAGTCAATGACGCCAAAACGACTAAACAGATCTGGTTGTAATTGAGCACAGAGATAGATTATAGTCTGAAATAGCGACACGTTTGGCTCAGCTCACCCTCGCTTCGCTGTACGTCATACCTTTATACGTATTAATCACTTCACTTTTTTAGTTACTTTGTAACATCAGCGCTCCGCCAATGAAACCTTAAATCGCTGTCACGTCGAACTTTAAAATCAAACAAGCCATTTCGGGGATTAGCTGAAACAGACACACAGACAAAAAAAATATGCTTATCTTAAAGTAAAGTAAAAATCTATACTTCGTAAAAGAAATTTCGGCTCTATAATATCGGATACTCGTAAAATAAAGTGAAAAACATAAACATCTCATTTCAGATCATAAAAATAATTTTATTAACTATTAAATATTGAAAACTGTAATCGACGAATGGAGATGAAAGGAACTGAATCGAAGACCGATTTTGGCTAAAAATAAATATACATAATATGAGTTATTAATACATAGGGTTTTAGGAATCTCCGTAAATACCTGAGTGAAGAAAATTGCAAGTAAAGTGTACTTATTAAGAGCTTTTAGATTAAATACGCTGCAGGAAAACTTCGTAGACCTTCGAGACCTATGAAGAAACACTTTTAGCATCTACTTTCGATTTCTTATAGTGTTTTATTTACTCTTAACAATTTGCAAACCACATTTCTAGCTTACTTACCTACTTGTATATTTATAACACTGAATTGCTCTTCGTTCTGCTGAACTTACTTAGCCGCCTGGACCTATTTAATTTTTTTTTATTATTTTTCAGCGTCATAATGGTATAAGTATTAAAAAATAGGGAAAATCGAATAATAAACAGCTGGAAAATGGAGAAGCTCATAATTGTTTATTTTGTTTAGGAATCAAAGTTAAAATACCTAATGACAGACCGAAGCGAATCAAGGGGGAACCACTGGATTATCTTGGATAAAGACAATGATAGCTCAGTGGTAACGCGATCGCTTGAGTAACTGAATGAAGCCGGCTTAAATCCGGGTCACCCACCTCTGATTTTTTTATGTGCGAATCATTTCTAAGATGATTACCATTTGTCTTAAGGTGAAGAAAAACATCGTGAGGAAACCTGCATGTCTAAAAGAACCTAGAAAATTCTCGATAAAAGAAATAGTGTGAAGAAAGATATGGTGTGTGATGCGGAACCCTAAAAAGCCTTGTGAAAAGCTCTCATTCCATCAAAGTAAACAGTGCTAGCTTGTTCCTTTTACGTTTGTACTCAAACCGCCTTTGAGCGTAATTAAAATATTAACTGAAAAGACAATTTAAATACATCGCTAATTTTGACTCTGACAATTGTTGTCAAATAATATGTACAATTTAACTCTAATGTATACGAAAATTGTACCTTTTCTAAGTATGATATTTAATTTGAAGTATTTAGGGAAAATATTTTCTGGAAAATTTTATGCCAATAAGCCAAGTTTACTTGCCAGTTCCCAGTTGACTGGACTCCAAAATTAACAAAGTTCTTAAAAGTATTATTTTCTACTTTTTAGTTTAGATTTTTCTCTTTTTAGTGCAGATTTTTTGAAGTCGGTTTAATTTTTTTTTAAAAATAATAAGAATGATATAGTATCTGTTACAAGCTTTGGTTGCTCGATTAGCATGTTTGGCTGCAGAGCCAAAGGCTCTAGGTTCGATATTTGTGTCGGGCCAAGTTTAGTCACTGAGTTTTTCTACGAAGATATTCTCACTAACAACTCGGTATAAGGAATAAGGATGGTAGCGGTTTTTCAACCCCGTGTTTCTGGCACGTGAATTAAACGGTGTCGAATATCCGTTCCCTATATCTATTTATCTCCTGTTGGTTTATTTAGCGTTTGTTAGTAGGAGCGAGCGAGTTATTTATCGAGAGCGTTTTTTTATGACCACAATATAAAAGTAATAATAGTCATTAAGAAATACTTGTGGAATTTTCTTCTGGTTGTATTATATGTAATGTATCTGTCACTAGTCCCACTGCTGGGCTTTAGCCTCCCTTCAATACGAGATGGATCAGGCCATACTCCACCAAACTGGCCAAATGTAGGTTAGACTTCACATGTCTTTTGAAAACTCGTTATAACGGTTCGGTACTACTCGGTAAACATGCGAGTTTCAGCATGATATTTTCGTTCACTGTACATTCCATGCTACGATACTGTTCTTTAATAAGAAATAAGGAATGCTATATCTTTGTTTACGTAACGGTTGCCATGGTTACACTATACATTTTTGCATTAGGTGACTCTAGGTAGAGTCTAGACATTGTTTTATGTTACACATTAGCATATCGATATTAAAAGTTAATTTTACTGGCTTGGATTTATTAAACTTAAATTTATAAACAAATACACAATCTAAAAAACTATGCCCATAATTATTAACGTGACATACAACTCCTTATTAACGCTAATATCTTGGCATGTCATATTGCTATTTAATTAAGTTTGATTAAAATTCCACGTTCACTTTACTGTAGCCTGAAGTACAATTTTGTTATTAATTTTTCTCGGAAAATATATTTAGGGAAATTGTACTTGTTGTATTTTTATAAATTATGTATATAACAAAATATTTGGGTCACAGGCCTCGATACTAATTGCGGTATAAGGAGGGAAACAGATTTTTATAATTTACTTGTCCGTCTATTCGATCTTACATGACTTAAGAATGGTCTAAATTTTAATAAATAAATAAATGTATATATATTTTATTACACAGAAGTATATAATAAAATATATTATATATAAATAACTTGCTTGCTTAGAAGAACAAATTTAAGCGGGTTCAATTCCTAGGTCTTGCATCCCTCGAAATAGAACCTCTTGAATTGGCGTTTTTATTGTGTGTGAACATTTTCAACATAATGTTTTCTACTTTTCAATTTGCCAAACATTTTTACTTATTTACTCGTAAGGGATAAAAATTAAATAATTAGTTTTAGAAATGTCAGGTCGAATCGAAACCATTAAGCCGCATT
Source organism: Boloria euphrosyne (assembly GCA_951802675.2). Taxonomy (NCBI): domain Eukaryota; kingdom Metazoa; phylum Arthropoda; class Insecta; order Lepidoptera; family Nymphalidae; genus Boloria; species Boloria euphrosyne. The sequence goes on from OX637885.1 coordinate 11,202,309, forward strand.
TCGCAGGACTTTTTAAATCTTTTTATTAATTTTCCAGATTTCAGATTATTGTGTAAATTAAACACATAGTTTTTATTATGAGTCAAATAGATAAGATGAAGCTTGAGTTTTTTATCAAACGGTCTTAAACAAAGCATCCATCTTAACATTGAGGGATAAAATAAATCATGGTATTATCATAGATTCGAAATTGCAGTGGGATCTCCATATTGAGGAGCTAGCGAATAGGCTTAGCTCTGCAGCGCTCGCGGTTAAAAAAATTAGACTTATTACTGACATAGATACAGCTCGCATAGTATACTTTAGTTATTTTCATAGTATTATGTCATATGGTATCTTATTATGGGGAAATGCAGCTACCATTAATAAAATTTTTGTCCTGCAGAAAAGAGCTATTCGTTTAATTTATAGTTTAGGCCCTAGAGTATCATTAAAAGATAAGTTTAAAGAAATAAAAATATTGACTGTTGCTTCTCAGTACGTGTACGAAAATGTTATATATGTTCATAAAAATATACACGAATTTCCCAGGAACTGCGACATGCATATTGCATAGCATTAACACTAGGAGTAAAAATAAACTTGTGATGCCTGTGACTCGCTTACGCCGAGTCAGTAATTCGTTTTATGGACAATGTATACGCTTATACAACAGGATCCCAGAAAACGTTCAACAAGCTTCTATTGCCAAATTTAAAAAAATTGTGAAAGAACGTTAGTGTACTAAAGGATATTATACGATTAACGATTTTTTAGAAGATAGGACGCCTTGGGAATGATGTGATCGCCACCAGGCTGTTTCAACCTATAGAATTATTGTTAATTTCAAATTAATTAAAAAAAGAAAAAACACTAAGACAAAAAAAACAAAAAAATATATATATTAGTCCCGCTGAGTTTCTTTCGCCAGTTCTTCTCAGGTCAGTGGCTTCTTCCTTCCGAACTGGTAGTAGACTCATGACGTTCAGTAAAAAAATGTAATAATTTCATGCTGAATAAAATAATTTTAATTTGAATTTGAATTTGAAAAATATATTATATATGCAAAACGTTATTAAATATATCAATAAGTTGACATTAAAAAAGTAACTGCAAAAAAAACTCAAAGAGACAATAAACTATACTAATAAACAAAGTCACTCTGTGTTTTTATTGTTATAATACTTAACAGAAAATATTCTATGCCTGTCTGTCTGTTTGTTCCGGCTACTTTTCAAAAAAGCTGGACCGATTATGATGGACTTTCATAGGAAGTTACTTTATGTTATGAAGAATAACTTGGGCCACTCTAATTTTAGGACTTAGGATTCTGCTCAAAATTGCTTGCAAATACAACTTGGCTTTATTCGACGACGTATCGACTGAGATATTGCACTGTCAGCAATAGTGATGACAAGACAAAGATAGTTCTAGTATTAGTAGAAGATCCGAGCCTACATCGACCTTCACCGAGCTGATAATAGAATGAAACTTATTTTATAATAAATTTAGTACATTAGAAAATATAATAAAAATGGGTTGGCTAAAAAAATCCTGGACAGAATATTTTTAATTATTTTTTAAAAAATGATTTTTCATTGAATTTTGCAACATCAAGATAATAAGAAAATTTTATACTGACTTGAAAGTAAAAAACATATAGAATATGCCGACGTTGGGTTGGCTATTATTTACGTGGACGAACTACTGGGTTGGCAGGTATAAACAGGTATGTCGTACCAGTTACTTTCACATGATTGGATAATAGAAAAAAAAATATATCAACATAAGCGTTGTTTTATTGCAAACACGTTAATATAGGGTGGTCTACAAAAATATCAGTCCTAATAGAGGTTTGCGAATTTTAAAGATTTAAATTTCGACACGTGGAAATGAGTGAAAGAAAGATCTGAGGTAAGTATAATGTGCAACAATAAAGAACCCAACACTGCAGTTGTGTCTGATGGGACTCTGAACATAAGAAAGTGCACATGCTCAGTACGTAAATTATGGAGGGTAGAGGTACCTCTACTACCCTCCATATAGTAAACAGTACGCGTTATTTTGGAGCAACTGACATTTGAGTTGCAAAAAATTTTTTAAAATTTTTAAAAGTTTTATCATTAAAACTTAAAACACTTAAAGAATCGACCGAGCCACACAAAAAACAATTTTTAGCCATTTTTTATTTATCACAACGATACGGAATACGTGTGTTTTCGATGCAATATCTATACATATTATAAAACAAAGTCCTCCGCCGCGTCTGTCTGTCTGTCTGTCTGTTCGCGATAATCTCAAAATCTACTGCACCGATTTTCATGCAGTTTTCACCAATGGATAGAATGGTTGTCCAGGAAGGTTTTAATATATAATTTGTTAAGTTTTTGTATAAATTGGCTAAAATATAACGATATTTGTTGGAGGTGTCTTAAAAAATAAGCCGTCTGGGAGCTTTTAACGAAAACGCTGCCTAAGCCCTTTGAGATATAACAAAGTGATGTATGGTGGAGTTGTGTATCTAATATAGGACTACAAAAAAGTCCGCGATGGCATATGTCTATCTCGTAAGGATAAGATACTATATCGTAAAAAGTTAGGAAATTTATAAAAACTTTATAAAATTAACGGCGTTTGACGTATCATGTTATGACTGTTGCCATGGTGCGTGCAATGGTAATTCAAATAAAGTAAATATATACAACGCGTACGAACCTGAGCGCAGCGAGGGTGAGACACTAGTCATTAGCTAAACGCAGTTTGAATTTTTTACGAGTGACATTTATTTCTTTTATTTACGAGTATAAAAAGGCCATATACATTACAAAGTTATTTAGATAAAAAAATTACACTGTTTACTATATGGAGGGTAGTAGAGGTACCTCTACCCTCCATAGTTTGCGTACCGAGCATGTGCACTTTCTTATAATCAGGGTCCCAAAGGAAAACATAGTGAGGAAACCTGCATGTCTGAGACGACCTAGCAAGTTTTCGAAAGACATGTGAAGTCTCGTACTCGTACTGAGGGAGGCCCGTGCCCAGCAGTGGGACGTTAAAAAGGGCTGATGATGATGATGATGATGATACTTACCTCGAATCTCTCTGTCACTCATTTCCACGCGTTGAAATTTAAATCTTCAAAATTCGCAAACCTCTATTAGGACCAATTTTTTTGTAGATAACCCTATATCAACGTGTTCGCAATAAAACAACGCTTATGTTGATATCATTTTTTTTCTATTATCCAATTATGTCAAAGTAACTGGTACGACATACCTGTTTATACCTGCCAACCCAGTAGTTCGTCCACGTAAATAATAGCCAACCCAACGTCGGCATATTCTATATGTTTTTTACTTTCAAGTCAGTATAAAATTTTCTTATTATGTTGATGTTGCAAAATTCAATGAAAAATCATTTTTTTAAAAATAATTAAAAATATTCTGTCCAGGATTTTTTTAGCCAACCCATTTTTATTATATTTTCTAATGTACTAAATTTATTATAAAATAAGTTTCATTCTATTATCAGCTCGGTGAAGGTCGATGTAGGCTCGTATCTTAGACCATATAATCATGTACTAAATTGTAATGTAGCTAAATAATTAGGACTAATTCACACATTTAAACACAGGTGATTAACCGAAATCCATGTTCAAATATAACCCAAACGCTCTACATAGGTATGTTTCACACTGGTCTTTTTGCCCTATATTCTTAATTACACTAAACAAAAAAGGGAAATCGGTTGACTCAACTCACTTGACATGGTATATTTACTCGAAGTCATAGATCACATATGTAAAAACTAAAAAACAACTATCATCATACAAAATTTCATCAAAAAAAGACGGACAGAGAAAATTTTTTAACTATATATTCTTCCTCTATATGAACAATAATGATTATTTCAATATTTTCTAAATTATATATCATAATTATTTTTTTATCTTGATTCGGACCGTCTTCCGTGACCATAACTGCTGTAAAGCATTCGAAAGTTCGGGAACCAAAAATTAAAATAAATTCGACTCAGAATTATTTTATTATAAAATGAGATGAATAGTGAACCTATTCATCGATGTTTAACATTCGTTTGTTTGTTTTTGACGTGACAACGTCTTAAATTAGGTTGCGGCTGGGAGTCACTTATGAAAAAGTGTAACGCTCGGTAACGTTACGATGAGTCACCGAACGAGAGAGAGGCCCGCCGAATGCCTTGCGTCTCTCTCCCACTCAACTATTAAAATATATTTCTATAGTTAAAATTTGTGCAATTCTTATTTTCATTCAATTCCTTGTTCCTATTGTGCAATTTAATTATATTCATATCAATAAATATTCTACCGAGAAAAAGACGTTGTCACGTAAAATCTTCGCCCGTAAAACCGACTTTACAGGCAACCATTTTTTTTTTGCTACTTTTTTGTTATATGTTTAAGTACAAGCCGTGTGTAGTTTATCTTCAAGAAAAGTAATAATCATTTGTAACCTTTACAATGGTTTTAAATCCGGTGTACTTTTCTAATTAAAAAGTTATTAATTTGTAGTAGTCCCCAGGACTTAAACATTTTAAGTTAAATGTAATGTTTTTCATCGAACAGTAACTGCCCTTGCCCAGGGACATAGCCTCGGCGTTTAGTAAATAACGGGCCTTATATCCTCTTTTTCTTTACTTAGGCAAAAATCAAAAAAAAAATTAAGTATAAAATTTCTAAGCTAAATTTGGATACACATTTGTATTCGACACTATAAAATTTCTAAGTAACTATTCTACATTTATTAAACACTAGTTTTGTTTAGGCTTTTAATTCGTATATCCTTGCGTCACGTCGCGTAGTGTCTTGATAGATTAAAAAAATACATATCATTGTATTGTTAACATTGTGTTTGCAATATCTTTGCAACAGCTTATTACTATACTTTATTTAATTATATGCGGTATGTAGAAGATAAATATATTTACTAACATTTTTGTTTGTTTTTCTGTCTGTTTGTTTGTTCCGGCTAATCTCTGAATTGACTGGACATACTTTTATGAGAATTTTGCTGGCAGATAGTTGATGTTGTAAGGAGTAATTTGAGCTACTTTTATTTTAGAAAGAGAATTAAGCTTTGCTCTAAAATAATCTGCCTAAGCCCTAGGGCATCAATAAATATGAACAAAAACGCTTTTTCCACTATACCTTATCGAATTAAAAACGGCTAACATGTGTTCTTGTCCTAAGTTCGCAAATGTACAGTAAATCATGTTAAATAATGCAACAGATCGCATGCTAAGAGATGAGGTCGACGCGGTTTCTCTGACCCGGCCTTGTCACGTTTCGTTGTGATGTGCATTGTTTTGGTTTTTAGGGTTCCTTGCCAGAAGGGTCTAAAGGTCGGATTAAAACCTATTAAGAGAGGAGAAGAGAAGAAGTTTAGCCTCCGATCCGTTCGTCCTTTTTTCTTCTGCTGTTTGAAGAGTTGAAGAGGGAGAAGGAGAGGTGGGGAGGTAGAGAGAGGAATAGAGAGGAAGAGAGATAATATATTGATATTCTTGAAGTTTTAGCAGGAAGTCACGTCAAATGTATAAACAATATCGTTAAAGATTCGAAAATATAAGGAGATAATATGCAATGTATAATAAGTGTTTTACTTTATTCCATCGCCCTACTTCCTAGTCAATATACCACAAACTCTAAAGAAAAATTGCAATTAGAAAGCTAAAACTTTAAAACATTAATTGACTTAGTAAGGTTTTTTCCAATACCTAAATAGAATATATTTATTATGATACGGAATCCATTAGGGACCCGAATCTGACTCGCACTTAACCGATTTTTTAAGATTAGCCAAAGTAGGAGAAGGTCCTCTTAACCCGTGTATTTGGATTTGAAGACGCAAATCGCTTAATGAACCGAAATTACCAATTTAATATTTTGTATATTAAATTAAGCATAAATTTTTCACAATTTTTTTGTTCATCTTATGATTCTTTCATAAAGAGATATTACATAAAACGTATAAGCTTTTGCATAAAAACGTATTAATACTCTTGACCTATTTCAGGAGTATCCCAGGATTTAGTTCACTGCTAGCAATTCACCCTGATATCGCTAGGGCTCACTACTATTTTTAATATGAAAGTAACCTTAGTTACTCCTAATAGCATCAACTATCTGCCAATGTAATTCCCATCAAAATTTGTCAATCACTTTCTGTTTAAAACAGACAGATAGACCAATTTTATTATACTTTATAAAATGTATTTAGTAAAAAGCTGATTCACACGGACACTTCAATTTTGTTGATCTGTAATATAGATTAAGGGATATTTTTTTCTTCCATAATTAATTATCATCGTCGAATCACTGGGCGACATTACTTAAGTATAATATGAACTAGCAACTCATCCTCGCTTCGCTCGGGTACGTCCCTACATTTAGCGCGAGCGAGAACCACTCTATCCATTGGTAGAAACAGCATGAAAATTGGTGCAGTAGGTTTGAGTATTTCGCGAACCGACAGACAGACAGACAAACAGATTCAGCGGAAAGACTTTGTTTTATAATATGTAGTGCAATAGTACAATAAATATTCAAGTAAACGTCAGAGTTGATATGAACACGAACAATTAAATTAATAGTAAAACCTGCTCGTTGGCTGGAAATAATTCGTTTACGAAAATTTAAATACTACAAATAGAAGTTCAAAAATGTTATTCATTTAGTGTTTAAAATAACGCACTAGGGACGCTCTCGTTGCAAATGATTTTTACAGTATCGTAATGCCCGCGGGAAATACTTGATTTACTGGTACAAAATTACCCCCACGGCGTATTTAAACAATTTTATTTATTTATTTATAAATTTTTCATTTTTTTAATTACATGTGTCTTTAATAGAGCGTATCAATTAATTTTCATAGATTGTCATATCTATACTCTATATATATATTTTTTTACTATATAAATCAACTCAGAATCAACAGAGTCTGTCTGTACACTCAATTTTTTTGTCGAATTTCGTCATAAATATTCGTTTCAGTTTTACTATCTTTGAAATTGTGTGTGCGCGCGCGCGCGCGCGCGTGTGTGTGTGTGTGTGTGTGTGTGTGTGTGTGTGTGTGTGTGTGTGTGTGTGTGTGTGTGTGTATGTGTGTGTGTGAGAGAGCGCGCGCGCGTGCATGCGTGCGTGCGTGCGTACGTGCGTGTGTGTGTAATAAGAAAAAATAAAAAAAAATATCCAAGCCATTTTCGAGATACATTAATAAATTTAAATACATATTTATAAGAACTCTCAATTACGAACGAACGATTACGAACTATATTAAGCGGGCAAAGGTCACGTTTGAATACATACAACTTAGAAGGAACGCAGTTTTTCACATAAAAGTACTGGATAAATTGATGTCTCGCGTCAATGAACTCCTTATATTTAAAATTTCCGTTTGGAACGCGATTAAATATATAATATACTAAATACCAATAATGCTTGTTTAACTCTATAGTATGGGGTATAGGATGAAAAACATCTCGGGAGTTCGCGGTTTCTATCATTCCTTGATATTAAAAGAGTAACTTCTTAATTTGAATGTTGTATACAAACATAAGCAATAATTATGCATCAGTATTATATAATTATCGTTTAAACTTAATTGTATCCAGTTTTGAACCTCTTAGCTACTTGCATTAAGACTTTATATTAAGTGAATAAGGTTGATTATTAGTTTTGTTTGTTTACGCATATTAAATAGTCGTGATTGCGCCGCATTGCATGAACCGACCTTCAGGCGCTCACGCTAGTACTGTGAAGAAGAAAATAGTATAAGAAATAATTTTATTCTAATTATTACATCACATACAAGAATATACCAAAATTGAGTCCTTTAACCTTTTTGAAATAAGTTAAAAAGAAATTGTCAGCATTTTATACTATACTTTGCCCGCCGTGGGTTCAAGTATAGCCTACATCTGTTTTGGAGATTAGCAGGTACATACAGACAAGTATTCAAAAATTTGCTTTTCTTGTATATAACGTATATACTTTCATTTAGTAAAAAGATGTTATTTTTACAACCCAAATAGACTGTTTAATTCTAATTATATGTCCAAATTAGCGTCAATTATTTAAATAAATTAATTTAATATAAGTATGTATTTTTATTGGCATTTAGCAGATTTCCTGCCAGCAAGTATGCTTTTATTTCTATGTGGTCTGTGGACAATGTTTATACAAGTTGAAGTTTTGATGAAAAATACACGATAAAAAATATGGAGGTGTTTTATAATCGTTAATTCCGATGTGAGTATAGAATATTTCCGACAATATTGTACAATACATAAACAAAATATATATAAAAAAGTAGATGTAGATTAAATATATATGCTACTGTTAGAAAATATGCCAAGAGATAACAAAGCCTAAACTATACAGTCATGTTACAAACACAAAAAAACTCATTAAAAGTGAAGATAAAAAATTGCTAGTTTTAAATAAACGAACGTTGATGGTACTTATCTAGAATTTTCATCACAGCGAATTTAAAAAGCATACTTTATGTTAAAGCTACGTCAAATTATAAATAAAATTTACAACAATCAGTATTTTTATATTTACATGTACTTACTTTGTACAAAGCGGTTACCCCTTCGATTCCCGGAGCAAATTGTACTGTATTGTGTGGAGTTAGGCAATAAGCGAAGTAAAGGTTTTTAGATTTTTAGAGATTAGTTAGTTCAGTACTTACGTACTAACGATGCCGCACTTTTATTTTTATACAAATTTGTGTGATTGTGCTTATATCGTAAAAAACTATTTTCTTTGGGTTTTCATATAATAGGTTCATAAGGTTATTTTTATGACTCTTTCTTTCTAGGTTGGTTAGGTTAGGTTAGACAATATATGACCACAATATCGCACGAGCCGAGCGAGAATTAATTAAAATTAAAATTCTTAAAATTAACCTTATGAACCTATTATTAATTTTCGATTTAAGATTTTACGATATAAGCACATTCACACAAATCTATAGAAAAAATAAAAATGCGGCATCGTTAGTACGTAAGTACCGTTAGTTCATAATATGAAAGTTATTTTTATATAAATTGAGAGAGTATTTAAAGTGTTATATTTAAAGTGAAAAATAAAAAATCTATCTCATGGGAATTGAAACACATACCACTCTACTTACAGTTGGAAAAATAAAACTGTAAATTAATCTGTTTTTTGGTTGATTTTAACATTTTTAAATTTCTTTTTTAATTATCTTCAAAGCATTTATGTGACTGACAGTACTCGATCACCAACCTAAGTTAGAAGTCAAGTACAGTCAGGTTTATACAACTGAGATGGGTGCATCTTAATATCTTATGATCCTTAAAGTTTAGGAAACAAAGACCTTATTCCATTGATTGCCATAAAATTACTTGTGCAAGGCAAATGTAATAATGTAAGTTATAACTGCGTTTTAATAGAGTATAATTTTGAATGTTAAAATTTAAATTAATATATAAAATTATAGAATAATTTTGTTAAGTTTAATTTTAATATTATAATGTAAACGTATAATTTCATATACTACACTTAGGTAGTCCAGTGGTGGTGGGTTCAAATCCGGGTCTCGCACCTCTGTTTTTTTAATGTGGAAATTATTTCTAAGATGATTACCACTTAACTTATGGTGTAGGTCTGTAGGAAAACATCGTGAGGAAACCTGCATTGCGAGAAACTAGCAAATTTTTGAAAGACATGTGTAATCCGACAACATTTTTGAAGTCGGTTAAAAAGCTAGGAACTTTGACATTTATAAAGAGAGAAACGATATAGAAAACTTTTAAAGTCGATCTTCACGATCACTATTTAAGCAGCGAAGTATATCTCAATATCATGCAAGCATCGTATGACGTAAGAAGTTTTTTTATGAAGTACCTGGCCGTGCCATCGCAGTAAGTAATTGCAACCATATTTATAATGGACTGTAGATTTTAATATTTATTATGATTATTTCATTGAGGTTTAATAATTCGTGATGTTTGTACGGAAACGAAAAAGAGGTCACGAGGTCAAAATTAGAGTGACTTCCAAATATATCCATACTAGACTCACCTTGCTTCGCTCGCGTTCGTCTCTAGGAACTTAATATGCGCGCGAAGATCTTTTCGCAATTATTCAATTTTTTGCGCAATTTTCTTATTTTTCTTTCCATTAGAATCTCATTGCTGTGAAATCTATAGTAATTTTGAAAGAATGAGAATGAAGAATAAGAATGGAGCGAGGGAGAGTTTCTCTCACTTTTTATAGAATATAAGTGTATATTCTATAAAAAGTGCTTGAAAAGCTACATACTTTTTGACTTTGCTATATTTCTAAATATAAAAACAATAATGTATTTATTACATATATATAATATTATATTCGTAGATAACGTATTTAACCAATTAAGTGCATACTTAGCACATCGGTATTCTATTGGATGCATGGTAAATTTTCATTCTCGCATACCATACAAGTTACACTTAATTTCCGCTAACACCTGTTTCCACATTTCTATTAAGAGATTCTTTATTAGTTGTTATTTCCTGATTGTTACGGAAGAGTATTGTATTTTATATCTATAACAAAGCAATTCTCGCGGCTCCGCCCGCGTTGGTAGAAGGATGAAAATTTAGGGTTATTTGATTCCAAATCTAAAAAAAACAATTATTATTATTAATATTAAAAAAAATCTGGAGCGGGCCACGCTTATCACCTAGGCGAATAAAAAATTGCCTACGACCTATTCTCAGACATAACAAATATACCCAAAAAATTTCGTAAAAATCGGTCCAGCCGTTTTGGAGGAGTTCGATAACAAACACTGTGATACGAGATTTTTATATATTAGACTACCCCAGACCATACGATCGTATGAGATAATACGTATGATTGAGACATAAATATTAGCATTTTATTAACTTTTCATCCATACTATATGTCTGTCTGTATGTTACCTTTTTGCGCTCAATTCACTGAAGTGAAACGAATTTTCGAATGTGGAAGTTTGAGGACCTGTGAAATTATCCCTTAAGGAGGTATAAAGGGGGGATGATTGGTATGAGAAATAAATTATTAATCAAGTAAGTGATATAAAAATCATACCTATGTATCACTATATATTATAAAACGAAGTCCTCTGCCGCGTCTGTCATTCTGTGTGTCTTGTTCGCGATAAACTCAAAAACCACTGCACATATTTTCATGCTCTTTTCACCAATGGATAGAGTGGTTCTCGAGGAAGGTTTTAGTATATAATTTGTCAAGTTTTTGTATTCGTTTACTAGCGGAACACGCGGCTTCGCCCACGCTAAATCGCTAAAGGGACGAACACAAGCAAAGCGAGGACGAGTCGCTAGTATATTATAAAGTACCTCTTCTATAAGAGTCAAAATGTAGAGAGCCCGAACAAAGCTAGGGTAAGTCGCGAGTCCTTTGTGTGATGTTTGTTACTGAAGCAGCTGTATGTATAAGAATTCAATTTTAATACATGTAGGTAATTACATACCTGTTACGCGATATATTTATATTTTTTGTGTATTTTGCGCAATCTGTGGATAATATTTCATAATTTTTTTTAATGAGTAATGACTATCCATATCCATACTTCCATACTCCATACTCCATATACTCCATACTATATTATAAATGCGAAAGTAACTCTGTCTGTCTGTCTGTCTGTCTGTCTGTCTGTTACCTTTTCACGCCTAAACCACCCAACCGATTTTGCTGAAATTTGGTATGTAGATAGTTTGCATTCATGAGAAGGAAATAGGCATATTATTTTTTGGAAATTCAACCCCTAAAAGGGTTAAAAGGGGTGGCAAAGTTTGTATGAGAAAAATATTTTTATTGCACATTTTTGCATGAAACTTTGAATTAATGCTTTTTAGTACAAATGATGAAACACGTATTTCAGGGTTTTTCGAAATTCACCCCCATTGGGGGTTAAAGGGGGTGGCTAAGTTTGTATGGGAAATTTAATTCTATTGAAATATTTTGCGTGACACTGAAATAATGCTCTGCAATACAAATTATGAGATACATATCTAAGCGTTTTTTGAAAATCAACCCCTATGGGGGTTAACGGGGGTGGCACGATTTGCGTAGGAAAAATATTTAACAGTAATTTTTACCATAAGTCCATAACAATGAACCACGAACATCAGTTTATCATTAACGAAAAACACACAAAGAAATTATGATACACATAGTAGCAAAATTGGTTAAAAATAGGAAAAAGTGCAGCAGTGGCGGCACGTCCGCGGCAGGATGCTACACAGTAGTTTTCAGAAAAGAGGGCCAGAACTTTAAATGGGGAATCAGTCCTTGGTACATTATAAGTAACAGTATATAAGCAAAAATGTTTATTTTATTCACTCTTGGCGCGAGCGAAGCCGCGGGCACCGCTAGTAAACTTATAATTTAAAGAGGATTTAAATTTATTCTAAAGTTTATTCTTTCTATCTGTCTGCATCGGGAGTAAACTGTACAGATTATGATAAAATTTGTTTTGATTATAGCTAAAAGTATGCCATATGTTGACCCCATCCGGGTCAACTTTTTTTTTTTTTTTTTTTTTATGGGACAAAGGGGGCAAACGGGCAGGAGGCTCACCTGATGGTAGGAGGGAGAAGGACGGGAGTAGGGATGGGTAGTGGGCCTCCCGGACTCTCACATACCGGACGAAACGCGACAGCATAGCTGCCACTTCACGCCGGTCTTCTGTGAGAGAGTGGTACTATACGGGGCGTGCCGGCCCGTTCGGCTGCTACCCGAAGGTAACAAGCATGGCACTACCACTCTGTAATATAGTATCTAAATTAACCACTTTAAAACGTATCTAGGGATGAAACCGATCGGAGTGAGGTTGAGACTGAGGTACTGACGGAAGCAAATCGTAGTAAATTTGAAGTTAGTGGTAGGCTTACAATCACGCAACATACGCCTGACTGATAGACTGCAGGTTTGATTCCTTTGTGATCCAATTTGACAAGAAAAACATACATACATAAGGAATATAATGGTTTTGTTCAGAATATTGCCTATATCTAATATATAAAATCTCGTGTCACAGTGTTGTAAAAAGTACTCCTCCGAAACGGCTTGACCAATTTTTATGAAATTTTGCGTGCATATTTGGTAGGTCTGAGAATAGGTGATAAGGGTGGCCCTCTTCTTTTTATTTTTTATTTTTAGACCAAGCTTCTATTTGTTACTTTTTTATGATTTGGCATTAAAAATACTTATAACTCTAAATTTTCATCCTTTTACCACCAATGCCGTGGGCGTAATGCGGATGGAGTCGCAGGAGAGGCTAGTTCATAATTCATATATAAAGACAACATTATACAATAACTTAAAGTTACGGATTTTTCCTCGCAACGTGGCTTATGTTACTTAGGCACGTGTTGAGGAAAAACTCTAGACATACCTACGTATACTTTTAATTACGTCTCGAGCGAATATGGATATATCAGACATACAAAAACGATTTAAGCGTTGTTACTATCTGAATTAATTACAACATTCCTAGCTACTATTTTTGTAATTTTAATTTACAAAATGATGTTAGGTTTTCCTAAATCTTAGTACTTACAATGTGTTTTAATTTTGTATGGAAACACATTTTACCACTTTGGAAGTGACTCTCGCGCAAGCTATTCAGTTTAGAAAAAATGATATTAGAAACCTTAATATCATTATTGAAGACCTATCCATAGATACACACGTATGGGTTTGATGAAAAAAAAATTTTAAGTTTCAGTTCTAAGTATGGGGAATCCCCAAAATTTATTGTTTTTTTTCTATTTTTTTGTGAAAATCTTAATGCGGTTCACAAAATACATCTACTTACCAAGTTTCAACAGTATAGTTCTTATAGTTTCGGAAAAAAGTGGCTGTGACATACAGACGGGCAGACAGACAGACATGACGAATCCATAAGGGTTCCGTTTTTTGCCATTTGGCTACGGAACCCTAAAAACATTTAATAATAGTGCAAAAATTGTATGCAACAGGCAAGAAACTAGCATTAAAGCCGCAATTCTATTATTTTGTTGGAGCCTAAAATTTTATATACTAGTGACACACTCTCGCTTCACTCAGGTTAGTATGAACTCAGAGGTGTGATATTTTCCTGTGCTTTCCTTTAAAAGTATCCTATATATTGTCCAGGAGTTATCATATCGCACTTCATGTATATCTGTGCAGTTGTTTTTCGTGATGCGGTACAAAAATTGTAAAAACTGTAAATCGGCTTGATTATTTCAATTAGATTTTCAAAAAAAAATAATGTACAGATTCAACTAAGTTAGAATTTTATTATAAGTATTACTGGCGACTCACCCTCGCTTCGCTTGGGTTCTTTCTTCGTCTCTAGATTTTGCGCGAGCGAAGCTGCGAGTTCCACTAGTTAAAATAAATATAATGTGTAAAATAAAACTATCCTTAGTTACTCCTTATAACATTAGCTATGTGCTAGTGAAAGTCCCGTCAAAATCGGTGCAGTCTTTTCAGAGATTAGCCAGAACAAAGAGACAGACAGACAAAAATTTATAAATTTCTTTTTTGATGTAAGTGCCGTATATACTTTCATATACATTTAGTGAAAAGCTGTTAATTTGAAATTAAAAACAGACACTTCAATTTTCCGATCCCTCTCTAGAACAAATGCTTTTAGTCAGTATTTCTAAAGTAAAATCTAAAAATAGATGAAGAGTTTCTTTAAAAAATCTAAAAATAGACTACATTTCATTTGAAATGCATTCGAATAAAATTCCAAACAGTATACTATACAGTGCTAAGTTAAACGATGTTTTGGTCTAAGTATACCTCAGTCTAGGTTAGACAAAAGGGTTTTTTAATGAGAGGTTGTGAATGCCTGCGTCGCCTTGATTATATGGATACGGAGGGTATAAAAATATTTATACGTAAAAACATATTTCAATATGAAACTACCTTTTCGGATTTTGTAGCGGATTTATTGTGATTTTATAATGTCGAATATTCGCGTAAATCTAAGAAAATATTATATTTCAATATTTTTATCAAAAAAAAAAAAATAGTATATATATAGTAACTATATTGTAAGGCTTAGATCTTAAGAGTATTGTAGAGTAGTTTTTCGGCAAAATTACTGACTGACGTATGAAGAATGTTTGTATTTAGCGTTTGAATGGTTCTTCACTAGGATTATGCAATTTTCGATGTAAAATTCAATAAAAAGGTATATGTAGTGTCTCAACCTCAAAGAACTCAATGGACTACTTCAATGATTATAGTAAAAGTGGTTTCCGACGACATTCGTCAGGTCATCGATTCATCAGGACAGCCATCAATTGCCTATATGCGGTTTTCATCTGTCAGCTCATTGGCGTCATTAGTATGTTCAACTGACAACTTAGCTTGGATACAGTGAGTTCTCCATTTCACTTCTAGAAGACATTAAAGGAAATAATTGAATTGAGTTCTCCATTTCCTTTAATATCAGATGGTACATAATCAGATTTGTTATCAGATTTGGACTGTGAATATTGCTATTTTATTTTCGTAGGATATTAGTTTTAAGATTGTTGAGAATTTTAAAGTAGACAGAGATGTACTTCAATAGTCTCTAACTGTAAGTTCCAATATGGAACTTTCATGCAATCTTTTATCCCGTATTTATTATTAAAAGAGGATTTTCTAAAAAAAACAATATTAAGTGTTGCCAACTTCTGTATTTCCGACAGGAAAATGAACAAGATAGGTACATACTTATAATTTTTAACTTTATTTTTTTTTTGGAAAAACCTTATTGAAATAGTTATTATTATTGACACAGAAGCCGTATCTATAGTTTTTAGAATCCATATCTGGCTATCCATATTTATCTGTGATCACATCATGAGAAAATCACTGGACTGATTTTGATAAAATTTGGTAGGATGATAACGATCTTATCTCTGAGAAACATATCTATCACTATCACTATCATCAGCCTTTTTAACGTCCCACTGCTGGGCACGGGCCTCCCTTAGTACGAGGAGGATCAGACCATAGTCCACCGCGCTGGCCTAGTGCGTGTTGGCGGACTTCACATGTCTTACGAAAACTTGCTAGGTTTTATCAGACACGCAGGTTTCCTCACGATGTTTTCCTTCACCGTAAGACAAGTGGTAATCATGATAGAAATGATTCGCACATGAAAATATCAGAGGTGCGAGACCCGGATTTGAACCCGCATCACTCGGTCATACAAGCGACACGTTACCGCTGGGCTACCACTGAGAAACATATACTAACCATTAATTGAAACTTTCTTAGGAACAAACTCGAGCGGAGCGAGGGCGAGTTGCTAGTTTAACATCAGGATATCTGAGTCAAAAACTAAAATAATTGAACCCATGTGATGAGCCTGAATTGAAATAAACGAAATTGAAGTTGAATTAAAATATTTATGCAATTGTAATGTCTTTATGCTCTAATAAAAAATATTTGTACAAATTTTTTTTATATATGTTGGGACATTATTACAACAGCGCCATCTAGTTCCGCACTAAGCTACTTAACGTGCTTGTGTTGCAGATACCAGATAGTTGATATACTACACATATAAATTTTAAATACATACATATTATAAATATAAACACCCATGACTGGAGTACAAACATTCGTGATTAGCAAATGAATGCCCCCAGCGGGACTCGAACCCGCGACCGCTGGCGCAGAAAGTAGGGTCACTACCAACTGAGCCAAACGAGTCGTCAGAAATGAAACAAAATGATATTATGCAGTATAAGTGTAAAAGTTTTTTTTACGTTTAAACCTATAAATATATTTTTTGAATCTATGATTAAAAAACCAGCCTAGTAGACAAATAAAATTCATAAAGCAAGAGCATCTAGCCTTAAAATGACAGCGCTAATAAAAAAAATCAAAATATTCGTATGGCAATGGAAAAAACAGTTTTATGCTTGACATATTCTAGAGATTTTTTCAAACATTTTTTAATAGTATTTTTCGACTGGTTGCACCGAAAAACTCGATTGGAGCGCCTAAAATGCTTTTAACAGGTAAATCAAATTTTACTTTTCGTTATACTCGTACCTGAACCGGCTTTACAAAATGTTTGTTTTGAACGAAATGTTATTTTAAAGCTCTAAATAAGTTTTTTTTAACTAAGTTAAGTGTATATTAAAAAAACTAACGTCTCACCCTCAGATTCGTCCCTGGTTGCGGTAAGAATAGATTTCTTAGAGATATTTTCTTGGACCAAAAAGTATCCTATGTGACACCCTGCTATCATTCTACCAAATTTCATAAAAAATTGTCCAGTGGCTTTTTAGTATTGCGGTCATAGACTTAGCTATAGGCAGAGTCGTACGAAAATTAAAAAAAAAAAAACTATAGATTCGGCCTCTGTATTTGTGTTCATAAAGTATGTACCTATATGATTATTTAAAAAAAACTTTCCAAAAAATATTTAATGTACTGTGTCTCTGTTACCGAATCACGAGAAAACTACTGAACATATTATGATGAAATTTGAAATGACGATAGTTGTTTATCCGGCTCAACCTATTATAGGATACTTTGTACGGCGGGAAAGTGTTTAACTTCTGAAAAATCTATACTAATCGATAAAATATATATATATATATATATATATATATATATATATATATATATATATATATATATATATATATATATATATATATATATATATATATATATATATATATATATATATATATATATATATATATATATATATATTGCACATAATACAAATATATAGAGTACGTAATATAATTATAAACATCAATGAATGGAGAACAAAAATTAGAGGATCGATCCCCCGATCGCTGGCGAAACAAGTAGGGCACTACAAAGTACAAACTGAGCCAAATGTAGTGTGTAGAGTAGTCTACAATAATAAAAATTACGTTTATAAGAAACTTTACATTTTCAATTTTTCGTATATTACATAGACCGTAACGATTTAAATTGTACATATTTTCTTGTGTTTTTTAATGAGTTTTTTCTGCATCAAAAATAAAAATATTAGGTAGGTACGTATGAATTTAATTTCTTTGCTTTAAAGATACGTAATACGTATTGCTTTTTTAACCGATTGTAGTCATAAGATGTAGGTTATTTAAGAAAATTAAGTTTTTAATTGTGTAAAGAAGATTAAAATTAATAAGTATTTATTAAATTTATATAAAATCAAAATTAAAAAAGCAGGTTGCCCAGCGGTAAGGCGTTCGCTTGTATAATCGAGTGATGCGGGTTCAAATCCGGGTCTCGCACCTCTGATATTTTCATGTGCGAATCATTTCTATCCTGATTACCACTTGTCTTACGGTGAAGGAAAACATTGTGAGGAAACCTAGCAAGTTTTCGAAAGACATGTGAAGTCCGCCAACACGCACTAGGCTAGCGCGGTGGATGGCCTGATCCCCTCGTAATGAGGGAGGCTCGTGTCCGGCAGTGGGACATGTAAAAGGGCTGATGACAAGTATTTGAAACTATTTGTCTTAGTTACGTAACTATGGGACGTCTAACACTTAATTGTTCTTCATTCAGTGACTTATAGGGGTGGCATTCGAATAGATATCATATGCTGTTAAACAGTTAAGCCAGATGATGGCTTGGCGAAACAAAAACTTAAAATAAAAATATAAATTGAGTTTTACTTTTGATCAACTTTGAGGTACGCTTTAATTAAATTATTTTTTTATATATTTAATTAAAAACGAATGCGTCATAATCGGAGTTTATTATTATACAATTTTCTAGACTTAGGATGGATGTCTTTTTCAAATGTAAAATATAAATAAATAAATAAATGGAACTTAAAATTAGAAGTATTCGCTTTCAAACAAAAAAAAAACAACTCGGTTCATAAATGACGGAGTTCTGAGGTAACAAACATAAAAAAATACAATCGTATTGAGGTCCTCTTTCTTTTTAAAATCGGCTTAACACAAAATCAACAAAAGAATCTAACAATTTAGTTACATGTAAAATAATATTAATAATGTAAAACAATATTAAGGGTATCATTTTCTTTTCATTAAGTTTATTTTATTTTTGAGATTTTCAAATTTAGTTTTAATGTATGAGACAATTAGAGGCAACTGGTTCTTTATATTATATGATAGTTAAACGCTAAAACTAATATTTAATGGCTATTTAGTCGATGTAACGGTTTTTTAAACGACAAATTAATAGCACTGTGTACTTATTATTTTTGATTGCTATACTTAATGCATTTTCGATTGATGCATTGGTTTGGAAATTAACTTATATGAGTGTAACATAACGTTTTCGGTTATAGAATAATTTTTAAGTTTTTGGTCAGAAAATATTAAGAAAAAAAAAGAAGAAGAGAAGATATGTTCCGACATTAATAAATAGCACCATCTTGATCCAAGGTAACGTGTGAGGCTTGTATTTTGGATACCTCATCATCATCAGCCCTTTTTAACGTCCCACTGCTGGGCACGGGCCTCCCTCAGTACGAGGGGGATCAGGCCATAGTCCACCGCGCTGGCCTAGTGCGTGTTGGCGGACTTCACATGTCTTACGAAAACTTGCTAGGTTTCCTCAGACATGCAGGTTTCCTCACGATGTTTTCCTTCACCGTAAGACAAGTGGTAATCAGGATAGAAATGATTCGCACATGAAAATATCAGAGGTGCGAGACCCGGATTTGAACCCGCATCACTCGGTTATACAAGCGACGCGTTACCACTGGGCTACCACTGCCTTTTAGATACCTACCAGCTAGTTAATACCTAACGCGTTTATAACTTTAAATACATACGAGTATTATATTATATTAAGCATCCATGACTCAAACATTCGTGTTCCACATATCCTCAGCGGGACTCGAATTGGCGACCACTTTTCAGCTAGCAACACTAAACTGAGCCAATTGTGCCGTCATTTTAATAGTACCTAAACCTACTTTAAAATGGCCTGCGAAAAGGTGGCGGGTACCGAATGGTCGGCATTCTATAGAGAAGGCTTTCGCCCAGCATTCAGCAGTGGATGGCAATTTGCTGGAAAAGCTAACTAAGTTTAGTTATAAAATTAAAATTATTTTTAATATTTAAGAACTTTTTTTAAAACATACAATATTATCTTGGGAGGACTTTAATATTTAATACTACTGTTATATATATTTTTGTAATTTACTTAAGAGTTTTAGACGAAGGTTCGTCAAAAAGTTTATCTAATAAATTGCTATTGAAGTGTACAATTTATATTCATTCATTAATTTTTAAACTATTGATTTTTCGAGGAATTATTTCTACTCATATCCTGTCTTTGACCTTATACATAAAAGATTATAATAGTTTTAAACTCTATCTTTACAAAACATCAGATTACTTTCAACTCTATTCCTTATATTAATATGGATGAAATTCAATTGAATTATAGTTAATATATGAGAGCAAGAGTATGAGTGGGTTAAAAAATATCGGGAAAGTTGAAGGTGGATAAGTTTTTGTTGATCATTTCTTACTCAGTACGCGACATATACATATGTATTAAATATTGATACAAAGTAAAAAATATTGTAAGAATTTAATAGTAAATATAATATTTTGATTTTAATTAAGGGTAATGTATGATATAAGTTAACGTTTTTAGCGGAAATTTAAAGTATTCTACGGCCAGTGACGGATTAAGACTTCTTGATGCCCTAAGCAATCCACGCCTGTGGGCCCCTATCCGTATGTTACCTAGAATCGGTCTCTAAACCTTTACCGCTTAAAAACATTAGTTTTTTTGTAAAATAAGATGATGAGATGTAACGTCCCTTAGACGAACACTTAGAGTAGGTGCGACAACAATAAAAACCAAAGCATAATTTATTATAAATGAAACTACCTTTTCGGATTTTGTCGAGGATTTATTTTGATTTTTAGTTCCCGACGTTTCGAATGCTTTACAGCGCACATGGTCACGGGAGAGACTATGAATTTGTCTCAGAGATTTATATATACTTGTTACAGACAGTGCCTACCCACAATTTCCTTTTTTTTTTCAAAATGTCATCAAAGTATCTTATAAAATTTAATTCTAAACATATTTATTTTAATTTAAATAATTTAAAAAATATTTTATAAATATGGCAATACGGCAATATATTGCCAAATTGATATATGGACTTTGCCTCGGGATAATTTTAGAAAATATATTTCACGATTTTGTTTCACTAATGCTGTTTAATATAACAGTCAATATCTTCTGACACGACAGCAATATTTTTTGTTTCTAAATTAATTGCTGTACCTTCCATCATCAGTTACGGTACGTGACTCAAATATCCGGATAGCATATAAAAGATTCCGCCGAGTATTGTTAATTTGCTCCTAAGAATTGAAGAGTTCCGTTACGTTGTCGTGGATCCCATAATCAAATCCTTACCAAACTCTCATCAAACTAACCTTGGAGTAGTTTGATGAGAGTTTGGTAAGTTAAAAAAATAATCATCGAAATCGGTTGGCGTGATATTGAGTTATTCGTCCATTTGTCGCGAACATACTTACTGCAAATTTAAGACTTTTATGGATGCCACTGTCAGAACTGGAGTAAATTACAATTAGACAACACGGGAAGCACCACCTTTCATATAAAAAAAGAATGATCAAAATCGGTTCACCCAGTTCAAAGCTCTTAGGTAACAAACAACAAAAAAAACATACAGACAAGTTGAGAACCTATTCATTTTTGGAAGTCGGTTAAAATTGCAAGTTACTTTACATTAAACGCAGTCGGAGGCAATGGTAGTTTGTATCTTTGGTCAACAAAAGAAACTTTTTTGGTGTGGTTTTTGGTGAAGTGAGAGTAAGACGTGATGCCCTAAGGACGGATTTTTTTTGTGCTTCTTGTGGTGCCCCCCCAGACGTGATGCCCTAAGCAATTGCTTAATTTGATTAAGGGTTAATCCGTCACTGTCTACGGCTTAACTGTCTCTTGGATCTATGGACTAGCGGAAATGCTACGGAGATGCTAGCAGCAGTTCCTGGGTATAAGGTCTCGGGTACGAATCCCAGCTGAAGTCAACTGTTCACATTTAGCTTTATAAGTTTACCTATTTAAGGTTACTACTTTTTGAACATAAATATTTTTACATACTATACGAATTATAATATTAAAAGGTCCGCATAATACAAATTACTATAATTAATGTGTAGCATAAATGTCGGGCATCGAACCTGTCATTTTCGGTATACTTGCTAGAGCCAATAGCCGCTGTTACATAAATCGCTTTAAAATTGTCACATAACATTGTATAATCGCAGAATTTCGTCTAAGTGCTGTATCGTGTGCGGAATATGGAATACTTATTAATATTACAAATGTGTTTTGTCTGTCAGTATGTTAATATGTTACAGTAAAAGTACTAATTAAACTGTAACATAGTATAAATGGCAGCTTCTACGCAGCTTATATTCTAGGAAGTAGTTGCAAAGTAGTTTTAAATTTTAAAAATAAAAAAGTTCCTCCAGGGTAGAGACGGAGATATATATTTAATTATACCGGTCTTGCCCAGTTGTAATTATACAGTAATTACCGAAGAATTGATTACCTATTCCGTGGTAATTAAAATAGAAAATGAGACCAAAACATATTTATTTAAAACAATAATAAAGTTCTTCAAAGAAAAGTATAAAAAAAAAAGAAAATCAGTTGACAACCTAAAAAGATAAAGGCTGTAAACAATAAACTGGACTGTTTTATTTGTGCCTAAATATTTTTTATATATTGACTGGCAAACGAGGAGGACATATTAGTAAAAAATCTACTTAGTCGTGATCTACGAGTCGTATAGGTTATCACGACTAAGTAGGTTTTTTTATCTTCATTACGAATCAGTTATCTACATCAGTGAAGCATTAACACGTGAACTATATACTTTTTATGTACTTGTGATGAAATACTAATTTGTTCTACTTTTGCCAAAATGTCCCAAACAATCCTTTTTTTTTGTTTTTCTTCTTTGTGTTTCTAAACCATTTATCTCTAGCCGTACTATGTATGTATAAGCTGCTATATAATAATTATTGATTAAATATTTCATTAATATATCATCTACAATATTAAGTATTATGTATAATAAAATAAATAAATAAATAAAGTAATGTAAGTACAATGTATATTCATGATGTTTAAATAGAACACATTTTTTGTGAATAAACAAGCGAAGTAGGGAGTTCCGATAGTATGCAATAAAGCAGAACAATCGAAAGTGATGTTAACGTGTTGAATTTACATGATTTTATGATATCCGTATTCCGCTCGCGCTATCAGTGTCATAACGTTTGGGAATTAGAAAATGACTTTTTACGGTATGTATGTATGTACATATGTATTTATATATCACTATATATAATGTATAATTGTAATTAGCTCTTAATTGATATATTAGCTTGTATATACGATTTTAGATCGAAAAATTAATGCGTTTCAGGCCAAAGCTGACGACTCGTTTGGCTCAGTGGGTAGCGACCCTACTTTCTGCGCCAGCGGTCGCGGGTTCGAGTCCCGCTGGGGGCATTCATTTGCTAATCACGAATGTTTGTACTCCAGTCATGGGTGTTTATATTTATAATATGTATGTATTTAAAATTTATATATGTAGTATATCAACTATCTGGTGTCCGCAACACAAGCACGTTACGTAGCTTACTGCGGAACTAGATGGCGCTGTTGTAATAATGTCCCAAGAAAAAAAAGCATTATTATCTTTCTACCTTTTTTTAATGTCCTATGGCTGAACATGGATTTTCCTATAATACAAGATGAATCAGGTCATAAACTACACTGGTCAGGTGCAGGTCTTCATATGCCTATCATAATTTAGTTAGGTTTTTTTAGACGCGCAATAAAACACTGTATATATATTGTTTGTCTTTGCGTTTTTAACGATACTTTTGGAAAATAATGTTTATGTAGAATTTTTAAATAACTTACCCAATTCTCTCTCTAACCAAACAAAAAAATCTTCCAGAATTGTTAAGAAATATCTATTATAGAAGTTTAGTAATTAAAGGTTACCTTTACTCTATTCCAGACTATAATCAAATCGTTTCAGTCCTTTTAAAAATGATTGAGTAACAGACATCCATAATATTAATAGATCTCATCGAGAATAACTTCACTTATTACAATGATTTTGATTATACATTAAATAAAATCCATAGGATTAAAATATTTTTCTATGTCCATGTCAGCTATAAAGATTTTTTAATATCCTATATATTTGCGCAAAGTCGCGGCATACACTAGTTTTGTAATAGTATCCTGCTTGCTGTTATACGCGAAATCTACTAAGCGGACTTTGATTGAACTTCATGATATAATATGGTGGGACATTATTACAACAGCGCCATCTGGTTCCGTGGTATGCTACGAGGCTTGTGTTAGGGATACCAGATAGTTGATATACTACACATATATCAATTTTAAACACATAAATATTCTAAATATTAAGACCCATGGCTGGAGTACAAACATTTGTGCTCAACAAATGAATGCTCCCATCGGGACCTGAACCTGCGACCGCTGGCGCAGAAAGTAGGGTCATTACCAACTGAGCCAAACGTGTCGTGTATATATATCTTATTAAATCAGTCTGACATATAGAGTAGATATACAAACACTACAATGTTACTAAACTACACTACATGGACGGAACCGCAGGAAAATGTTAGCAAGACCTAGTTTTCTAGACCTAACATTAACACCATTCCCTTCAAGGTGGCAATGAATTGTAAAGTGAAATCGTCTCGTCACGCGTTACGCGCAATCAAGTCGACACATCTCGGTTTTGGTTCACTGATCATTTTATTGCTGTACATTTATATCCATGATATGATAACTATTTGGCCTTCTACTACGTATATTTGCCTGGGTCCTGAGTTCGAGTCCCAGTAGATCATTATTTCGTTACATGTCCGGGTTATCCGTTATCCGGGTCAACGTGAAGGATACTTTTTACGGAATAAATTATTTTTAACAAAAAACAAAAACCGACTTCAAAACTAAACAAATCTAAACTAAAAAGTAGAAAATAAAACTTTTAAGAACTTCGTTAATTTTGAAGTCGGTGCCAGCCAAGACGGATAGACTTATCTTATCTTTGCAAGGAACTTTCGAACGGTATTTTGATTATGTTTACAAATATTATAGATATAGATTAATCGAATATGTGTCTATTTAAGGTTATTTTGCTTTGGCTGGCACCGACTTCTAAATTAACGAAGTTCTTAAAAGTTTTATTTTCTACTTTTTAGTTTAGATTTGTTTAGTTTTGAAGTCGGTTTTGTTTTTTGTTAAAAATAATTTATTTTCAAATTTTTAACGGAAAGTGGATACTTATTTTGTTTATGTACAAAAAAGAGTTTTCCAAATCGGTCCAGCCATCTTCGAGTAATGGGGAACATACATAAAAAAAAGTCCCCAACGAATTGAGAACCTCCTCCTTTTTTTAGAGTCGGTTAATAAGAGCCTAAAAGAATTTAACTATCGGTCTATAATTACGTATAATATTGAAAGAATTTTCTTTTAACTCCTAACCGTTGAGGAGTTGTACCTTCCATCATTAGCTCAACCACAGGAGATGATGATTATCAGACGCAAATACTTGAACAGCTTTAGAAAATATATGAAAAACGTAATAAGTGCCTATAAAATTTGATAGTTGTCTTCAATTTCCCTGGGATCCCATCATCAGATCGTGACTTGGTGACTATGGGACCAACTAGAAACTATACCCTTTCAAACAAAAAAAGAATTTTCCAAAGCGGTCCAGCCATCGTCGAGTAATCGGGGAACATACATAGAAAAAAAAAAGTCCCCGACGAATTGAGAACCTCCTCCTTTTTTTGAAGTCGGTTAAAAATAACTTTCAGAGAAATCTACTAACCATTAAAACGGTTTTTTCTAGGGACGAACGCGAGCGGAGCAAAGCTGAGTTGCTAGTATATAAATATTTTTTTAAATCATATTTTATATGCAAAGATCGATTGAACTCTATTAACCTTCTATTAAAGGTCAAATTATCATACTTTTAACCTTGCAGTTAGACGGTCACAACCATTGTTTGCTTATTAGATAATAATCAATGTCCTCTTCATATTATAATTTAAATAATAAAACATTTTTTAAGTACATTGATTTTATTATTTAGCGTCTAATATAAAAATATTTTATTATATCCCCTCGTTTCGCTCGGGTTCCTCTCTAGGTTTACCATATATAAGTTTGTAGCACAAAAAAATAAGGACTTTCATACAAACTTGCAAGAGCCCTTAGACCTCCTTAATCCGGCCTTGCCGCATAATTTGATCTTAGATCTTAGCAGACGTCCACTAACTCTTAACTAACTCCCTGACAAATTTCATCTTTATAGGTCAATCAGTTTTCGATATTTCGTGATGAATGATCTTACGCTTTTATAACATGGGAGATCCTAATAGAGTACCTACCTAAGTGTACAGAAGCGTACTCTCTCGGCTTGAAAGCGTTAGTTTTTTTTTATTTAAATGTAAATTAAAATATAAAATATAAAAAAAAATATGGTAGGCTTCACCGCCCCTCGCAGCCTGCCGCCCCTACCCATGGTCCCTTGGCCGTAGGGTCAGTACGCCCCTGTGTCAATAAGTGAGGTAATTTAAAATGTCTCTTAAGCACAACTTAGCCATACTAAATTTTGGAAAATAGTAAAACTATTTTCACGTTTTTTTTATGAATTAAGTTTGCTTGTTGGGTTCCGACGTTTTGAAATCAGTATTTATTAAGACGAGCGACTCATCCTCGCTCCGCTGGGGTTCCTTATTACGTAAATTCTAACGGTTATAGGTATAGACGTAGTATCGTGGATGTTATGATACAGAAATGATATCACAGTAAAGAATTAATATAAGTGTATAATATCTTTATTGATGATTGACTCTCGTTTTGGACACTTAATCGTTTTTTTTTCTGTCAGCGTTTCTGACAGCGTCACCGGACGGGAAGACGGACAGAAGGTCCTGCCTAAAAATCGGGCACGAAGCTCAAGGGGTTTACTTTCGTAAGGGCAAATCCTGTGAGGTTCGGACCACGGCTTACGAAACTAGCTAATGGAGGACTTGCCGTATAGGAGACGGCTTAGGAGGACTCTGAAGGAGTAGTATTGACAGTGACAAAGGGAGCACTTCTTTGTAGAATCGGACATCTTATTTATACCTAAATCTTCCTCCCCATCTTAATTACTCGCAGGTATACCTACAACTAAAATTATCTTACACAGTACCGCCATTTTACAACTACAATAATCTAAAGTTATCTTAACAAAGGAATCTTAACAATTTTTGAAATAATACTCAAACTTACAAATACATATTGATAAATCTCTGCTTGCAACTGATCTTGTACAATAACCTAGACCCTACCATAAAATGAACATCTGCACACTTACATTATCTTAAACCTTACTTTAAAATAAACATCTGCTTTTTAACAAATAATTCTTAAGCTCTGTCATAAAATAAATTACACTAATTTATATACAAAATACATAATTGAGCCTACTAACAATTTTTTCGATCCTACATATATATACACTAGTAATTCCTGTAGCTTCGTCCGCGCCCGAAAGATAAAAATGTAGTGTTATAAGAATGTTCTGACGCTACATCATAAAAAAGTAAAAAAATAACAATTTGGTCTAAAAATAAAAATAAAATATCTGGAGAGGTCCACCCTTATCACCCAGCGGAATAATAAATAGCCTACGACCTATTCTCAGACCTACCAAATATACACAAAAAAAAGTCATAAAAATCGGTCAAGCGGTTTCAGAGGAGTTCGATAACAAACACTGTGACACGAGATTTTTATATTACATTTCTCAGAGATAAGATATTTTCCCGCAGCAAAGAGTATGTTAACTCGGAGCTACTATCACAACTAATTTCATCAAAAAGATAGACAGACAAAATTTGTAAAGTCTATAGATTCAACTTCTGTATAGTCATTAACGTCCAGCCCTTTTATCGTCCCACTGCTGGGCACGGGCCTCCCTCAGTACGAGGGGGATCAGGATATAGTCCACCGCGCTGGCCTAGTGCGGGTTGGCGAACTTAACATGTATTTCGAAAACTTGCTAGGTTTTCTCAGACATGCAGGTTCCCTCACGATGTTTTCCTTCACCGTAAGACAAGTTGTGATCATGATAGAAATAATTCGCACATGAAAATATCAGATGTGCGAGATCCGGATTTGAACCCGCATCACTCGGTCATACAAACGACGCGCTACCGCTGGGCTACCACTGAGAAACATAAACTAACCATTAATTGAAACTTTCTTAGGAACAAGCTCGTGCGTGTTACCACTGGGCTACCACTGCCTCTGTATCGATAGTAAGGATTATTTCAATACGATTTTCCAAAAAAG
Organism: Boloria euphrosyne; assembly: GCA_951802675.2. NCBI lineage: Eukaryota > Metazoa > Arthropoda > Insecta > Lepidoptera > Nymphalidae > Boloria > Boloria euphrosyne. The sequence continues at coordinate 11,230,753 of OX637885.1, forward strand.
TACTGAGTCTTATTTTATTTAAAGATAAGTCAGATATTCGCGCAAATCGATGTTATTTATAATATTTCTGGTCACAAGACAGCAAAAACATTTAAGTTAATATATGTTTGCACTAAACTTCATAAATGTGCAAATACGCTATTATAAACTAATTCAATGCAGCAAAAAATAACTACATAAGTATTTTTACAATTACGTTTTACCAACCAACCAAAAACAATTACAATTAGTTTTTGGTCATACGCTATACCATTGAAAATAAGTAAAACATCTGTTTTTTTAGTACACATACTAAAATATTAATAATTATTATACATATATAGTGTAGAGCAATTTTAACAACGCAAAGCGCCCCGATAAATGGAGTGGCAGAACAATGCTCAACAGGTCGAAAATATAAAATGTATATCGTACATATACCGCGTATACTAGGATTATTTGATACAAGAGAGTCACCCTCGCCCGTGTAGATTTTTCAAAGTTGATATTTTCCTGTAATAAAAAGTATTCTCTATGTTAAACCGGAAGTAGCCAACCTAACAAATTTTATCAAAATTTGTCCAGGTTTTCTTGTGATACAATCACAGACAGCAATTATTCTAAAAGTATAGTAGTAATAAGATTTTTCAAAGAATATAAATGTAAAGAATCGGCTCAGTTACGATATTATTTGTATATTATGTATAAATTATTATATATTGATTTTTAGTTTTATTTTGTCATACCAAGAAGAAAAACTTGTTTAAGCGAATTCTAAAGTACGACTTTAGAATCAACACTTGCTGTAGAATTTGCATTTAAAAACATTTTTACAAAACAAAATCCGATCGGTAAAAAGCGAACTAAAAAAAGTGAACAAGTTGCAGGAACATAATATTATGTAGATGTTTAGGTTTCGCCATAGTCGAGTTAAAAGATTAGCTGCGCAGAAGATATTGTAGTGCACAAGTGTACACGCAGACACAAGTGCACTCTCTATTCTTATCACTCTCATAGTCCGGTTGTCCAACACTCGACACGACCAGTGAGAGTTAAGGCGCAGGACCGACGGCTTTACGTCTCCGCGAGGCACGGTGAACTTCCCAACTCCGGGCTGGTACTGAGGCTTACTAAACAGAAAGACTCAATAACTAAAGTTTACTCGACCCGGGAATCAAACTCTATAACTCCAGCTGTGCAGCCAGCCATATATGCTATACTACCGAGGCATTTGAATATTGTTAATAGGATTAAACTAGTTATGTAAAAAGAAGTTTTATACTTCTAGTAATAAATTTTCTTAAAACCTAAATTCAAGCGCAGTTTTTATGAAGCTCTCGGCAAAAACAATATTGCTCATTACAGCATACGATCCTAATTATGTTTTGGCGCAAAACATTTTATTTGGTTGGAAAATTTCGTTTGTTTTTGTGCCTTTTTAGAATACCCTTGATATAGCCTTCGTTAGTTATAAGCTCGTTATTTAAGGATTTACTAGTATTATAAATGCGACGGTATACTTCTTTATCATAACATCAATACATAGGAATTTGAATTCGAATGTAAAATTGTTTTATTATATATTAGGGGCTCACCCTCGCTTCGCTCGGGTTCGTCCCTAGGTACGTGTTGTATATATTTACTTCGCAACACCATATTCGGAATATATTTGCTGATTAAAGGTGAGACCGCACTAGGCGTAACTACACTGCACTGCAGCGACGCGACACGGCACTGCAAAATATTCTTTGTATGAAATAGTATGAGGCATACCGCACTACGCGGCAGCAGCACTACGCGACACGGCACTGCACGACAAACTTGACCAACTCGCCAAAAATGCCGCGGCGTGCTGCGTCGTGTAGTTCCGCTGCCGCTAGTGCGGTATAGCAAGCGACGCGACACTGCACGCCAATCAAGTTCCTTGAACCTTTTTAATAATAAAATGTAAAAAATATGGTGGGATATTTAACGTATTTTTTTTTTTTTTATGGGACAAAGGGGGCAAACGGGCAGGAGGCTCACCTGATGGTAAGTGATCACCTCCACCCATGGACATCTGCAACACCACAGGGCTTGCAGATGCGTTGCCGGCCTTTCAGGAAAGGGAGGGAGGGAGGGGGAGAAGGACGGGAGTAGGGATGGGTAGTGGGCCTCCCGGACTCTCACTCACCGGACGAAACGCGACAGCATAGCTGCCACTTCACGCCGGTCTCCTGTGAGAGAGTGGTACTATACGGGGCGTGCCGGCCCATTAGGCTGCTACCCGAAGGTAACAAGCATGGCACTACCACTTTTAAGTATTTAATTTTTTTTCAAATTAATTTCATTTCATAACATTACATCTAAATAAAAATATAAATACAGTTGAACAAACAATTTGATTGATCGAACAGTATAAAAAATAATCTATCGAATAAAAAACATTACATATGAGACATAATACGCTAACTTGTAAAAAAATTATTTTTATTTTTTAAAAAGAAACATTTATCGAACAAATAATAATTTTTGAAGACCAAACGATTGGTTTATAAAAAATAGTCGAAATATTTTTTCAGCCACCAGGTTCAAGGAATTCGCTAATAATGTCATAGCATATTTAATGCGTAAAACGAAAGGTTGCTTATAAAAATGGCTCTATACGAAGAACGATGTTTAGTTTTACTTGTTGGCCAATATCCAAAGATATAATATTATGATCTCCAAAATGACATTGAATGAAAAATACCAGTAAAAATGTTAGTTTCATCCATCGTGCTCAAAGGTTGCCGAACTACTGAAAAGCAAAATCTGTCGCGTAGTGCCGCGCTAGTGCGGTATACCTGTTTTTGCAGTGCCGTGTCGCGTCGCTGCAGTGCAGTGTAGTTACGCCTAGTGCGTTCGCACCTTTAATTACCATTGCACGCACCATGGCAACGGTTATAACTGATACGTCAAATCAAGCTTCTAGCTTTAAAAATGACGTAACTTCCATACAAGCTTTCATCCCCTATTTCAACCCTTTACAGCCCTTTTTCGCCTTTAAAAGTAGCCTATGTCCGTCTCCTGGCTCTAAGCTACCTCCCTACCAATTTTCAGCCAAATCGGTACAGTCGTTGTTGAGTTATAAATAGTGTAACTAACACGACTTTCTTTTATATATATAAAATAGATATTAAAGATTCATGAAATATGCTGTCGCGAATAACACATGCTTCAATTCATATTTTTGTCGAGCAGGACTCGAACCTACGATCTCTAGCGTAAAGTTTCGTGTGATCTTCACATTATAATATTTTTTAAAATTTAACTTAGGAAATAACAATTTTTACCTTGTTCATCTTATTCACACCTATTTAACCCTGAAAATAAGGCTGCACTCGTATATTGATGTTTAAGTTACATAATACTTTATATTTTTATATAGTGAGATAATTTGAATTCTCTAACAACATTTTGTAAAAAAGGTGTTAATATATGGTATAAGTATTAAATAATAAAAAGGTAATAGAAAAGTAATAAAAAAAAATTAAGAGCAAAGCCACTGCACGAACCTAGTTAAATATCAACTTGTTTATTTTTATTAACAAAAATAGCAATAAGTTATGAAACACTATGTCATATGTGTATAATAGAATATAAAAAATATACAACAGAAAAACACGGTAAATAAATAATAAATAATATTTTTTATATACTATATAAATATCTAATAAGTGTTAATGTAAGATAATTTATTCTTATGGAAGAAATAACGAGTAAAATACGTTCTAGAAATAATATTATATTACAGATAATAACAAAACATATTTTATATATATTAAAAATCAATAAACCTGTTCTTCGTGACTTCGCATCGATATTTGTATCAACAATTATTATAAAGATACATTGTTTTCTGATTGCATCAAGTAAACTGTAGCCGCACCGTTCAGTCGTCTCGCGTCGGCCCTGCGGCGCAGACTCTATCGGAGTTGGTCGCAATTACAAAGTACGCGAGTGCCTGTGCTTTATTTTTTATTATTTCTGCCTTTATTATCTGTGATTTGTGCCAGGATTTATATTTTAAAAGGTTTGTCAATTTTTTCATTGAAATTCGCGGGCTTTTTGCTGTCAATGTCATTTGTCTTTGTCAATTTTATTTTATTTATATAAATATGTATAAAATATAGTTGCGTTCGTTATAAATATGATAATTACAAAAAATATGTATATTACGAGTATATTGCAATAAAATGATAGCTGTATAATATAATCTGATATCTCGGAAGGTTGCTTTAATTTAGGTTTTTTGTTACAATACAATATAAATTGTGTGCTGGTTTCGTGTTTTTAATTTGTTTTTTTTTTCACATTCATAAGATATTTCATATTAAGGACTTTAATTTTTATCTTTAGCATAAATAAATTATATTTTATATGTTTTTAAAGCAAATGTTATCAATTAAGTACTGTTGTTTAAATGTTTGATTATTGTCAATGATATTTTAACTATAGATATGTTATACGCTCACTAAACAACCGAAAAAAGTGTTCCGCGCTGCACACATACACACTTTTCATTCAAGGTACATGTCAAAATGATAGAAAGGGGATAGTCGATAAAATCAATAAGAAAAAAAGAGACAGCTAATGTTGTCAATTGCGCGTCAATGTAAACAAACATTAGTCTAGCGACCGATGACATATCAGAATATTAGGCAAATAATTGAAATATATTAATAAATCGAAGTATTCTGCGTTCTTACATGTGGTATGAGATCCCTTGTGTTTTATTAACTTTGGTATTATAATTGGTGCATTTCCTAAATACACAGGATGGCATTTTTTTAAATTTTGAAGCAGCGTACCACTCGTCGCCATGCGGTGACACAGACTAAAGGCAATACGTCCTAATTAGGATGTTTTCGAGTTTTCACGATTGCGCGCTCATAACATATCTATAGTTAAAATATCATTGATTATTGTACATATTTTTATTTGATTTTTTTTAAAAAAAATTGTATTTTTTTATTATTTGTTTAAAAATAAGAACAGTGGATTCGAAATATAAAAGCAGCGATATAATTAATAATATAAAATAAAAAATCGGATTGCTGCTATTCCTTATTAGATAACAAGTTTGTTACAGTTTTTTTTTGATTCGGTCAACTGACTTCACTTTAACTTTCCGTTTCCTACAAGTTACTATTCGCTGGTGAAAAAATTGATGATAAAGGAAGTAACGAATCAACCATTTTATTTAAATGAATATGTTAAGCAAATGTGCGTTAAATAAAAAAATAAACGATTTTATTACATCGTTATGTAGATGGTACAATATTAATTAAAATGCAAAGTATAATAAAATACTTAGGTATAACGCGGAAGATCGCAAGTTCGATACCGTCGTCAGGCAAATAGTTATACTAGCCACATTTATTTATTTCTACATCAACTAGAGAATATTTTTTGGCAATATTATGTATATATATGGATTTTGAAACATATTTGCTGTTTCAAATGTTCGAGATTTTTAATTTTTGTCTATGGAAAAAATAAAATTCAATTCTAATTATACTACATTGATATATTTAGATTTTGGGTAACAGAAAATTTTTATTTATAAATGAGGAAAAGGTCAAGTGTATTTCTATTTCCTTTTTTTCTATCTTAATAGAGTGGCTTTTAATTTCTTTATTTGTAGTTGTATTTACGAGTATACTCTCAGCTAAGTTGTTTCTTCTTTAAATTTTTTCTTATAATTATTGTTTATATCTGTGGATGATGTAATAACTTTACTTATAACTATTTTTAGCGGAGATGTTTTTTAAACTAGAAAGTCAAATTAATTTGTTCCTGGCTTTTCCTAAAGTCGATCCAAAAATTGTAAAATAAAATTTTCCAAAAAAAATAATAATTGTAGAGTTTCGACTCTTTGTATACTTATGTCATTTTTACTTAACCTTTGACTTTTTTACACATTTATGATATTTATTATTTGGGTCAATTTAAAATCGGTGGCAGAAAATGTCGTCCCCAAGCAAAAATTATTTGTTCACCAATATTTTTAAAATATTAAAATTGTGTTTTAACGTTCTTAGTAAAAGTACAAACTAATGAATATATTTTCAAAAGAAAAACGGAGTTATTATTGATTTATCAATTTTTTGACAGGTAACCGAATAGTAGTTCATGGTAACAGAGGTGTTTTACATACAAAAAAATTCTGTCCCACGTCTCATGGCACTATGCAAAAATCACAATATCTTTTTATTAAAATTTTATTATTGTTTTGTTTAATATTTATAAAAATTAAGCAGATTTATCATTTTAAAAAACATTACCCCCAACTATTTAATAAATTTATTGAATCATCGATGATTATTTAAAATTTAGTCCCGCGGTCGTTGTAAAAACCGTCGCACCTCTCTGTTACCGTGTAAATTAGACAAATACTAAGATATTACTCTACCGTTCCATTAATAATAGTTAGGTCATAATGTGTTCTGTTGCTTCGACTCTTTTCAAGGTGGGTGGGGCGTGGGGTACGCAAATCAGTCGTTCGTTAGTTGCGGTGAGAGGTGCGTGGTTTTATTCTGTGTGTGCTATGTTACCGGCATTTTGATGTAAGTATTCAGATATTTCTACATAATTTAATAAATTAAATATAGCATTAAGGGTATAATTGTGTAATCTGTTTTTATTTTGTCAAAATATAATTTTATTTTAAGAATAAATTAATCTAAGTATTGAATTTACAACTCTGTTACTGCACAACCATGTTACCTCTGAATAAATGAAATAGCCCCACATGTTGAATTTAGTGAAAATTATAACTGCAAGTTCCATGAGGAGATACAATCACACCACTTTGGTAGTTCGCGTAACAAAGTATCCTTACATACTGGTGTGTTGTACAGGCGAAACTCTAAAAATCAACACTTAGACGACGAATCTTTTGCACAGTATTAAGCAATCTAACCCACGGCCCATTGGCAATCTGGAGTCCTTTACCCCATACCGTTTTCAATACAAGAACGTTTTCTTCATGTAAAAGCAATACACATATTTTCAGATAGACCCGCTACTCAGTACCGTCAGAAATAAAATTTCTGCCTCATATGCACAAGACTGCTCTCAAAGTACAACTTCAGTAAAGTTACATGGAATTTCTTCGAGGCAGTACACGGCAAGGGCTGGCTGCTGATGGCCTTAGTGGTTTTCTTAAACGGACTGCGGACCGACTTTTTACCGTTGGAAAATACATTTCCAATGCCTCTTCATTCTATCAGTCTTTAAAAGATACTAGAAAAGTGAAGATATGCCTCATAACCAACGAAGATACAGAAACAATCACGAATGACGATAGCAACTTAATTGAAAAAGAAAATATTCATTCAAGTAAAATCAAAAAAGCGGTGTACGTTCCAGTAAAATTTTCCTATTTAAAAAATGAATACATTTACCTTGGCAAAGCATTAAGCGAAGTAGTAGATGACGGCGAAATGAAAATAGTGTTCATGAAGTGAGAGATTGATGTATCATATCAACAATATGTTGTATTGCATTGTTTCAGGAACTCGTAAAGTATTAAAGGGCAAAAGGGTATATTACCATTTCCTACTACCCTAGAAAGTAAATTTGATCTCAGCAATTGAATTTTAAACACTTTTTAGTTTTATTACATACTTGGATAATAAATAGGTACCCAGTTCCTAAATATATTATTGTTTTTAGAAAGTTATTATTAAATATATAAGATTTTGTGATAGTAGTTCGTTAACTTTAATATTAAAGGTACTATGTTACTTAGTCTACCACTCTGTTACTTGTATGTCCCTAAATATTAAAGACCAAATTTTGAAATTGTATGGAAAACTGATATTTGATTTCATATTTTCTATATTTAATATATACTATTCAGATTATTACATAGTATTATCGGTACGTTTTTATAATATCAGTCAATTTAAGTAATTTATAAAGAAAAATAGTTTTGTTCAAACACAGAAAGTAACAGAGTATATTTCATTTACATTATTATTAGTATTTAAGAATAAATACTCTGATTCCTTATGTTAAACATGAGAGTAAATATATAATTAATGTTGATTTCAGAGGAAAGGTAACCAAAATGTGATTTATTGTTTAACTATGAATAAATGTAAGATGGCAACAGAGTTGTTTAATTTTCACCTCACCTTAGTTACAATCACGTAAAATTCTGAAAATATACGCAAAAGATCGCGGCCAACCACGAAATTGCATTTTACAATGTTATGTGCATGTCATGTTATTACCTCTACCCTGAAATCAAACAATTATTTTTTGAAAAAATTCAAAATTTTGTGTCACTTTTTCTGCCACCGATTTTAAATTGACCCATTTATTCTAAGTTGTGATAGTTAGTCAGTCTAAATATCTAACGACAACGTGATTGAAATTTATGTTAAAAATAATTTTATAAAACATAATTATATAAAGCTGTATTCAGCTCTTATTGACGTCTGATAGCTGGGTTTTTCAGGTCTCACTTTTAAAGACTAGCTAGGTCCTAACTTTCTAGGCACTGTTGATTCCTAATTCTAATTCCAGCTTTTCGCTTTTGTAGAGACTAAAATTTACCTAACATAAATCATAGAAATCAGATTTTATCGAATCCAACCTTAACTTTAACGTACTTACGTGTTTTCAATAACATCCAAACAATAAACATTGACGAAGGATTTTTTAAACGACATTGAAAACACCCAAAAAACTGCGAAGCCTAAAAAACTAAACAGGTACTTTAGAGAACAAATATTGTTGTTTATATTTTCAATAATACTATTAGTGATTTTCCACCATAGGTATATAGGTAGGTAGTGGGAGTCCAGTGGCGGGCTTGTTTAGGAAACCGAGTGCATGCATCTCCATATTTCATTTTGCGAATGACTACAACTTGTCTTACGGTGAAGGGAGAAAACATCGTGACGAAACCTGCACGTCTAAGAGAACCTAGCAATTTTTCGAAAGACAAGTGTGTTCCAGGTATAGTCAGATCACCTTGGCATGAAGGGAGGCCCGTGCTCAGCAGTGGGACGTTAAAAAAGGCTGAATACTTAAAATACATAATACATACTAAATATATTAAATTATATTTTAGTGTCGGGACCTATATATTTTTTTATTACATTGATATTACCTAATAATTGAATAAAAGCGACCTTAAAGGTCATCAAATTATTAAGAGAAAGACAATAAACTTTACCACAACATGACAGAACAGAGACATAAGCTCTATAATCTATGGGTGAAAATTCAATTTAGGTTTTGTTTACAAATAAGTAGATCGATTAATTGCGTCGGTGCTCAAACAGTTACGTGTTGTAGCCACATTCATATGAATGCCCTATTGTTCCAGCCTGTTTTTATTGAGTTATTGAGAGCTGATTGCTTTTGTCTTACATCAATGATGGGATAAGGGCTGCTATATTATAAAATAATAGTTAAGTTCTAGTCGGGCGAACTATTACAAGTCTAAGTTACTAGTGATATTAATAAATAAAAAAAATAATAAATAAATATGTTGGGACATTATTGCACACAGCGTGCAATTCCGTGGTAAGCTACGAAGTTTGTGTAACGGTTACCAGATAATTGATATACTACACATATATAACTTTAAATATATGCATATTATAAATATAAACATCTATGACTGGAGTACAAACATTCGTGCTCAACAAATAAACGCCCCCAGCGGGAATCGAACGCGCTACCGCTGGCACAGTAACTAGGGGCACTACAAACTAAGCCAACATGTCGTCGAACGTTTAAAAAGAAAATATATAGGAGTGATTGTCTGTAATATTTTTTTATTGGTAACATGGTTATTTTGTTGGTATTGCGACTAAATTAAAAAAAAAACTGGATTGACACACAGAGGAGAAACAGGTACCTATAACCTAATTAACTATTTTGGCATTTGCTATTTGAATACGTACAACTGCCTCGTTAGTATAGTGGTTAGCATGTACGATCGCATACCGGGACGTCCTAGTTTCGAGTCCCGGGTCGGGCCAAGTTTAGTTATTGAGTCTTTCCGTTTCGTAAGCCTCAGTCACAGCTCGGAGTTGGGAAGTTGGCGGTGTTTCATCCCCGTACCTCGGAGAGCACGTAAAGCCGTCAGTTCTGCGCCTTAACTCTCACTGGTCGTGTCGAGCAGTCGTCCCACCGGAACATGTGAGTGATAAGGAACAGAGAGTGCACTTGTGTTTGCGCATACACTCGTGCACTATAACATTATGTCCCGCGCAGATGGCTAGTCTCAATGAGATTGGTCGCCGTGGCCGGAATCGGTCAGGAGGACATTATTACGCACAAATATTCGATTATAAGTCAATATTTACTCTTTTATATACACTAGTGACCACTCTCATAAATACGTTTTAACTAATATTTTAGATTTCTTAGAAATGAGATATATGCAGTAAAAAGTATAAACTAAAACTAAATTTCTTCAAAATATTTACAGTGGTTTTCTCGTAATGCTTTGCATAATAGACAGACAGACAAATATTCTAAAGATTATAGGTTTAGCCTTTATATCGTTTCAATTAGATTTTCCAAAAAATATTCAATCCACAGATTTGACTTAGTTCAAATTTTATTATATTCATAGATCATTGAAGCGTTATCAAAAAAAATGTAATTAATAGATTATTATTAATTTTATTGAAATATTTTTACTCAAAAAGCTTCTCTCAATAATTTTCAGTTCTATTGAAGTCGATTCTCTATAGAGCTACGTAGCAGATTTCCTCTTAGAGTCGGAATCAATGAAAATAAGTACAACTAAGCTAAGCATACTTCAATAAATGAAATTAATAACATTAGACTGCCATTATACAGTTAGGAATTTACGGTTTAAATAATATTATGTAAGTATAATATATACATACAGAAGTCAAAATAAATTAAAAGGTCTTCATAATTTTCTAATAAAATAAAAGTAGCAAAGTACTCCTTATAATATTAGTTATCTGCGAGTAGAAATCCCGTCAAAATCGGTCAAGCTGTTTTAGAGATTAACCGGTACAAACAGACAGACAGACAAAAATAAAAAAAAATGATTTTTTGATGTTAGTAACTTTCGTATGCATTCAGTGAAAAGCTGTTCATTTGAAATTAAAAACAAACACTTCAGTTTTATTTATATCATGTACTGATTATTAAATATTTTTTGAGAGACTCAATTTATAGCTTTTAAACATAAAAGTACATAAAACGTTAGAGCATTAGCGTTAACAATTCCCCTACAATCTAATTACGTGTATCTATAGAGGGAACATACACTATGTAGTGTGAAGGGCTTCGGATGATATACGTGCGAAACCCTCGAAGGTTTTCTACCTGTTGAAATATTAAATTCACTTTAACTTCATAGTACTTCCGACATATTTAATATTAGCGTTTGATTGTGGTTTTGTCTCTAATATATCAAATATTAAACTCTTCTATTACAAATTTCGATATTATCATATTTAAAAACCTAACCCTAATTCTTTTTCTATTAAATGTAGTCTACGTTACTATTTATAACATCAGCTGAAAGTCCTATCAAAATCAGTTCAGCCGTTTCAGAAAAACGACAATACAAACGGACAGACTGACACAAATATTCTAAAAATTATGTTTCTCTTATAAGTACCGTATATATAATAATTCACATGCTTTTGTTACACGCTGTTGTTTTACAAACAGACACTTCAATTTTATTTATCGGTATAGACAAAATAACTTGCTACTCGTTTTTATATACATAGTTAATTGCATTCATATTCATTCGTAATACCTATTTAGTATTTATTCATTAACCCGACTGCGGTAAATCCCAAATTAGGGTTATTTTATAATAATTATGGTCTAATTTTGGCCAGTAACTAAACATTAGCAAACAAAAAACCGCAAAATAATCGAAATTGTGTGTGATTAGACGACACGTTTGACTCAGTTTGTAGTAACCGTTTGCATCAGAGGTCGCTGGTTCGAGTCCGGCTAGGGAAATTCATTTGTGTGATGAACACGAATGTTTGTACTCCAGTCCAGGGTTTTATATTTATAATATGTATTTAAAGTCCTTATGTAGAATATCAAAATTATATAATTAAAAAAATAAAGTAATAATTAATTATTCAATTAAAAATATCTCAATTTTAAATCTGGCAACCCTAAATCAATTAATACTTATTGGCGAATATAATTTTACTTTAAAGAAGAAATATTCTGTATCTCATCAATCCTTTTAATGTTTTAATTAAAATTTCGAATGAATTGTTGTGGGTCGCTTTAGGTTGCAATAAATTTTGTGGCAATTCGATTTTTTTACCGTTCATTTTAAACTTGGGATAAGTTTGATTTTTATTTGTGTCACTAATGTCATTAATTATTATCCAGCTTTTATTTTTAATTTTCTTTAGCTTGGGGGTTGAAATTGTATGTTTTTTTTTCTAGAATCTCTCGCCGGATGTGAGAATCGCTAAGTTATCCATTAAAAACGGAAATCTAACTATTTTTTAAAGTTAGAACTCACTTTTTTATCGGATAAGAAGTTTAATTGGTTATATTATGCTTTGAAACAACTTAAAAAAAAAACGTGTCAAGAGAATCAAATTTGTATACTTTTATTTGACTAAAGCATTAATACCTATATATGAAAATGCGATAATAAACCAAATATATTATAAGCAACTCAGGTTTGGAATTTTTTTAGAGATATTGTTCTGGCCTTCAAAAGACAAAAAGTTACCACAAAAACTATACAGTACGGTGCTTGTTAACACTCGTAGAGCAATGAATGAATAATATTGTTAGGTTGGTATAAAATCAACACGTATTTATGTCATGTTGAAACATCAGTCTCTCCCGTGATCATGATTGCTGTAAAACATTCTAACCGGGAAGCAAAAAATAAATTAATTTGCGGAAAAAACCTAATAAATAGTTTTTTTAAACTATATTGATTCACTCTCGTATCGCTTGTATCCAATTCCTAGGTATATAATGTGTACATTTATGATGTAATATTTTCCAGCAGTAAAAATTATCCTATATATTGACACGGATAATATGTAGTTATTATTAACCAAATGTTATCAAGTCTGTCCAGAAGTTTTCTCGTGATGCGGTTACAGACAGGCAGACAGACAAACATTCTAAAAACTGTAGATTAGTCCTCTGTATCGATAGTTTTTAGTATTTCAGTAAGATTTTTAAAACAATTAAGCGGGTTCGAGTCCCGCTGGGGGCATTCATTTGTTGAACACGAATGTTTGTACTCAAGTCATGGGTGTTTATATTTATAATGTGTATGTATTTACAATTTATATATGTAGTATATCAACTATCTGGTATCCGTAACACAAGCTTAGCTTACCACGGAACTAGATGGCGCTGTGTGTAATAATGACCCAACATAAAATAGTATAGAGAGAAGACCGATTTTGACGGGACTTTCACTCTCATGTAGCTAATATAAAAAGGAGTAATTTAGGGTACTTTTATCTTATTAAAAAAATATAAAAACCGTTTAATTTATTTTAATTTACACCCAGCAAAGCGGCCAGGGTTTGCTAGTAAAAAATATACTACTTGCGAAAAAAGATCTAAGTTTGATTTCTTTGATATTAATCTCTATAATGCGTTTTCTAAAACTAATGTTTAAATTGAATAAACTAAGTTTGCGTTTATTCTGTGCTTTCATTTCCCATTCTCTTAATAATTTATAGTCAAGTTCGAAGTAAAGTTTTGCAAAGTACAAAAATATGATTCTCTCTTACTGAAAACTAGACTCTACCATTAATATATAACGAGCTTCTAATGTACTCGTACAAGCCGCAGTACAAAAATCTTTAGACAGAAACTAAATAAGGCCTTTATATTTTTGAAAAGTTTGTAAAATTGCATTTTATCAAAGAAAAATTATATAACTATTTTTTAGAATTTTTCTATAAATTTTTTAAAAATTCATCATTAAAGCTAAAAACCTACGAGCACGTATTTTTTTCTAATTTATTTTATAGTATTTACCTATTTTATAGGATAAAAATCAGTGTATCGAGTAACAAGCGTACAAACAGACAAACAGTTAAAAATATTTCACTACATACTGCACTGCATAGATGTACTTAGATATAAAATTCGTTTTTGTACTGAGAAATATTAGTTGATCAGACCTTGTAACTTCTTACTTTTAAGGCCGAAAATATAGATTTTATTGATATAAATTATAATACGTCACTTATATATTCTTGCTTTGTTCTTTAAGTTCAAGTTCGATCCACCATAAGTTATGTGAACAAAACACTATATTTCATAGATGTCATCGTTCTTCTTATAAGTACATTAAAAGAGAAATTCTTGTATATTAGTTATTATAGATATTTTCTCACACTTGTCATAGAATGCAGTCTAGTAGTGATGTAGTACATTGGTAAAATTCACTGTTCTCCGGAGGTCGTAGGATCAATTTTTGTATAAAGTTAAGATTCTCTTTTGGAAAATATGATTCATTTACGCTTAAATTAAAGCACTGGTTTTAGGAACGTACAATTTTGGTATGTATTCTCCTCTTGATTAAATTAAATTCATTGCATAAATTTAAAAAAAAAACCGATAAAGTTAAACTTCATCAATTTACTTTAATTAGTTAATTAGTTATTAATTATAATATTATATAGAAGTAAATTTCATTTTTAAGTTTTATTTTTGTTTAAAGGAAGGTACCTACTTTGTTAACTTTTTAAAAACTTTTACTTACCTACTAATGTCAGTCTATTATTTTACTCTATAAGTTTTTTTTATTTATGTTGTTATATCATAGGAATGCAGTGTTGCTTTTAATCGGGGCATCATTTAGTCTAGTATTTTTTGTCTTTTTTGTTGTATATCACCTACTTTTGTATGAATGTATGCTCTGTTAGCAACCTATAAATAAATAAATAAATAAATAATTAAATTGATACTAGGTTCGAGTTCCAAGTCGTTAAGTATGCTTATGGGGTTCCCTGATATGGTAGTTTTAGTCTGTTCTTAAGACTTTAGTGCCAGAGTTGGAAAGCTACACGCCCATATCTCAAAGAGCACGTAATGCCTTCGGTTTTAAGTTTGATGTCTGAAAGTGCACGTCGAATTGTAATCCCATCAGATTTTGACAGTGACAGGTAGAGAGACTGATAAGTTTGCGCTCATTGCACAGTTGAGATTGACCGGAATGGTTAAGATTGTTCAGAAGGACATTGTTATTATACTGATATTGTACTTACCGATATATAATTATTGGCCGAAACATAGAGAGACGTGGGGGTATTTAAGCAAAAAAGTGGAAACTTATCGCAATAAATAAAACACAGAGGGAAGTGGGAACAGAAGAGAGAGGCCTTTGCCCAGCAGTGGGACAAAACGGCTGAAAAATGTAGTTTATGACACAAAAATGATATGTTTCATCAAAATTTTCATAGAACTTCATTAATTTCGTGGAACTTAAAATAAATAAAACAAACAGACGGTAACGGTCACAAATATTATATTTAAATATTAAATATAGGAAATATTTTTCAATATCATACGAGACGATATCTTAACGAGAAGTCCACTTAAAAATCTTTATGATGTAATTACAAAGCATTCAATGGACTTAATCTTTTTTCCATCTTCAAGGCTGCGCGTTATTTCCGTTGTGTTAACAATTAAGATAAATTACTATTATGTTTTAAAAATATGCAACTTCTAACTCGTTAGCTACCTATTCTATGATAAGCTCGTGATAAGCCAAGCGAGTGGAAGCTCAGCGGTATCGCGTTCGCTTGGATAACAGAGTGATGCGGGCTTAAATCCGGGTCTTGCACCTCTGATATTTTCATGTGCGAATCATTTCCATAACGATTGCCACTTGTCACACAGTGATGAAAAACATCATCAGGAAACTTGCATGTCAGAGAGAACCTAGCAAGTTTTCGAAAGACATGTGAAGTTCGCCAACCTGCACTTAGCGTGGTAGACTATGGCCTGACTCCTGGCCTATCGCCCTCGACTTGAAGGGATGTCCGTGCCTAGCAGTGACATTAAAAAAGGCTGAATATAAAGAAATAATAATAATGAAGATATATAAAGTTACTAATTAAATAATTACACTAGACCTGTTCTATTAAGTGAAATTGAGATAATTTACAAAAACATATAATTGATGTATTACATACTATAGCAAGTCAGGTCGGTTAGTCAGATACAAGTAAATAGACCGTGTAATAAATTAAAATATAATTAATGTTATTAACATCGATGACAGTATCACACTACACTATTAATTTACTCTAGCTTGCCTTTGATATTTGATAGAAGACAACGACTTTTCTTTATTTTAAAAGTTTCACAACCTGAGCATTTTGAAGTACTTTACTGAAAAACTATCACGCCTGTAGATTTGTGCTTTGACATAGTAATTTAATTTCATATCCAGATGTGTAAAAAATATAATTTAATAATCATAAAAAAATGAACACAATTTGTGTTCATTGGATAGAATGTTATTGTACTACTAACGCCACCTGTTAGAAAACCAAACACATTTGTTCCCAATTACAGTATGTATACCTATATAAAGTACTATAATATGAAAAGCATACAATTATTATATACCTATATGCAGACAGACAAACATTAGAAGTATGGATAGAGGGGTTTTTACTATCACTAACTAGCAACATTCCAAGATAATACACCTTAGCAGGTATTTCTCATAATGTAGATGAAGTGCAAGGAATAATGGCGCACCTAGCAGAGTCACTCATTGACCTAAATACCGAGAAAGGGAATTCTCTCATTTATTCGAAAATGCTGTGTGTTCGTAATCTATACTATAATTTTTACTATATATACTAAAATCATAAAGCTGAGGTGTTTGTTTGTGTGTTTGGTTGAATTCGCTATCTCAGGAACTACTGGTTCATCTAAAAAAATCGTTCAGTATTGGATATATCTGAGAAATTTCGGTAGAACGAGTTGGCCTTGTTCTTTACAATACTACTAGTAAAACGATAAAGATTAAACTCAGCTCTGAAAGCATAACATTTTTATTTTATTTTTTATATTTTTGTATAGCCTCTATTGGATAGCCTCTTTTTGTACAAATCGAACGGATAAGTCGACCATTGCCTACAAATATTTTCAAAGGTTAGGTCTAAATAAGAATGAAATATACCTTTAAATATATTATATAGGATTCTTTTTCACAGCCATTAAGGTTGTTGTGGCCTATAGACATCGGGCCAACGTTCGGGGATGTCGGAAACTATATAAGATTTATAGTAAAAAATGACGGCCCCTCGTAATAAACTCGCCCTTTTTAGGGGCAATTCGGTAAGAATGTATATAGACGATATTGAGAATACGTAATGCTTAGTTATTTAAGTTATATACAATGTGGAATTTCATAGAGTTATTGGTGAAGGTTATTGGGAAAATATTCACTTATATAGGAAAGCGGTCAGGAAGGTAACTCATAGGTCATTTTTGCCAAAGATACCTTAGAAGTATTACTAATTATTGATGTATGATGTTCAATGATTAACTTGAGATCGCCAAAGAAACGAACAAACATCTTTACAAATATGATATTTAAATTGTATGCCACCTTCACCACCCAGATTTTGAGCGAAATTGGATTGAGAAAAATAATTACAGTTTATCGACCAACTTCAAGCAGGAGTAGTGTTTTAAGCAAAGCTATCTTTTCTGGCAGATTTATTAGAATCGTGGGATACCGATATTTCGAATGCTTTACACTTAAGTTATAGTCACGGGAGAGAACTAAATGTAATATAAATAAATCCGTGAGAAAAATATTTTTTTGAATATTTTTACGAATATCTATACATATAATAAAACTGTAGAAAAGTCGTTTTTGTACATCAAAAAAAATTAGAAAAAAATAGCCAGGGTGTTAAAGGACAACCAATAGAAACCATTTCCAGCATTTTTAGAATTTTTGTCTGTTTGTCTGTTTGTCGGTTTGTCTGTTTATTTATCCGGGCATCACGTAAAATGTACGAAAGCAATGTAGATAAGTTTTATACACAACGATTGAACGTAACTTGAAGTAACATTT
Organism: Boloria euphrosyne; assembly: GCA_951802675.2. Lineage (NCBI taxonomy): Eukaryota > Metazoa > Arthropoda > Insecta > Lepidoptera > Nymphalidae > Boloria > Boloria euphrosyne. Next base: position 11,248,841 of record OX637885.1, read on the forward strand.
AGTTTTTGTTTCATTGCAATCGGTTCAGTCTATCAAAAGATATTTGAGTTTAAAGTGAAGAAGTAGAGAAATTCCAGAAGTAAAATTAGGGTTATGTGAATTTGGTCTCACTCATCTACACGCCTGAATGTAAATATGCGTGCACAATTAGGAGGCTGCGAAAATGCACAGGAGTTTTCCAATTTATTGTTACAAATAGGCAATGGCACGTACCCCGTACAAGAAGATGGAAAAGTTATTTTGATTGATAATGATTTGAATTGATGGTTCCACAGCTAATGTTGTTTATAAAGAAGCACTAGCATAAATAAAAAAAAATGATTTGTATCGGTATCCTCCAACAGCGCTTCGCACTAAAAAATACATTGTTAAGTTCCGACATCCACGCGAACAAAGTCGCGGGCACAGCTAGTATTAAATAAATAAGTGGTTTTGAAACCAATATACCTTTTTGTTAAAAACTATATACAAAATTTCATCTTTCCTACTTATTTTTAGTTAATATAAGCTTTTTAACATTTCTAAGTTATTATGCAATAAAGGCACGACACAAAGACCGAAGAAACGACGCTTTTGTGACGAAAGTTGCTCGCATGGAAACCCACTTACGTACTAAATGGAGTTTTGAGGAAATTTTAAAGCATAAAATGATTTTCGGTTCCTATACTAAAAATCCGTTAAGGAAGTAACAAAGAGTGTTCAAGTCAACGGAAGTTTCGAACTGTGCCAACATCGTGACTTGAACGAGAAGGAGGAACTTCATTCGGAGTTTCTATTTCCTTTTTTTTTTATTTAGTTAAGTTCAGAAACAGACAACAAATTTCAATATTATCACTACATATTTAACGCTAAAAATTATATTTTTGCTTTCAATTATGTTTGTACCTACACATAGCAAATTATATACTCTTGTGAATTTAGACCAGAAGTGAGCTTTCTTTTAAAAAAAACAAGCATACTAAATCGACCTCAATTTATTGTCAGTATCTGAAAACGCTAAAACACAATTAAACTAACCAAAACGACAAGTAAGCTACCAACAATGATATTTTAAAGAAATAAACCAACAGACTAACGACCTAACAATGCTACCACGATAAGTGTCATGACACAACTACCCCCCGATGCCGGTTATGCATCGACTTTTATAGTTTTTTCCCCACTCCAACATCCTCTTTTCTGTTTATCTTCCACAATACTTAATCAAAGACTGAAATTTAGAAGAAAATACTACTAACTTCAGCTAAATTTACATAAAAGTAATAGAACCAAAAAATCTGTTCAGTAGTTTTCTCGTGATGCGCTTAGAGACCGACAGACAAAAAGTCAAAACCTATATATATTCGGCCTTTGTATCAATAATAATAACTATTATAATAAGATTGTTCATAAAACATTAATTATACAGATGCGACTCAGAATCTAATATATAAAAATCTCGTGTCACAGTGTTTGTTATCGAACTCCTTCGAGACGGCTTGACCGATTTTTATCATTTTTTTGTGTATATTTGGTAGCTCTGAGAATAGGTCGAAGGCTATATTTTTATTTCCCTATGTGACAAGGGTGAATTTTTTTTATTTTTAACTTTTTTATGATATGGCATCAAAAAAATCTCATAACCTAAAATTTTTATCAATCAGGTGCGGGCGGAACCGCGGGAATTGCTAGTTTTATTATATTATGTTATTAGATACAAACAACTACTGCAAATGCAAGACGGGAACGATCACACCTGACTGTCACTCATTAACCTAAATACCGTCGCTTTGTGAGGAGCGACTCTCATTCAAGGAAGTTAATTATTACAATGTAATTTATACGTGCATTTTAGTTATATGAAAAAACTGCTGCTTGAAAACAATAGTATTTTGGAGGCACTTGTTGAAAGGCGTTAATTAAATGCAATCTTTAAAAAAGATAAACTAACGAGTCTCCCTGGTTCCACTCGGTTTCTTGACTACGTATATTATAACGGTTAGGTTAGTTATACATTTCTCAATAGATTAGATAATTTCACGCAGTAAAAAGTATCCTGTATTTGAATTGGATAACCAGCTATCATGACAACAAAATCTCAACAAAATCTTTCTCGAAGTTTTCTGATGATGTCGTAACAGACAGACAAACACCCAAAAATACTAAAAACTCGATTCGGCCTCCGTATCGATAATAATGACTATTATATACATTAACATTTTCCAAAAAAATATTTAAATGTGGAGATTTGATTCTCTGAAATCCTGAAAAATAAATGAATGTACACTGTATTTGTGTTAGACGGACATTTATAAGATTATGGCAGTAATATTGCTTAGCGATAATTGGATTTTGATGGCTGACCTTTAATTCGTACAAGCCTTCAACCGTGAGAGGTCACGGTCGTTAGTCAACATCACGACAATAACGTTTGGCTTACGTTGTTAAGACTGAGTGGTGCCAATGATTTATTATTATTGGCGATGTCTAATAAAAACATTTTTTTACTTCTGTTGTATTATGTACATTCGTGACTTACCCTCTTTGCTCAAGTACGTCTCTAGGCGCTTTTTATATATACAGGCACAGGGTAAACGCGCTCTTTTGGGAAACGTTTGGGTTCGAATCCCAGACGAGTATATCTAATATTCCTGTGTGGAACATTTCCAAAATGATTACTTGTCTTACGGTGAAGGAAAACATCGTGAGGAAACCTGCATATCTCAAATTTAGCAAGTTTTTGAAAAACAAGTGTTGTCTGCCATAATAGGCCAGCGTGGTGGATAATGGCCTGATGAAGGGATGCCCGTGTCCAGCCGTACGATGTTAGGGCTGAAGACAAACTATAGATACAGATAATAATTTATCAAACAATAGCTTATATTTTCTACAAGTCATTAAAAATAAATCACATTTATAAAATTCGTGTAAATTCATAAAGCCGCTTAAGAGGGAAGTTCCTCCCTCCCAAATAAACTCAAAAAGCTTTGCATTATAACAGAAGCGTGTAGTGTGACTATTATAAATAATTTTTAATTGTTTTTAATTGTTTCTTTTTCCCGATTTAAAAAGAAAAAAGGTATTTTGCTTGACTTTTATAAGTTTTTTATTATCTTTGATAATATTGTAACGAATTTCTTAATTCTTATTTGAACAAGTCTATTAATGAACCAAATGAATATGAAAAATACTCCAAGCGTACTTATTTTTAAATTATTTCTAAATGATGCCAGTATTATAAAATAGTATAAATATTATTACCTACTTTGGAAATTGTGTATGTAATGTATTTTTTGTTATTAAATTAGAAAGTTGAACTTCACATGTAACTCAGTTTATGTTTTACCAGTTCTCATGCTATTGTAACAATTTTGTTAATATTAACTTCTAATTTTACTGGTTAGGTTATCCAATCTTGAAAATCGATTTTAAGTTACAGCTACTTGTAATTGTCAATTCGATTTCAAACTTTGTTCATGCGGAAGGCAGATGACAATACCATAGTTTGATACCATCGACCCCATCTCGATTATCGCAGCAGGTGGGTATTGGAACTCTGTATTTAATATTTGTAAAACTTAGTTAGTTCTTGATTTGGCGAATTCCATATAATTTGGTAAAAATATTTATGAATTTTACGTAAAACTCTAATTGTTTTTGCTAAAATCTTGTTTTTTTTATTAGAATTCTAAAAAACGTAAAGTATCCTGGATCTCAACAGCACCACCCTTTGTTCTGGATTTCGATGACTATACGGTTAAATACATCTGCGAACCAGCTTCAGCTTATCAAAATCGGTCTAGCTCATGTTTAGGATGAAGAGAATACATACGAACTTTTTCTAACTATCATATTTCAATAACTTAGTACCTTATGTACTATACACGAATGATCGAACTACCTAGTTACTTAGAAATACGTTCCATTAAACATAGACACTTAAAAATTATTATAAAATGGCAACATTATTAGTATTCATAAAATATCATTCCGACGAGTTTATCTTTTCTATTCTTTAACCATTATATAATGACATGAATCTAAGTCCTATTGTTAGATAATTCGTCTGTAAATTTAATTTTCATTGGATGAAAATATTTCAATGAAACAAAGTACAGCAATTGAAACGGCTACTCAATTTTGTATTGATATTGACACTGCTTGTCAAACGCAGGAGTCAGACGTGGACCGTGAATTTAGGGGCCTAGAGCTAACACTTGTTCGGGGCTTCTACTAATTTTCCTTTTGTCTTTATAAAATCTATAATGATAAATAACATTAGACGAAATTGAGGTAAAGTTGTCTTCAGCCCTTTTTTTACGTTCCACTGCTGGGCACTGCCTCCCTAAGTACGAGGGTATCAGGCAGAAAAAAATATTACAAAATGTATTAAGAAAATAAGTAAAAGATTAACTCTAAAGTTAATAATTTTGTTTAAGCTTCCGTAATTTTTCGTAATCATTTCCTATCTTTGTTGTAGACCTGGTTCAGATAAAAGAAAACAATGTATGTTCTCGGTACGATTTCTCATAAAATAAAATATTTACAACGTAGAAGTTTCAGAACGGCTGGTGTTTCAATTTAAATTCAATTGCCTTCCATCATGATTCGTGTATCAGATTATTACTTATTTAATTTGTTCAATCATTATAACACAGCGATACGCTCCGACTTTGCCCCATGTATTTTTGATTTGATTTTTGAATTATTAATTATTTTTGTTTATTGCTAATAATAATATTATAATCATTTCTAAATTTACGCATATTTTAATATATATGTAACCTGAGGGCCTAGACAATGTAACAATCGATTAGCGAAAGCAATAGTAGACAAGTCCAAAATGTATGGGTTTGACATATGCCTTAGATATGTCACGTGATCTGTTGTCAACGAATAGATGATGGTAGACAATGTACATTCATTTCAATTATTAGTGATTTAAAGTTCAAAATGCATACGCTGCGTTTAAGCGATGACGATTGTAGAAATCGAATCGCTTCATAACGAATGCCGGTTGTCTAGGCCCTGGATCGATGCAGAGGATGAATCTATAATTTTTAGAATTTTGTCTCTGTCTTTGTCTGTAAAAAATTACTGGACAGATTTTGACGAAATTTATAATAAACTTTAAAAGTTTAAATAAAGCTTTTTTATGTTTAAGTGCATTTATTTAGATTTTTTGGTTGTCGTCATCATTTTTGCTAAGAATTAAAACGTGTGGTACTAAAAATAAAAATATGTACACGAAAAGAAACCGAAACAATAGTTTTATTTTAAATTCGTTTTTGCCTTCAAGGTTAACTGAAGTAATTACATAACATGTTACAGTAACTCAGTTATGTTACTGTGAATTGTTGATTTTCAACCGACTTCCAAAAAGGAGGTTCTCAATTCGTCTGTATTTTTGTTTGTTTGTTACCTCAGAAATTGACACCATTAATCGAATTGTTATTTTGCACTGGCTGGCGCAGACTCCAAAATTAACTAAGTACTTAAAAGTATTATTTTTTACTTTTAAGTTTAGGTTTGTATAGTTTTGAAGTCGTTTTTTGTTTTTTGACTAAAAATTATTTATTCACGACGCTTTAATGGAGGGGCAATTCGGAATGGAGATAGCTTTTACCCTTGATATGGTTTGCACACGATTAAGAGGTTATTTTTTTCGATTTCGGTTCGGATTTTCGAGTCCGAACCACAGTTCGATCAAGAATCGTATGATTTAAGTTGCACGCAAAGACTTGTGTAGACTAATTTTTTATTTCACTTTAAGTCGATTTAGAAAATGAAGCTTATGCCATTTTTCAGGATTCATAATAATCCCTTATAATCTTATTAAAACTTAGTTTTGCTAGCTTTAAGCAATTTTATGTTCTTTATAAAATGTCTTATAACGACACACTTAGCTCAGTTTGTACCCTAATTCTTGTGCCAGCGGTCGCGGGTTTGAGTTCCGCTAGAAGCATGAGCAATGGGCATGAATGTTTGTGCTCCAGTCATAGGTGCTTAATCTGTGCTTAAGTTATATGTGTAGTGTACGAACTATATGGCAAATTCTGGTAATATGGAGAATATTACTAGATAAAAACTAAAAATGAAATAGTTTGGTTTTAGTTAAAACTTAAAAGTCAATATTTAATTATAAACATACACTCTTTTGAATTTATAGTATTATAATAATTTTAATTTTATTAACATTTATTTCTCTTTATTTGCAGGACCGTGACTACGACACATTCACAAAAGGTAAATTAATAATAGGTCATACGAAAAGCTTTCAAAAAGCTAATGTATTTAATTAATTAATATTTCACTAAATAAGAAAGAAAACCTTATAAAACGCTGTTGAAAAAAACTTAATAATTATTTCTGAAACTAAATACGAGTTTATATTTCTAATAAGCAATTAACAACACGTATGTATAATATGTTCATATTAGCAAATCCAATGGGCGTAAGTATAAATAAGTTCAAGAGTTTTTTTAATTTTTGAATAAAATAAAAGTAGCCTAAGTTTTTCCTTATAACATTAGCTATCTGCTAGTGAAAGTCCCGTCAAAATCAGTCCAGCCGTTTCAGAGATTAGCCGGAATAAACAGACAGATAGACAAAAATTTTAAAAATTGATTTTTTCATGCAAGTTCCGTTTATACTTTCAGTTAGCGAAAAGCTGTGAATTTGAAATTAAAAACAGACACTTCAATTTTATTTATACGTACTAATATGTTTTGTAACGTCGCACTGTTGGGCTCTGGGTTCAAAAGCTCTGGGTTATTTGAAGCTTTATATAAATGTTACTAGGGGCTCACCCTCGCTTCGCTCGGGTTCGTCCCTAGGTACGTGTTGTATATATTTACTTCGCACCACCCGGAATATATTTGCTGATTTAATTACCATTGCACGCACCATGGCAACGGTTATAACTGATACGTCAAATCAAGCTTCTAGCTTTAAAAATGACGTAATTTCCATACAAACTTTCATCCCCTATTTCAGCCCTTTACAGCCCTTTTTCGCCATTAAACGTAGCCTATGTCCGTCTCCTGGCTCTAAGCTACCTGCCCACCAATTTTCAGCTAAATCTGTACAGCCGTTGTTGAGTTATAAATAGTGTAACTAACACGACTTTCTATTAGGCATGCATTTCGTCAGCCTTCGGCATTTTAGAATTAGAAGAGTCGATTGTAAAGGTATTTAGGTTCCAGCTATCTTTATATTCAAACGTTTGATATTAAAGCGGCAGTCGACCTTGACTCTGTTTTGTCATCTATAATATTAAGGTATTTGAGGAGGTCAGAAAGCGAGATGTGACATATGCTATACTAGAAATATATCAGCCATGACTGACTGGAGTGCATTCGTTCTCATAACATAAATGAGTGTCCCCCGCGGGACTCGAACCCGCGACTGCTGGTTCAAGTTAGGTCATAAGACTGACAACACGTTTTTCTGTTTGTAGTGACCCTACTTTCTGCGTCAGTGGTTGCGGGTTCGAGGCCCGCTGGGGACATTAATTTGTTGAGCACGAATGTTTGCACCCCAGTCATGGGTTTTTATATTTATAATATGTATTTAATGTTATATATGTGGAATATATCAACTATCTGGTATCCGTAACACAAGCCTCGTAGCTTATCACGAAACTAGATGGCGCTCTGTGTAATAATGTCCTAACATATTTATTTACGTGTCATCAAATAAACAGGTTAATAAAATTGACATAAAAGGCAATAATAATCATTTGAAGAATAGAGGAAAAAAAGGCACTAAGTTGTTTTGTCTTGTCTATTTATATATAGATTTGTCATCTTACAACAACAACAGTGTTGAAATGACAAACAAATTATAAGTAATTTCAAACAAGGTTGATCTTTTTATGGTAATGCAAAATAACCATTTGTAATAGTTTAATTTTCATAAGAGGTAACTGTTTATCCAATTTGATATATACTCGTAAGAGTGATGTTGTCTATACATCCTTACTAACATATAGCTATGTGAATGTAAGTTTGTTTGCTACGCTTTCACGCGAAAACTACTTAACCGATCATCGGGAAACTTTGTGTGCACATATACTTGGAGGTATTAGAAGTAACATAGAATACTTTTTATTAACCCGTCAACGCGAACAAACGAGACACAATTGTTTGATTTTCAATTGTTATAAATCTATATAGACCGCGCGCCCGTTGATAGGTTAAGAAAAAAAATTTTTTTTTGAAAGATAAAAAAAAGTCAAAAAATTTCGAAATATAGCTACTTTAACGCCATCTAGCATTCCAATAATGAACTTCCAACCCTCAGTACTTACTTTTTTGGATAATTTTATTGAAATAATCATTATAATCGATACATACTTACAACGAATCTGTAGCTTTTGAAATTGGTAAATCTTATTAAAACAGTCATTATTATCGATATAGAGGCCGAACAAACATACCAAATGTTTATTTGATTTTTGTCTGTCTGTCTGTCTGTCTGTCTGCCTGTCTGGGAATGTATCATGAGAAACTACTAGATAGATTTTGATGAAATTTGGTATAATAGCTTGATTTTGGGGTCAAAATACTAGAAACTTTTTACTGCGGAAAAATAACCAGTGAACCGAGGCTATATGTTTATATAAGACCTTTTTGTTATCTATTCATTAAAAATATGTCATCAAAATCGATCCAGATAAGTATGCTGAATATCAAGGAAATGATTGCTTAAGAAATTTCACAGTATACACAGACAACCGCAATTTAAAACTCTACCCTTTAGTAATTTCTTAGATTAACGCGAAAATTTTTAACATTATAAATGAAACTGTCTTCAAGGCAAGAGTGAATAGGTGGCTACTGAATTAGTGCGACTTACCATCCACGACTGCGTTACCACTTACCATCAGGTGGAACGTAGTCAAGCACTAATTCAGAATGAAATGAAAAAAATAATTATTTGGGATTAATAATTTCTAATTGTTAGGTACATTGCTCCCATTTTTGTTTTTTTTTTAAATAATGAAATTGTCGATAAGCACTGTCTGTAACAAGTATATAATGGCCTCTGATAAAACCTTTGCCCTCTATGAAACATATGAATGAAAAAAACAACTATGGAAAATATTCGGTTGTTCATTTTTGATCTGCGACTTTGTTCTAGCGGTCATTGTCACACCAGTAAGGTCATAGTAATTCATTGGCCGCTTAAAGCCCCTTACATGTAATGTTTCGGCAAATGTTGCAATAAGTATACATTTCCTTTAGGATAAAATCCACTGGAAGCTAAAAGCTGATTTATTGGAAAAATAGGAAGCTATATCGAAGCTAAGATTAGTAATATTAAAATCATTCATAGTACAGCTTGATTAAAAGATTAATCTAGAATTGTAAGTTTAATTTTAAGACTAGCAGTAGTATGTAGGAGTGAGTGCCAAGTAATATTAAAATGAAGACTCATTAATCTGTATAAAAATTATGTTACCACATTGTTATATTTTTTATTTATTTATCACTAAATGCATATGAAAGTATAAACGGTACTAGCATCAAAAAACCAATTTTTATAATTTTTGTCTGTTTGTTCCGGCTATTCTCTGAAACGGTTGGACCGATTTTGACGAGAATTTCACTTGCAGATAGCTAATGTTATAAGGCGTAACTTTAGTTTATTATCAACCGACTTCAAAAAAAGGAGAAGGTTATATTTTAGAAATTTTATTTATTTTAACTATCAGAATCCGTGACTTTGACACTAAACGTAGGGACGCGGACGTCTAAACGTGAGTCGCTTGTATTAAATAAATAAAAATAAAATAAAAAATAAATGCAATTTATACATAATCAAGCAATAATAATATATGACTCAAAAAATATTGACCAAAGAATATATTGTCGTAAAACAATTAAAATACTGGAAGACCCTCGACTTAGTAGATCAGTGAAGTTAAGCAACTGCGCTTGCGACAGCCATAATGTAAGAGGTCACATATAGGTAGCATACCATTTGAGCGTTTCTATTCTTTGGAGGGCAAGGTAAGCCATCAGTCCAAAACAGGACTTCTTTAATCACTTTTTCATTGTCAACTAGAAACAGACTATTACAGGTCCAGTCTTAATCCTATATCATATCTACTTTTAGTTAAAAAAATTTGCTTGGTGTGTCTCTCGGTACATTTCGATTATTTTCTGTGAAACGTTAGTTATTTTTCTAAAATAAAACTAAGCTAAGTTACTCCTTATAGAATTAGATAGCTGCCAGTGAAAATGACGTTAAAACCTGTCGTTTCGGAAATTTTCCGAAAAAAAAACAAAAATATAAAAAATTGCTTTTTTCTTATTAGTACCATATATAATAACTAGCCATTCCCGCGGCTTCGCTCGCGTCCTAAAGTCTGGAAACCAAATTCTTTCGCCCGTCCGTCCGTCTTGCACGCGGTGATCATTATTTTGTTGCAGAGTTATGTTAAAACTATAATATCTCGTAAGATATTCATTGTAATCAAATGATGCCAAGAGCAATTTTGTACAAAATTAAATACTTGTGATGAGTAACTTATTTATTTGGATAAGGATTAATATCATATTTATTAAACACCTTCGCAAATAATGCATTATCTTAAAACAAATTTGATTACCATGAAAAACGGTTAAAGCGAGTCAAATTTAAAAGATAGACATATGCTATCGCGGACTTTTTCTTAGAACTTTAAAAGCGGAACAATTCCGTCATACATGATTTTTGCATAACTTTAATCGTTTACGCATGCCACGCAGCGAAAGCTCCGAAAGGGAATATTTTTCTTCCGTTTTTGTAACATTTTTCATTGACACTCCGCTCCTATAGATCGTAACGGGATGTTATATAGCCTATAGCCTTCCTCGATAAACGGACTATCCAACACAAAAATATTTTTTCAAATCGAACCAGTAGGTAGTTCCCGAGATTAGCGCGTTCAAGCAAACAAACAAACAAACAAACTCACTTTCACGCTTTATAAATAGTAGTATAATAATTACTATGTACTCGTATATGCATTTATTGCTCTTTTGATGTTACAAAAAGACATTTATATTTTATTTATCTGTACTTATAGATATAGATTTAATTCAGTTTTTTAGTTAATATCTTAAAGTGGATTACAAGCCTAATGCTTGATTCAAGACTACATAAGGAGATATTACATTACAATTGCAATCAGTTACGATGTAATCAGGGTATTACTGCGAAACTACAAAGGGAATCACTTAGTCTAAACTGCTGTAGACGTTGTATGGTCTTCGGTAATACTGTAGCTACCTTTAAAAGGCTTCCACGGCTATTTGACTGACTGTGAAGGTAATTTGCTGCATCTAGACTTAGGTTTTGTACGAATTATATATAAAATGTATCCTTTGTAGGAAAATAAGTAAAAATCATGTTCTATGTTCTTTATTTTGCTATTTCTGCACAGTTTATTTCACCAATGTCGTTTAGAAAACATGTTGGAGATTGAGAATTGATGTAAAAATCATTATTTTTTGTTTGTTTCATTTTATCAGAGTTTCCGTGATATAATTATTTTAAAATAATTTTTCTCCTAAATCTGTTCTTGCAAATAAAATGATCAAATAATGTTCATGAAATTTCCTAGCGTAGTTACGACGGATGTATACATTATAATTTGTAAGTACTCGTAAGCGGCCTTCGCGTCGGTCAAGCCTCAACTTTTTCATACTTCGCGTCATTCATTTGTTTTTACAAAGTAGGTAGTACTTCGTGTGTATAGAACAAGTGCGAGATAAAAACAATCACAAGTAACTTCAGAAAAAAGAAAATTAAGCCCATTGAAAAAAACACCTGTCAAAAGATATGTTATTAAAAGAAAGACAAATCGATAGATATATTTTTATATTAATAACTGAGCCTCGCGTATGTTCCCTAGGTTTCTCAGAGGTGTGATATTTTCCGTAACAAGTAACCTATATATTTAATTAGTTATCATTATATCAAATTTCAACAAAATCTGTCCGGTTATTCTCTTGTGATGCGGTTGTAAGCAGACAGACAAACATTCTTAAAAGTGAAAACTATAGATTCGAGATTAAATGTATAGATAATCTAATAATCTAGCAATTTATTTTTCGATAAAGAAAAATATGAGAGGAACGAGCAAGTTTTCGCAAGATGCTACTATGGCTTGCTTCCTCTCGTATTGAAGAGTGACCAGTACCAGGCCGTAGATTAAGCAAGAGGGCTGACCAAAATACGTATACCTAAAATTGCCTCGCAGTTCCGATAAAAAATAATTAATCAAACCTGTGATATAAACGTAAGCTTAGAAAACCACATAGCAAAATTATTATTTCAGGAAATACACGATTTTATGCTAATTGTAATTCATAATTCAAATGAATTGCCATTCTTTCTTCTCTTGACATATTCCTGTTCAATTTCATAATAAATCAAGCCTATAAGGACTCAAAAGAACACAAATCCTCCGCGGAACAAATTAGAATGAATACGTTTGCCCCCTGACAATTGCTGCGTGGTGTAAGTTCTTAGAAAATGCCTTGTAATGAATGAAACGCGATTTAATATTAAAGTAATATTTATATTGTTTGTAGATTTTTTTAGATTGGTTACCGGAAAATATATTTTTTATAAAAATACTAGCATCTCACCCTCGCTCCACTCGAGTTTTTTCCTGGATACGGTTTAATGATTCGTATAGATTTATCAGAAATTCGATATTTATTCGGTTTTTCTACTGTAATATGCATTTATTATGCATGTTAACTTTCCTCTTGAATCAGTCTGATTGTTATTGATGAAAATTGCATTAAAATCTACTGCGTAGTTTAAAAGATCTAAGCGTACAGACGGCGGGAAGCGACTTTGTTTTATACTATGTAGAGATAAGTCACAGTTATTCAAGTGAAACTTCTTTAGAATCGTTGTGATTTGAAACTCGATGAAACGAAAATGCGTCACGATAAAGAAAGAAATACATAAAAGTATAGGATTAAGTCGGAGAGAATGAGATAGAATACATTCCCATGTTGCCATGGTAACCGTTGTTAATTTTTTGACATTTCTTTTTTTATATATATTCATCTCATTCTTTTGTCGATTTACTGAAGTTTCACTTCTATCGTGTGTGAATCGCACACACACCTTTTTTTATTTTTAATTATTGAAGATACTTATTTATTTGTCTTTCCAAGTTATTTTGTAATGTAGACCATCTGTTATAAAAGCTAGATACGTATTTATACTTATGGCAAAAAGGAAATATATGTTTTTTTGTTACAGGTATATTATCTTTTGAGCGAAACTCTAAACACTTTTCTAAAATAAATAAATGTAACCTAAGCTTCTTCATATAACTAGCTCTCAAACAGTGAAAATCCCGCCAAAATCTATTTAGCCGTTTCAGAGGTGAGCGGAAACAAACTGACAGACAGGCAGAAATACAAAAACTTTAATAATTGTGTTTTTTATAATGATGTTACAAACAGAAACCTCAATGTTATTTATCTCTATACATAAATATAAATCAAAAAACTTGTAACTTGCACCAGATTGGAAAACATTAATAGTTTCTCCATCAGAACAATGCTGGAATGAAAAATGGAGGTCTAAAAATTGTTCTTTGATAATTCATTGCTTTAATATCATCGTATTTCATTAAGATTGATGTAGGTTGATCAATTTCAATTTACGTGTTGCGTAAACAGATTCCGTACCTGTTACCTACCAGTAGGTGGCTGGGGTTGGGGGTAATAAATATGCGAAGAGTGCTTCGCTAATGAAAATTATAACGCAATTACCACGTTATTATATTTTTAAATACTTTTAATTGATATACCTATGCAATAAAATTCTATATACCTAAATTAATTCTCTACATTAAGAATTTTTAGAAAATCTTATAGTTATAGTTATTATTGTCGAAAGCGAATTGTGTTTGGAATACAGGTCAAATCTATAGTGTTTAGAATTTTTGGCTGTCTGTCTGTGAATATATCATGAGAAACTACTAAAACGAATTTACATCTGGTTATTTGGTTTCAAAGTCAAAGTCAAAGTCAAAATATACTTTATTTAAATAGACTTTTACAAGCACTTTTGAATCGTCACTTTTACATTATTATACGAATTTAAATCAAGTGTCAGTCTGTAAGTCTGGGACTTGGGAGTAAACTACCACCGACTCGGAATGCTGTTCTGCCGAGAAGAGCCGGCGAGAAACTCAGCAGTTGCTCTTTTCAAAAAAATATTTGATTACAATATTTATTGCATTACAAGTTTAATATAAGGATACTTTTTACTGCGGAAAAATAAATCATCTCAAAGAAATAAATATATTCAGCCCTTTTTAACGCCCCACTGCTGGACACGGGCCTCCCTCAGTAGGAGGGGGATCAGGCCATAGTCCACCGCGCTGGCCCAGTGCGTGTTGGCGGACTTCACATGTCTTACGAAAACTTGCTAGGTTATCTCAGACATGCAGTTTTTCTTACGAAGTTTTGCTTTATATACCATATCCATATGGAATCTTGATTAAATTCTAGACGATAGGTTTGGCTCAATCGGTAGAGACCCTACTTTCTGCGCCAGCGGTCGTGGGTTCGTGCCGGGCATTCATTTGTTGAGCACGAATGTTTGTACTTCAGTCACGGTTGTTTATATTTAAAATATGTATGTATTTAAAATGTATATATATCAACTATCTGGTATCCGTAACAGTAACATAAGCTTAGCTTAGTACGGAACTAAATGGCACTGTTGTAATAATATTCCAACATATTTATTTATTTAGTAAACTGTTTTTACAATAATGAGAAACGGAATATATAATATAATATTAATAATGGCGTAATTTCTTTTTCTTTGCTCGATCTCTTTTCTTACGTTTTTAGTTTAAAGAAAATTACTAAGTAATATTTTTTTACTCATTTTTGAACCCAAGATTCCAAAACACTTGAGTTATTTGCGGTATGCGTTTGTCAGTAAGTATTATTGTTGTCAGCTTCCGCCAACGCTTTCTAAGTTGTCTCACGTATTGCGAGTATTTTACAGCTTGTGATAGAAATACGAGTATCAACGAGTGTTTTTTTATTATTTTCAGGAACTTTTTCTTAGACAATTTTGTTTAACAAATAAAAACACACGTCATCCCCATCTAGTTATGATGTATTAGAAAATTTGGATGTTAAATGGTAGTTTAAATTGGACTTTAGTAACTTTAAGGATAATTTTCAATTTAAATATATTTTGTATTCTACTGATCAAAGGCATCAAAATTTATTGCAATAATACGAGTTTGCTTAGAAAAAATATTGAAGATTGAAATATTATTATTATAACATAGTGAAATCTGATTCTATTTTCTTTAAGACTTACTCTACTCTTATTCTATAAGACCAAGATACGAGATAATTTTTATTCATTATATACATTAAAACCTTTCTTTTTGCATTATATTATTGTACGTAACTAATTGATACATACATTCAAGGCAATGGTATCTCAGTGGTATCCCAGCAATCGCTTAAGTAACCGAATGAAGCGGGTTCGACTCCAAGACTTAGCTAGCATAAGGGAAAATGTCTGAACACCTTAGCCTTAAATGGAGATTCAAACCCAGCAGTGGTTTACACGTTTATACACTTAATGCCTTTAGTAAAGCCTAAATTAATGTAATATAATATATATGTATATTAACAACGCTCAAGCCAATTTCAGTTAAAGAGCGTGTCGCGTAATTTGATGAGGGATCAATCAGTCAATTTAATCCCAAAGACATATTGAGTTTGTAGAAAGTCTACTAGACTGGTTAATTGGAAATATTAAAATTTAGTTCTAGGATTCATATGTTGGTTACAACTTGCTTGATTTTATAAATAACTAGCAATTCCCGCGGCTCCGTCCGCGTTCTAAAGAAACCTAATTCTCTTACATATTAATAAATTACTCGTATAAGACTTTCATTGCTCACTGCAATATAAAAAAAAAATGGCAGTACCTAAATGATCATCTAGATTCTAGGGCAATAAAAAATAACCTATGACCTCTTCTCAGACCTACCAAATACAAAAAATGTCATAAAAATAGATCAAGCCATTTTGGAGGACTTCGATAACAAACACTGTGACACGAGAATTTTATATATTAGATATTAAATCTTATAGCAAAGAAAATTAGTCATAAATAGAATAATATAGTTAATTTTTAGATAAGAGTAACAAAATGTATTAAAATAAAAGTTTACGAGAGACTTACGAAGCTCCCAACCCCCTATGGATTATGGAACATAGTACTTAAATTGGAAAGAAACTTTTTATACCAATACATAGAGGGGTTTTTATGGAATAACTAGCAGCTATTCCTGTGGCTCTGCCCGCGCCCAAGGATGAAAATTTAGGGTTACAAAATTTTTTTGATGCCAAATCATATAAAAGTAAAAATAAAAAATTTGGTGTTAAAATAAAATATAAAATATCTGGAGAGGGCCACCCTTATTACCTAGGGGAGAAAATTTAGCCTATGATCTATTCTCAGACTCACCAAATATACACAGAAATGTCATGAAAATCGGTCAAGCGGTTTCGGAGGAGTACGATAACAAACACTGTGACACGAGATTTTTATATATCAGAGATCTATAGCAAGTTCTGATATACTAGTACATAGTACTAAAGCTGGCTGTCAGATAAGGTGAAAACTCGGAACATCCTTGATGAGGTATTTGTTACCATTAATATTAATACAATGAAACAATACGAACGTGACCGTTGAAGTGCCGGAACTTGGCACGTTCTCCGTTAAATACTTCAGGAAAGACTCGATACTTATATGTATCTACTGCACTGTCAAATGCATTGACGACACGTTTGGCTCAGTTTGTATTGACCTTACATGCTGTGCCAGCGGTCGCAGGTACGAGTCCCTCTGGGTGCATTTTCTTAAAATAGTAACGGCTGGGCATTATTCGATGAAATTGAGTAAATAAATAGCCTATGTATGACATGAAGTACCATATAAGACCACTTTAGAATTTCTCCGAACGAAGCGAACGGGTATTCGCTAGTATTTTGTAGAAGCAGACGAATCTACATAAAACATTGTAGTTTTATTCATGTATTTAAGTAAGAAGCGATATTGTCCTCTATAAAGAGAATCATTAAAACCAAACGAGAAATAAATCGTAAAATCACGTTGGGCGCGATTTTATGGCAATCAATTAAATTTTATTACAATATTCCCTTCGTGAATGCTTAAATACTGGAAACACATTACTTCTGTTATTAAAAAACTTCGATATAAATAATTTAACCTAAATTTTTAACGATATAGGCATAGAAAAACTAGTTTTCAAATATTTTGTTGCTCATTATCGTACTTTGGTAGTCATTTAGTTTTCGGGAATGAAATGTGTGATGGCGACTTTTGTTGAGAGCATATGAAATATTGATATAAATGCACTGTATTGTGTAGGTACTAGAAAGATAGAGGGTACGATCCCTGGTAAAGCAATATAGTGCCTTTTAAAGTTTGTTTAAACTTTGATGGTCTACTGAAGACAAGGAACGATATTTAGTAATATATTTTTACTTCTTATTATTAAGGAAAAAAGAGTAGAGGAAGACCGAAAAAGGGATGGTCTGTGTAAAAGAGGATATGCGTGTAAAAGGGGTAGACGTTAGGTAGACGAATAACAGAGGAGAGTGGAAGAAGAAGAAGATTTTTACTTCTTATTTCCTTGCCAAACATTTTACACGAAATTCATATATTGAACGACAAATAATATTGTAATGGTAGATCGTATTATATATTCAAACGTTTCTACAATGGCACTATATTTAACGGTTCTTGGCCCTGACACTAATAGAGCTGAGACGGTATGCTTATGAATGCGGCACCCAACAACACTAAACTATGAATAGATTAAGACGAATAAAGTTCTACTTATGATTTTAAGTATATAATACTATTCATTGCATATCGAAATAAATACTCAAGTGAAAATTTTAAATATTCATAAAAATT
The DNA here is from genome assembly GCA_951802675.2 of Boloria euphrosyne. Taxonomy (NCBI): domain Eukaryota; kingdom Metazoa; phylum Arthropoda; class Insecta; order Lepidoptera; family Nymphalidae; genus Boloria; species Boloria euphrosyne. Next base: position 11,266,835 of record OX637885.1, read on the forward strand.
TGGGATGATATAGTGTGTGTCTTGTCGAAGGTACGAAGGGTCCGCCCTCTCTAACAAGGTACAAATGAAGGGTACAGGGGCAAAACAAGGAATGTCACATAAAATTAAAAAAGTTGAAAAGTATGGGAACATTAAGATTTTGCCATGTAGGTATTATAGATTGCAATGTTAATTTAAAAAAATAATAATTTTGTGACATTCCTTATTTTGTCCCTGTACCCTTCAAATGATGTCGCTAATGGAAAATATAAAAAATATAGGTTCCATAACCCATACTTATATTTTTAAAGGCAGTGGCATCGCAGTGGTAACGCGCTAGTTTATTTTGAAAAACCGAGTGGAGCAGGTTCAAATACGGTTTCGCACCTCTGATATTTTTATGTGTGCGAATCATTTCCAACATGCTTAGCCAAGTGGTAAAGGAAAACATCGTGAAGAAACCTGCATGACTGAAACAACCCTGCAATTTTTCGAAATACATGTGCGTGGTGGACTATGGCCTGATCTCCTCCTCCACCTCATACTGAGGGAAGTCCTTGTCCAGCTGTGGGACGTTAAAAAGGGTTGAATATAATACGATAAACGCCATACAAAATTCGAGAAAGCGAGCAAAAAGTCACGCGGTATAAAAGTCGATTTGCATTTTTGACAGATTAAACGGGCCATATGAAATATATAGGTGTTGCTTTGTAATAAAACAATTAATAAAGAAATTATTTATCGAATTTTATTATTACCTTTTTTATATTTTTTTTATTTTATACAGAACTTTGAAAAGATTTGGCTTGAGCCAAGCCGTGGGTTCCGCTAGTTATAAACTAAAACCTTCCTCGAGAACCACTCTATGCATTTGTGAAAACAACATGGAAATCGGTGCAGTAGTTTTTGAGTTTATCGCGAACAGACAGGAGGACTTTGTTATATAATATGCAGTGATGTTGATGTTTGGCAAAAAACTTTTATATAATAAATTAATTTATACTAATTAAAATAAAGATTATATGGATACTGAATGTAATCCAATTTTATCTAGCCATTTCAATGTTAAGGCCAAAAAATGTTAGTTAACAATTCTTTAAGAACCCTCGTTAAGATTTCTGACACAAAGACTTAGGCCATCTGAAAATCGTTGAAATCGTATGATAAAACCCATCTTATGTAACTAACGACTCACCCTCGCTCTGTTCAGATTTATAGGAAATATATATAATAGTAATATATATAATATATAAGTAATATATATATAATATAATATAGTATCTTGTATGTTGATCTGTATATTTTCCCAAAAACTATTAAATGAACAAATTCAACACAGAAATTTATGAATATGTACTAGCTTACATAGTTTTGCTATATAAATTATTTCTTGTGAATATTTTAGTAGTTAAAACAAATAAAATTAAATAAAAAATACCAAAAAAAATATTTTGGTAGTTAAAAAACTAAAAAAATACATCTGGAGTAGGTAAGCCACCCTTATTACCTAGGGTTATAAATAATAGCCTACGACCTATTCTCAGACCTTTCAAATATACACAAAAAAATCATAAAAATTGGTCAAGCCGTTTCGATAACACAAACTGTGACACGAGATTTTTATATATTATAGAAGGATGACTAAACTAAATAAGTAGATTTATACCAGTACTAGCGACTCACCCTCGCTTTGCTCGGGTTCGTCCCCAGGTGTAACCTCTTTAGTATAGTTTAAAAATGACGTAATTTCCATATATAATCGCGTAAGAAACGCTTTCATTCGACCGTTTTTTCTCCGATTCACTTTGCAAAACGGACTACCACGTAAAAGCCTTTTTATTTTTCGGTTTTTTATATAACCTATGACACTCAGCAATAATGTGGCTTTCTATTGGTGAAAGAATTTTTAAAAGCGGTTCTGCAGATCCCGAGATTACCCCCTTACAATTTAACAAATATACAAACACACAAACTTTACTTATTTATAATACATATTAGTATAGATATAGACAAAGACAAAGTAATGTATAAAAACGACCCATGGACGGTTGTAAACGAAAAGTATAATAAGTTATAGTATTTACCGATTTTTAATCAATTACGATTTTCAACAGAACACGAAATGGGGTTAACAAAAATTTATTTGCGCTCCGACCAACGATAAAACAATGCTGATTGAAAACAAACAGTGGAAATCGGTAACAGCAAGTACTATAATAAAATATGGCGTATATTTTTAGTGTTTTTAGCAAACGTAATAACTATTTACGAGGACTGTTTTAATTAATTGGGAGAAGGGATTTTTGATGGCGGTAAAGTTTATATCGATTTTGACCAACTCTTCTGACCTATTTGGGGAATTATGAAAGAAAGTGTTTTAGAAAATAGGGTTTAAGAATTACTAATTGTCTGATCTATACATTGGTCTCATAATTCATTCATTAAATGTTTTCAATTTTTTTTACGATTATCTACATTTTTTTACGATTATCTATAAAGTAAAAAATTGACCTCTTTTAACAAAAACGAAAATGATTTAGCGCTGTTTACTCCAAACATTGTTATGCAGGTCACACCGATGGCTGGCTTAATATAATTTTATTTTTAGAACAAATTCTATGGAAAGTATTTTATTTTTTAGCTAACGGGCTTATAAAAATATAATAATAAAATATGCTGGGATATATACACATCACCATCTAATTATATAGTAAGCTACGAGGCTTGTTGTACAGATACAAGATATCAAACACTACATATAAATTTAAATACATACATATTATAAATTAAAAACCTAGGTGCACATCACACAAATGAATGCCTCTAGCGGGGCTCGAACCCGTAATTGCTGGCACAGAAATTAGTCTCTACAAACTAAGCCACACAACATAAAATAATTTTTATTCATAATAATTGTAATACTTATTGGATTTTATTACTGTATTTATAATTTGAAATTGTAAATATCTAAATTAAGTTACCAAAAAAAAAAAAAAATCCGAAGGCCGATCGGACCTCTTTAAGCCTGCGGTTCCTCGAAATCCTTAGATCCTTCCATTTACATGATAATTCCATTTGACATAGTTTTTATATTAATTTGTAAGGTATTTTAATTAAGTTTTTGCTATTAAGGTTAAGGAAGCTCAGTGATTTGACAGACTTTTTATACATTTCATTACAAGTCTTTGGTATACTCATTGTGAATAACTTTAAACATGAATTCTAGTTTTTTTTTATCAATTTATTTTAAAATTTACGATTAAAGGTACTTATGTTAGTTTTTAAGCTTATGTATATAGGTGCTTCTCTGAAAAAAAAACCGTATTTTTTTATATTTTCCGAAAAACGCCGATCAAAGGTTAGTCGTCTAGGTATTATCATAGTAGTCTATACAATATACATACATACATATATACAGATCTATACGGATTATTTCACGAGCACTACCAAAGGAATAAACTAGTACAGCATAATAAGACCTGAAAGCAATTCATCACAATATAACGTCTTACCTTTCCTTTATCAAACAAATACGTCCATGTGTTGTCACTTCATTCGGGATAAATTAGGAAAGGTTGGGCTCACTTACTCTCATTCAATTGTCAAGCTCAATTTGAAAGGGTTTATGTAAAGTACGCAAGTAGACCCATCAAGGGTTTGTAAACCGAATAATTCACAGCCAACATTTGTATGCCTTAGTTTAATACGTAGAGTATTAGATCTAAAATGTTGTAGAGTCCCAAGATCGATTTTTGGTAGCGTAACGTAGGTTTACAAGTCACGGGTTATTTTATGTATGATTTTCTTATTCAAAAAACCTGATGCGGTTTAAAAAACCGATATATCGGCAAACCGTATATGAAAACCGATTCGGTAAACAGCATCGTATTAACAAAAAAAAAAAACGAATTAGCGAACCGAATTAAATAAATATTACAATATGAACACTCATACGTTTTTTATAGCAAATTGTATACGTAAACCTATACCATAAAACCGGAAACGTGTGACAACCCATCTTACTATACATAAAACCAATTTATTATTCATACAATAATGTATAAGACATTGAAATATTAAAAATAATATGTTCTATGCAATATTTTATACAAACATATAGTTTTCTTTAACATTTTTCTTCAAGCTTAGTCTGATTTTCGCGAATTTATTAATTAGACTACTTATAATGTACTTATAATAACTAAATTATGTATTATTATTTGCCATTTACTTTCGTACATTTTGTTTCTTTAATTAAATTGTTTACTTTTGATTAGTTTATTATATAATGCTAGTGCGGTATAAATATTCCCACGGCTTCGCCCGCGACTCACATATAAAGAGAAGGTAGAAGGTTAAAAATTTTGTTTTATAAGTATTTTTAATGCCAAATCATAAAAAAATAAAAATAAAAATTTGGTCAAAAAATAAAAAAACAAAAATCTGGGAATAAAAAATAGCCTACGACCTATTCTTAGACCTACCAAATATATATACAAAAAAAAAATCGGTCAAGCCGTTTCGGAGGAGTTCGATAACTAACACTGTGACACAAGATTTTTATTAGACTAGCATTTCCGTTGGCTCCGCCCGCCTTCTAAAGACCGTAAAACCAATTCGCACATTTTATGTTTCCTGAAGAAAACAATTACCTGTCAGTATTGATTTCTATCCGGCTATCTTCATACCAAATTACTTTAAATATAATACTTTCTTAGATTTACGCGAATATTCGACATTATAAATGAAACTACCTTTTCGGATTTTGTCGCAGATTTATTTTGATTTTTAGTTCCCGACGTTTCGAATGCTTTACAGCAATCATGGTCACGGGAGAGACTCTTGCACGCTTTGTCCTTAAATCTTCTAACCGGCGAATCTTGTTTGCGATTTCCAGTCCGTACTGGTTCACATAATACTTTCTTAGGTTTACGCGAATATTCGACATTATAAATGAAACTACCTTTTCGGATTTTGTCGCGGATTTATTTTGATTTTTAGTTCCCGACGTTTCGAATGCTTTACAGCAATCATTGTCACGGGAGAGACTACTACTTTAAATATTCTAAAAACTATAGATTGGGTCAAAAAATATTCAATGTACATATTCCACTAAGTTAGAATTTTATTATTTGTATGGAATTAGTTTATATTTATCATATTTACTAACTTATATTTTTACACTGTAACGGCTCGACGAATTTGGACGAATTTATTACAAGTGCGTGCAAGGCCACGTGCAATATAATGTTTCGTAGTCACCTTTCGTAATAATGCAATTTTATATATAATATGTAAAGTAAAGTAAATAAAATGATTATTTCTCCAATATATGTATTTTTATAAGCGTCTAGTAAAGAAAAAAATAATAAAAAACGATAACGTGTGGTGTCGTGGGACACCGGATAGGAACGAAGTTCCTTTATATAAATATATTAATTTTAAGTTCTATTCGAGGTATAAAGAAAATAATTATTCGGGTATACATTTTTTATTATGATTTTTTTATTGATAAAAAAAGCAAAAAATTAAAAACTTTACAAAGTTATCAACTTTATTTTATTTACAAACCAGACTGTGTAATTATGGAATGATATAATAATAATAACCGTCATCACGTAGACTATACATTAGACACTGTATAACCATCATACAAAGACTATACATAAATAATAAAAATCTCACGTTACGGACGTTTTTTCCCTCCCTCCCTCCGCATCATCCCATAAGGAACTTCGTTCCAAAATATATTTTAAGCTCATTACACATTACTTTTAAAGAAGACAAGTTCAAAGTTTGGTTACATTTACTATCACAGGTATTTTCACTAATATATTCTCTAAAACAGCTGATCTCAGAACATGTATTAGGATGCCACTCTACATTATCAATCTGGCGGACGCGACGTTTATTGTGCATAATAAATAGGTATGATAAGATAAAACGAGATTTCGGGGTAAATTTTTTTTATTTATTCAAGACAGACAATGTACTGAAAATATAACATGAAAATTATTTGAATTTATAATTGACATAGATAAATTAGTAGAAGATTCGTAAGCAGGCCTTTTTAATGCCCCCTGCTGAGCCTGGGCCCTCAATATGTAGGGGATCAGACCAAAGTACAAGCTGACCGAGTACTTTCCAAAACTTGCTAGTTCACTCAGATATGCAGGTTTCGTCACAAAGTTTATATTCATGGCGAATGAAGTAAAAAGAAATAGTTTTAAGCAAATCAAAAAATCTGTACACATTTTGTTTCAAATATTATTTTTAGTATCATACACATTTGATCAAGTCTTTTAGAATTTTTGGCTGTCTGTTAGTTATAGCTGCTTTTCCAGGTTAACATACGAGTATGATATTTTTTACAAAAAATTATCGTATTTCTGAAAGAAATCTGTTCTAACCGTTAATATAGGGAGTCCGAACCAACTCGAAAGGAGCGAGGGTCGAGTCAAATCAATAAAATCATTAATTATAGTAATAAATATATAGCATTAAACTTACATTAGCCAGTTTAAGTTTACTTCTAACAAATAACCTACATGTTTTCAGTGAAAATTAAGTAAATCTTTATAAATCTACTGACCATAGACAGTATTGTGTGGACGAACCACATTGAGTCATTACTCCTGTCTGCTCGCTCGTTGCTCGTATGTCCTTTAAATGTGTGTGGTCTAAAGCAAATGTTGTATAAAAAGAAATATTTTTATAATGTCTAATAATAGTAGAATTATATATTTTGAAATAAAACAATCTTTTCGGTTTTTGTCTACGTTTTTTTTTTTTCACATTTTAAATGTTGTATACAATGATATAAGTTCAATGTTAAGTCTCTTCCGTGATAATTTCGGCTGTCAATCTATCTATCTAATCTAACAAAAATCTATATATAAACTAGCAATTCCCGCGGTTCCGCCCGAGTTCTAATCACTATTAAAAATAGAGATTGATGGTAGAAGGATGAAATTTAAGGTTTAAGTAGTTTTTTTATGTTAAACCATAAAAAATACACGTTTTTATTTGTCTTTTTCTTAAATAAAAAATAAAAAGTCTGCAGAGGGCTACCCTTATTGCCTAGTAAAATAAAAGTAGCCTACGCCCTATTCTCAGACCTACAAACTATACACAAAAAAATCATAAAAATCGGTCAAGTCGTATCGGGGGAGTTCGATAACAAACACTGTGACACGAGATTTTTATATATAAGAGAAGATATCGACGTGTGTATGTTCCCTATGGACTCTAAATCGGTTGGAGCGATGAGAGCTTTTTCGATAGAAGAAGACAAAAGGAATATTAAAAATATGATTTTACTGAGAGTTTCTGTAACTGTTAACTACTTGACCCTTTTTGGATTATTATAAGGTATAAAATTGACAATATTGTAAATAATAATAAGCCTATTATTACTATTAATAAGAAACCCATTATTACTATTAATAATATTATGCCTTATAATAATTAAAAAAGGCACTTTAGGTTACAGCTACATCTCTCTTTGTGTTAATAAATAGATTTCCCATACCATATATTAATTTAATATAGGCATATAATAAAATACCCCATAATAAATAACTAATAAGGGTACATTCGTCTATTCACATCATATAAATTTTCCTGACAATATTAAGGCATAGTGGAGGAAATCACCGCAGCATCTTTGATCTTGGACCATCCAGATCATAAGACGCAAGATTGAAACACTCATGGGCCGCAGGATGCGCTCATTGCTTATATTTGTTCCTTTATTATCCTTTAACAAAACCTATTGTTACTATCTCTGTCCCTCTCTCGCCTTTTGTCATCGGATTAAGCGAGATGCCTTTATTTTGAGAATTGCGTATAACACGTTGCGTAACGTAACATTTTGACTGTATGCAACTTTTACTATCAAGGCGATTGTAATTTATATTAAACAAAAGAAATTGGTTAAGTGCGAGTCGGCCTCGTGTAAAAGGGTTCCGTAGACCGTTTATTGAGTAAATGTAAAGATAAAAGGGGTGGGGACTTAATACTTTCACTGCAACATCATCGATCGGATCTGAAGTATCGAGCCTCGATGATGATTTCATTTCCTTCGTTTGATTTTTTCTTAATTTTGGGCAATTATCCGAGTAATTTGATTTATATATACATATTTCTACAGTCTTTCATGTAATGAAACGTCAAAAACCCTCACAGTATAATGTCGTCACGTCTCGATGACGCTAACCTTTTTGTTCTGAGCCTTTGATCTCGACTTAATAACGACGAAAATAAAGATTTTCTTTGAACATACATTTTCCTTGTAACAAAATTAATTATTATTTTTTTAGTCAATCTGATATCTATTGTTTTATTTTGTCGATCAAATGATCTATGAAGGAGGAAATACGTTTTTGGGGAATAGATATCGAATAATAAGTTAGAGATACTTAGTAGCAGAGTAAAATTTGACGGTTTACAAACCTCCTTTTCTAGGAGAGCACGTTAAGCACGTTTAGCTTCAGTCCTATAGGATATAGGATTTTAAGAAATATTTTTTTTTATTTAAATGCGACCAGATTCGAAGTATACGGTTGTAAGCAAAAAACAAAATTCAAATCGGTCCATAAATGACGGAATTCTGAAGTAATACTACTGTAAGTTGAAAAGTAATGTAATAAAGCATGTAAAAATCTCAGAGGTGCATAAAACGGGATTGAACCCGCATCACTTTCGTTTCCAAGACAGCACTTTGTAAACTTTCACTGTATATCGATAAATAAATTTGTTTTAAGCTACTTCAAGAAATATATTTGATTATATTTTTCCCTTTTTCATACTGGTCATACTCCATGTAACTTAATTTGCTGTTTTTATGTTTCTTAGGAGTTATTACTGTCACATGTGCTCCATCAAAAAGATATAGAAAAATACTTTACTAAAATTAAGTAAAATACTTAGTCTATGGATTCTTTTTACTATTACTATTAAGGTATTTTTAAAAGTATTTTCTAACGAATGCCATGATATAAGTAAGATTAGTCAAATAATATACAAAGTTAATTTTAAAAACAACAATGACGTATGGCTCAGTTGATCCTACTCTCTGTGCCAGCGTCGCGGGTTCGAGTCGCGCTAAGGGGCATTCATTTGTCGAGCACGAATGTTTGTGTTATGTGTGGGTAGTCATGGGTGTTTATATTTGTGATATGTATGTATTTAAAATTTATATGTGTAGTATATCAACTATGTGGTATCCGTAATACAAGCCTCGCAGCTTACCACGGAACTAGATGGCGCTGTTGTAATAATGTCCCAAAATAAACAACTATAGGTACTTTTTAAATGACAGTAGATTCTCAGAGTCGAGATATTTTCCACCAGTAAAAAAGGGTTATATGTTGACCCGAATCACTAGATTTTGTCATACCTTTCATCAAAATCTGTTCAGTGATTTTCCCGTCATGCGGTCACAGACAGCCTGACGAACATTCTATAAACTATAGAACCTCTAGTACTTTCTATAGAGCCCTCTGTATTGATAATAATAACTTTTTTACTAATATTTTCCAAAAAATATTTAATATACGGATTAAACGAAGTTAGAATTTTATTTTATGGATAGATAATAATTATCACAATTTAATTAAAAAGTTATATCAACATTAAAATTACCATTAGGGATGGAATTTGTTCTTGGAATTCACATTAAGCCACCCTCGAGGCCTATTCATTAAAAAATGGAAAAAACGATCCCGAACATATCGAGTAACATAATATATAATATATAGAAAATTTAAAAATGATGCCCAAATTGACTACCTATTACCCTTTCAACCGACAAAAAAAGAGGTTATCGAGATTTTTTATATACGAGCACGCCAAAATTACAAGAAATTCTCGCGGTTCCGCCCACGTTCTAATCACTATTAAAAATAGGGATTGGTGGTATACATCATAAAAAAAAACTTGGTCTATGATTAAGAAAAAACTGGAGAGGGCCATCCTTATCACTTAGGAGAATAAAAAATAGCCTACAACCTATTCTTAGACCTACCAAATATAAACAAAAAAAAAATATAAAAACCGATCAAGCGCTTTCGGATAATAATATAATAATAATACAAAAATTTAATGTAGGGAATTCTGTAAAAATGTCGTCTTATCAGCTATTTTATATGCTCTGATTTCCCGATGATCTGATTAATTAAAGGGCTCTCAGCTCAGCCTGATGCGGAACTCGAACATAGAACTTCCGGATATGCATACGTCATACATGCTAACCACTAGATCACCGCGTGAAAAATAACAAGTACAATCATCTATAGAATGATTATAATGTTCTCCGACCGTTTACGGCTGCGCCGGCTAATCTAATTGAGACTAGCCAACTGCGTAGGAGATATTATAGTGCATGAGTGTACAGGGGCACTCTCTTTTCCTGTTACTCTCATACTCCGGTGGGACGATTACTCGACACAACAATAATCTATATTAATTTTATAAGGCTGAAGAGTTTGTTTGTTTGGTAGAACATGATCTCAAGAACTACTGGTTCAAATTGAAAAATTGTTTTAGTGTTGGATAGTCCATTTATCGAGGATGGCTATAACACTAGCATTTCCCGCGGGTCCGCCCGCGTTTTAAAGACCGGAAACTAAATTTTAGATTTCACATACCGTGTGATGTTTTACAGCCGGTCCTCAACGGTTACTTGAGATTTCTCAGAAATGAGATATTTTCCAGCAGTAAAAAGTATCCTATATTCTGACACAAATAAAAAGCTATCATCATACCAAATTTCAACAAAATCTGTCAAGTGGTCTCCTCGTGATGCGGTCACAGACAGACAAAAATTCTAAAAACTATAGATTCTGCCTCTGCACTGATAAATGTTAAATATTTCAATAAGAATTTCCGAAAAAAAATCAATGACTAAGTTAGAATTTTATTAAGTGTGTCATAGATTACATAATATAATAGTATTTAAAATCTCAGAATTTGGTTTCCGGTCTTTAGAACACGGGCGGAACCGCGGGAAATGCTAGTAACTTAATATTATCAAGCTGAGTTAAGTCTGCTTCATTATACACATTTTTATCATAAGCCTGTTATCATAAAGACAGGTAGTTTTATTTAGAACCACTAATTTAACTTTTAACTTTTTAAATCATCCTTTCATTTCCCTCTCCTTATAACTTTAGGACCTCAGAATTCTTTAGTGTAATTAAAAAAGTGCTCCCGGAAATTTATTTCATAGACGACGTGCTAAAGAACAATTAAAGCCTTTTCACTTATTAAATTTCGCACACAAATTATATTTTCTTTGTACAATTTCAACCTGCTCTAAAAGCTTTTGTCTTTAAAGTTGTTTAATACTAGCGACTCTTTGCCCTGCTCTTAGAAATGATTTTTTTTCAGTAAAAAGTATTCTATCTATTGACCTGGATAACCAGGTATTATCATAGTAAATGTCATCAAGATCTGTAATCTGTACCTGAACTGTTTTTCCGTTATGCGGTCACAGACAGGTAGTGAGACAAATAAAGAAAAGATTCTAAAAAGTAGAGAAAAAAAGATTCGGATCTGTAGTAATAATAATCCCAAAAAAATTTTTTTTTACAGATTTTTTGTTTGTGATAGAAAGCAGTGTAGGTCATAGTTGCCCATAGGTACTCTAGAGCAGCGGGTACAACCCGTTCATTCATTTCACGCCTCTGATATTATCAAGGTTAAATATTTTTGTTATAATCACACTTGCCTTATGTCAAATCACAACATCATGAGGAAACAGTAACAACCTCTAGACCTAATTCTTTAGTAAAGAATAGTAGAAAAATTCTTTTATTTTAATAATATTACTTACTGTAATAATTGCGAGAATTTGTTTGATACCCCTTCATGCTAAAATAGGTGGACGGATTTTGATATAATTTTATACCCAGATAGACCCAGAAAAAGGGGTATGGTTAATAGAACTTGGCGTAAAGTGTCGATAGCAATGTAAATAATTAATGCAGATGTTTACATCGACTAAAGGCACCTCAAGTCAAGGTGTAACACATTCGAACGAAGGACGGGTGAATCAGTAGTTTTAAGGCACTATGACGAGGTGGGGAGTCGAAAGTATGTAAATTCTATGTTATAAAGCAATTGCTGTACCAGCGGTTGCAGGTTTGAATTCCGCGGGGAGCTTTCGTTTGTGTGATGTTCGCATTTTTAAACTTTAGTCATGGGTGTTTGTATTTATAATATGTATTCTCTTTGGTATCTGGTATCCATAACACAAGTCGTAGCTTGCCATGGAACTAGATGGTGTTGTATTCACTTCTGTGCATTTTTATAATTATTTATTGTTGTCATGAACAATATTTGGTATATTCAAATAAGTAGACAGTTGTACAATATTTAATTATTTCCAAGAAGTAATATAAATAATTTCGATTGTTCCAAAATTATGTTCCCAATTTAGTATGGCGATGACAGCGAAACCAAAAACGTTTTTAACCGCAAAATGAGTTAAGCCTCGGAGTTCAAATTATAACCGTCGTGGTGCTGAGGCAATTATTTTCAATGTTTGTTGATTTTTGTTTCAATGGGCTACTTTATTTTAACTACTTTTGCCTGTGATTTCGTTCATTAAAATCACTAACGAAATAGTTATTAACAGAAATGACATTTCGTGGCAAGTGGAAATTAATGATAGACTGTTATTTTTTTTTTGCTAAAATAAAACAAAACGCGACCTAAATAAATATAATTTTTGCTAAAATAACTAAATACTTCTGTAGTTCATTTCTATCTTTTCGGATTTTGTCGCGGATTTTGATATTTTGTTCACATAATTTTATAAAATCTAAATCAAAATAAAATCTAACTTTACTTCTAATAAAGTCTAATAATTGTGGGTACGATTTTCGCAGATACGGCTTTTACTTAAACCTTCCTCACGTCGCTAGTGTTTGTACCTAGAAATATTTTAACTTTTTTAAGGGACCCTAATTCTTCTTCTAAAATAAAATTTGCCTGGACGACTCCCTATAATTCATCGACACTGGTTACGTATGCATTTAGTAAAAAATTGATATGATGAAAATTAATAATACAGACACTTCAATTTTATTTCTCGTATAGACTAATTTCATATAGCCTTTTCATTTCCAATGCAAATATTTCATTGAAATAAATTTGGACAACTATAACTTTTACAAAAGTTTTTATAAACACATTAATCAAAGATCCACAAAAGAAAGTTTAGTTTCGTTAAGGATTATTTGTGTGAAAGGATTTATGCCCGTATCCTCCCAACTGTTCAGATTGACCTTAATCGGATTACCAGAAGAATTAATCTAGGAAAGAACTCCCTTTATTAGAGGTTGTTCGTTAACCACTCGAATGTAACCGATTTTTCCTTAAATGTGCCCACATATAAGTAAACCAGAAACATATCATCGTTTTGCTCTTTGTTAATATTTAAATATTATATATAAACGAAACGTCACTCACTCACTAATTCACTCACTCATTACGAAATATCGAAATTTTCGACAGGGTCAGATTAAGGAGGCCTAAGGGCTCTCGCGAGTTTGTATGAAAGTCCTTCATTTTTTGCTACAAATTTTAAATCAATATGTGATAATGAGAAACCAGCTTTAAAAACTCAATTAACTTCGAATACGATAACAGTTGAACGAATCAATTTTAGAAAGATGGTACCGTTTAGGCTGTATTAATATCCCATTTGCGGTCAATGCTGTTGATTATATCTGAACTTGTCGTCAAACTAGTTTGTCGACTGGTGGCGCAATATTGACGTGCGGCGCTAGATTAATAGGAACTATTGGAAATGTTCTTGACTTTTCAATTCCATTTGCACTTTTGATAGTAAAAAATAGAATAGAAATACATTAAAAAAAGTGCTATATTATATAATATACACTAGCGATTCCCGCGGCTCTGCCCACGCCAGAGGGATGAAAATTTAGGGTTATAAGCATTTTTTGTTGTTATATCATAAAAAAGAGTGAAAAATAAAAATTTGGTCTAAAAATAAAAATTAAAATATCTGGAGAGGGCCACCCCTATCACCTAGGGGAATAAAAATAAATAATAACCGATTTATTTAGATTTTTGATTCCTGACGTTTCGAATGCTTTACAGTAATCAAATGAGTCTCTCCCTTGAGCGTGACCAATGACAGAATCAAAAATATAGCTTCATTTATAAAGTAAAATAGTAGGTCTTGAAGAACAAAATATCAGTCGTTTTTAGATAAAATAAATCTGAACCTTTATAGTCTAATTTACTATCGCAAGTATACATGCAGGAACAATGCATTAAATTGAGGATGCGTTAATAGACGGTTAACTGTTCATAACGTCATCTTATGAGATTGCTCTAGCCACCTACAGCTTCTAGGTAAGCTAACGTTGAAACTCATGGAGAATCACATTACTAACAATTCCCGTGGGTCTGCTCGCGGTGGTAGAAGAATGAAAATTTAGGGTTATAAATATTTTTTGATGCCAAATCATAAAAAAATAAAAAAAAGTTAAAAAATAAAAAACTAAATATATGGAGAGAGTCAGGTCCGCTAGATTATAAGACCTAGCAGAATAAAAAATAACCTACGACCTATTCCCAGACCTACTGAATGTACACAAAAAAACCATCAAAACCGTCTAGCCGTTTCGGATGAATTCGATAACAAACACTTTGACACGAGATTTTTGTATATTAGATAACTATTACTTACTTAGCGTGATCTATAGATTTAATTTTTTTGGGAAATCTCATTGAACTTGAACTTGAACAATAATTAAAACAACGCTAATATTCAATGAAAAATTAAGTCATACGGTCAAAAAAAATTGACAACAGTAAATAAATCATTCGAATTTATTTGAAATATTAAAAAAATGTTTTAGTGCTGACAATGGGTTTTAACCCAAAATTTTACGGTATTTTGAGAGCTGTATATGGGATTTAAAATGAAGAAGATTTTTTTTAAAACATCTAAAGCCGCTAATGTACCTCGCTTCGCTCGGGTGCATCCCTCGGGTGAAATAACTTAAGAACGAACATACAAACAAACTTTTTTTATAGGTCAGGAACTAACAAATTTCATACAAGAATGTACCAAAGTTTTATAAAAACGATTATTTCTTATGTAGATAGAATTTGTAGAAAACTTGTTAGAAAAAATAACATTATATGTACGTTTGTACGTATCTATATCAAAATTAGAATCAAGTTCATCATTTTCAAATTCATCATTAGATGTATCTCCTTTAGTACGAGTACTCCATTAGTCGGTGCAGTGTACCGTTGAAATAAGACTGATTAGATTCTGACTGACGAAATTTACTATTGAATTCGTAGCTATTGACCCTAGGATAAAGTCGTTTTTGATCTATATTGGGGATCATATCGAATAACTAATATTATGATTATACTTGTATATATCATATCGAATAACTAATATTATGATTATACTTGTACAAACACGATATAAATACTAGAAATAAGGATAAACTTGTAACACCCAGTTTTCGCCTTCAAAAAATAAATAGATCGTTTATGGGGCAAGGTGTACGCATGTATAATAAAATTCCACAGCCCATTTTGAGCTTACCTTTGGAGCAATTTAAGTCTAAAATTAAAAATACATTATTGAATAAAGCTTATTACACCATCAGTGAATACTTAGAAGATGTAAATGTGTGGGATTAATGTCTTGTTGTGTCTCACGTAGGATAAATAAATAAATATTGTAATCAAATATTTTTTTGAAAAGAGCAACTGCTGAGTTTCTCGCCGGCTCTTCTCGGCAGAACTGCATTCCGAGTCGGTATTAGCTTACTTCCAAGTCCCAGACTTACAGACTGACACTTGATTTATATTCCTATAATAATGTAAAAGTGACGATTCAAAAGTGCTTGTAAAAGTCTATTTGAATAAAGTATATTTTGATTTTGATATATTTAGCACTTTTTAACGTCCCACTGCTGGTCACTGGACTCCCTTCAATACGAGTGGGATCAGGCTATAGTCCATCACGCTGGTCAAGTCCGAATCAGCAGATAGCACATGACTACAAAAGTTAAGAGGGTAAAATGAAAACCTCCATTTATTTGAGGTCGATTCAAAACACGATATATTTTGCATAAAATAGGACAATAATGGATAATGGATAGAAAACGATCAATAATGTCGTTTGAGATAGAACGGTCTTTGATGGATAGATTGTTGGAATACATTGACATTATTATAGATTACTAGGGGCTCACCCTCGCTTCGCTCGGGTTCGTCCCTAGGTACGTGTTGTATATGCTTACTTCGCACCACCCGGTATATATTATTTGCTGATTTAATTACCATTGCACGCACCATGGCAACGGTTATAACTGATATAGCTAATTATAATATTTAATATGAACTTTATACAATAGCTCAAATTGACGTTTTAGTTAGAAAACGTTGGTATGGGAATAAGAAAAGGGCTGTTTTTAGGGTTTTTCCGGCAATTATTAGAATTTTTCTCGCCGTAAAAACCATCTTTGAACTTCAACGAACATTTAAAAAAAAGAATTGACCAAATTGGTCCAGGCGTTGTTGAGTTATGCGCTTACCAACACATTTTGCGATTCATTTTTATATTATAAAGACTAGCAATTTACGCGGCTCCACCAGTTTTCTAATCACTATCCAAAATAGGGGTTCGTGGTAGAAGCAAGATAGGGTGCTAAGTATTTTTGATGACAAATCATAAAAGAAATAAAAAATAATAATTTTGGTCTAAAAAAGTAGGTAATGTGTAAAGATAAATAACTAAAGTTTATTTTTTATTATTGCAGGTATGTACGTGAAACCCGAAAATACTTTCTGAACTAAACAGGTAATATTAAACAGAAATTGTTTTTTAGAAATGTATCGTCTAGAATCTAGATGGTCTAATAACATTGAACTAATTCAAGGATTCGATGTGGAAGCATTTTAATAAATCCAAGTTTGCCGTTTCTTGTGAAAAGTAAATTATTTTACACATATTCTTAGACCGGTATTAAAAAATACACAGAATAAACAATACAAAAGTATTCTGAAGTAATTAATAAGGACTTTTGTGTGGTCTTAGTATAAATTGACAAAAACAAAACATTCAGTGCTTTTTTCTCGTCTGTTTGCCAATCAATTTCCTTTTATTTATTTTGCTTAGTAGGTATTGACGAGCTGTAGTACTTTTTCAGATATTGGAAAGTTGAAAGTTGATTGATTTAGTCGAATTTCAACCACTGTATGTCTAACTGCTGTTCACAGGTGACGGGTCAAATGTTAGACATGAGTCACACATGACAATATGAAAAATGCGAGATCCAGATTTGAACCTGTATCACTCGGTTATCCAAGCGAACACGTTATCACTGGGCTACCAGTGTCATTCAACCAGTGAGTGAACATTAATTCAATCTTTTCGGATGCTTTTTGAGATCGGGGAGAGATTCTCTCTCATGACCATGATTGGTGTAAAGCATTTGAAACGAATTTAGGAATTCGCGACAATATCAGAAAAGATAATTTCATTTATAATACCAAATATTCGCGTAAACCTAATAAAGTATAATGTGTATAATATATTATCAATATTATTCATATGCCATATTTTCATGTGTTCAGGCCTGTGATTAGAAGTGGGACATTTAAAGGGTAGAATGTAATCAATATTATTCATTTAATAATAAAAGTTATGAACTAAATCATTTATTTGCATTACATTTTTTTTTAAATTACTTCGCTCTAATTGTTTCGAGGTAACGAAACAATTATAAAAAAAGTAAGTTGCTATCTTGACTCTAATTTACACAAGGATAATTTATTTAAGTGGTCAAGGATTGTTAATAGTAATGAAAGTAAAATACTTTATTACTAGTGAATGTGTACTTTAAATTCATTTATATCTTTTTGTATGCGAATATGGAATACGTTTCAATTATGATTAAATCGCAGCCCTGTTTTTTGACTTCCTACATCTGACCAGGATTTACGCAAATGACAGTACAAAATAAGCAGTTCCTTATCTCTCTTTTCAATTTCTATTTTCAATTAATACTTTCTTTTACTTATGTAACATTAAAATCAAAAATCACACTAATAATATTTTATTTCTAATCCTGTCACTTTTAAAGTCTATCAGAACGATAATTTTACATTACTGTTGAGATTGTCAGGCTCAGGCTTTACTTTTTCTATATTTTTTTTACTTTCCGAAGCATTGTCAATATTCTGATTCCTGGTTGATACCAATCTTGCCAGTCCTGGGATTAGAACCCATGACCTTCGGATTTGCAGACAAAATGCTGACTTTTGACGAGACTTTAATTTGTAAAGTAAACGACCTATGTATTACTTCGACTTCAATAGTATGACTTTCAAAGTAATATATGCTATATCATTTCATTTCAATCACCACATATCAAAAGCACAAGTCCCTAAAGTGACATGAGTGTGAAGGGTCCGCCAGATTATCCCTTTATATTGCCATCAAAGTTATAATTGCGCTCGTGAGGTTGCTGTCGGGTCCCACTTTCAAAATATATTAGTAAAACATGTATTATTATTTATTAGATTAGCGTGAACTTTAAAAATTTGTATCTGTTTTATTGTATATGCTAATCTCTAAATAAAATCTGAAATGGCTGGGCCGATTTTGATATGACTTTTGTTATGTCATAAGGAGTAACTTGAGATAATTTATTATGGGAAAAATATAAGTATTCCGCTTAAAAAATCATATTCGAGTGAAGTGAAGGTCAGTTGCTTATTTAATTATAAAAATTGTTTAGGAAGACATCATAGTCACTTAGCTTAGATGAAGTAAAAGGAGAGAGTATTGGTTAAGCACATCAATCTTAATTAAGGTTAACTAAAAATAGACAAAAATTCAACATTTCTAAAGCTTATGCTGAAAAAGTAATTAACTGAAAAGTCTTAAGAAAATTCTAAGATTCTTTAAACAGGCTTTGAGTCAAATATAAAAGGCGTGGACCGACCACGACGTCTTTTAAAAAGAGGATTTAGATATTTTAAAATTATACGAAATTACTGGTTTAACGAAACTTTTTAAATAAAATTAGATTTAAAGTGGCCAAAAGTGTACTAAAAATTACAAAAACCAGAATACTTACCTAGATCAATTATTATAACTCTATAAATTTTGACTATATGTATACGACACAACAAATCAGCCAATCATTCGTATCGAATGATGCATAATTCAAAAATACAAGACGTCATTAATACGTCTTCAGCCCTTTTAACGTCCCACTGCTGGGCACGGGCCTCCCTCAGTACAAGGGGGATCACGCCATAGTCCACCGCGCTGGCCTAGTGCGTGTTGGCGTCTTCCAACATGTCTTTCGAAAACTTTCTAGGCTTACTCAGACATGCAGGTTTCCTCACGATGATTTCTTGCATCGTAGGACAAGTGGTAATCATGATAGAAATGTTTCGCACATGAAAATATCAGAGGTGCGAGACCCGGATTTGAACCCGCATCACTCGGTTATCCAAGCGAGCGCGTTACCGCTGGGCTACCACTGTTTTATTACTACACTAGCGGAACCCGCGGCTTCGCTCGCGCTAAATCTAGGAATGAACCCAAGCGAAGCGAGGGTGAGTCGCTAGTACAAAATATTTAACAGGGGCTGCAGTGTATAACTAAGCACATTTTATTTATTTAAAATTTAATTATATATAATGTTACAGCGTATACTCATTATATATGCCTCAGATTGTATTCATAATAATAAGATAACAAAACTTGGTTATGCTTTAACTCTTCTTTATCCACCAAAAATATTAAATAAATATTCAAATATTAATAAGTATTGTGTATCAGTGGCGAAGAATGAAATTTTAGCAGAGGCCTACAGTTAACCTACAGTTTTATACAACAATTCACAAAAATAAAGAACGTAATCGTGATAATTTTTCCTTTTCATATTAAGGCAATTATCATTATTTTTTTAAATATATATAATATATATAAAATATTATAGCAAAATACAATTAACACTTACTCAAATTGAATAATAAAAATATTATTATTTTTAACAGTATATTTTACAAACGAAGTCCGTTTTAAGGATTTTTATATATAAAATACCGCCATCTGCTAACATCTGTTTGAACGACTTCATCTTACTGAAGAGATTGATTTATTATTTATTTATCAAGTGAACTACTAAATTAAACGTAAAATATGTAGATAGGGGGGTTTATTTATTATATTTCAAATTATATTGGTTGTTAAATTACCTAACGCTTTTAAAATAACATAAGCATAATTTCACTTGAAACACAAATTAAAGGAATAATAAACATGAAAAACAAACTGAATTATTACATTATTAATTATTACATAAAATGTATTAAGTTAAATTCTAAATATTTTTATTAAAATATGTGACCTGCACTTTATTAGTTTATTAAAAGTTACGTAAAATGTAAGAAATGTAACCTTCTGGCAACACAGGTGTCATCCGATGTCAGTGACGTTTCGCTAGAGTGGCCAATATGGCGACTGCGATTTGTCTGTCAGCACCATTAGAATTAAACGAAATACTCGACAATCCGAATTTTGCGGATATATGTTGTCGACTCGAAATGTTTATTTTTTCATGTTTTATTATTCAGCTAAGGTTTCGATCGAGTCTACCGTACCCCTTCACGGAATTATTAATATAGATATAGATTTTTCAGAAATTAGATATTTTTCTGCAGTAAAAACTATCCTATATATTGACCCGGGTAACCAGCTATCATCATACCAAATTTCATCAAAATCCGTCCAGTGGTTTTCTCGTTATGCGGTCACAGACAGACAGACAGACAGACAGACAAAAATTCTAAAAACTATAGATTCGGACTTTGTAGCGTTAATAATTACTATTCAAATTATAGAATTTTCAAAAAAAATTTAATGTACAGATTCAACTAAGTTAGAATTTTATTATATGTATAGAAGACTAGCTGTTCCCGTGGCTCCGCCCGCATTTGTAGAAGGATGAAAATTTAGGATTATATTTAGGTTTTGAAGCCAGATCATAAAAAAATAAAAGTAAAGATTTGATCTGAAATTAAAAAATAAAAATCTGGAGAGATCCCTACATATATTTAAAATGCTATGATAATTTTTAAATAAAAAAATGGTTGTTGTGCCTCACTCGACATAGATAGGTATAGTGTGTCGCGGACTTTTTTGTAGATATTTATAAGATCTATAGTTTTATCTTTTATAGTTTAGGCAGCGTACGCAAAATAAGTAACTTTTCTGGTTGATTTTTTACACCTTGTGTCCGAAAAACCCAAATATCTTACGGAACCCTATTTTTTTCCAAAATAAAATATAGTCTATGTTACTCGTGGATAATGTAGCTTTCGAATAGTGAAAGAATTTTTAAAATCGGTCCAGTAGTTTTTGAGCCTATTCATTACAAACAAACAAACAAACAAACAAACAAACAAAGTTTTCCTCTTTATAATATTAGTGTAGAAAACAAACAAACAAACAAACAAACAAAGTTTTCCTCTTTATAATATTAGTGTAGATTAATACGTAGTCGTATATAAAATCTTTTTTGTTTTCTTTTATCTTTGGCCTTTTAGATGATCTCTCCCGTGACAGAAGTGTGTTATAAGATTGTATTAGACATAATAAGTAAATAAATATGTTGGGACATTAATACACATCACCATATAATGCCATGGTAATTGTTAAGCTACAGGGCTTGTGCTATGGATACCAGATAGTACGACTACTAATACGACTACACTACACATTTAATTTAAATACATACATGTTATAAATATCAACACTCATGACTGGAGTTCAAATATTCGTCCATTTCTGTGATGAACTCGAACCCGCGACCGCTGGCACTGCAAGAACGGATACTGAGCCAAACGTGTCGTCAGTTACATAAAAAACCTGTTCATTTGCTTCTTCATCATTCGTCCTTATCATCCTCTAAATTTTATTAAGTGTTGATTTCTTCACATATATTGATTTTTTAACTTCTCTACAGCAAAAGCACTTTTCGTTAACGTCACTATTACTTAAAGCGTTAAGTTTCAGAGATGCGATGTTTCGTGCAGTTATCTAATACCGTGTTAATGGATGTAAGAGGGAGAACCTCAAATTTCAGCTTCCGCCAACTTCAATACTAATATTTTATGTGGTTTTACGATTTTATACCAACTTAGCTACGTATAGGCTCTGTAAGATTTTTATTTTGTTTTGTATAATTATTCTGAATATTTTTATTTAAAATAAACTTCTACTATATTAAAATAAGTAAATAAATAATTCAAACTAAACACATATTTTTTATTTAAGTTAGAATTAGACTAGCAATTCCCGTGGCTACGCCCGCGTTTTAATGGTAGAAGTCTAAAAATAAAAAATAAAAATCTGGAGAGGGCCACCCTTATCACCTAGGGGAATAAAAAATTGTCTACGGCCTATGCTCAGACTTACCAAATATACGCGAATTTCTTAAAAATCGATCAAGCCGTTTCGGAGGAGTGCTATAACAAACACTGTGACACGAGATTTTTATATATTAGAAAGATAATTAATGATTATCCTAGTTGTTAACAAATCCTATTTTATTTGTTTATTAACGCTTGAATAAATATTTTTAATTACGTTTCTGAGTATTTACCTGACCGTGCTCCGTTTTTCCCTATTTGGGGCTATTTTACCTTACGTTCCTATCACATGAACGTATTATGCTCATCTTCTTAATATAGTTGATAGGCACAAAATAAATAAATATGGAGAAGTCGTATAAATCGTTTTATTAATAATAGAAAAAATTATAATTATACTAAAGTTATAAATTATACTGACTAGCTACTCCCCTCGCTTCGCTTGGTTTTCACCCCTAGTAAAAAAAACTACCCCACGGTATCCATGCTCTTCTTCTCTCTCTGTCAAATCTCTGTGCCTTTTATCCATATCTGTTCTGGCATAATTGAGTAACAAACGTCCTTACAGACATCTAAACTGAAGTTTCACATAATATTATAAGGATAGCGGTAAAGTATATTATTTAAAAAAGAAGAAAAATTACAATTACTCAATTATACTTTAGTGTGAAAACATTTTTAGACCTGAATTCCCTTTTGGTATTAAACGGAAGCAGCTGACGAAGCATATTTTAAAGTTTCGTAAATTTCATTTTTATGGCATAATTCACGGGATCCGTCATTAATATTCTTTAAAATCGGATTTTCGCGCTTAGAAATCAATGGCTGTACTCGTAAAATGTTTACTTCATTCAAATTCTATTGGTATAGTATTAAAACCTTTTAATATTTTATGGCATAATTGAAGTTGCACAATTGAAGTAATATAATTGATTTGATTCTATTAATAATTAATTTTTACGATATAATAATTATTATATTACATTTAGACTTTTCTAAATTAAAAAAATGTCGAAAAATAGCAGTATTTATTATAAAGGCAGTGGTAGCATAGTGTTAACACGCTTCTTGGATAACCAAGTGATGCGGGTTCAAATCCGGGTCTCGCACCTCTGATATTTTCATGTGCGAATCGTTTTCTATCATGATTACCACTTGTCTTACGGTAAAGGAAAAAATCGTTAGGTAACCTGCATTTCTTAGAAAAACCTACCAAATTTTCGAAGACATGTGAAGTCGGTGACCGGTCCAGCGAGGTGAACTATGGCCTGATCCCCCTCGTAGTGAGGGAACCCATGCCCAGCAGTGGGACGAGGCATTAAAAGAGCCATTTTGTTATTTATTACGGAATACGAAGAACATCATTGAGAATCGTCTCCACTATATTAACTGCGTAAATCGATGGGGAAGTCATCGACTTCGTCGACAGAGATCAGTCACCGTGGCTGATAATCGTCCTTCAAGAAATTTATTTATAGTACATTTTTAATTTACGCCTTAAAGCGGTAAAGGCAATTTTTCCTTTAATGTAAACATAATAAATAATTTGAGTGTAGTACCAAAATTTCAATATTAATGAATTAGACAGTAGGGGGTATGGATAATTTAGATATATAGGTAAATAAAATTGAAGTGTCTGTTTGTAATTTCAAATTACCAGCTTTTAGTAATTAGCCTTTTTCCTGGGAAGATTAAAAAAAGATCCGCTAGGGGCAGCACCGGTGGGGAGGTACATATGTTTTGATTTCTCTATTGACAACAACGTTAAATGTACGTCTTATTAATATTAAAATAAATAAATATTGTGATCAAAAAAATAAAAAAAAAAAATTATCATGCCTACAAAATATTGTGCATTCGCTAATTGTACGTCTGACAGTCGGTATAAGCAGGATGGTGTAAAATTCGGGATAGCTTGGGATGGAAAATTTGCCCAGTTTGTAGTAGGAAAAGTGCAGGATTTTGAACTTGGTAGAGTTGGATTGAGTAATTTCATGCGTTGCTGTTTATCCGCTAGACATTTACGACCATCAATTCCAATAAAATTTTTTTTACTATTACCATTTGCAATGCATTCTTCGATTCTTAAATATACAAAAAAAACAGCAAAAAAATTTATTTTAAATATTAAAAATTTAAACAACACAATGACACATACGATAAAATTTATGAACCAACTAACCTTTCAACTAGGACATTTTTATTACCTGACACGGTTAAGCCACGACATGCAAGCCATCGTTTTAAGTCCCTGACAAGATGATCTTGTACTTTTGCAAATTTCAATTTCGCCCCAGGTACATCATCTTCTGTTAATTCCATAATTATTCTATATGTTTAACGTTGTTGTCAATAGAAAATTCAAAACATATGTACCCCCCCACCGGTGCTGCCCCTAGCGGATCTTTTTTTAATCTTCCCAGGAAAAAGGCTAATTAATTTTGTTTTTAGTTATATGAAAGGATACACCGTAATTATATCAAAAAATCAATTTTTAAAACTTTTGTCCGTCTGTCTATTTGTTTCGGCTGATCTTTGAAACGGCTGGACCGATTTTGACAGGTCTTTCACTTACAGATAGCTAATGTTATAAGGAGTAACTTATTTTTATTTTGGAAATTTTATTAATATTAATTACGGGACGTATTTTTGTGCTACGAAATTTAACCGAACACGAGCAAAGCAAGGGTGAGTAGCTAGTCTAAACTGAAATTAATAGGCGTTTATGGAAGTGACACAGCACTTTAGTAAAGCGTGTCATGTTGCAGTTAGTTAGACTTAATAGATTAATAAACCAGTAACTAGAAAGATTTATAAGTGACGGACCGACTTCGAGTATGAAATGTAAAGTGAAATACGTTTACGTAACCAACGTTACATGCATTTAAGTATATAGAGCGGTTGGTCCAAGTGATGAGCTTTTATTTTATTCGCTTATTTTATTTGTATTTCCGGTTTTTTATGGTTTAGCTTCCGGTTTAGTTGTTTGATAAGCCACTGCTCGATTTCTTACTGACTTTCCTCTGTTTTTTCGCCATGATTGACTCGCAGTAGTAATTCTGCAAACAATTACGTTTAAAATGTACTTATAAAAGTAAGTAATTTTTATGTTTGGTTATATCTTCCGCTTTCTGTCATCATGTATGCCATATTATCATCGTGTTATATTGAAAAAAATCCTTAATTTATAAAATTTTAGCCTAAATGGTTTTGAAGCCATTAACGTCTTTTTTAGCGACAAAACTAATACTAATACTTTATTTTCTCCATTTTGATAGGACGTAATAATACTTCTAAGTAATAAAAATTAACTTACCCTCCGGTGGCTTTAAACAAATTGCCACCCTAAAGAGATTGAAAGTGATTTTTAAATGTATTTGCTGTTAAGAATTGATTGCCATTTTATCTAATGAAGAATTTATAAAAAAATATCTTTATACTTAAACCAAATAGTGAAGAAAGTGTTTCATGCGGTCTGGTGCGGCGCGTGTCACTACGATTTCCGACTCGAGTACAGTTGCATCACTTATGTCCTATATGCGTGCAATATCGTTTCTTGCATTGTTAAGTTTTAAAGATTTTAAAAAAGACTGACTTACCGCCGCACTCATAGTTACTTAATGGATCATTAAGTTGAGAATCTCCATACTAAAGAACATATTAATGGTTCATTAAGTGTCTATGAGTGCGGGCGTTAGACTTTACGTAGGTTCTTAACTCCTTCGCTTAGTTCATTAAGAAAACCAATCATCGGGTGCCAATAACAATAAGAACTGCGAAACTTTTTGCTTATTTGTCCACCTTCTTGTTCCTGGCTTCAAGTCCACCTGGATTTCTGGGCGCTTATAGGCCACCACGCATTTTTTTTTTAATTTTACATTTTAATTTTAATAAAAGCAAATATATAGTGTACAATTTGTCCATAAATCATTCATGTAAAGCAAACATGGGTTTTTCATAACTTTAACTACTATTCTAGTAAAATAAACTAGTTACTACAGTTATTACAGAATTTTTGACTAATCAATGAAATTCCAAGTTCGCGAATTCCAAGTTCAACGCTCTGCTGTTCAAGTAAACAGTTACGTTAGATTTATGTAAATTACCCAATAAATATTTCAAAAGTGGATTCCATATAGGATATTATATTATAATATAAATATTTTATAATAGAAACAGTTATAATACAGTTTTCTACAAATGAGACGAGCGACGATCTAATCATTACGTCTTCATCACTATATCGATATGCAAAGAATGTTGTAACTCGGTTCTGCAACATTTGGATTTTAAATAGTTAAAGTTTACATAATACTTTCTTAGGTTTACGCGAATATTCGACGTTATAAATGAAACTACCTTTTCGGATTTTGTCGCGGATTTATTTTGATTTTTAGTTCCCGACGTTTTAAATGCTTGGAATTGTGTCTCTCCCGTGACCATGATTGCTGTAGAGCATTCGAAACGTCGGGAACTAAAATCAAAATAAATCCGCGACAAAATCCGAAAAGGTAGTTTCATTTATAAGTTAAGGTTTACTTTCTATTTTAAATGTATCTCGGAACTTAGGTTTATTAAACTTCCTTGCAATTGCTGGTATTACTTCGACAACAGTATTTCTTCGATTATTCTTCGATACATAATTTCATTTTTATTGCCCTATTTCGCTGTCAAACATTTTCTTTTGTGATCCTTTATAAGATTCAACGCTTTGTTTCAACTACAATAAAATCTAGAATATTCGTGACCTGATCGAGGTCTTAATCAAGATTAAGGTACTGTGGATGTGTACCTGTTTAATGTCCATGCTAATAGAAGCTAGATTAGGAAGATAGTTACGATTACGAAAATGAAACCCCAAATACCCATCGGTTACCACATCACATCGGTTAGGCAAACATTTGGCTGCCTGGTAAAGTAAATATTATCCTTCGATTCGGGCAGCATATGGGAGTACTCCATACACTTTAATACTTTTAATTGGTTTTAGAAAAGAATTCGCGATCTCTAATTTTTTAATAAGATTATTTTAACTAGAAGGTTAATTGAATAGAAAAATGGAAAAAATATCTACTGTTAATGATAGAATAATTTGTTTCCAATTTTAATTTTTGGTTTTAGACGTTCTAGTGCTTCATAACAATTATTGTTTTCCGTGGAAAGAAAAACGTGAAAAAATCTGTAAATGTTCTTTATTTTAAATGCCAAATATTCTACAAATATTTTACAATGTAAAATAATATTAGTCTGAACTGGAAATCGCAAATCAAATACAACGGTTCGAACATCTGAAGACAATGCACGTACGAGTAGTCTCTACCATGACCAAGAGTTCTATAAAACGTTCAAAACGCTGGGAACCAAAAATCAAAATAAAACTGCTAAAAATTGCAAAAACGTTTATTTCAATGTCAAAATCAAAGAAAGTATTAGGTTTAACCAATTTTTGGTTTAGATTATAGCAACCCTATATAAATACGAGTACATACATCCCTAGAATCTAATATCGCAAGGAAGGGTTTAACGCAGCAATACAGTAGTATATGACTTATGGTAGCCCAGCGGTAACGCGCTCGCTTGTATAACCGATAAATGCGGGTTCAAGTCCGGGTCTCGCTCCTCTGATATTTTCATGTGCAAATCATTTCTCTCATGATTACCACTTGTCTTACGGTGAAGGAAAACATCGTGAGGAAACTTGCATGTCTGAGAAAACTAGCAAGTTTTCGTAAGACATGTGAAGTCCGCCAACACGCACTAGGCCAGCGCGGTGGACTTTGGCCTGATCCCCCTCGTACTGAGGGAGGCCCGTGCCCAGCAGTGAGACGTTAAAAAGGACTAATGACAGTAGTATGACGGTTGAGAATAAAATAATTATTGTATTATTACGTGCTTAATGTTTATATATCGCGTGCGAAATTGTCAACGATTTTTAATGTGCCATTGTATTGTGAATGCAGCTTCCGGCTTTGTTTGCTTATTATGACTTACATAATACATTATGTCAAGGTTAACGAGGTAATTCAATGATTTTTTCTCCAAGCCAAAATACTTGTTGGATCTTTTATAATTTTAATTTTTATTTGTCAATTAACAACTTGTAACATTTTTACGTGTTTTTAATATATAATTTTGATTTTCGTTTCTTTATGTTTTATGGCAGAGACTGTTTTGCAGTTTATAGTAAAACTATAAGTAGAAACGGACGATATTTACTAAATAATTATACGATTATTTAGAATAATTTTGAAAAACTATGGCAAAGTAGTGCCTTACCATTTAAAAATATATAATTTTGATTGATTCTTAAAGAATTTTGAAGTAGACTGAAACGCAACCTTCATAGAAACCTACAATTAAGAAAGAAAAGAAGTTTTGTCTATTAGTTCCAGCTAATTTTAGAAACGACTGGACCGATATTTATGGGATTTTCACTGGCAGGTAGCTGATGTTATAAGGAGTAACAAAGAATACTTTTATTAAAAAAAAATGAGGGTTCCATCAAAAATTTTTAAGTATAAAATTGTGAACAATATCGTACTTAGGGACGCACTCGAGCGAAGGTAAGTGATTATAACCAAATCAAATTTAATCAAAGACCTTTACAAACGTATTGAATAAAGATAGAACATATGAAAATAGGTCATGCGTATTTCAAAGTTATTTTCCTCTAAATTATCTTTGAAAGTAAACTGAATGCATATTCATTTTCAAACTATTAACTATATCTAACAATATAATACATAAAGGCAGCTTTCTCCGTCGTAATAAATATTAAAATACAAAGCGAAGCTCGTAAATGTCTGGAAGTTATGATCTAAAGTTACTAACGTCTAGTGTCATCAAGATATTCACAATATCTTCATATGTGTTATTTGGTGTTGAAACTATAAAGGGAAAGAACGTGAAAAATTTCTTCTGCGAATTCCTTTCTCATTTCATTGTATCTATGTGTATCTATGTATAACAAAGGGCTGCCTGTTCGTGCTACATACGTTGGTACATGGTACATTCTAACTTAGTCGAATCTCTAGGCTTTATTTATTTAATGTTGTTATTATTATCGATACTATCTAATCGATTTCTATCTGAGAACACTAACTACTTTGCGCTAACTCGAATAAGCTAATAATCTATCATTACAACAAATTTTATCAAAATCTGTCGAGTGGTTTTCTCGTAATGCGTTGCCAGAATGCATTCAGCCCTTTCAGAATCGAGTGAGATGGGATCTAATCCCGGGTCTACTTGTCTTACAAAGATGGAAAACATCTGAAAACCTGCGTGTCTGATAGAACCTAGCAAGTTTTCCAAAGAATTTTGTAGTCTGCCAACCCTTATCCAGCTGTTGGACTATGGCCTGATCCCCCTCGTATTGAAAAGAGGACCGTGCCTAGGAGTGGGACGTTAAAAGGCTGAATACATATAATGTTTCTGTACATTTTAATAAATAACATAAAATAACATCAAGGAGAAGCTATGGTATGATCTAAAGTCAAAATAAAGCGTATTGCCAAAATAAAGTGTCTGTTACACAAGTGATTATTTTAAACATTACATCTGAGATTCGTTACAGTTTTGAAAATAAAGCATTGATTAAGATTGATTTTTCTTTGTAAACTTTCAAACGTAGTATGTGTTATGACAATTATAATAAACCAATTGCCACATAAAGGTTTAATGTTGGGATATTAACTAACACACAGTATCTAGTTCCAGTGAGCTTTTGTTATTGATACCGCATACGTGAGAAAGGCAGTGGTAGCCCAGCGGTAACGTGGTCGCTTGGATTAGAACCGAGTGATTTGGGTTCAAATCCGGGTCTCGCACCTTTGATATTTTGATATGCGAATCATTTCTATCATCATTACCACTTTTCTTACGGTGAAGGAAAACATCGTGAGATAACCTGCACTGAGGGAGACCCGTGCCCAGCAATGGGACGTTAAAAAAGCTGAAGACACCATATACTCGTAGTTAAAACTCTACACCTATGTAACTTACACTTAAATTCATACTTATTATAAATGTAAATACTCATGACTGGATAGCAAAATTTCGTGTTCATCACACAAATGAATGCCCCCAGCGAAACTCGAACCTGCGATCGCTAGAAAGCTCAGCCAAGTTTGTCGTCAAATATAAAGTTTTTGCATTACTTTGGCTTAAAGTTTATGAACTGTACAAATAAAGTAAACGATGTTCGAGGACATGCTATTTCATATAAGAAAATACTTTTCTGGGCCAAGGGTTCAATTTTTTTCTAAAATTATATGATTGCAAAATTATTTTATAAAAATAGCCAAATCCGTCCGACTGACCTCTAACGATGCTCGCACTAACGAACATCATTTATAATTATTTATTATATAGATAAATTTTAGTTACAAAGCCTTCAAAGGCACAAGGCTTCGATATCTCAAATTAATAACTATAATATATAAAAAATTTTGTGTCACGGTCTTTGTGGTCGCACTCCTCCGAAACGGCTCAACTGATTTGTATGATTTTTTATACAGTGGGTATGACAACATCCCGCATTTTTAATCGCGATTTTATATGGTCTAACGTTTGCCACTTTCGCCTTTAAGAATGACTATAGACCTTAACGGAGTATCATATTTTTAAGCCTTAAATAAAACTATAAAAGCGAGTGAAGCCGTAGTCTATAGCATGTAATTTTAGTATAATGGGCGCTAACGATGTTAGAGGACACGTTTCGTCGAATGCTGCAAACGACTATCCATGAGTGTTTAGTACAAGCGTGCGTGAAATTACAACTTTAATTACGTCACGTGAACTGTTCCATTAAATACGATCTGATGTAATTTAATTCAAACATGGCATGTAGATTGTAGAGTCTTATGAAGACGCTTACATTGCATTTAGTTTTCTCTACATTGTGCTTAGATTTTAAAAGACTTTTTTATATAGTGTGAATGATATATAATAGTATAGAAGCTTTTATTTATTGCAATATTTGTATGTTTGTTCGAGTCAAATCTTCACCGATTTACTTGAAATTTTTCATACCCTTAGTTTGGATGATAATACATGACTAATTAACGTCATTCTGAATCCAATATGGCGGACTCCCCAATATTGCGAACTATTTTTTTATGTACTTAGTTTGCTGAGATAAAAACGAATAAATTACTAATAAACAATGAAAAACTTATTTTTTTTCTATAGGTATTCAATATTAATTTAAATTTGTCTTTATAAATAATATTTATTTTCTATTTAATAATTTTCTATTATCTATAAAACATTCGCTTCTGTAAAAGTTTTATCGAATCCAACTCACAAAAGACGACTAATCTGAAATACTCTCAAGGCACAAAGTAATTGCGATTTTTACCAATGATTGTGTCGAGTTGTTTAATCGATTCCTGCTATGAATCGAATCGTTTGTCTGTATAATCACAGCATTGGACACTTGCCAGCGCTCCGAGCCCTCTAAGTATTGTTTATCGTTTGTCAGTTGAAGTGTAAATGTTTGAATGCTATAGTGAATCTCAATATTCTGCCCCAAACTTCATTATATTTGAACAGTTATTTCTGTTCTAGTTCTTTATGAAATAAATTACACTTAGTAAGAACGGGTCACTAATAATAGGTACTTTCTTAGATTTACGCGAATATTTCACATTATAAATAAAACTCTTTAAAAATATTTTCGAATTTTGGCAGAGTCTCAGTCTCTCCTGTGACCATGATTGCTGTAAAGCATTCGAAACGTCAGGAACTAAAAATTAAAATAAATCCGCAACAAAATCCGAAAAGATAGTTTCATTTATGTGGTCTCTAATAGTAAAATACTAAAATGTAAGTCATTGCTCCCTGATTTTTTTTTCATACATAGCGTAAACTTGAAACCTAAACAAAGCAAGGGGGTATTCTATACGCGAAATACGTAGAAATCGGTAAGACATTAGAAGCTGTACAAGTTAAGTCGTATCATCCAATCCTCTTAAGTCTTCGTGTCACTCACCCTTAGGCATTTTGTTATTGTTTTCGCATTTTAATATGGATAATTATTATCTATAATACAAAACATGCCACTAAGATCTAAAAATTACTTTAATGATGCTCTAAATTTATATAACTATTTTGAGTTATTTATGTAATTTTTTTTTATGTTAATGGTTAGTATGAAAAAGACTTTATATTACTATAGGTAATACCGCCTCGGTGGTGTAGTGGCTAGCATGTACTGTCATACATCGAGAGGTCCTAGGTTCGAGTCCCGGGTCGGGTCAAGTTTAATAATTGTGTCTTTCTATTTAGTAAGTCTCAGTAAAAGCCAGGAGTTGGGAAGTTGGCGTTATGTCACCCCCGTGCCTTAGAGAGCACGTAAAGCCATCGGTCCTGCGCCTTAGCTCTCACTGGTCGTGTCGAGTAGTCGTCCCACCGAAGTAGGAGAGTGATAGGAACAGAGAGTGCACTTGTGTCTGCGCGTCCAGGCGCGGCCAGTCTCAATGAGATTGGCCGCCATGGCCGCAATCGGTCGGAGAACTTTATTACTATAGGTAATATATTATGTAGGAATGGCGAGTTTTATATCCCTTACTTATAAAATTAATGATGTATTCTAAACACACATACAAACTTTCATCTCCCCTTTTAACCCTTTAAGGAATAATTTCCGGGATATAAACTATCCTATATCCTTTCCAGGGTTACCATCTTCATACCAAATTTCATCTTAATCGTTTCAGTTTTTAGTTTATCCATTTTTTTCACATCCACAAAAATACATTTTTTTCTTTTTCCACTTACTAGTAATAGTTATACAAATACTGAATCATTGAAAGATGTACATCTGTTCTAGTAACATTTGAAGTTAACATTTGATGGCTTTTGAAACGCAATAACTAATGATGACATAGTGGTGTATTGCATGTAAATCAATGTCAATACGTGATCAATTATCATCTGCTATATACGTATTGTATGTATTTAAGGATAATCTACCAGCCACTAGTTGCAACTACGCATATGATTGCATACAAACAAACATTAAATCTATGCTAGTTAGTAGTTATAAATGAAACTACCTTTTCGGATTTTGTCGCGGATTTATTTTGATTTTGGTTCCCGACGGTTCGTTCGTTCATTATGGTCCATTAATGAACTAAATTCTATTCCAAAATTGCTATTGATCCCACTCTGCGGTAGCCTTATCCATTCGCACCTCTCGCCTTATTTAAGTTCATGTTGGCAGGTGGTCCATGCAGTATTATGGTAAAATATTCTATATTATTTCATTAAAACTCATATTATGGATAATTGGGCTGCTATTGTCATTTCGATAGATTAAAATTTAGAACACAGGTCGTCCAGAGTAAAAAAATCTAAAAAACTAAGATGCATCCGAGCGAATTGAGAATAAGTTGCTATATTAATATAACGAATGAAATTCTTTTGTAAATGAAACATGAATCGAGTCAGAATTAATTGATGTACATAAAAAAATACTTAATATCTGATATCAGACACCCTTTGGAATGTGTACGCTTATCACTTTATACATTAAAATGGTAGCCATACAAGTGTTAGTATACTGTGACGCTGATCTCACTGAGAGTAGCGACACGACCAGTAAGAGTTATGGCAGGGCCTTACGTGCTCTCCGAAGGACGGACGTGGAACACCGCCAATTCCCAGACTCCGGGCTTGTCAAACAGATAAAATCAATATGTTCTCTTAGCCCGACTCGGAACTCGAACCCAGGACCTTCGGATGTGCAGCCGTAAATGTAAGCCACTACACTGCGTAGGCGGTTAAGTAAGAGGGGTCGCTAAAATATTGAACAGTTGTGAAGGTCGCCTCACAATATATTTATGTTTCGTTCGTTAAAGGCGTTTGAATATCGACCGTGAGGTAAAGTTAATTTGAGAAACAAAATATGAAATACTAATGATTCACCTTTGCTTCGCTTGGGTCTTCTGGTGCTTTTTGTTTAAAGGCATAATTGCAAAGTGACCTTTGTGTTGCAAGGTGCATACTATCCGTTTACTAAAAACAATCTATATATTAATCGTGAAACTTTGTACCCTGGTTTTAGAAAAATTGCGCGGACGCAGGAGTATAAAATTTCGCACACTTATAGTTTATATAGAGAAGGAGTGCATAAAAATATATTAAATCATTAAAAATGCATAACACGCACTACCATGTATTTTACCCACTGAATGTCAGTCGTAACCATAATAAATTAATTTATTACAATATAATATACATATGTATTAGTTATTATGTACGAATTTCGACCACAGGGCGACCACTAGTAGATATAAATAATTCCATAATACACGGATTTGTAATGCTATAAAGGATTCCATCCATACTCGTACCTTACAGTGCAAAAAATATTGTCTAAGTTGTGTTTTTGTTTTGGTTTTTTTTCCTGACTTTTAGAAAGCTTTACAGTAATTATAGTCACGACAGAGATTTAAGTTTATACTGCACAAGAATATTATAATAAGGGTTCTAGTCAGAAACTTTGGGCTTGGAACCCCAAAAAGGAGAGCTCTCAATCATTTTTAAGGATTTTTTTTCTTATTTTGGCAGAAAATACGAAATTTCTTATCCCTAGCAGGAAAAATACGTGTGTAAGGCGTAGGCATTAGGTATATGTAAGTAGGTTTTATACGGAAATTGAAAACGCGAGTTTCGGTAAAAATGGCAAACACATGTCGTAACAATTTTATTGGAAAACAAATCATATTATGTTATATCTTACTTAGTTCTTACTCTGACCTTACATTTATATATTTTTTATTGATTAACTAGCATTTCCCGCGGTATCGCTCGCGTTTTAAGAAACTAAATTCTTAGATTTCACATACCGTGTGATGTTTTACAGACAGTTTTAACGGTTGATTGAGATTTCTCAAAAATGAGATATTTTCCAGCAGTAAAAACTATCTTTTATTCTGACCCGGCTTACCAGCCATTATCGTTATTATTTTTTTTTAATTTCATCTAACGTCGAGTGTCCCCCTCTTATGTAAGTTCACCTGGTGGGGGATTCATTCGCGTCAGCAATCCAGCCAGACGCAAAGCGAAGAAACGTTATTTTAAACTTTGCCAAAAATATTTTTATACTTGTCATGAAAATTTAAATAGTTCTAAATACACCTATGTCCTTCCTTAATACATATTGTTGTAGTTTGACCTTGTAACTAATTTTCCATATTCAGCATAATAAATATTATGTACATAATAAGCAAAGGAAAGATGGTCCATTGAACAAACTGTAAATAAAAGAACATAAACACTATAGTTAATAACGTGTGGTCACGGTCGTGACCTACATCGGGTGTTCGACCTTACAAAGTCACACAGGTATGTGTTAAAATCTAACACTAAATTAGCTGTATATGTACATAATACATACACTAGGAAAAAACTGAGCTTTCTGAGGGCTCGTGTAGTTTTTCTACGGGTAATAACGTTATAGCGATGATAACTCTTTGGTTTTTAACAGATGGCGTTAGTAGTACAATAACATTCTATCCAATGAACACAAAATTGTTAATGTTCATTTTTTACTAGTTATCTATATATATAAAAATGAATTGCTGTTCGTTAGTCTCGCTAAAACTCGAGAACGGCTGGACCGATTTGGCTCATTTAGGTCTTGAATTATTCGTGGAAGTCCAGGGAAGGTTTAAAAGGTGAATAAATATGAAAGTTGTGCGGAAAATTAGGAAATTAAAAAAAAATCTTTATAACATTAATGGCGTTTGACGTATCATGTTATTACGTTGCCATGGTGCGTGCAATGGTAATAGGCTTGTTTCCACTAAGAATGAATCGGATGGCTTAGAGTTTCTAATGATTAATCATGATATGTAGTAAACAAAAAAACAACTTTTTTACTAAAATAATATAAGATTACAAATATTTTTGGAAATTAAAATCGGCAAAATTACTTATTTAATCACGTGACATTAAACACCAATCAGAGAAGCGTGACGTCACGCCTCGCAAAACACCGGTTGCAGCTGTACATCATCTGTGCTGTCAGTGAAGTGAACAGGTTATTGATACACTTCGTTTTCATAACATTAATACAGTTTTCCGAATCATTGAGACATAATTCTTTGTTTTTTTTACAATTATAGGCGTTCTTCTTGACATTCTTATTTACGTGGAGTACAACCAGGTTTCATGCGCACTTGTGATACTGTTATGTTCTTGTGATAATATGCAACAAAAAAATAAAGCAACTGTGTTTATTATAATAAATATAAATATGAAACTAAGAAATTGATTTTAAATCAGAATACTAAAACACCTAAACTTAAATATCATAGTACATAAAGTACCCAGCTACTAGTACTAAAAATTCTTATAAATGCTGATTCTGCAAGCTTCACAGCTTCAACAGCTTTAGATTTAGACATTCATTGTGTAAATACTTATATCAAAATGATCTTCACAAAAATACATTCGGAAAACTGTAGACAAACTATTAGGATTATCTCTCCTCGCAAGTTTTATTCACTTTTACCGTATTTGTTTATTGTTTGGAACGTATATAAATAACTTGTTTCGCGTTTTTATAGTTGTGCTTTTACACTGGGGTACTACACAGTACTTATAATATGAAAAATACATTTTTTATTAAAGAAAACAAAATTATAGTAACTACGGTATACAGAAACACTATTAGTATCGCGAGGAGTGACGTCATTCAAGACGCCATGACAGTACGGAGCGTTTTTGAGATAATTTTAAATTGGTTTTTAAAAATGCAAAACATTTAATGTTAATGATGGTTTTTTAAAAAAATAAAATGTTTTTCGTGTTAAATAGGTGCTAATGTCCACTATTAAGCAATTTTTCAAATTTAGTCAACTAGCCTATTAAATCAGCGAATACATAATTGGCGGTGCGAAGTAAATGTTGTTTTGCGAATGCGTAAAATAACATTTCACCGGGAGGAAAAGTTTATAAAAATTTTATATGTGGACAGAACAACGTCTGTCGGGTCCGCTAGTAAAATTATATTTTTTGACAGATAACACATCTATATAAGAAGTTAAATTATAACGTTAAAGCACAAATCTATAGGTGTGATCAATGATGTTATATAACTCAATGGGTGTGATAGTTTTTCAGTAATGTGAACTACAAAATGCTCAGGTTTTGGGATAGTGTTAGGACTCGCTTCAACTCGCTTCGCTCTTTCTAATAAATATAAAAAAAGTAAAAAGGAATAAAACTCAGTTTTCAAATATGTCAAATATTTGAGATAATTAGGTGCATAATATCTTATTTTAAACACGATCAAGACTTGCTTTTACGAAGAATAATCAAGTGAACCTCACAAGTTTTCAAAATGCGTGTGGGTTCAATCCGCGTATTTACTTTTCCCTCGTAGGTCCCTACATCCAAGTTTATTAGTGGGACGTTACTGGCTTATAGTTCTGAAACTTATGGATAGAGTAAAAAGATACTGAAGCTTTTTTATGTGGGTTATGCTTATAATATGGTCCAAATTCCATCACAATCGGTATTTTGAATAACAAATATGACAATATACTTATCCATACGTATCAACATTATTGTCTATAAATAAATAAATATAAATATGTTGGAACATTATTACAACAGCGCCATCTAGTTCCGTGGTAAGCTACTTTACATGCTTGTGTTAATGATACCAGATAGTTTATATACTACACATATAAATTTTAAATACATGTAACATATTATAAATATGAACACCCATGACTGGAATACAAACATTCGTGTTCAACAAATGAATGCCCCCAGCGGGACTCGAACCCGCGACCGCAGAAAGTAGGGTCACTACCAACTAAGCCAAACGTGTCGTCAAATGCATGTCTATATTATCTCGCACTTATGCGGACACCCTTATAAGCTTTTGGTTCCGTTCATATTATTCCTTATATTATATACTTGATTCTGATGTAAGAAAATTTTACATACATTCCTTTATACATTACTAACGATGTCACACGCGTTTTTATATACGAAGATCATAACTCTTGTAACCCTTTTGCGAGTGGAATTTTACAAAAATGTCAAACACATGCCTCGTTTTTTATAACTAGCGACTCACCCTTGCTTCGCTTGGGTTCGTCGCTAGATTTAGCGCGAGCGAAACCGCGGGTTTCGCTAGATAAGATAAATAGAATTTCAGAAGTAAAAGTAGTCTAAGTTACTCCTTATAACATTAGCTATATGCGAGTGAAAGTCCTGTCAAAATCTGTCCAGCCGTTTCAGAGATTAGCCGGAACAAACAGACAGATAGACAGTAGACTGACAGACAAAAATTTTTAAAATTGTTTTTTTAGTGAGTACCATATATACTTTAATGTATATTACATTAAGTGAAAAGCTATTAATTTGTAATTTAAAACAGATATTTCTATTTCATTTATATTTATGGATAAGAATTTTTTGTACAAAAATTTCATAATAAAACTTAATAATTTTCCCTGAAAATATAATGTCCATAAACCAATACTTAACCCGAATTGGAAATCGAACCTAGATCCTCCTGATTTCCACTACATGCCAGTCAGCACTAGCCTAAAAGTAAAGTTGGCAATATTTCAATATTTATGACAAACTCGTATAACCAATAGAAAGTGATTGTATAAATAATTGATATCGCATACTTTCGCTTATATTGTATTGTTATAGTATCGAGGGATATTACATTTTATAATATAATAGATTACATAAAAACCCTAAGTATACGTAAGAGTCTCATGACGAGACTCTGAATGAGGTTAAGAACAACACCTGTTTATCAAGAGGTGCCGATTCATCATAATATTTTAAACTTTGAAAGGCAAGGACTAAGCAGTTCAGTACCTCTTCTCTTTGTCGACTGATTTTTTATCTAAAATTGACGAGCTTTGGTGTTATGAATAAAAAAATTAAGTTTTTTATATCGACAGGTAAGTTCTATTTATTTTTCTAATTAGACACTTTATTTTATTTAGACTACTTAGACATAAACTACATAAGTGAAGAACAGTAAGTCATACACTAACGTTTTGCTTTTGCTTAGTTTGGGTTCGAACCTAGCTCGAGTCATAGTAAAAGGTATTCTCAATATTGACTTGAATAAAGCTATCAATAAGCTTCATACTACATCAAATTCTAACCAGTGGTTTAAAGTTAAAATAAATAGTAAAAAATTAATCGAAAAAACAATATTTGTTAAAGGTCAATAATTGAATATTCCTGTGACCGGGAATCGAACCTCAATACAGTTATTCGTACAAAGTTAGCATCGCTTATATAATCTCATTGTATAATGCCGTCGAAAATGTAAATCAGGCTATTCCAGTGTAAACAGACCACACACGTGTTTTGACGCAATCGAACCGTTATTCAGTAGAGTATCTCTTGTACTAGCAATACTAATTATTTTTTGCATTAATTATTACACTGGCCCTTCACGCACTGTAGATAAGTTAGCGCAATTATAGCTTAAGTGTCTAGACAATAAATTAATTTAATTAGGTCATCTCTATCGTTTATTGAATATTATAATGTAACTGTTTTAATTATTTAATATATACAAAAGTATTTAGCCCACTGCTGGGTACTGGGGTCCCTTTACTACGAGGGGAAAAGGCCATAGTCTACCACTGCCCAAGTACTGTGTGGTGGACTTCACATGACTCTCGAATCTTTGCTAAGTTCTCTAAGACATGTATAAAAATATTAGTTACGCGTAAGCGAACGTGCTACCACTGACACTGTTTTTACTAATGTCAAGAACTGGCAACAATTAGAGATATACTTAACACTTAATGACTATTTTAAAAATAAATAATTATTATTTTTTGTTACAGATAAACCCTGGTGTTTTAACAGAGTTTTGCGGTAAGTTATTATATAAAAATTTCTTATTAAATTTATATATACAGAGGTCTTTACCTTAATTATAATAATTTCGGGCAATCTAACTGAGGCTGATGAACTACGCTTAATGTATGCAAAAAAAACTGTGCTTTAAATTTCTATACTCTCTAATAAAATGCCGACGACCACGAAATACAAGTATGATCTGTGCGTAGAATTGACATCTTTACATGTAACATAGAATTTCCCAACCCTAGACTATATTATAAAAAAACTATATTTAAAAAACATGCTAACTCTACTTCTCCCGTCTTAAAAATCCTTAATAAACAAGGCAATTTGCAGTATTGAAAGAAGTAATGAAAACGATACCCCTTATATATGACGTATAAGGGGTTTCGTTGGGTCTTTTAACCCATTGCTTTACTCATTTTATTAATACAGTATACAGATTATATACATCAAGGAATATTAAGTAATTTTATATGAATATAGAACTTCAACGCCATCTGAAGCAAATAACTCAGCCACTGTGTCAATTTGAACCGATCTACAGTCGGTTCATTCTATGTCAGAAATCGATCTGATTTTAATTCAAAAAAGAATGAGTTAACTCTACCAGTAAGAGAAGACCACGATCTGAGGAAATGGTACTCCAGCATGTCTTCTTAATAATAATTCGTGCTATAGTGTGGATCGTCCCTTAGTCATAAAACCCAATAGGACAATTTAATTCAATGTCACGTAGAAAAATAGAAGCAAAACGGAAAACTATCTAAACGAATACGTGTAAGGCGATAATTGACAACTTCGGAACGACCTTCCATAACGTCGCCACACCCATTGTTCTCTCATAAGTACCTATCTTAGAATATCGACAAGTGTTTAAAAGACGGCTTCTTCAACTGCATTACAAGATTTTTGTCTGTTACTGCGCTTGTTTTTATATACCTGCTTTTGCCCGCGGCTTTGAATATTTTAAACTTACTTTTAGACTGAGTTTGAAACTATAGGCAAGAGTATGAATAAACATAACATAATTGGTATTAATTTTTATGTGATTCAATTTCTTTTTTCGATAGCTATTAAATTGGTTTTACATATAACACATAAATTTACTTATAAACAAACATAATAATGGTTACTTAGCAGTAATACAGACGTATTAGAAAACAAATTATTAATAATGTTAAACGATTACTGCTTTAGCATTAATGTCGTATTAAGTATTATTCTTAAGCATTTACTGCGCATTTACAAAGTATTAATGATCTTTTAGAATTTTAATACAAACTACAAAATATATATAAATACCAATTCGTTTTACGCCAATTGATGTCCGCCTCTCATCGTTGCTAATAAAATAAATAAATATGTTGCGGCTGTATTACAACAGCACCATCTAGTTCCGTGATAAGCTACGAGGCTTGTGTTACGGATACGAGATAGTTGATAACTTTAAAATTTAAATACATACATATTATAAATGTGATGACCCCAGTGGAACTCAAACCTGTGACCGCTTGTACAGCAAGTAGGATCACTACAAACTAAGCCAAACGTATAGTCGTATACTATACATAAATTGTACTATCTTGCATCGTTAAAAGACAGTAAATGCGAAGGAGATAGTCGTAAGTCTATAAAACAAGCGAGTTCCCTAATCTTGAAGAAAGAAGCTTTCGTCTTAATAGTTTAAAGCGTCTCGTTAATTTCAACTGCGGCTTTTAAACAACGCGGAGAATAGAATGGCTGTAGAGTGTAGACATTTATTTTCTGTAATGAATTTTCATATGTAAATGCTTCCAGATATTTGACTTCAAGAGAATTGAATTCTTGTGGTATTGTATCAATTTTAGAAGGTATCTTCGACTGTTTTCTTTTTAATTACTTGTTTGCTTTCGGCCCTTTTATACAGGCATCAAGTGCGGATTGGAGGACAACACGTGTCTTTAGAAAACGCTAGTTCTTTCACACATGCAGGTGTGTTCACGATGTTTTCCTTCACCCTTATATAAGTGGTAATCATGTTGTAAACATTTCGCACATTAAAAATACCAAAAATGCAAGACCCGGCATTAGTACCCGCTACACTCGGTTTCCCAAACAAGCGCGTTACCACTGGGCCTTTGACTTGACTCAATAACTTGTTGGAAATATATTTTAAGGATAAAGCTTTATAAAATTCAAGAAAAAAAATGTATATAATAATTACATTTGGAGTGATCACTTCTATTTTTTTTTATATAGGGGCTTTTAATTTTAATTTAATAGCCTAACGTGCGTTACATTGAAATGTCGGAAGAGATCAAATTATTTTATAGTCTATTCAGGGTTGATTTTAAAAACAGTTAATGAACAATTATAACGATTCTTCCGAAACCAGTAATTGAAATTTTTGAACCAGAAATATAAGTAGGTACATAATACACAAAAAAAATATTGTGCGAAAGCTACTTGTACAAGCACTAAATGTCGAATTTAGTGTAATGTGTTTCATACATTGTATGTATTCAGCCCTTTTTAACTTCCCTCGACATGTTAGAAATAATTCGAACATGAATATATTAGATGTGCGAGACTCGGATTTGAACCTGCTACACTCGGTTTTCCAAACGATTTTCATTCCAAGCGCGTTGTTTTGGTAATTTTTAATGTTAGAGTTCCTCCAAAGTCACTACTATTAAATTAAGTGTGTGATATAATATGATGGTATTCATATTATGTTCATAATATGAGTAACCAAATCACCTTTATATCACTAATCACAAGTATAGCAATGATATTATTATCATCCGCGAGAACGTGCTTATTTTAACAAAATATTCGTTTTTCTAGACAAAGCCCACAGAGTCTATCTCCGGGATTGATCCCACGACTTCATACTGTCAGTAACGCCATCACTTTGCCACAACGAAGTTATTTCAATAGAAGCAATTAAAGTACAGCAAACATTTTACATTTTCCTTACATAATCACTTTTACATGTTTTTCTCAACTGCTTTGTATTCAGATTTGTATTACAACTTGGACACTGAGAAATAAAATTATAAAACAAAATATGTATATAAATGAACACAAAAAATGAGTTTTGAACAAAAGAATAATAAGGGATACGTAATCGAGAAACTCAAGTCAAGTGAGGTTCAGTTTAATTAGATAGGCTGGTTTGTTTAAAAGAAATTTAAGTTAGACCTTCTCGTTCCAACTGTCATAAATGCAAAAATTTTAATCAAACATTCAGTTATAATAACAAACTCTTTGGTCTATCAGAAAGCGTGTACGGCTATAAATCTGGAAGTCCTGGGTTCCATTCTCAGGTCGGGTCATGAAGTTCTTGTCTCTTTCCTCTGATAAGACGGTTTATTGGTCAATTGGAGTTTGAGAGTTGAAGGAATAGAGAGTGAAGTCAATATATGTTTACACGTAGGCACTGCACTAAAATATCTCCTGCGTTCATCTAGCAAATAAGCAGTTGCGAGCAAAATAAATCAAGAAGTCATTATCATTATTACAGAGATTATAAATTGAATATACGTATATTCCAAAATATATTCAATAAAATATATAAATACGATCTCCGTTTGCCAGGTCCTCTCGACCCTAAGACTTAGCAACTGAAGTGGTATAACTTAATTCTCAGTGAGCTTAATGCTTCAATTGATTTACCAAATAGTTGAATCTTGCACCAATATTGAATGCTAGAATGATAAATTTTCGAATTACTCGGTGGTGTACCCGTCAATGATTCTGGAATAACCTCATGTTTAAATACAATATCCCCATATTATTAGAACCAATACAGCTTCAAAATTTAAGCCTATTTTGATTTGTCTATCCAACCCTTTTCTTACGTCCTATAGCTGGGCACGAGCCTGCCTTTAACACGGAGGTATCAGGCCACCACGCTGGCCTAGTGCAGGTTAGTAGAGATGTCTTTTAAAAACTAGTTACGCTCTCTTAGACATGCAGTTTCAAGACATTTCCCTTCATCGTAAAACAAATGGTATTGATTTACGTAATATAAAATGAAGATAAAGTATGAAATGATAATAATAATGAATGAATAAATCATTATTAGTAAAGTGAGTTTCA
This sequence comes from Boloria euphrosyne, assembly GCA_951802675.2. Lineage (NCBI taxonomy): Eukaryota > Metazoa > Arthropoda > Insecta > Lepidoptera > Nymphalidae > Boloria > Boloria euphrosyne. The sequence goes on from OX637885.1 coordinate 11,311,232, forward strand.
GTGTCACAATAATTCTTTTGATGGACATCTAATTACCTTTTCAGAGTGTTCTCAAAATGTAAATGTTCGTATTTCCCCTTTCCATTTGTTCAGGAGTGACAAGATTGTGACAGATTGAAGGACAGGCCAATTCTATCCCAGTTAGGCTGTTTGGGTGCAAGATTTCCTACAATATATAAATTGTATTGTAACTGGACGTATCAACAAAAAAAACTAGCGAGTTTTAATCCGAGGTCTCTCTATGTATTCTTTACTGATGTGACTATGCCTATTTTAGAATACATATTTTCTTGTATCGATTTCGGAAGACTATGAGGTCCACCAATATTTGACCATCAAGGTGGGTTATGGGCAGCTCCTACTCGCATTTAGGGGAGGTCCGAGACCAGCATTTGACGTAAAACAAGGCTCACTGACAATTTGTTAGCTTTAAAAACCCTCAAAACACGAAAAGCAACCATATTTGGGCAAATATTATATTATCTAAGTTACCTACCCCCAAAAAATATGGTTACTTAATACTTATGTAGTTTTAAATTAATATTTTATAACCGAAGCTTATAAAAGTGTGTTTCAAGTATTTGTTTCATGTTTACAATAGAAGTCCAAAGAATTTATAAATGAAACTACCTTTTCGGATTTTGTCGCGGATTTATTTTGATTTTTAGTTCCCGACGTTTCGAATGCTTTACAGCAATCATGGTCACGGGAGAGACTAAGGTATTTGACGTCTCATAGGTTTATATACTTGTTACAGACAGTGCCTACCCACAATTTACAAAAATTTTGAAAATGGCATCAGAGTACCTTATAAAATTTTAATTCTAAACATTTATATATAAATTTAAATAATTTAAAAATAATTTATAATTATGGCAATATTATTAACTTATTTTTAGCTAGTATTGTTATAATTATTATAATTTTTATTTTTAATATTAGTTATTCAAAAGTATTATGTAGTGTTGCTATTATAATAATACATATGTATATTTTCTTACCTATAAATTGTTTATGCTAAGTTGCATTTTATTATTTAAATTAATTTGATATAAGAAAATTAAGTTAAAATTGCTAAAAATATAAATTGAATTTTGATTATTTTAAAGTATTAAGCAACACTACTGCAAATTAAAAATAATGTAATCAAATCAAAATATGCTTAGATTTGACAGATTCTTTTGAATTATAATTTTTTAAATTTTTTAGAATTTAGATTGAAAGAAAGCTACTGCACGGTTCGGAAGGCAGTTTGTGCAGAGAAGAACCGGCAAGAAACTCTACACTTGCTCTTTTTAAAAAATATTTTAACAATATTGCAATACATTCAATAATTATTATATATTAAATTTGACTACTTGTATCAAGATCTACACAGTATGAGCTAACTACAGTGTGTAGATCTTGATACAAGTAGTCAAATTTAATATATAATAATTATTGTATGTATTGCAATATTGTTAAAATATTTTTTAAAAAGAGCAAGTGTAGAGTTTCTTGCCGGTTCTTCTCTGCACAAACTGCCTTCCGAACCGTGCAGTAGCTTTCTTTCAATCTAAATTCTAAAAAATTTAAAAAATTATAATTCAAAAGAATCTGTCAAATCTAAGCATATTTTGATTTGATTACATTATTTTTAATTTGCAGTAGTGTTGCTTAATACTTTAAAATAATCAAAATTCAATTTATATTTTTAGCAATTTTAACTTAATTTTCTTATATCAAATTAATTTAAATAATAAAATGCAACTTAGCATAAACAATTTATAGGTAAGAAAATATACATATGTATTATTATAATAGCAACACTACATAATACTTTTGAATAACTAATATTAAAAATAAAAATTATAATAATTATAACAATACTAGCTAAAAATAAGTTAATAATATTGCCATAATTATAAATTATTTTTAAATTATTTAAATTTATATATAAATGTTTAGAATTAAAATTTTATAAGGTACTCTGATGCCATTTTCAAAATTTTTGTAAATTGTGGGTAGGCACTGTCTGTAACAAGTATATAAACCTATGAGACGTCAAATACCTTAGTCTCTCCCGTGACCATGATTGCTGTAAAGCATTCGAAACGTCGGGAACTAAAAATCAAAATAAATCCGCGACAAAATCCGAAAAGGTAGTTTCATTTATAATGTCGAATATTCGCGTAAATCTAAGAAAGTATTATCCAAAGAATTTTTTTATTTAAACATTCCGCTTACTTTTCTTTTGTCATACGGATTACTTGGAAATCGCTGAAAAACTTTTTTCATTTTGAAGCTTATCTCTGTTGAATTCAACATTCAATTTACATAATAACCACAACAAACAAAAACTCAATTCAATTCATAATTCAAGTGGACCGATATATCAAAATTATTACACAGCACCTTTTATAAGCCTCAACGAATGAACATTTTACAAGAATTTTTAATTAAAGCGTTCGTGTAAAAGATATTGAAAGGAGAAGCCCAGTGACCTGTAAGCGTAGTGAAATTCATTATGCATAGAACCGATGCATGTAGTCTCTTCTGTATTAAAATTTGGTGAGAATGATTGATTAGCTCACGTAATATGGGTGTTTAGAGGTTGCAAGTTCGATTTCGGCGAAGGGTAGGGAAAATCTAAAGTACTTGACTACTGTTTTTATTTTTTTTGTATAAATATGTTGCCTGTTGGTTACTTCTGGCTGAACAATTTTGGATATAACTGTGACTGTAATCAAGAAATTAGGCTATTTGAGGCACCAAAGTATAAGTCGCTAGTCCATACATTTGATATTTTTTTCAAAAAATGTCTATAGTTTTAGCAGTTTGGTCTGCCTGTCTGTCAGTCTGAGAATTCATCACATGTAAACCAATGGACACATTTTGATAAAATTTGCTATAATGATAGCTGTCGGAATCGATATTTAGTAACCTTATTTTGGCGGAAAATATATCATCTGAAAAATCAATAGGACTTGTTAAAACGTAGATATCTATGTAGGAAGTAGGAACCCGAACTAATTTATGATATTACGCAGTATCACTACATATTATAAAACCACTTCCCTCACTTCGCTCGGATTCGTTCCTAGGTACCCCCTTTAGTATAAAATTTTTACAAACTTTAAATGTCTTACTAATTTATATCTAATAAAAAGCCTAAAAAACAAGTTTCAAGTCAAAGTGACTCTAGGATTCAAGGGTCAATGCGCCGCGCAAAATACGAAATGATATCGTAAACAATCGACTGACCTTTGTAAATAACTAGTTTGAAACCGGTCAAAGAACTTAGTGATCGAATTAATATCAAAATATGCTAATATATACAATAAAAATACTAGAATAAAGTTTTATCGAATTAAGTATATACTAAATTGAATATATAGATTAATAATATTTTTTGCAATAAAAACTTACTGTCTTAATTAAAAAAAAGATAAATATTACTAATGCAATACTAAAGTAATTAAAAAAATGAGTGCGTGTAACCAGCTTTACGGGCGGTTGAAGTACAACTTTTTTGGCATATTAGGCATATTACAATCACATATTTATAGAATATCATGTATGGAAAGAATATAATATTATATTATACTTGTCAGACAATAACAACGGTTGCCATGGCAACATGGGAATGTATTCTATCTCATTCTCTCGTCGATTTAATCCTATAAAATTATGTATTTCTTTCTTTTCTTTATCGTGACGCATTTTCGTTTCATCGAGTTTCAAATCACAACGACTCTATAGAAGTTTCACTTCAAAAATATTATTCAATGATTCTGTACAACATATAAAAGACATGTTTGCTAGATTGTTCCATGTACCAATACATAATAACAATTACCAGTCTAGTTTCATATTATAACTTTTTAAACTTTCGCGTTTCAGAACTATATCACATATCGTACTACGGGACTAAACGAGTATATCTATACATATTATAAAACAAAGTCCTCCGCCGCGTCTGTCTGTCTGTCTGTCTGTTTGTTCACGATAAACTCAAAATCTACTGCACCCGATTTTCATGCAGGTTTCACCAATGGATAGAATGGTTCTCCAGGAAGGTTTTAGCAAGTTTTTGTATACATTGGCTAAAATATAATGATATCTGTTGGAGGTGTCGGAAAAAAATAAGCCGTCTGGGAGCTTTCAACGAAAACGCTGCCTAAACCCTTTGAGATACATATAACAAAATGATGTATTGTAGAATCGTGTATCTTATATAGGTCTACAAAAAAGTCCGCGATGGCATATGTCTATCTCTTAAGGATAATAATATACTATATCGAAAAAAGTTAGGAAATTTAAAAAAACTTTATAAAATTAACGGCGTTTGACGTATCATGTAATGACCGTTGCCATGGTGCGTGCAATGGTCATTCATATAACCAAGTCAAATATATACCGGGCGGTGCGAAGTAAATATATACAACACGTACCCCTAGTATTTGTATATAACGCGTGTATATTTTAATGGTTTGAATAAACACCTTATTCCCGACGTTTCAACCGGGTTGCACCAACCGTGGTCACTTTCGTTGTCTTGTCGTTTCATCATTAATTTTTTTTTTTTGAAGACATCTTCTTTAATATAAATAAACCTAAAATAATTAAAGTAAGACTAGTAATTATTACGAGTATTTCAATCAATTCAATATATAAAAAATTCTAGATCTCGCTATTGATTAATTGCTTCAAATTTTAAAAATTATATGAAGATTTGTCGCAGAATTAAACATAGAATGCAGCAAGCTTATGCAAGCCCGAGGTCACGGTCAAGAGGCAGCCGTAATGTCGAGTGTGAAAAACTACAGGCTTGATTCTATTTCTATTATTTCTTATGTTAACTTGCTTTTTGCTTTTTGACGACACGTTTGCTCAGTTGGTACTCAGTTGGTAGTTACCCTATTTTCTTCGCCAACGGTCGCGGATTCGAGTCGCGTTGGGAGCATTTATTTGTTGAACACGAATGTTTGTACTTCAGTCATGGTTGTTTATAATATGTACGTATTTAAAAAGTTGCTCGTAGCTTACCATGGAACAAGATGGCGCTGTTAAGAAGAAAAAATGACCCAAAATATTTCTTTATTTTTGTGTAATAATTTTTAAATTTCGTTTTTTAATGTTTGATATTTAAAAAAATCACACTAAGTTAAAATGCTGAAGTTTATAAACAGTTTATAGTAGCCCAGTGATTTCCGATTGACTTACGATAAATCATGATATCATATCATATCATGATATCATGAGGAAATCTGCATGACTGAGAGAACCTTGCTAGCTGGCCAGCGTGGTGGACTATGGCCTGAACCCCTCGTATTGAAGGGAAGCCACCAGTGGGACGTTAAAAAGAGCTGAATAAAAGTTTATATAATGTTGACAATTTAGGATGAAATCTAGTAAGTAGCTTATCGTTTTGGTTATATTTGAGAGATTCTTTATTCAAAAGCTTACTTTATTGCTAAAAATAATATATAATGAACAGTTTATAATTCCAAAGTCGCCTAGAGACGCACAAAAGCAAAGTGAAATCACGAGTATTTTATAAACCGATTAATATCATTATGAAGTACTTTAATATTGTTTTTTTAAGTCCTGATTCGGTCGGTTTCCTAACGACTTCTTTGAATTAATTTTCCAATATATACGTTCAGATGGTTGTTTAATTTTATATATTTTTATATTTATATATAATATTATTTATAAAAATCGGCATCGATGCTAATTTTATTAAGCAGTAATATTAGAAATACAAAGGTTTGTGGTTGAATGAGTGTATTTGTCACTTTATTAAACTGAACTCATTAGTTTTGAGATATTTACATGGAATACTGTTTTTATATGTAGATGTCAGACTCTACCTTGCTGACTAATTTAATAGAATTATTGTAATGCTATCCGAAGCTTCTTCAAGCTTTTTAAGAAATATTAAGTGGGCTTGTTAATTTTTGTCGTAGAACCGATCGATGAAGATTGGTTTAAAAATGGAGTTAAAAATGGAGACCACAGCTCAGCAAACGTAGTTCAAGATCCACACTGCAATTGGCAACACGCTGGCTTTTATTGAAGTGGCATTCTTTCAAAACACTTTATATTTACAAAATTTAGCTTTACAATTTATTATCAAACAGTTTTTATAACAATTTTATTTCTTTACTTTAGTTTACAATTTTAGAAAATATCCACCTATCTCAGCTCCTCGTCGATCAATCCCTAGTTCTTTTTTTCTAACCAGTTCTATAATGTTGTCAGCCAGTTTTACAATATGGCCAGTGTAAAAAAAAACAATTTTATTAAACAGCAAAATAGTGAAACCACTGTTACAATCCTGACTCCTGATAGTGGTTGGATGCGTAGGGCTTAGGATCGAGCTTACTGTAATAGAAAAGGTCTATTATTGGTGTGATCGAAATCAGACTATATTTATTAGAATAATTCGGATTTCACGTACTTAAAATTCTATGAAAATATAGGAAATAGATAAAAATTGATTATATAGTATAGATTACATGTGAATCTTATAGAAGCGTGTAAAATTGAAAAAAACAAAGCAATGTATCATGTATAATGTATAATATTTGTATGGCTATAAGTCATCTGCACAAGGCCAACTACATAGCAGGCATTACAATACACGTTATTTTATTCCTTTGCTGATCAAATGGTTCATAGTATTTGAAGTCACGGTCGCAATTTTTTAAATCTTAATTATAATGAAGATATTTATACAAAAAATTATTAAAATTTAATTGAATGTTGTTCCGCATCTAGGTAGTATATTATAGGATTTTTTACCTCCAATATGTTTTAAATATGTTAGTACGTTAACACACAGCGCAATCTAGTTCCATGGCCTTGCCATGGACCCTTGTGCCTTGCGATGGGCAGCTGATAGTTGATACACTACACAAAACTATATAAACAATACAAGCATTTGTGCTCATTAGCCTCCACCGGGACTCGAACTCGCGACCACTGGCATAGCAGGTAGACGTACAAGCTGAGCCAAACGTGTCGTGAAATGAAATAAAAGAAAAGTGCTACGTACACGTTAAATGTGTATATTTTCGTTTGTTTGTAAGAAACAAACTATTTAACCTTTCAATTTAATAAATTATGCATCATTAGATTCTTCTGGTTCTGAACATTTTTTTGGACAAGGTTTTTTTCTTCCATACATATCTATAGTGACATAAAAATTAAGATAAGCGTTGATCACAAAAATATATATAATACTACATAATAAAAAGTAAAAATCTGATTGAGTAGCAACCGAATTAAAAGGTGTGAAACTCCACACTGAATAGATTAAATTTTATTTTATTATAGATTTAACATACTTTTTACGCATTAAAACTTACAATTATTAATTAACTTAATCACTTTCGTGTCTTCTCTATTCTACGTGGCATTTTCTGTACTAAACTGGCTTGCTTTGTCGCCATTAACATGGAAATTGAATTGTAAATTATATACTTACGAGTTAGTCACACGTGTAATATTGTATTTTTTATGCAATTACATAATTATTTCCGCTATATCTAGATCTTTTATCAAGTAGTTGAAGGTAATAACTACACACTCACTCACTCATTCATCACTCACTCACTCATTCATCACACACTCACTCACTCACTCACGCATCACGAAATATCGAAAACGGTTTTTGCGACAGGGCCGGATTCAGGAGGTCTAAGAGCTCTCGTAAGTTTGTATGAAAGTCCTTCATTTTTTATACTACAAACTTTAAATTTGGCATGGAGCACCTAGGGGTAAACCCAAGGGAAGCGTAGGTGAGTTGCTTTATAGATAAAACTTTTGTTTTCGGATTTTGACACGGATTTATTTAGATTTTTGGTTCCCGGCAATCATGTTCACGGGATATAGTAAGGTATTTGGCGTCTCAGAGGTTTATAAAGGTTATACAGTTGCTTTTTTATCTTATAATTATAGTTTTTATGTTTTTGACTATATTATTAAATTAACATACTAAATATCATATAGGTGCTAAATATTTATATAACCTATATCTACATAATTTGGATATTATTTTAATTTACAATTTCCTGCATTTCAGAATAATTATAGTGAGTTACATCACCTCGCTTGAGTCCATCTATGGGCCTAATAGTAACTTTTATTACTCCAGGCCGTACTGAATTTCATAGAAAACTGTCTAGCCTTATAAACTTAAAAAGTCACAAACGAACTCGTACAAATTTTCGCATTCATAATAGTAGTCTTGTAAGAAACAAAATAATAAAATATATAATTATTACTTAGCTTTGAATTATCAATAAAAGAATGTGTTGAGTCAATTGTATCAGATATTGTGTCATATGTTCTACCAAACCTAACAAATATTTACAGTGCACAGGAATCGAACCCAATAAATCAAAACATGTAAACAAAATGTAAATAAAAAGCCAGTCAGCCAATATGATTGGTAATACTTGAAATGTGGTCGACCTTCGCTGTATGACTAACGCTAGAGCTATACCCTTAAGAGCAAGGACTAACTCCAAATAGATACGACACGTTTACTAACAAGTGGTCTATTGTTCCTCATACAAAATACGCCCACAAAATCGATGTAAATAAATATCATATTGGTCACATTTTTCTTGAACGCTTGTTTAAAGATTTTATGTGTAAAGAGGCAAAGATTAAATTGGCCTTTTCTCCCTCGATAAGTAGTTATAGACGAATTTTGGCGTTATTAATAAAAATGATTTGGAAGCAGATATTTTTAGACAAGTAAATTCTTTTGCTACATATTTTTCTCATATTTATATCGATTTTTAAAACTTTCGTCCTGTACGCGAACAAAATTTTAAATAAAAAAAGTTTATATTATATCCTATGACAATATCTACTTATAATTATAACACTAGCCTAAGTAACAGCCCAGCTGTGCAGTTAGTTAGGCTAGTTTCATGAGATTGGTCAGGAGGAGATCATTTTTGTCACAGAGTACAGTAAGTATTTTTGTTATAAGACTAGCGAGTAGCGACTCACTATCGCTTCGCTTGGGTTCGTCCCTAGACTTAGCGCGAGCGAAACTGCGAGTTTCGCTAGTTAAAATAAATAATATTTCAAAAATAAAAGTAGCCTAAGTTGCTCCTAATAACTTTATCTATTGAGAGAAAGTCCCGTCAAAATCGATCGGCTGGATCGATTCGGCTGCGGCTCGATCGATTGTTTCAGAGATTAGCGGGAACAAACAGAAAAAAATGATTTTTGATGTTAGGACCGTATATATTTCATATGCGTTAAGTGAAAAGCTGTTAATTTGAAATTAAAAAGAGACACTTTCATTTTATTTATATTATGAGTATACCTAAATGTAAAGATAAGGTTTTTATTTCGATTAGTGGATTCCTTCTATTCCCAAATCTTCTCATTCAGTGGAATGATAAGATTTGTGAGAAGATTTGGGAGAGCAAGTCACTACTTGCCTCAATAAGCGAGGGTTAAATTGGAACGAAACAATCAACTCATCAAATAGGAACATAATGGTAGAATTTATTTTCCCTTCATTAGTACCATAGACAAATATTTACTAAGTCTTGGCCGAGGTGAAACAACGCATCATAAAGTGTGTCTCGTTTCAAAACCTTCGTATCATCTTTGCTTGTGCTCAATTCGACTGGGTCAAGATGAACGTGCGTTTTGCACTTTAGAATACTAAATAATGGTGTCATACAATAGATATTTTATTTAATAAAAACAATGTTGGCTATCATCTCCAATTCAAAAATAAATATTTATCTCTGCATAGGATAAAACAAAATCGCTTCCATCTGTACGCTTCGATCCTTTACGCAACGAATTTTAATGCGGTTTTTACCAAAATACAGAGTGATTCAAAATGAAGGTATAAAACATGCATACAATGGTAGAAAAAAGGCGAGAAAATTTCTCATTTCTAAGAAATCTATAGTAATCGTTAAAATAAAACTATCTAGGGATGAACCCTTCAAATGAAAAAAAACAATATTATTAAATTTTATTTTAATATTTGTATTACAAAAAAAATTAAGCCTAATACAAACAGGGAAAGGGTGTTTAAAATGTACAACCAAAGCCTATGAAACGTCTAGTCGGCCAACGAACGTGACAGCCGAAGCTGTCATACACTAATGTCCCAAACGAGTGTATGGCACTGACGGTTATATGTTTCACAGGCTTTGGTACAACTGTGTACAGTGTATCTATGGTTATCTATCTGTTTCGAGTAATATTTTTTTCTATATACTTATCTATTTAAAAATCATATTGAAAATTGATTGCGTTGTACTTGGCTTCTAACAAGTGTTGACGAGTACTAATCTCTAGTTCAAAGATCGTGCATTTGATGCCCACGTGAGGTAAATGTTGAAACCCCATTCATTTATTAAAAATGTAAACTATGTCATAAGAATATTTCTGATCAGACACTACAGATGGCATCTATATATAAATTCAGCCGCGCTATAAAATTAACAGGTATATTATCCAAAACCGGAATAACAATATCCTAAAAAGGTCTAAATGGCACACGAAATTTAAAACAAGTCAAAGATCTAATAAATTCTAAACCGTTTGGCGAATTCGTATTATAAGTATATACGCAAATTGAAATATGTAAATTTTTAGTATTTACATTAGGACTAATCACAGATTGTCTTCGAAGAGTATCAGTTACTTAAGCGACTCTACAGGATCTGTCAGAGGATGCGAGTTCAATTCCATGTGGAATAAGTTTTGTTATTAACCAAAATGAAAATAAATGATGTTCTAATAAATATTACATTTGAATCATTTTGCTGAAAACTAGTAGGAAACTCGCAAAACCCAATGCAAAATCTTGTATATTAGATGTACCAATGATTTGTACCGCTGTATCATATCAGAAAATTGAGCAGAAAAAGAATCTTACAGGTTAACCTCGATAACCAGCAATCATCATACCAAATATCATCAAAATTTGGCCAGTATTATTTATAATAAAATTAATTAATTATTACAACAGCGCCATCTAGTTCCGTGGTAAACTATGAGGCTTGTGTTACGGATACCAGATAGTTGATATACTACACATATAAATTTTAAATACATACATATTATAAATATTAACACCCATGACTGAAGTACAAACATTCGTGCTCAACAAATGAAAGCCCACAGCGGGACTCGAACCATATTATGTATAGGTTTACAAAATAAAAAAAAGATATTCAGGTAGAGATCAAACATTTTCTGAACGAAACGTCGGGTTTATCACGACACGCCCACACCAATAAACAGCGGCAGGTATTGCTATGACGTTATTGCTTTTAAAGGTCGGGAGAATGTGTTACCCATTGTTGTTACAGTATTATCATCTGACCTATTTTTCTTAGGACTTTGAAGCAGATTGAATTTGACATTTTTAGGCACCTAATACATGATTGTACTTAGTGCCTTTTAACCATGAAACTCGACCTAGAGGGCGGCATTTTAAAAATATGCGTGATACTATGTAAATCTAAAGCATGTATTATTGGTATTTTTCTCTACATCTTATTCTGTCGCTGGATGCAGCTCCATGCTCCTGCTGCTAGCTACCAATATCTCTAGCACAGGAGTTTCATCGGAAGCCACATTGTCCAATATTATGATAAAATTATTACTAACCCTAGAATAAGGTTATTGTTACTAACATATTATATGGATGTAATATCTGAAATAAATGATTTATTCATTTATTTATTTAAAGAACCAATGTCTTAGTGTTACCCACTCAATTAAACACGGTTCAATATGTATATAGTACTGTACGGGGCGGACTCGTCTACAGTAATTTATATTACTTTTGGTTTAAATTAAATTAGCACGGTTAAAACGTCACATGATAGTGACTACACTCTAATATGATAGTGACTATACTCTAATATAATTTTTAAAAAATGAACCGATGTCGATAGGAACTACTACAATACTTGATGTCCCACTGCTGGGCAAAGGCCTCTCTTCTCCTCCCTCTGTCCTCTGACTCTATCCTATTTTTGCGATAAGTTGCCAGTTTTACCTAATTATTATTACTAAATACTATTTAATTTAAATTTATCAGTTTATATCCAGGTGGAGTAAAGCTAATTCCCTAAATCAAGTGTCTCCATTCAAACAATACTAGGGCGGATCGCTAGATATCAATAAACAACCAAACTCTTAATGAATATCGATAAAACCAACGAATGAAAGGCCGACGCTCATAAATTCGCACAATGTCAATACCTTCATTGTTTTTCCTATAATCCTGATCACGTCCCTTTCAATCCGTTGTGAATCTTCTATAGCAGTTTGAATCTTTTAACCAACTTTTAGAAAAGGACGCAATTTTTTTATTAGAGACTGCCAAATCCAGCCCGCTTCACTTGGCGTAAGTAGAAATAAATTTAACGGTATATATTATTGTCTAATAAAATATTATTTTTAGCAAAAAAACAAAAACCGACTTCCAAACTTAATAAATCTAAACTAAAAAGTAGAAAATAATACTTTTAAGGACTTTGTTAATTTTGGTGTCGGTGTCATCAGAACCTTACCAAACTCTCATCAAACTACCCTTTCCATTAAAAAAAGAATCATCGAAATCGGTTGGCGTGATATTAAGTTATTCGTCCATTTGTCGCGCAAATACTTAATGCAAATTTAAGACTTTTATGGTTTTCTCATGGATGCCATTATCAGAACTGAAAAATATTAAAATGGGACCACATGGGAAGCACTACCTTTCAAATAAAAAAAGAATTATCAAAATCGGTTCACCAGCTCAAAGTTATGAACTAACAAACATAAAAAAAAATACAGACGAATTGATAACCTCCTCCTTTTGGAAGTCGGTTGAAAAGTAGCCTTAGTTACTCCTTATAACATTAGCTATCTGCGAGTGAAAGTCCCGTCAAAATTGGTTCAGCCGTTTCGTTCTTTAGCCGGAACGAACAGATAGATAAAAAAAAAATTAAATTGATTTTTTAAAGTAAGTACCGTATATACTTTCATATGTATTTAATGAAAAGTTGTTAATTAAAAATTAAGAACAGACACTTCAATTTTATATACATAGTATAGATTTAGTGCTTTATAACGTCCCACTGCTAGGCACGTCCACCGCGCTGGCCTAGTGCGGGTTGGCGGATGTCACATGTCTTTCTAAAACTTGATGGATTCTCTCAGACATGCAGGTTTCCTCACGATGTTTTTCTTCACCGTAAGACAAGTGGTAATCGTGTTTGAAAACATTCGCACATGAAAATATCAGAGGTGCGAGACCCGGATTTGAATCCACATCACTCGGTTATCCAAGCGAGCGAGTTACCACTGGGCTACCGCCTAAAGTTTATTTATATTATGTGAATATTATTTAAACATTCAACTTTATCATTACCGAGAAATTCTTATTACGTTCCCATATTAGTCATGCATTAATTAATAATTATATACAAAAAATACTATTACGAAATATTGCTTTTTATTATCTTTGTTCTATGTTCTACATTTCGCCGTATTGTTTTGCCTTCAGTCCTGATTACAATCCATCTGCCGCTATTGTGGATCCTCTTTTTAGCTAGTTCCTTTGTTTTTTCGTTTCAATAACGCCTATTTTGTACTGTTTTCTACTTTTCCATGCCAATTGGGAAATTTGAAAAGCCAAATTTATCTCCAGATTTACTTACATTTATATGTAATCAAACTGTAATATGTAGGATTGTAAATTCTAGTACTAGTGTATTTATCGGTATATACTATGTGAATCGGATCGAAAATCGATATTTCAAAACCTAATTCGATTAAAAGTTTTTCGTACAATTTGGCAACTCGTTTGACTGAGTGGATAGTGAACTCACTTGCTGTGCCAGCGTCGTCGATCGTGGGTTCTAATCTTATTGGAGGCATTCACTCATCCATAACACAAGCCTCGTAGCTTCCTACGAAATAAGATGGTGTTAATGTCCTAACATATATATTATTATTTGACTATGGTACTTACAAATTATAAAAACAAGTACTTATTCATTTGATAATCGTATGAAATAAAAGCATAAACATGATATTTTTCATCCATTTCCTAGACAGTGATAACCGACAGCTGTATTGGGTGCATCGATAACTTTACCGGTCTATTAGAAATGTGTCGACACAATTGTTCTGTAAATTTTCCACTTGGGCCTTTGTCTTCGAAATAGCGAGTGGAAATGAAAACTTTAAACTTAGGAGAACTTATTTTATCTTAAAATTTTCGTGCTTTAAATGATCTGTGACACCGTTTTAGTATTTCATTCTCCAAAACTTTTATACTTATAGGTAGGCATAATACTAAAAAATATCTGGAAGTCTATCTCTTGATTTAATGGATAAGGATGCGGTTTTCGCAAATCATTTTGCATGTTTTAAGTCCATTTTAACGTCCCACTGCTCGGCACGGGCCTTTATCGAGCCATAGTCTACCACGATAACCTAATACGGTTTAGATACTTCATGTTTATTCAGGATGTGTTCAGTCACCGTAAGAAAAGTGGTAATCATGTTGGAAACGATTCGAACAAGAAAGTATCATAGGTGTACGACCCGAACCCTGTAAACCTGATTCACTCGTTTTCCCAAGCGAACGCGTAACCACTGGACTACCACTGCTTTATCTATTTTTTTAACATTTATTAAGTGATCATTTTTTTTAATTAAAGCTTCTCCAACACTCGTCGTGCTAACGATGCTTAGTAATGATTGGAGTCGACACAAAAAGTGCTGATTGGTTGCATTATCGATGTTTGCTTAGTTTAACGCAGGCTTAGTTATGTATGTATATTGTATAATATTATATACCATTACCATTTATTATATAAAATTCTAGTATTTTAATAGTTTTTTTTTATTCGAAAATAGTGTCTTAAATTAACGTATTTAATATAAAAATATAACTCCTTATTGATAAATTACTTCATTTTTATAAATAATAGCAATTAAATGTATCCTGTACAATTGGTCAGAGAATATTTCTCAAATGCGGTGCATCGTTTACATTGAATGATTTTTTGGATTACACACAACGCCATCTAGTTTCGTGGTAAGTTACGAGGTTTGTGTTACGGATACCAGATAGTTGATACACTACTCATACATAACTTTAAATATATACATATTATACCCATGACTGGAGTACTAACATTCGTGCTCAACAAATGAATGCCCTCAGCGGAACTCGAACCCGTGATACTTAGTTATACATTACGGAATATATGAATTTGCAACTAACGTTATGGGTTTTGAGTACAAAATAAAGTAAAACAACACATCGCAATATTTCTTTCAGAGGCGCTCGTAATTTGAAACCGCGGCTTGAATACGAGTTTTTATTTACTCCTAAAAAATAACTAGAAGTTAGATATGGATAGAAAGCGTGCAAATTCCGTACGTAGGTTTATCCATACATATAATAAAATTCTAACATTAAAAAGTTTTGGAAATTCTTATTGGAATAGTGATTATTATCGATACAGAGGCCGAATCTATAGTTTTTAGAATTTTTGTCTGTCTGTCAGTCTGTGACCGCATTACGAGAAAACCACTGGACAGATTTTGATGAAATTTGGTACGATGATAGCTGGTTATCTGGGTCAGAACAAAGGATACTTTTTACTGCTGGAAAATATCTAATTTCTGAGAAATCTCAATTACTCTTTAAAAAATGGCTGTAAAGTTCACATGGTATGTGAAATCTAAGAATTTAGTTTCTTTAAAACGCAAGCGGATCCGCGAGAAATGCTAGGTTTATAGAAAAATCATGAATTATTTTTTAAAGTTCTAGCGCTTCACCCTTTCTTCGCTTAGGTTCATGCCTAGGTACGGTTTTAACAGTTAGTAAGGTACCTGTTCTACTATTACATGTAGAGGGAGAGAGAGAGGGAGAAAGAGAGAGAGGGAGAGAGAGGGGGAGAGAGGGGAGAGAGGGGAGAGAGGTGAGATAGGGAGAGAGAGGGAGAGAGAGGGAGAGGGGGAGAGAGGGGAGAGAGGGAGAGAGAGAGAGAAAGAAAGAATACTAAGTTTTTCTTTTAATAATAATCGGACAGTATACTGTATAACCTCTTTCTCAAGAAAAATATATAAGGATCAAATAATTACAATCTATGTCTTAAAAAAATATGTCTTCAATAAACAAAACAATTGGTCTATATTTATATATTATTCCAAACTAAAATCTATAAAAGCCGCACATTGTCCTCATATAAATTTATCTGAATAAGCGTAATCCAGGGATAAGTAAAGTTACAATATCCCTTATCCCTCTCATCTAATATTCACGTTGGTAGATTCAATTACGAGTTGCGACGGGAGTGCGATTTATGTATATACTCCAAAGCCAAGTGTACTGTCAATATGTGGATTGATATGAATCACCCTTTTTAACGTCCCACTGCTGGGTACGGGTCTCCTATCAAGGTGAGAGGACCAGGTCATACCATGTTCAAGGGTCGATTGGCAGACTTTACATGTCTTCTGAAAACCTTGTAGTTCTCAGACATGCAGGTTTCCTCGAGATGTATAAAAAAATATAAATAAAATTAGATAATCTTATGTTATTTCTATTGCAAGATAAGGAGAACTAATGCTTAAAAATACAAAAAAGTATACGTAGTGTTATAAATTGCACGTTCCCACCTGTCCCAATCAATTCCGTCCGATTTCCATACTTCCTATACTATCAAAAGTCCTAGAATCTATAGTCAATACTCAACTTTACAATTACCTCACGTCAAATAATCTTCTATGTCCTTTCCAATCTGGCTTTCGTCCTTTTCACAGCACTGTTGGTGCGCTACTGAACATCACGGAGGACATTCGGTCTGCCATGGATAACACCAAGCTTACTGTAATGGTTCTCCTTGATTTTAGTAGCGCTTTCAACTCTGTTGATTTTGATATACTTCTTGGCACTCTTCAAACTGTTAATATTTCACCCGCTGTCACTAGTTGGTTCCAATCTTATCTTTCTGGGCGCCGGCAGTGTGTGACAGCCAACGATAATTCATCGTCATGGTTGGACCTTACTTCCGGTGTCCCTCAAGGCGGCGTACTCTCCCCACTACTTTTCTCTATTTTCATAAATAATATCTCTCACGTCATCTCTTCTCCCTACCATTTGTATGCGGATGACTTGCAGATATACCGACACTGTAATTTGACTGAGTTGCCTGAGGCTGTTACGGCTCTGAACAATGATTTGGCTGCGATCGAAAGGTGGGCCAAATCGTTCGGTCTACTAGTTAACCCGATGAAATCTCAAGCCATTGTCATTGGAAACAGTAGGGTGCGTAGTAGAATAGACTGGAACTCAGTACCTGATATTCTGTACTCAGATGTCACTATAATTTTTTCTGACAAAGTAAAGAATTTAGGTCTCATTATTGACTGTAACATGTCTTGGGCACCTCATGTTAATGAACTTAGTAAACGTATGCATTTTTCTTTCCATTCTCTCAAGCGTCTCCAATATTTTCTCCCTTTCAAAACCAAAGTTATGCTTGCGCAATCTATCCTCTTGCCCATTCTCGACTACGCCGATGTCTGCTACCTGGATGTGACAGAGGAGCTACTTAACAAACTAGAGCGTCTCCAAAATCTTGCCATACGTTTTATTTTTGGCTTGCGGAAATATGACCGCATCTCTGACTTCAGAGCTCAACTTAAGTGGCTCCCCATCCGCTTTCGCCTTGATATGCACATCCTTTCATTCCTATATAATATCCTTAAAAATCAAAATTCCCCTCCTTACCTTCGTTCCCGTTTCAACTTTCTTCCAAATCCAACACGTTCCAGGAGGCCTTGTTTCGATACTTTGCTTGACATTCCTTGGTGCAACTCCAAATTCCTTCAAAACTCCTTTTCCGTCCACGCCGCTGTACTTTGGAACAACCTCCCTAAAGCTATCCATGAGAGCCCTTCCATCCATATTTTTAAATCTAAATTAAAAGACTACCTATATTCAAAATTATAGACGATTTCAATCAATTGGCACCTCTTTCTGCATTCACATGTATAAGTATTTTTATATAATATGTAAATATGTATGTATCTATTATATATAAGTATAGTTCGTATTTTAAGTATAATATAATATGTATAGTATTATATATGTATGTATATTTATATATTTATTTTAATATAATATTTACATGTATACAGTATATTAATTATTTATTATTTTATTGTATATACAATTATTTATTCTTTGCACAATATCGCCCGCTGACATCTTCTTCCACATCCACGGGTTGACTGGAAGAGATCTCTTTCAGGGATAAGTCCACCCTTGCCAACTATGTTTATTGTTTATATTTTTTCTGTATCTGTTTTAATGTGCAATAAAGGATATAATAAATAAAAATTGCCTTATTTAAACAAAAGTAATCGATAAGTATGAAAAAATCGAGAATACTGGCATAAACAGTAAATTTAAATCTAAAAACTAAAAGTATATGTATAGAAATCTTTGTACACAATAACATAGGAATGTCTCAAAAATATTAAGGCCGAAAAAATAAACAAATTTCAAAGGGAGAACAAATCTTGGCGGTGACAGGTTCTTTCGACCCAAACTCAATACTCTCGGGGACTCTAAACGATTTATTGGAACCACTGCCATAGACCCATACAAGTATATATTTTTAAGAACTCAGAATCTCATAAAGATGGAAAAATGTTGAATAAAGGCAGGCTTATTCTATATTTTTAACTCCCAAAATAACTTGTTTCTTTAAATTATTATTAGTAATATTAAGAGACATCTTTCCTTAAATTATTAATATTATTAAGTGTTTTTATGTATTTAGCCCTTTTTAGCTTTCCACTGCTGGGCATTGGCCTTCCTTCATAACAGGGGGCCATAGCCCATAGTCCACCACGCTGGCCTAGTGCGGGTTGGCGGACTTCATATCTTATGATGTTTTGATTTACCGTGAGAGAAGGTGTAATTATGTAGGAAAACCCAATTCGCTCGGTTTCCCTAGCGAGCGCGTAACCACTGAGCTACCTGTGCCTTATTAAATATGATATTTTCTTAAAGTTTTAGTTTAATTTTAATTATGTTCCTATTTAATGATATAATAAAGTCAAAAAATACATTTATTCACAAGAGTCGGCTAGTTTAAAAATGATGTGATGTAGCTTTGAGACGAACTGGCAGAAGAGAGTCTGGAATAATGTCGATTTTTTTAATTATTTTATATTTTACTCTAATTCTAATTAGTTAGGTTAATTACTTAGGTTCTCAAAGAATATTCTATACTAATTTTAAGCTGAAATTAGCTTATTCGGTTATTCATTAAAGTAGAGTACTTAGATATGTTGGTTTTCAGCTTTACTTTTTTTTTAAAACCCTTTTGACAAAGGTACAAAAACAAAAATACAAAAATTTATCCTGATGACCTCTGACTTAAACACTTTGCGTGACAATGGGGTGACTTCAAATGAAAAATGACTCATAGAAATGAAATATCCAAAACATTTCCTAAGAAATGTGAAGAAAGTGAAAACCCTCTGGTCCCTTTGGGGCAGCGGTCTGAGACCACTTTAATAAATCCACTAAAGAATCTTTTATGTGGCAAATTGAGTTCCACGGTAGAGATTAAAAGCTATTGTAACATTGATACGAGACCGGAAAATTCTATTAATGTACAAAAATGTGAACATTCCGTTCACTTAGCTCCAGGCCATTTGATCCCGATCGACAAATTTATTGCCAAATTAGCCAATACATACTCGTATAATATCATTTCTATATACCAAGCGCTTTACTCTTACTTCATTTGGAGTCCTATACTACGTATTACCAGCGACTTACCCTCAGTGATTCATAAACAAAATAAATATTTCAGATCTTTTCTTTCTTCTAGCTGTTTTTTGTTTTTTTTTTTTTCAATTTTAAACTTTGGAAATTCTTAGACTATTATCGACAACAAGCCCGGCCGGCTATAACATTACTATGCGAGTGAAAGTTCCGTCAAAATCAGTCCAGCCGTTTCAAAGATTAGCCGGAACAAACCTTTTAAAAAATGATTTTTTGATGTTAGAACCGCTACTTACACATTCATATGTATTTAGTGAATAACATGAAACTTCATTTTTATTTATAATCAAAATCGAAATATACTTTATTCAAATAGACTTTTACAACTTTTGAATCGTCATTTTTACTTTATTATATAGAATTTAAGTTAAATGTCAGTCTGTACGTCTGGGAGTAATATGTACTGATTAATATTAGAGAAAAGCAGCTTCCAATACATATATATGTATAATATAATGATAAAGATAAAGATATCTTTCGAACAATAACTATGAACAATCATAGTGTACGAAGTCATACCGTTAACATAAAACCAAAAACAATAGAGATCCCTAGCCCGAATCTAATTCAGAATCATTTATTCAAATCGTGCTCGTAAAACTTTACGGCTTGAATTCTATTTGGTTGGGAAACACTGTATTTTTGGTTTTCTTTTCGATATAACACATGGATATGCTATACTTTGGATATTTTTTAAAAAAGAAACTAATTTGTACTTAATACTTTCTTAGGTTTACGCGAATATTCGACATTATAAATGAAAGTACCTTTGCAGCAATCATGGTCACGGGTGAGACTATGTCACCGGATTTTCTGATTTTGTCAGTTGGTAGTGACCCTACTTTCTGCGCCAGCGGTTGCGGGTTCGAGTCCCGCTGAGGGCATTCATTTGCTAATCACGAATGTTTGTACTACAGTCATGGGTGTTTATATTTATAATATGTATGTATTTAAAATTTATATGTGTAGTATATCATTTGTCTGGTATCCGCAACACAAGCACGTTACGTAGCTTACTGCGGAACTAGATGGCGCTGTTGTAATGATGTCCCAACATATTTATTTATTTATATTTATTTTATTATAAACAGACAGACAAAAATTCAAAAAAATATAGATTTGGCCTCTGCATGAATAATAGAGTTTCAATAAGAGTTTTTAATAAATATTCAACGTATAGATTCGATTTTGTTATATCTTATTACTAGCGATTCGCCCTCGTTTCGCTCGGGCTCGTCCCGGTTTAACGGTCAGCGAAGCCATGGGTTTCGCTAGTTAAAATCAATAATATTGCTAAAATATAACCTCCTCCTTTTTGAAATTCGGTTAAAAAGTAGCCTAAGTTATTCCTTACATTATTGAAGGCCAGTGAAATTCACGTCAAAATCGGTCCAGCCATTTCAGAGATATGTACCAATAAATTTGTTTTTATACGATAATTGAACAGTTGTTGTATAGTGGATTCGGAAAAACTATGAAACGGTATAAGGTATCACCCCAGTGAGCATTACATCATTACTTTGTAAAAGTTGTGGACTCGCGGCGTTATATCGAAGAAATAAACAATGCTCTAACAAAAACAGAATCTGTTCCTGAAATGCTTGAACTATGTTCAAACAAAACACTACTTCTGATACCAACTTCTCCTCTATTGTTTATATTTTATTAGTATTCAGAAAAAAAAAACAAGTTATTTTCAAGATGGACGTAACCTTGTCATTTTTATAAGAAAAAGACTACTTTCCTGTTCATTTATCTAATTTAATTTCGTATTTGTTAAAAGGGAATAGTAATTGTTCAATATTCGATCGATTCAGAAAATACATAACAAACTGTACATCTATATAAATAAAGTTGTAGTGACTGTTTGTTACATCAACATAGCAGATTCTTATTAAAGCCCTAAGAAGATCATTGTTTTAACATTTTTGTCTGTCTGTCTGTTTGACCATTCGTTCCGGTGAAGTCTGAGACGTTTAATTTTTTTCATAGACTTAATAGTAAAGATTCATGAACTCCGTTTTGAAGTTAGTCTAAAACATTTATTTAAGAAAAATAATCCAAATGCATAAGAAATTAGAAAGGCACATAAAAAGAACTTAGCCGTCATACAATTACAAAATAAAAAGCTTTATAGCCTAGAAATCTTTACGAGTGAGGCCGCAAATCGCCAAGAGGGTAAGATAAGTTTATAGCGTTAGACAATTCCAGTGGCAATTTTACCCTTTCAACATTCAATTCTTATCCAAAGGTACAATCGGGGCATAATGGACCCCAAACACTGAAGGGTTAGATACGGGACTATAACTTTCTATCAACCTCTCACATGCCACTAATAAATATACAAGAAAGATATAAAAATGTCAGAAAGAATACATTATAACGGTAAAATATCTATTAAAATATTTTGGGATATTATTACACAACAACGTCTAGTTCTAATATAAGCTACGAGGCTTGTGTTATGGATACCATAACCAGATAGTTGATACACTACACAATATATGAAGGGTACAGGGGCAAAACAAGGAATGTGATATAAAATTTTAAAAAGTTGAAAAGTATGAGAATATGTAGATTTTGCCACATATTTTAGATTGCAATGTTAGTTAAAAAAAATGTGACATTCCTTGTTTTGCCCATGTACCCTTTATATATAGTTTTAAATACTTGCTTAATATAAATGTTACCACCCTTGACTGGAGTACAAACATTCGTACACAAATGAATGTCCCCAGTCGAATCCACGACCGCTGACACTGCAGTTAGGCTAGGTTAGGTCAATACAAATTGGGCCAAGCGTGTCCTATTTCTTACCTTCCAACTTCAAGACCTGGAAAACTAAGATAACGTTAAAAATTAAAAAGGTCCATATATCATAAACTAAGTAGGTAGGAAATATTAATTAAATTTTTCACTCATCTGTTATATACAATGTAAAGAGTGCCTTAAATGTGAAGTACGATAAAGAAATTTGGGTATCGGTGTCTGTTCAGCCCCTTTTTAACCCACTACTGCCCAATCCCTCCCTTCACAACAAAAGGGATCACTTAACAAACTCCTCTAGCTAAGTATGGATTCAAACCCGCTTCACTCGGTCTCCAATGCATTACCATTGGGCTACGATTGCCATCCTTCCTTAAATATTAAAATTTTAATAAGCTTATTCATATATTATTCCATTGTTACAGGTCTCGTATGCCAGCAAGTAGCTATCTAACAAGACGGGTGTAGGCCCCTAACACCAAAGGTAATTTCCTCAATACGTTCAAAATACGGTTTCTAGGCGAATATCAACACAATTTTGAAATGAACACAAGTAATAATGTTCTATCTAGATTATTTAATACATCATGAATAGAGAAAAACCTTTGAATATTTAAAAACTAAATTTTCTTTCGACGTTCAAAGAGCTTTCTTTGAAACTTAACATGGTCTAAAGTCTAAACTTTCGTTTAGAGTTTAATTGAAATGGAAAACATTGGCGAATTCATTCTTAACTTATGATAAATATCGACTTTTGTGTTATGTTCTGAATACTAAAGACAAAAGGACTGGACTGAATTGAATGAAACTTAGTAAGCAATTAGTCTACTCATTTAGAATAGAGCAAAGCAGTTTGACACTTTAGGACGCACACGAGTGAAGCGATGGTATGTAACTAGTTAAAATAATATTTTTATATATTGAATTATATGATGTTGTCTTTGATCTAAAAATGACACGTGTATCATTCTGTTGATCTCGAGAAGGGATTTTAATTGGTTTTTTTTATCGTTAGACGTAAAATACTCGTTGTATAAGATTCGATGAAGGAAGATTCAATATGGTACTTTTTTTCTAATATATATTGTTTTGCCCATTTTGATAGCATCTAAACAAAACAGACATATTTAGTAGTCGATTATATGTAACTAAATATTTAAAAGCGAAAGGCCACTCACTGACTCACTCATTCATCACGAAATATCGAAAACCGCTTGACGTATGAAGATGTTTGGCAGGGAGGTAGTTTATAGTTAGTAGATGTCCGCTAAGAACGGATTTTACGACAGAGCCGGCTTAAGGTGGTCTAAGGATTCTCGGAAGTTTGTATGAAATTCCTTTATTTTTTGTGCTACAAATATTTAATTTGGCAGGGAGCATTTAGGGATGAACTCGAGCGAAGCGAGGCTGACTCGCTAGTATAACTATAAACCAGTAGCTTATCCTCAAACTTTAAACATATTTTAATATATAATAGAGTATTACCAAGCCTTTTGTAAAATTTTAACATTAAAATTATTTATCAATCGAAAGCCTGAGTGAAATGTACGACTAAATGAAAAGATAATTTTGTTAAAGAAAGCCAGCGAGCTCAACAGCCACTCTTAAACATTATTTTATAGAATACTAGCGACTCACCCTAGCTTCGCTCGGGTTCGTCCTTCGATACCCCCTTCAGTATATTTTTTTTTAAGAGTTTGAATGTCTTACATATTTATATCTAATCAAAAGCCTTAAAAAATAAGTTTTAAGCTTCTACCTTTAAAAATGACGTCATTTCGATACAAACTTTCATTCCCTATTTCTACCCCTTGCAGCCCTTTTTTCGCCATTAAAAGTAGCCTATGTCCTTTCTCAGGTTCTAGACTATCTGTGTTCTAAATTTCATTTTAATCGGTTCAGTAGTTATGACGTGAAAGCTCGACAGACAGTCAGACAGAGTTACTTTCGCATTTATAATATTAGTAGGGATCACAATACAATTTTTTTGGAAAACTATAAGCTAGAAGCTTTAATAAATAACCTTAATCTTCAAGTTACGATGGATTAAATTGTTTAACATTTCTGAAAATTTACTTCTATTTACATTTTCTCGTTCAACCTTCCCGCTGTAAACTTAAATAAATCCTTGATAATTTACAACGTGGCTCGCAGATGTGGGCGGCATACAATTTGTCGGTACCTCATGGAGCATGAACTGAATGTGTTTTTTGATCGATCATTTGTTTCGGTGGGTAACAAGGCATTGTTAGACTGTCCGTCCGTTAATCAAGATATAAAAGAAAATGGACTACGTCATTGTTCTTACGATGACTAATTTGGGGAAAAATATATTTTTTATTGAAAATTTGCTTATGCTTACCAAAAATCGAATAATATTCATGTTTTATTATTTATACAGTTTTAAGTTTTAAGGCAGTGGTAGCCCAGCGGTAACGCGTCGCTTGTATAACCGAGTGATGCGGGTTCAAATCCGGGTCTCGCACCTCTGATATTTTCATGTGCGAATCATTTCTATCATGATTACCACTTGTCTTACGGTGAAGGAAAACATCGTGAGGAAACCTGCATGTCTGAGAAAATCTAGCAAGTTTTCGTAAGACATGTGAAGTCCGGCAACACGCACTAGGCCAGCGAGGTGGACTATGGCCTGATCCCCCTCGTACTGAGGGAGGCCCGTGCCCAGCAGTGGGACGTCAAAAAGGGCTGATGATGATGACAGTTTTAAACATTTTTTCGCATTGAGAATATTGGCAACATAGCACAAAATTAGGTTATAGTGTTGAATAGCACATAGATTATTTTTATCCCGGAAAAATGTAATGTTCTTGTGGTATATATTTTTTTCACAACGAATCCGAGCAAAGTAAAAGCAAGGGTATGTCGCTTGTAAGTATAACATGAAATACAAAAAACGATAGATGTTTGTTTAATCACGCCAGCTGGATGAAATTTGGAACATCGGTTACTTTCTATCCTAAAAACAATAAGAACTAATATAATCCCAGTAATTTAAAAAATAATTTAATTACTAGTATCAACTAACAATTTTTATCTCCACAGTAATATTTCGCATTCGTATACATTGAATTATTTATCCCGTCATGAGGGAATTCGTTTCGTTATCTCTAATAGAATTGCGCGCTCGGACTTAATATGAGAATTCGGTTTTGTTGGTATAAATCTTATTTTGACCTACTGTTCAAAAAAGAGGTAGTGCTCATTAATAGTTTAAGTTCATATCTGTCATATTTTTTTATCAAATTAAAAAAATAAGTTATTGTGATTTTATCGATTATATAACATTCTAACTTACTTAATTTATTGATTATACTAACGATTCGCGCGTCCTTAGATTTAGCGCGAGCCAAGCCGCGGGTTCCGCTAGTAAACGTATACAAGGATTTGACAAATTATATACAAAAACCTTCCTCGAGAACTACAGCTCTATCTATTGATGAAAACAGCATAAAAAGCGGGGCAGTAGTTTTGAGTTTATATCGTGAACAGGCAGATAGACAAACGCGGCGGAGGAATTGCTTTTAATTTAAATCAAGAGTCTCATCATAACCGTATTTTTTTTTCCAAAATATTGATATTATATGTATTCCTGGATATATTAGATTGAATTATAAAAATAAAATTGAAGTGTCTGTTAATTAAAAAATTACAGCTTTTACTAAATACATAATATCTAATTTTATACGGTACTTACTGTAAAAAAAATTTAATTTTTAACATTTTTGTTTGGCTGTCTGTTTGTTCCGCCTAATCTCCAAATCAACTGGACCGGCCTATCATTATAAGATAGCTCATGTTATAAGTAGTAACATAAGCCACATTATTTTAACATTACTTGACCATTTGTGTCCATTTTTTTAATATTTAATTGCCATTTCCCATTGTCTGATTAATAAACTGTGACTTATGCAAAATTATAGCAATTCCTTTTCTTTCACTGCATCAGAGTAAAACAAGTCAAGAATCCACTTTCACAATTACTAGAACAAAATAAAAGATAAGAACGATATTGAAAGCAAACATCAATAATAACCAAATGACCTCTAGTCAGTGAGATAACGTCAATTTTCTAAACGAACTTTTGAAGAAAGTTATTTTAATAAAAATTGTACTTTCCAAAAACGTCTTCAAAATATTGTTTTTAATTAAAAAATCGTTTTACAATTCGTCTATCAATTGTAGATGAAATCATAACCAGCACCATTTTCAGTAAATTTTCAATGTTATAAAATAACAATGGTCACAGAAGTTGTATCTCGTACTGAAATATGAATATAAAGCGTTCCCAGTTCAAACTGAAATAGAAAAGTCTTTTTATACCAACTGGACAGTTAATGAGGTCGTTTCAAAATTACCAACAGACCTAGCAACCTTATTAAATGTGACCTGTTAACTAATTTCTTGGCAATTTCTGAAGTTCTATTAAAAGAAGAAAATTATGGGCTATTAAAATGTTAAAACTTAATTAATTATTGCAAGACACAGCAATACAGGAACGTTTCGGAGTAAAAAATACAAAAACAATTAGGCACATCCAATTTCAAATGCAGCCTTCACTTGAATTCTTTCCGGTACCGTGAATAATTAAAAATCCAGAAAGGCGCCGAACAAAGGATGAGTTGTGAAAAATGAAACGTACTGTGGTTATTTAAATGGTCATCACCTTTTTCGGACAGTCAAAATTTTGTAAAATTTAATTTATATATTTAGTGCTTATGTAATTGCCTAATTAGTCCAATGGCAATTCGAGTTCCAGATCGGTTATGATTATTAAGTTAGATATCATTAACAGCCCAAAGTCGTGATTTTTTCAGTGTTGCATCTATGTGTCTGTAAAAACCAGGAAAAAATCGGAGCGAAACGAGGATAAGTCACTAGTATATCTGTACCTGTCCTTCGCAGATCCAGTTATACTTAAAACAAAGCTTATAAACTTAAATTTAGCGACGAAGTCAAAATCTAATACATTCTACACAGCATAAGTTAAATTGAAGTTTCATAGCATTAACGAGCTCTAGTTCACACTACACGTTGACATTGAAGTTGGTGACAACTTAAGTTTATGCTCAGATGAAATAATAATGTTTTAGTACAGATACCCTAGCATATAGGTAGAATTAGGTCTTTCAGACTACTTTTCTTTTCTACTTTAAGAAGATTCCATATCATTTAAAATGAAAAGTGATGTGATTGTGCTTGTAAAAAAAACAACAAGAACAAAAATAATGGAAATGCAAATAGCCTGATATAAGTACATACATAATTTATTGTAATGACTAATAGCAAGTATCGGCTGAAGAATGTGAGGTCTTTATCAAATCAAAGGTACATCGAATGAAATTGAAATATAAAAAAATTACAATATATATTTTGTCTGTCAGTTACTAATGGCGGTGTGCACTGAACCGAGTTTTGGAAATCACGTTAAGCTTTTAGCTCTGTACTTTATCTCGCACTGTGTCAAACTGTCGTTTCACTACAACATGAGAGTACAGGAAAAGCACTTGTGCCTACTTAACTCTTTGGCAACACGTCCCGCATAATAAGCACTGTCGCTGAAAAAAAAGACAGTTGTTTAAACATTATTATTTCAATACTAAAATCATTCCAAAAGTATCTAAATTAAACCAAAATAATAATCACTGTTACATGTACACAGTACAAAGGTCAAGGTTGTTTTACCCACTTTAAAGCCATCTTTACTAGATAATATTGATATTTTCAGGTGAAACTGGCTTGTCACATGTCCTTACGAGTCTAATGTAGAGATCATAACCACCTATATTATATAATATATAGAAACTGGCGACTTATCCTCGCTTCGTCCGGGTTCGTCCCAAAATTTTCGGACTAAATTAAGCGCAAGTGAAGCCGCGGGTTCCGCTAGTAAACGTATACAAAAACTTGATAAATTATACACTAAAACCTTCCTTGAGAACCTCTTTATCCAATGGTGGAAACAACATAAAAATTGGTGCAGTAGTTGAGAGTAGCAGAACTACTCTTAATGACAACAATCTCGACAGTCAGATTAACTTTCGGATACTCTTAGATTTGAGCTCAACATTTAATAAGAAAAGGGTAAGTTTCATTTCCTTTCTAACGCTAAATTAAAAGAGTCAGCTTACATTTTAATTGTCTTTCTAGGAAAAGGTGAATAAGATGATGGGTACTTAGTTTGAGTCAAAGATATAAACTGCCAATTAAATTAAGAGAAATACAAACATTACAAATTAAATGAATCAACAAATTACTGATAAGGTATGTCTGCTTCGAATAGTGGCGAATTAGCATTTTAGAAGTATTTAAAAGGCTCTCTTCACTTGCGCGCTTAAGTGTAGTTCTAATTATTTTTAACAAAAAAACAAAAACCGACTTCCAAACTAAATAAATTTAAACTAAAAAGTAGAAAATAATACTTTTAAGAACTTTGTTAATTTTGGAGTCGGTGCCAGCCAGGTATTTTGATTATGTTTAGAAATTAATAGATTAATCGAATATGTATCTATTTAGGGTTATTTTGGTTTGGCCATCTAGTTCCGTGGTAAGCTACGAGGCTTGTGTTACGGATACCAGATACTTGATATACTACAAAAATATATAATTTTTAAATACATATATATTATAAATATAAACACCCATGACTGGAGTACAAACATTCGTGCTTAACAAATGAATTAAAAGCCCCCCATAGGGACTCGAACCCGCGATCGCTGTCGCAGAAAGTATAGTCAATTCAATTCAATTCAATTCTTTGGTTTGTTGGCTTCAATGCGTGCCAGTTGAGTACAAATTATTTCGCCAATGTCACGTTGAATGGAGGAGCACACGTTCGAGATTGGCCAGTGAAATTTTAACTTATTCCACAAAAAGACTGGATTCACAGTATTAGAAAGTATGGTCACTACCAACTGAGTCAAACTGTCGTCTTGGTATGTCTATTACCTACGAATTAACTGAAAGCTAATAGGTCAGGAGATAGTATTTAATATTTAAGATATAAAATCCTTTACAAAAAAAATACAAGGCTCGTTTCACTTGAACGTAACAAAATTGTCAAAAGCTTAAAATCCCAGACGTAGCCTTTGTAATTGGCAAAAGTTTCGGGACAAAATTTTACGACGTCAATTTGAAGGGCAATTAATATATACTATATATCAATTAGTAACTTTAATTGCTTTTGCCGACTGTGATAGAATATTTTGTGAGTTGGCTAGATTTATTCCGTCTTGTAATATAATATACTGGTGGTATTTCCATTGTACCCTATTCGATTTATAGTATTTTCTTACATTTACCCCGTGGCCATGATTGCTGTAAACCATTCTAAACTTAGGGAACTAAAAATCTAAATAAGTCCTTGGAATTATCCCAAAATATCATATCAATAGCTATTGATATGTCTGACGCAATAATATAAAGATAAGAGGATAATATAAAGAGAAGAGTAAATTACATAATACTTAGAATTACTTTTTAATATTAGTCAACGAAGACTTAGTGCATTCCCAGCCGGCGATAGATGCCTGACGGATAGATCTACAGTGGCACTCTAAAATAAGTTGACGATTCAGATGTGCTAGTTAAAGTCTTGAAAAAAAAGAATTTAATTTGATTTTAGTGAGACAAGGAACTGTATGAATCATACAAATATAATATAAAACCCAGAGGCAAAGGGATATATTATGTATTATTGGGATATATGAGGCACTGAGAAAATATAGTAAATTTTAAAATGTTTAATAGCAAATATAATTTATTGAAGATATTATCAAAGGGAGAAATCCTAAAAGTAAAGCAAGTTTAGTTAAGCCGTAAATTCTATTTTTACTGATTTTCAATTGAAACGTTCATAAAAATAGTAAACCTACCCGCAATCGCGCAGCAATTACGTACTCGACGCCATCTAGTGACTGAATTAAGTACTTCACATTAAAAGCACGTTGAAAGTACGCTTTTCTCCAAGTTCTTCCGCTGTAATTGGTAGGAATTTTTGCAACGCTTTCAAAGGATTTCCCTTATAAAACGCTATTTCGATGTCAGCTTTGTCTTTTTTGAAACGGTCTGCCGCTGAGAGCGGTACCGCTTGTGTATAGAATTTATTGGTATTCAGAGTTATCATAACAAGGATATTTACCATATTAATATTACTCAACTCAACTTACATCTTATCTAATATATAAAAATCTTGTGTCACAGTGTTTGCTATCGAACTCTTCCGAAACGGCTTAACCGATTTTTATTTCATTTTTATTTATATCTCCAGATTTTTTATATGTAGACCAAATTTTTTTTAATAATTGACTTCAAAAAATGCTTATAACCCTAAATGTTCATCCTTCTACCACCAATCCCTATCCGAAGGATTGCTAGTAACCTCATGTTATAAGGTTTAAGTAACACTAATACTTTGGACTTCGTCTTCTTTTTCGTTCTAATTTTATTTTGATAGATACCGGCTTAAGTTTTAAACGTATGGGTTGATTCCCATATTGTTCAAGTGATGAAAAAATTACAAAATTCCGTGATGGCTTTTCATAGTAGTGTTTAAGATAAAAGAAATTTTTCGCTTTGACTTTTTTATCTTTTAAATAAGTTCTTCATTAAAATCGTTTTTACACTACACATAATATCTTCCATAAGTTCTCCCAACTTAATATACCATCCTCATTAGCATTAGCGTAAGTTCGAAAGGACTCTAATATGCGAAAATAAAAAGAATTATTTTCCTTTCATATGTCAGACAACATCGCATTTCGGAAACTTAACAAGCATTCGGATTTCGGTTATTCGGATATCTTTGCTTGGAAATTGTATACTAAATATATTATTTATTGTTACAGATGAGAGCGCTGTCATTATGTATAACGCTTGGGATCCTGTATGCCCTTACACTGGCACAATCTGAAGGTAAGACAAAGAAAATAAAATAAAATAAATATGTTGGGACATTATTATACAGCGCCATCTAGTTCCATGGTAAGCTACGAGGCTTGTGTAACAAATACCAGATAGTTGATACACTACACATATATAACTTTAAATTTATACACATTATTAATATAAATACCCATGACTAGAGTACAAATATTCGTGCTTAACAAATAAAAGCCCCCAGCGAGAGTAGAACCCGCGACCGCTGGCACAGCAAGTGGGGACACTTAGACAATGTGTCGTCACATTTAAATTAAAAAAAAGTAAAATATCGTAAGAGTTTCTATTCTAAATTAGTTTTTAGTGTGTTTTTCTACGTTGTATATACGCTCCTAGGCAAGTTTATTTCTTAAATAGAAAGAACTCATCGTCTTAGGCATAGTCATGCAAAATATTTAAAAAATCCCACAAGACTCGAATAGAATTTTAAGAGATTTTCAGGTGTACATTTTTTATTTTAGATATTATTTATTTAAATATATATGAGCGTAAGGACTCTCATTCACTGGCTCACTTCCTCAATCCTTGTCCTGCAGAAAAGAGCTATTCGTGCAATTTATAGTTTAGGCCCTAGAGTATCATTAAGAGATAAGTTTAAAGAAATAAAAATATTGACTGTTGCTTCTCAGTACGTGTACGAAAATGTTATATATGTTCATAAAAATATACACGAATTTCCCAGGAACTGCGACATGCATAGTATTAACACTAGGAGTAAAAATAAACTTGTAATGCCTGTGACTCGCTTACGACGAGTCAGTAATTCTTTTTATGGACAATGTATACGCTTATACAACAGGATCCCAGAAAACGTTCAACAAGCTTCTATTGCCAAATTTAAAAAAATTGTGAAAGAACGTTTGTGTACTAAAGGATATTATACGATTAACGATTTTTTAGAAGATAGTACGCCTTGGGAATGATGTGATCGCCACCAGGCTGTTTCAACCTATAGAATTATTGTTAATTTCAATTTAATTAAAAAAAAAGAAAAAAACACTAAGACAAAAAAAAAAAAAAAACAAAAAAAAATATACATTAGTCCCGCTGAGTTTCTTTCGCCAGTTCTTCTCAGGTCAGTGGTTTCTTCCTTCCGAACTGGTGGTAGACTCATGACGTTCAGTAAAAAATTGTAATAATTTCATGCTGAATAAAATATTTTGAATTTGAATTTGAATTTGAATCATTACGAAATATCGAAAACAGCTTGACGGATAAAGATGTTTGGCAGGGAGGTAGTTGGTAGACGACCGCTAAGAACGGATCTTGCGACAGGGCCGGATTAAGGAGGTCTAAGAGTTGTCCCAAGTCTGTATAAAAGTCCTTCATTTTTTGTGCTTCAACCTTTTTTGGTAGGGAGCACCTGGAGGCGAACCTGAGCGAAGCTAGAGAGAGTCGCTTGTATAGAGATACATAATAAACTCGAGAGATATATCAGCTATTTCTAATAAGCATACGTTAAATTACAATAAATGATATTGTAAGTACGTATGTATCCAAATAACACTCAAAACAACTTCGTGTTTCATAATCCTTAATAAACTTTGACACCAAGGATTTCATATTATAGTTAGATTAATCTTCTTCATCCCGTTCAAACAGCACAACCAAATATTGTCTTTATTCTTAAGCCATACGGGCGAGTTTCCTTTACTACAAAGAGGCACGATTAAGGTCAAATTAAACACTTCGCAAGTTCGTTTGGATCTATGTAATTGGTATTTTGCTAAAGTTATAAGCTGTAGTAAATATTTGTTACATATAATATAGAAGGAGAATTCTTGTGTAATAAATTTAGAACTAACAAAACTCTAGGTACATATTCAACTGCCTCAAAGTGTAGTGGCTAGTGTACGGTTGCACATCAGGAGGTCCTGGGTCGAGTTCCGAGTTCTCCTCAGTAACAGCCTGGAGTTAGAAAATGTGCGGTGTTTCACCCCCATGCCTCGGAGAGCACATATAGCCGTCCTATGCCTTCACTGTCACTGTTCGTGACACTGAAGTTCGTGTACCTCTACTCGTCAGTAGTCGTCCCACCATAGTATAATAGTGACAGGAATAGAGAGTGCACTTGTGTCTGCACGTATATTTGTGCACTATAATATCACGAGCGCGTACCTATATCTAGACTCAACGATATTAGCCGTATCCGAAATCGGTCAGAAGGACATTCATATTACTATCTTAAAAAACTGTGGCTGACAGTCGCGTAGGTCCAACTCGCACGCCTCACCTGATAACCCTGTCTAGACTTTGTTTGACAACGGATTTACGGACAACTAGGCAATAGGCTGTGGTATTACTTACTATGAATAAATATTGTTTTAATCAATTTTTACTTGCAACAAAACGGGCTTTCTCGAACTTCCCTCCACTTCCAAAACGTAATGATCCTCGCACTAATGATTCCAAAGAATTATAATAATAATTAGGATCTTTAAGTATAAAACCCTGAAAATTAATAGCCCAATATCTTCCTAGACTAAGAGCCAGCGTTAATTATTGTTAAGTATCATTTAAACTCTCGAATACTTCGGGAGTTAACTATTAGGGATAACTGCTCTCAGACCATTTCACAATTATTTAGGGTCAGATTTAGGTGTCATTTATGGAAGGGATCTAAGACAATGTGATTACTGACGGTGATTATAGTGAAGGCCGTTTTTCGACGTACTAATTGCTGCGAATTGCTGTTAAATTTTCTAGAAAATTTAAGGTTAACTTGTTAAAACATGTTTAAAATTAACAACATAGAACATGTCTAATGAATATAAAGAGTTGTTTACACTCACATTTACAAATTACAACAATTACAAATATGAAATTTTGTATGTTAGTATGTTATTTTCTCATTCGCACTAAATGCGCGTAAAGAAGTTCCACTTCAAACATCTGTAAAATTAATCATCTCTTAAATTTAGTGCATGGATAGACTATAAACTGGAGTAAGGTATAGTTTACTCAAATCATGTGAAAATATACTTTATTCAAATAGACTTACAAGTACTTTTGAATCATCACTGTTTACATTATGAAAATATATAGAATTAAATTCTATAATTGTCAGTATGCAAGTCTGTGAGGAAGCTACAACTGGCTGTATACTATACTGTGATAACTTCCTTTGTATGTTATTTGTTATTTCGTGGTTTAAATATCAAAATCTTTATTCATACTAGGAATTCCTGCGGCTCCGCCCGCGTCTTAATCGCTATTAAAAACCAATCTCTAGATTGGTGGTAGAAGATTGAAAATTTAGGATTAGAAATATTTTTTGATGCCAATCTTAAAAAATAAAAGTTTGGCTTTAAAATAAAAATTAATAATCCGAAGAGGGCCACCCTTATC
This sequence comes from Boloria euphrosyne, assembly GCA_951802675.2. Lineage (NCBI taxonomy): Eukaryota > Metazoa > Arthropoda > Insecta > Lepidoptera > Nymphalidae > Boloria > Boloria euphrosyne. Next base: position 11,346,162 of record OX637885.1, read on the forward strand.
ACCTAAAGTAATTTAAAATAACCTACGACCTATCTCAGACCTACCAAATGTACACAAAAATCATAAAAATCGGTCAAGTCGTATCGGAGAAGTTCGATAACAAACACTGTGACACGAGATTTTTATTTATTAGATTTATTACATAAACAGGTCCTACAGTCGAGACGTAGAACATTGAATGAAAAGGTAAAGCTGGCTAATAGGTTAAAATACTCTTGGCTCTTTTTCTTTAATCCCGCAAGAAGCCACAATAGCTAAGAGTGAGCCTCGCGAGATTGATTCGTTCTATTCAATAAAAGCTTTCAACTTGATACCAAATGGAAATATTTTTGTAATATAAAAGATTAATATTATTTCATTCTAGTTCAGAACTTTAAAGGCGCATGGTTTAAGAAATTTTATGATAGACGACAGATTTAACTTTTCTTTAAATATTTCGCCATTTTTATGTGCATAATTGTGAAAATCGATTTGTATGCTGTATTTAACTAACTAGTTTTTACCCGCGGCTTTGCTCAAATAAAGCAATTATCAAATAAAAAAAAATAAAGATAAAAGTAGCCCTTGTGTTAAGCCAAGAAGTAGATGTTTAAGAAGTATCAAAGAAACTTAATATAACCGTAAGTAGGATGTTAATAAATATAATCATATTTATTCAAATACACCAAAAATCCATTTTCCACACATGTTTTTAAATTATTTACATCATAATATCCAATCAATAAATAAAATAATAATAGTATTACAAATATAAAAAAATCCGTCTCAAATTTCCCTAAAGTGCTTTGTTTTAGAACCATTGAGGGTAGAGGTATCTTATAATTAAATTATAAGCAGTGATATTATCTAAGCTACGATACCCTCAGACCCCAGACAATGCATCATCCATACGCCCTATAGTTCTGGGAAATGTCCGCAAATAAACTTAATGGATCTATTCTTCAGACGTTGTGACATACAGTAAATTTAAATGTAGAGCTTTAACCGCGTAATGGACGTTTTTATAAGTACATTTTAGCTTGCTTCGTTTCTCAATCGTCAATAATCCCTTCAGCTGGTTTTGCTTCCTATAGGTAAATTCAATTCATTCTTGATTTAATTAAAAGTTTATTTCTTAGTTATATATTTGTATTCTTCTTTACAAACCTTTTTTATTGATATATATCATGGGAGTGCTTAATAAAGACAATCCACCATATTTTGGAGGCCGCCATATTGGATTTAGAACGACGTCAGCTGTCATCCAAATTACTCGTGTATGCAAAATTTCAGCTCAATCGGTTAGGGTAACATTTATCTTATTATTGATATTTTAAAAGTTCGTGTGTACGAAGAGGTGAAGGAAACGGAGATAAGAAAAAGCAACGTATGAGTAGCATCTTTCATTCCTTATCACTGAAGGCGACCACTCGCGAATATTAAAGTAAAAGATATGATTGTGCCCCATGTTTAAGATAAAGGAACACTAATGTAGACATTTACACAAGACGTTTAGGCAAATCCATACGTTACATATTTTTGGAAATAATATTCAGTCATTATTATTAATACATGGGAGTTTATATTTATAATGAGTATGTATTTAAAATTAGATATGGGTGGTGAATCAATTATCTCGTATCCATAATATCAGCCTCGTAGCTTACCATAGAACTGATGGTGATGTGTGTTTGTCTCAATGTATTATGAAATATAGTTATTTAAATTTACTAATAATTTCTAATTTTATAAGCCTTATTTACTTTGACGTTTCTTTTTCTTCTAATTCCGTCTTTTGGTTCTTAAATCACATTTTATTAAAATCATTTAAACTGCGAAAATATGCCAACAAATTTCCTACACGTGTTCAAATACGACCAATCGACCTTGATCTAAAAAATATTGAATACTTTTCAAATTTATTTATTGATAATATGAAATGTTACCAATACCATGATTAAATATTCCTTTTGGATAATATATTTCGTTAATGATGACTTATTTGGTGACATCACAGTTTGCAATCTCAGAGACAGCGGGTTCGATTTTTATATCATAACTAGCAATTTCCGGGGCTCCGCCCGCGTTGATGAAATTAAGGGTTATTTTTTTGATGCCAAATCATAAAAAAATAAAAAACAAAAATTTTGTTTAAAATTAAAAAATAAAAAATCTGGAGAAGGCCAGGGTGCCCTATCAACTAGACCTACAAAATATACACTAAACGAATTATAAAAATCGGTCAAGCCGTTCGATAACAAACACTATGACACGAGATTTTTATATAATATGAGGATAGGTAATTGTTAATGTGCATAAAATTCATATTCTTACACTACAATTACTTTGTTGTTTTTGTTTGTTATGTGTTTTTATGATGTTCCAGCGCACATCTATGGGATATTAAAAAATATGCTTAAATAAACTTAAGCCATAGTATAATCTACTTTGTAACTATATAAATCTGGTTTAATTTTCATTTAAAATATTTATTTTAAGTATTATAGTCGTGGTAACTTTAACCACATAAGGCAAATAAATCCTGAGACATATCTTTACAATCCCATTGTGAAGTCCGTAAGAGGCTACTAATTTAATAATATTAGACCTTTTGTATACTTCATGTATCAAACGAAAATCCTATTTATGAGACAGTTAATGATACCCTATACTGGATCATCTGGGTATTATAACTAAAGAACAAACAGCCAAACTGTTATTTTAGTTTGTAAGTTTGTATGGCTACTGCGTTATATGATGATTGATGGACAAATTTAGGTGAACTTTGTAATAAAATAGATTTTAATCTGGAATGGCTAAGCTATGAATCTAGAGATGTACTTAAGTTAACGTAACTCGCTAGTAAAAGTAGGTATGATTTTTTTTAAGTCAGAAAATATTTGTATGACCAATATAATTCTTTATTTAATTTACAATTTATTAATAGAAATGGAACCTGTGAACTTCTGTATAGTGATGGCCTTTTAGTAATTTAGTCTGGAATCAGTTTTTGTTATCTTTTCAGATAAATAAAGCATTTTTGTCTTTGTGTGACGACCCGTTTGGCTCAGTTGGTAGTGACCCTACTTTCTGCGCCAGCGGTCGCGGGTTGAGTCCCGCTGGGGACATTCATTTGTTGAGCACGAATGTTTGTACTCCAGTCATGGGTGTTTATATTTATAATATGTATGTATTTAAAATTTATATGAACTCAAATCAACTATCTGGTATCTGTTGCACAAGCTTTGCTTACCACGGAACTAGATGGCGCTATGTGTAATAATGTCCCAACATATTAATTTATTTATTTAGTTTGATCCCGCTAATTTGACGGGACTTTCACTGGCGAATAGTTGAGGAAGAAACTTAGGCTACTTTTATTTTACATAAGGGGTTGGGTTCCGCTCAAAAAATTAAAGCGTACCTAGTAGATGTACTAATATTTGCCTAAGCCATAATGAATATTATATTGACGAATGTATGTCTTTAAACACAATATTTTCAAATAGAATATTATGACATTCATCCACCCAGAGAGTTTGTCTTGAAATGAAGACGCGGCGTTATTAATTCGCCCCCGGCAACAACCCTTACAAACTATTCTTGCTTCGCACTTAATATTCAAAATTTTAATTTCAAATCAAAATATTTTAATTACTTTCATCTAACTTCAGTTTTAAATATTCATTTTTAATTCACTTACATGTTTTGTATGCATATAAATATATAATTACTAGCCTTTCCCGCGGCTTCGCTCGTGTTCTAAAGGCTGGAAACCAAATTCTTTTCGGCGTCCCTCCCCCCTCGCCACCACCGTCTTGCACTCGGAGATTATTATTTTGTTGCGTAGTTATGTTAAAACTATGATATCTCGTAAGATATTCATTGAAATCAAATAATGCCAAAAGCAATTCTGTTCAAAATTAAATACTTGTGACCAAGATCTCGATAAAGACGGGAAACCTATTCGGTCTTAAGGCTGCATTGAAATAGCTTCAAATCGCTTGGGCCTACTTACCTTCTATGTATTATTACTTTAAGTCTGTAAGAATATATATTTCTTATATGACGCAAAAACTGAGGGCCGTATTGATATGATTTTTTGAATACACATAGTGACAAAGCTACTATTCAGATTTCGGGAAAACACTTTATAATTTTGTATGAATTTCACTCATACAAAATTGGGAATTAAGGAGGCAGTGGTAGCCCAGCGGTAACGCGATACTTGTATAACCGATGCGGGATATGTGATGCGGGTTCAAATCCGGGTCTCGCACCTCTGATATTTTCATGTGCGAATCATTTATATCATGATTACCACTTGTCTTACGGTGAAGGAAAACATCGTGAGGAAACCTGCATGTCTGAGAAAACCTAGAAAGTTTTCGTAAGACATGTGACGTCCGCCAACACGCACTGGGCCAGCGCGGTGGACTATGGCCTGATCCCCTTCGTACTGAGAGAGGCCCGTGCCCAGCAGTGGGACGTTAAAAAGGGCTGATGATGATGATGATGAAAATTGGGAACTTCGATTGCTATGATTTTCTCTGGAGAAGTTCAGCATAAAAATAACAAATTACCATACTTTCTGTGATAGCAGCCAGTGGATTCGAATCTATTCGATACAAATATTAGAAATTACCGTAATTTAAAATGTTCTATGGTCCGACTAGTCATTCTGTAAGAAATACAAGAATCATACTTACTCTTCTAACCATAAACATACGTTTTCATATAAATTATCATTTCGGTTATTTCAACAAATATGCTTTTATACTTATATTTATAAGATCATTTAACTCAGAAGGGCTTACAAAGTATCCTTATATAATTCACATGCGGTAAACATCTGGTGGAAATTAATGGAGAGCTTATACTAGCGCTTATTTACGAGAATACATGCATAATCTGACTAATAGATTGGTTCGTATAAAGATTTGCGTACGCTTTTATCAGCAAATTTTAATTAGTCATTAATTTATTCTAAAGAGTAAGCTTTTTTAAGCTTACAGAGAGGGATTTATTTGTTATTACTTTTATTATAATATAATCTTTACTTAGTCAGAGTACTATATTTCTACTAGGTACTACCTCAAAGCTCTGTTTGTTACACGTTCACATTACCTTTAAGCGCTGAACAAATTTTGAAGAATTTTAACCAGGCAAAAGTTTCCTCATCTGACGGACGAAGACTCTTGAAGAATGATTCTTCTCCACCCCGCTTAGCTTATATACTTATCTTATTTCTATTACCTCTTACTTTCTTCAGTTTCGGCCTCACAGAGCTTATTGTTTAGCTATAATTGACTTTCACCAGCGTTTTTCAAAATTCAATACAAGCAATTACCCCATGCAAGTATCGAACCCGCGATCCTGTCGAAGAATATCAACTTATTATTATCCAATCAATCCAAAACAAACGATGCCGCTATCTAAATACTTAGTATGAAAAAATATTTTATTTCGAATGCTATTCGTGTATGTATTTTTACCTCTTATTTATCGGTAAAAAAGGAAATAAAACTAGTGCAGCTATATTAATCCTTGCGTCGAGTAATTACGTTGACATTGCACGTTTGCTTAGTGCGGGCGGCGCGGTTGTAATTTGTAGAACGGTATTAAATTCTCTCCCTAACGATCTATAACCCTATATTCTTATATACGTTCTCAAAAAGCATAAACTATATAGTATTTAAAAAAGTAACTTTTGTTTATATTACCACTGTTGCAATAAGAACAAAATTATGTGAAATTTATTTTAATACTCTTTTGTTTTTGTTAGTAAAGAAACAGAAAATATTATTAAACATTAAGTTAAGAAACAAAAAATTAAGAAACATCTGTTAAAAATTAATTTAACACATGAAAATAACAGTATAATTTATTAGAGTTGATAAACAATATTTGCAATATGTATAGCCAGCAAAAACAACATTTAACCCCTAGCCTATGTTCTCGGTACTTAAAACCAAATTATATTTACCGTTGTGAGTGTACTCGAGTTGACGTGGAAAGGAATAAAATTTGTTATCAGTTCTATGCAATGTTGAAGGAAATGAGGGAGCTCATGTTGGTATATGAATACTTAACATACTTGCCATCTTGTTCTTGGACTATTCTCAGTGAATTATGTTACAGATTAATTTACTTTGGAAGTGTTACTGGAAATGCTTCATGCTTCTAAATAATTACATTCTAAAACGTCGTATTGAATTATCTTCAGAGCGTCTAACTCAGTAGATACGAAGGCTTAGCTTGGCTTAATGTGTCGGATATTGTAAGTTTATTTCTCAAATGAAATAAGTTTTTTTCTTTTTTTTTATGGGACAAAGGGGGCAAACGGGCAGGAGGCTCACCTGATAGTAAGTGATCACCTCCGCCCATGGACATCTGCAACACCACAGGGCTTACAGATGCGTTGCCGGCCTTTCAGGAAAGGGAGGGAGGGAGGAGGGAAAAGGACGGGAGTAGGGATGGGGAGTGGGCCTCCCGGACTCTCACTTACCGGACGAAACGCGACAGCATAGCTGCCACTTCACGCCGGTCTTCTGTGAGAGAGTGGTACTATACGGGGCGTGCCGGCCAATTCGGCTGCTACCCGAAGGTAACAAGCATGGCACTACCACATTTATTAAAATGTAAACGTTTGTATATGTTTGTTACTACGACGGGTTAAAGCAACTGGTTTTAGACCAAACATAGTATACCGATAGGTTAATATTAAAATCCTAACTAATATTATAAATGCGAAAGTAAGTCTGTATGTCTGTCACGCGTTAACGCCAAAACTACTAAACCGATTTCAATGAAACTTGGTATACAGATAGTCTAGAGGCTGAGAAAGAACATAGGTTTATTAAGGCGAAAAGAGGGCTGTAAGAGGTTTAAATAGGGGATGAAAGTTTGTATGGACATTACGTCATTTTTAAAGCTAGAAGCTTAAAACTTATTTTTTTGGCTTTTGATTAGATATAAATAAGTAAGACATTCAAAGTTTGTAAAAAAATTTATACTAAAAGGGATACCTATAAAGTGGCGGTTTGTGTTTATAATAATATAAAAGGCATCTAAGGATATACACGAGCAAAGCAGGTGTACGTCGCTAATACAATCCTGATAAACGTTTCTTCTACCCAACAATAATTTATCCGCTAATCAAAAACATGATTAGTGCCTCTCGATATTTCTTGTTAGTTATCTCTAGGGAAACAAAAGGGCAGAAGTCATAGTTGTTCATCATCTTCTATACGTATACTCGTAGGTACATTACAAAATTCTAAATACAAGATTCGAATCCGTACATTAATTTTTTTTTTCTATTATCTTTATGCAAAGGTTGAATCTGTAGTTTTTAGTTGTTTTCTTTATGTTTGCCAGCCTGTCTGTCTGTCTAACTTCCTTTTTATCAATCTGTCTGGAAACTACTGAACAAATTTTGATGAAATTGGATTGAATGAATATAAGATACTTTTAACTGCGGGAAAATAGATACTTTTAATTCTGAGAAATTAATATTAAGGAGGTTATTCGTTAGTCAAGTATAATAATGAGCAAATCAATAGCATGCTAGTAATATTTATATGTAAAATAATGACAATTTTCACGCTTCTAAATTTTCTCGATAGCTCTTAAAGACCTCAAACGTACTGTAACAAGATGTTTAAACGAATTCTGTACTTTTAACAAGATTCGCATAGCATTCGTATATTCTTAGAAGAGATTTGTAAAAAAATCCCAACACTTTTATGACGTGAATGTATTCAACAATTCAAAAGGTTGATAACAACTTCCTCGCGAAGGCGCTCGAGTGATAAAATTATAATATTCTTTCAAATAAAAGCAAGTAATATTTCTGTACGCGATTTTCGTTCTTATAAACTTAAACATAAAATCCATTTTACTATACGTGTAGTACTGACACGGTAACATATTTGCACTTAAAAATGTACTTTGAAATATTGTAAATTATAATTTTGTTGGGTGTGAGAGGATAAATATTTATGGCTAAGCCACGAGGGCTAAAGGTGACGGCCATCCCTCGGGGCAGTGGCCAAGTGGAGTGCTATATTGGAAAACCAAGTGATGTGGATTCAAATCCTGGATCTCTAATATTATCATTTGCGTATTTTGAATTTGAATTTGAATTTGAATTTAAATTTGCGAATTATTTATTATTTTCATAATTATTACTCTCTTACGGTGAAGAAAAATCTGCAGGTATCTATTACTCATAGACTAGCATTGACGACTCGTTTGGCTCAGTTGGTAGACCTTACTTTCTGCGCCAGCGGTCGCGGGTTCGAGTCCCGCTGGGGGCATTTATTTGCTAATCACGAATGTTTTTACCCCAGTCATGGGTGTTTATATTTATAATATGTATGTATTAAAAATGTATATGTGTAGTATATCAACTATCTGGTATCTGCAACACGAGCACGTTAAGTAGCTTACTGCGGAACTAGATGGCGCTGTTGTAATAATGTCCCAAAATATATTTATCCCAACATATTTTTAAACGACATGAAAAGTCCGCAGACTTGACGTGGAACTTCTAAAAGGGAAAAATAAGAAATAATAATACTAAACTGAATTGAGCAGCCAGTATCCGAATATACATCGTCCAATGCGATAATACAAAGTAAGGAGAAAAAAATGATGACCGCAAACCATGCTTTTTCGACTATCAGCTACCAAAAATATTACTACCAAAGCTATGGATTACATTGAATTTATTCCTATTTAGGATTTCCCGCGGCTCCGCCTGCATTTTTAAGACTGGAAACGAAATTTTTTAAATTTCATATGCCACATGATGTTTTACAGCTGGTTTTTAACGGTTACATGAGATTTCTCAGAAATGAGATATTTTCCAGCAGTAAACAGTATTCTATACCCTGACCCGAATAACCAGCTATCACCACACCACATTTCATCAAAATCCATCCAGTAGTTTTCTCGTGATGCGGTTAAACACAGACAGACAGACAAAAATTCTAAAAATATAGATTCGGCCTCTGTATTGATAATAATGACTTAAATAGTCAATAGAGTAATAAGAATTTCCAAAAATATTCAATGTACACATTCTACTAAGTTAGAATTTTATTATATGTATGGATATGTTCATACATTATTCATCCAAAATCAGTATTTGAGAGTATGCACGAACACAGGGTCTAATTTTGCATTGGAAAACTCTGTACCAGTTGCATTTTAAAGATATACATTATACATTCGATGTATTGATTGTCTATGCTAAATAATTCGCATCATAATGAAGTCCATTACAACGATTGACGCACGAGGATGTAGGATCATATTGTATGTAGAACACACATTTCGTATTTTAGCTAACAAAATTTTAGCTAATGTTTGGTAGTTTTGTCAAACGTACTTATTGTTCTTAATAATTATATGTTGTTTCCATTTTTCGACCAAAAAATATTTTTAGGGGTTTCTTATACTAATTAAACATAAATTCAATTTCATAAAACGTCATATGAGTCGCTTAACTTCAAACAGAGGTAAATCCATTGTATGTAATTAGGAGATATAAGACAAAAATGGATTCTGAACATTATTTACGCTTTCATATTAAAACAAAATCTTTATTAAGGAAAATAAACAGTAAATAATCGAATACAACAATCAAAACAAAGAATAATTCGTCCCATAAACTTAAAATTGCGTTTTTACTTTGGATTTAACTAAGTTTGATTTAACATGGAGGGATTTAACCATTATTGAAAAAACGAATTTTAGAATTATCTAAGTTTGATAAAATTGAATTGGATTTACCGAGATTTGATAGAAAACATTAATTCAGATAATTCTGACGCTCAGGGTTGTCACAAGAGTGTTTGTTTTTTATAAGTAGGAGATACCTATGTCCTGTTCAAATAAATAATAAACAAATAATACAACATCATGTTTTTAATACTTTTTTAGATGCTAAAGAAGAAGAACTTAACTAATTTATAGGAATAATAACTATTAATAACTTCACTAATTTATAGCAAGCACGGGAGAATTTAAGGTTGTGGACAAAATTATGAAAGAATATTATATTATAGTTGTTACAAATAGTATTTACCCAGAAATTAAACAATGATTTAAAGAAATAGAAAAAGACATCAAAGTACCTTACAATATTTTTCAATTTTAATTTAAAACATTGTTATAATTTTAATCAGTTATATCGTTGAATAATTAATATTATTTATCTATATAATTACCAAAATAGTAATTAACATTTCTTAAAGTTGTAATAATAAAAAGTTGTGAATAAAAAAATAATTTACAAAAACAAAAAAAAACTCGACTGCGTAAAAAGCGAACTAAAACGAGAATAATTTGACAAAGGAACATAACATTATGCAATCGGAGACAAGTACACGCAGCAAGTAGAAAATATGTACGTACTGTACTGTGTTCCACAGCATCATTAAGATAAGAACAAGTCAACAAAGTAACATACTTTGTTGACTTGTTCTTATCTTTTTAGATCTTTTTACGCAGTCAGTTTTTTAAATTTTTTTTTATTTATTAAACCAGATTTACACAAAATTTAAAACCTCCTCGGAATCATCTTCAACATCTGATACTTCCAAAGGACGGCCAGTTATATTTTGACTATTAAGTACTTTTTTATAATATGTTAATTCCTCTAAGGAACACCAATTTTGACCGAAATGAGTTTCAAGCAACTTCCGTACATCGTTTAACTTGGCTTCTAATATTGGTACACCTATTGGAACTTCATTAGGATTATAATTTAGAAAGCTTTGCCCGCGTTTTGTTATTGATTTGTCTGTTCCTGTGTCTGAATAATAGGATATTTCACCTCTGATCTTTATTTGCTGTCTTATGAGAGTTATGATAAACCTTTTACATTTAGTAATCTGGAAGTGAAAGCTTTGTGTAGACTTTAAAACATTTCTAGACTGTGATTTATGATCAAGAATAGGTACATCTATGCCTAAACGATGCACCGTTGCATGTTGTTGTATTATATCGATATACATTTCGGGTCGAAGAATTGTGTCCTTCTTTCTAATTTGCTTCTCCGTGAGCGCAAATATTCTGTCTGAAGGAAGAAAAGAATGCCCTGTTACAGGGAATATTATTTCTATACGTTTGATTGTACTTGGAGTTATATTAAGCCAATGCATGAGGGCAGCTAATAAAATAGAATTTTTATTCTGACCCCCACACCCGTCCGCCATTAACCGTATGGTTTCTATATTAGTGGTGTCAAGATTGTTTAGACAATGAATGACTGCTGAACATATTTCATTAGAACCTTTGTGGGCGGTATCCTCTGTCCAAGTATAAGAAAAAACATTTTCTTTGCGAAGAGAATTATGAGAGGATCCTTTTACAATGGTGAAATTATAAAAATACAACTGCCGAGAATAGTACGCGGATTGATCAGGTATCTTTGGTAAAGGAAGGTTCTTTTGGCAATCGAAGGTCAGAAGGATCTCATGGTCTTCTTCTCTTTGAAGGAGTTTGAAGAAAGCTTTGGCACGTCGCTTATGGACTACTAGTTCTGTCATAAGTTTTACTTTATCTGATGCATTCTTTTCTATTTTTATTCTTTCATTTAATTGAAGGCAAGTTGAACAGACGTCTTGTCGGGGGCTGCCAAACCCAATATTGAATTTAGTTACAAAAATTTTTCGAAAAAAACTAAAACTCACTCCAAAGCCTGGAAGTGATTGGTCTATGTACATTTTCCATATTTTTTTAATATTTAAGTCTGGATGCAAGTACTGACGCTTTCTAACTTTTTCACGGGTATAATGGGTTTCTAAAGGTTGTAGTGTACTAATGTATTTAATCACAGCTTCTCTACGAGAGCGGAATTCAAATTCTTTTTTATCACCACCACGATTTTCAACTGCCATAGTACCAGTTTGGAAATGACGCCGCAAAACCCCTTCAACTCGGCCTTTCTTTAAATTCAAAATTCCAAGAAAGGCGTTCTTACACACAGGAATAATTTCTTTACTTTTATTTTGGCGGATGTAATACTTTGCTGACATATTTCTTGATCTGTTTCCAGTCACGGGACGTCTCCTTTTTATTTTTGTAGATATTACGTACTTTAAAATAAAATTGTCCTGTTCTGTTTTATTGTGCGATCTATAAAATGATCTATGAAAAAATAAAACATCGTTAGAATTGAGTTCTGCACATCGGTAAGCTTTGGTTTTGTGTCCACATGTAGGTTTTTTTGGTGGCCGATTTCCAGAATACCTGAAAAACATAAATTATATTAACGAAATAAGGAAAATATTATACAGTATACAATCACATAAGCGAAAAGCTACGCAAATTAGCCACACATGCCATAAGCGCATACAAGGCTGCATACTGGGACTAATATTTTTTATATAGGATAGAGACGGCGAAGCGGCAGAAGCGGCTTCCACACAATACAATTTGTTTGCCAATCACATTGACCAATAGAATTGGCTACAATCTGATTGTCCGTCCACACGTACATTGAATATCGCCAATTTTATTTTTATGTTGTTGCCCCTGTTGAACGGACTTGTCTAACGCCTCACCTAACAAGAAGCAAAAAGAAATAAAAGACTATGGAAAATAGTGGTTGTTAAAAATAAAGCAAATGAGTCACCTTTAATTTCATTTTTTTTATGGGACAATGGGGCAAACGGCTCACCTGATGGTAAGTGATCACCGCCGCCCATGGACATCTGCAACACCACAGGGCTTGCAAAAGTGTTGCCGGCCTTTCAAAAAAGAATACGCTCTCTTCTTGAAGGTTGCCAGGTCGTAACGGTTCGGAAAGACCACCGGAGACAGCTGGTTTCACAGAGTTGTTATGCGGGGCAGAAAAGGCCTTAAAAATCGCACTGTTGTGGAACGCTGGACATCGAGGTGGTATGGATGGAATTTGCGATTTTGGCGCGATGTTCGATAATGAAATTCTGCGGCCGGGATCAGTCCGAACAATTCCTCAGAACACTCCCAACTCCCCGTGATAAATGCGGTAGAAGATACAGAGTGATCCAACATCTCTACGCAGAGCTAAAGGATCAAGCCGATCGGAAAGAGCTTGATCGTCGATAAGTCGAGCGGTAAAATGGAAGTAGCTGGTACTGGGGAGCTCCAGCCCAGAGATGAGAACAGTACTCTATGTGGGGCCGAATTTGCGCCTTATAGAGATTAAGACGCTGACCCGACGTGAAGTACTGTCTCGCCTTACCGAGCACACCAAGTTTCTTTGAGGCCAGTTTGGCCTTACCTTCCAATTGACCACGGAACTGGACGTTGCTCGAAATATCGACGCCAAATATTCCGATACTGGCTGAGGCAGACAGGGAAGTGTTCTCAAATTGAGGAGTTACGACAAATGGCAACTTTTTAGCGGTTAACGCGCAAACTTGTGTACTTTTGGGGTTAAACTGGACTAAATTTGGTCGACCCTAATCCGAGACTTTGGTTAACAAAGATTCGACTTCAGACACAAGTTTGTTCCGGCACTCGTCGACGTATTCCCGAGAAATATTAGCGCGGTCAGTGTACAGGGCATCCACAGTGCTATCTCTGCATAGCAATGAATGTTGCTGATTTGCAACATGTCATTGATAGGCAGAAGGAACAGAGTAGGAGACAGTACGCAGCCTTGTGGGACACCAGCAATGACGTATTTAGGATCAGAGCAAGCATCGTCGACAACGACCTTGATGCTCCGATCTGCCAAAAAGCTGGTGATCCAGTTGCATAATTTCTCGGGAAGCCAATAGGAAGGTAGCTTCGAAAGAAGCGCTTTGTGCCATACCCGATCAAAGGAGTAGGAGTTTTTAGTACTTATAAACCACTAAAAATAAATTATTTTAACAATAAAAAAAACAAAAACCGACTTCAAAACTAAACAAATCTAAACTAAACAGTAGAAAGTAATACTTTTAAGAACTTCATTAATTTAGAAGTCGGTGCGAAAACGGAAGAACGTAGCGTAACGTAAAAATCTGAAAAGTTTAATTTAAATTTACAATTTACAAGCTGACCCAGCCACGCGTTGCTGTGGCTCAGTAATTATAATAGATTGAACCAATTTTTTACTAATTCTTTTGATACAATGAAATTAATAATTTCTAAAAAAAAATAGATTCATTCATATGGGATTGAAAGTAAAACGTTCCGTTAAAATTTGAAAGTAAAAGGTAAAGAATCGAAATGTTGAAATTAAGCACATACTAACATATAGGTACTTTTTCAATTTACATTTTATTCATTTGTAATCATTGACCTACTTTCAAAATATACTATATAAATTAAAAACTATAAAAATGAATTGTTATAAATGAGGTAGATAACATTGACATGGAACTATTATTTTTTTCAATTTTAAATTATTAAAACTAAAAATTATCGAAGTACTGCTTTGTGTACAACATTCCTGGTCAACCTGTCAAAATTAATAGACAAAAACAGTAATCAATAAAATTTTATGTTATTATTTATAATATTAAAAGTATTTAAGCCATTACAAGAGAATTGAATTAAATTGAATTAAAAATATTATGAAGTACATAAATATATCATTGACATCTGAAACATATTCATTAATTAATAATAATCAATAATCAGTACAAACTTTACGTACAACCCTAGGTCATATCTTTACCTGTAACGGTCAAAACTTAAGTCTACAGAAAATAAAGGTGTTCGTTACTTACAGCTTTTTTGCTTTTTCCTGCTTCTTCTTTGCTACTTTTATATTAGGCCGCTTTCGGGCTTTAGTTGGGGACACGACTTTTACCAATTTATCCATTAATTTAAGCTTAAATCAATTTAAGCACATAAAAACCGAGAGACACTACAAGGCACTATTGATGTATCACAGACAAGTGACAGCCATATTGTATAAATGCAGCTTGTTCATTGGTTTAAATGGATTTACCTTTACTATATAAAAATGACTTGATGGATTTGTCATTGTTTGATAAAATTACTAAACTTTATTTGTATTTTTCATGGGATGTAAATGGGTTTGGTTTTATTTGTTAAAATAGGTAAAACACATTTTTTTTACCAATTACGTGATACCAAAATGTCAATAATTTCTTTTTGTGGATTTACCGTCGTTTGAAGTTAAGCTACAGATATAACCTACAAAAGTTTCGTGCTCACACGAATGAATGCCAATAGGACTCAAACCCGCGACCGCTACCACACCAAGCAGGATCACTACAAACTGAGCCAAACGTGTCGTCTGCAGTACTTACCTTTGATGTTACGGGTCTACCAGAAACATCGATTTTGAATCCGCATTTAATAACCCGATTATAGCTAAAGCCGCTTTGGTTAAAAATCGTCCCCATTAGGAGTTTTGTTATCTCGTTAACCTAAGTGTTTTCGGGTAAACCAATGGTTTTTTAATGAACTTGTTACATTTTGCTTCGATCAGCTTCAAGGCTGATAACATTTTAACCAAACATTCTCTCTGACTTCTCCGCTAATAATATTGCGTGAAAGCCTTCATTATTAAAGTAAGTTTGTAGAATCCCGTAACTCATTTTATACATCATGTCAATTTTATATATATTGTAGGTACATTTGTCCTTATGTCACAGTCGTTTTACAGTGGAACCCAATTATCCGTGTTTTACTATGTGTAATACACACACACACACACACACACACACATATATATATATATATATATATATATATATATATATATATATATATATATATATATATATATATATATATATATATATATATATATATCTAATATATAAAAATCTCGTGTCACAGTGTTTGTCACCACTTGTGGTATAGACGCATACCACAAGTGGTTATGTGGGATTCACCGGCTAGAAAGGCCAGTATTACCCTCCCTGTGCGTTTCTTGGCTTCGCATCCTACTGCTGCTACTGACCTCCCCCCCCCCCCACGACAAGGTAAACGAACGTTGGGGGGGGGGGGGATAGGTTGTAACTTTCATCCCCTATTTCAACCCCTTACAGCCCTTTTTTCGCCTTGAAAAGTGTTCTTTCACAGGCTCTAGATTATCTGTGTACAAAATTTCATTTAAATCGGTTCAGTAATTTTGACGTGAAAGCGCGACGACACGACAAACAGACAGACAGAGTTACTTTCGCATTTATAATATTAATATTATTAAGGATTACGTCAAAAGAGTGAACACGCTTAGATGAGTGCTAGTTGCTCACTTTCATTTTAAAGAATTGGAGCACTGGGCATTGTTTAGAATTTTCTTTATGCTTTAGTGAGACGTTTTTAAATTACGACTTGAAGCTTTTTACATTCTTATGTAACTCTACAATGATAAAATGATATTAGATTCCTGGACTTTTTCAATTTAACAGATCTAGTTCTAATAAATAATATAATAAATAACTTCTTTCGCGGGATATTTCTAAGAAAAGAAAATATGAAATATTTTTTATATAGAAAACGGTTTACGGTCGGACTACTTTTATATGAAGTCCCTACTAAGTGATTATATCGGACGTACCACGTAATATAATAACATATTCTCATCTTTGTGGAACGCGAATGATAAAATCTTAGAATTTTAGTTTCAGTATGAAAAAAAACACAGACGAATTGAGAACCTCCTCCTTTTTGGAAGTCGGTTGAAAATCGGAGTGGAAGAGAATAGCATATTTCTCTGAAATATTAGCTTTAAAAAACTTATTTATCCCATTTTTAAGGAAAGTTTCTATAATAATAAGTATTAAGCTCCTATAAGCTAATATAAACTTTTCTTTTATATGGAAATGTATTGTGTTCTATTAATACTCGTACCTCCTTTTTCATAATTTATGTACACAATAAGCGGTTTTGTTGTAACACTTATTATTTTCACAGATATAAGTATATAAGTATCCTAGCAAAAGCCTCTGATTATATATCTATATATATATATATATATATATATATATATATATATATATATATATATATATATATATATATGTATATATATATATATATATATATATATATATATATATATATATATATATATATATATATATATATATATATATATATATATATATATATATATATATATATATATATATATATATATATATCTATATATATACTAGCTGACCCGGCAAACGCTGTTTTGCCATACTTAAACAATATTTCTAGTGAATATTTTGGTAATTAAATAAAAATAATTAACTTATGGTAAGTTTGTGGGGATGGTGTCTATGACGCTGTGGACGATTACAGCTTATTAAAATAACAAAACACCAACGATTCATTTTCTTAATTTAATGTAATTCATTAACTTAATCGGCATAATATTTAAAGCTTGATCTCTTAAAAATTTAAAGTAATTAATAAAAGCGATACATATTTTATATCTTAAATTATGATAATTAAAAAAAATGTCAATCTCGAAGAACAGGAGGGTACAATGTTTTTTGTCAGTCCGTCCTGGAGGGTTTGCCCTTGTCCTAACCGTGTCGAATCGTCATATAGTACGCATATTCATCAAAAATCCATCAAGCTAACTTTCTTGTTTGTTTCGGCTCCTGTAATAATATATTCATAAATATTGATTCAAATTAGATAATGATGTTTAAAATGAATTAAGTTGTTTGTTTCTGCTAGTGCAGTCAGATCGCGGACAAAAATTTCAACCTCTTGAGCACTAAAAGTACGTAGTACAATACGTTTTAATAATCAAAAGGCAACAAATATTAATAAAATTGAATAATGACGGGATCGCGTTTTTCAATGTTTATGCAATATCCGCTTTGGCCATTCCAGAAAATTAGCGAATATTGGAGAGCGTCGTATGAACGGTGTGTATCAGCAATGAACTCAAGATTATGATTTCTTCTTCGAACTACTATTTCTCGCGTAACTAAACGGTCTCCAATCATGATTCCAGCAACGTCGTCAACAACAGGCGCATTGAATCCATGAATGTGCTCTCCAGCTGGTTTTTTATCAGGATTGATGACAATAACGTGATTGCTGCTATGTGTGTGCATGTGTGATTTGAAGAATTTCATTAATTCATTGTGCTCATTCAATAGGGCGTTCAGCTCGCCAACGTTACGCTTGGCATGAGGTGAATCAAGGGTTATTATAGCTGCAACGTGCATAGACGCGATTGGCGAGTGCGCGTTCGGAGTCCTCACCGCCCAAGAAGTAGATTTGTAAAAATGTATGAGGTTCGTTGGGCATTGGCAGAAATGAGCCCACTTTGTGATACACTTGGCCTTTGATTTTGAAAGTTGAATTGTAATGTTGACCATTTGCCGTATTATTTACGATTTCTGTTGCTCCAAACGATGTCATTTTGAAGCATGAATTGAATGTGCGAATGGACTTTAGGAACAGGTTTGAATCTGGATCCGTACCGATAAGTAAGCCGTTCAATGGCTCAGGTGGTGTTTCAATTACTGATAGTTGCACTTTTTCAGACGCGCCACACATGCCGGCTCATTTTTGAATTTAAGCACATGACGATATTGACATTCCTTACCCATAACACCAATTTTCACTTTGGAATGAGTGTAATATACAATATCTGGCTCATACTCGAATGCTAGACGAAGGAAGGAATCGGAAGTAAATACCCGGTGTACATATTGGCGTTCTCAGCCATTTGCTCTGCGTGTGTCTACTACGAACCCGCGCGCTTGTCTTTGTTCCATAATTGTCATTATTGGTTTCGTTTAGCTCGTGTTTCTTGTGGTTGTAATTCACACAATTGCATCATGCTGCACATTTGCATCATCTTGCTTGTAGCTGCATTCGTTCGACGGCCCAAATTGATCCCTTGGCGTCTTGGTGGCATTGTTCACTGTATAATGTATATCACACCTACAAATAGATCAAATTGAAGTACTTTATGATGAAAAACAGTATACTGATAATGTATTTGGTCTTTTATTATTTAACTGACCTATAACAATCATAAAACACGTATTTATTACTTATAATTTAACATGGTTCTCAAACATATTGCACGCACTAAGTATAATAGTATTAATAATTACATACTAATTGATAATGTATAAAATTTTTTGCAATGATTTAAACGGGTTGTTTATTACCTGATTTTTCGTTGGCGGGAGCTCGTGACACGATTTATACTATTGATTTCTATGAGATCCTTAATTAACTGAAACTGAGAACTATCCCCAATAATTATTAATTGCAAAATAAAGCTAAGATTAGTAGTAATAGCACTCCAAATTAATAATTTTTGTATGATAATATAATAAACATGACAGTTGTACTGACAAAGTAAAACGTCAATGCTACGATCGATGCACAGACAATAATAATGGACGGCAATCAATTAATTCAAAATACTAATCTTAATATTAAAAAATAGGGATTGGTGGTAGAAGCCTAATAATTTAGGGTTATATGTATTTTTCGATACTTAATCATAAAAAAATACGAAATAAAATATTGGTCTAAAAATTAAAAATAAAAAATCTGGAAAAGGCCACTCTTAACACCTAGGGAAATAAAAAATAGCCTACGACCTATTCTCATACCTACCAAATATGCACAAAAAAATTCATAAAAATCGGTCAAGCCGTTCCGGAGGAGTTCGATAACAAACACTGTGACACGAGATTTTTATATATATATATATATATATATATATATATATATATATATATATATATATATATATATATATATATATAAAATTTTTTGCAATGATTTAAACGGGTTGTTTATTACCTGATTTTTCGTTGGCGGGAGCTCGTGACACGATTTATACTATTGATTTCTATGAGATCCTTAATTAACTGAAACTGAGAACTATCCCCAATAATTATTAATTGCAAAATAAAGCTAAGATTAGTAGTAATAGCACTCCAAATTAATAATTTTTGTATGATAATATAATAAACATGACAGTTGTACTGACAAAGTAAAACGTCAATGCTACGATCGATGCACAGACAATAATAATGGACGGCAATCAATTAATTCAAAATACTAATCTTAATATTAAAAAATAGGGATTGGTGGTAGAAGCCTAATAATTTAGGGTTATATGTATTTTTCGATACTTAATCATAAAAAAATACGAAATAAAATATTGGTCTAAAAATTAAAAATAAAAAATCTGGAAAAGGCCACTCTTAACACCTAGGGAAATAAAAAATAGCCTACGACCTATTCTCATACCTACCAAATATGCACAAAAAAATTCATAAAAATCGGTCAAGCCGTTCCGGAGGAGTTCGATAACAAACACTGTGACACGAGATTTTTATATATATATATATATATATATATATATATATATATATATATATATATATATATATATATATATATATATATATATATATATATATATATATATATATATATATATATATATATATATATATATATATATATATATATATATATATATATATATAAATATATATATATATTTATATTTATATATATATATATATATATATATATGAATTTTTTTGTGCATATTTGGTAGGTATGAGAATAGGTCGTAGGCTATATTTTATTTCCCTAGGTGTTAAGAGTGGCCTTCTCCAGATTTTTTATTTTTAATTTTTAGACCAATATTTTATTTCGTATTTTTTTATGATTAAGTATCGAAAAATACATATAACCCTAAATTATTAGGCTTCTACCACCAATCCCTATTTTTTAATATTAAGATTAGTATTTTGAATTAATTGATTGCCGTCCATTATTATTGTCTGTGCATCGATCGTAGCATTGACGTTTTACTTTGTCAGTACAACTGTCATGTTTATTATATTATCATACAAAAATTATTAATTTGGAGTGCTATTACTACTAATCTTAGCTTTATTTTGCAATTAATAATTATTGGGGATAGTTCTCAGTTTCAGTTAATTAAGGATCTCATAGAAATCAATAGTATAAATCGTGTCACGAGCTCCCGCCAACGAAAAATCAGGTAATAAACAACCCGTTTAAATCATTGCAAAAAATTTTATACATTATCAATTAGTATGTAATTATTAATACTATTATACTTAGTGCGTGCAATATGTTTGAGAACCATGTTAAATTATAAGTAATAAATACGTGTTTTATGATTGTTATAGGTCAGTTAAATAATAAAAGACCAAATACATTATCAGTATACTGTTTTTCATCATAAAGTACTTCAATTTGATCTATTTGTAGGTGTGATATACATTATACAGTGAACAATGCCACCAAGACGCCAAGGGATCAATTTGGGCCGTCGAACGAATGCAGCTACAAGCAAGATGATGCAAATGTGCAGCATGATGCAATTGTGTGAATTACAACCACAAGAAACACGAGCTAAACGAAACCAATAATGACAATTATGGAACAAAGACAAGCGCGCGGGTTCGTAGTAGACACACGCAGAGCAAATGGCTGAGAACGCCAATATGTACACCGGGTATTTACTTCCGATTCCTTCCTTCGTCTAGCATTCGAGTATGAGCCAGATATTGTATATTACACTCATTCCAAAGTGAAAATTGGTGTTATGGGTAAGGAATGTCAATATCGTCATGTGCTTAAATTCAAAAATGAGCCGGCATGTGTGGCGCGTCTGAAAAAGTACAACTATCAGTAATTGAAACACCACCTGAGCCATTGAACGGCTTACTTATCGGTACGGATCCAGATTCAAACCTGTTCCTAAAGTCCATTCGCACATTCAATTCATGCTTCAAAATGACATCGTTTGGAGCAACAGAAATCGTAAATAATACGGCAAATGGTCAACATTACAATTCAACTTTCAAAATCAAAGGCCAAGTGTATCACAAAGTGGGCTCATTTCTGCCAATGCCCAACGAACCTCATACATTTTTACAAATCTACTTCTTGGGCGGTGAGGACTCCGAACGCGCACTCGCCAATCGCGTCTATGCACGTTGCAGCTATAATAACCCTTGATTCACCTCATGCCAAGCGTAACGTTGGCGAGCTGAACGCCCTATTGAATGAGCACAATGAATTAATGAAATTCTTCAAATCACACATGCACACACATAGCAGCAATCACGTTATTGTCATCAATCCTGATAAAAAACCAGCTGGAGAGCACATTCATGGATTCAATGCGCCTGTTGTTGACGACGTTGCTGGAATCATGATTGGAGACCGTTTAGTTACGCGAGAAATAGTAGTTCGAAGAAGAAATCATAATCTTGAGTTCATTGCTGATACACACCGTTCATACGACGCTCTCCAATATTCGCTAATTTTCTGGAATGGCCAAAGCGGATATTGCATAAACATTGAAAAACGCGATCCCGTCATTATTCAATTTTATTAATATTTGTTGCCTTTTGATTATTAAAACGTATTGTACTACGTACTTTTAGTGCTCAAGAGGTTGAAATTTTTGTCCGCGATCTGACTGCACTAGCAGAAACAAACAACTTAATTCATTTTAAACATCATTATCTAATTTGAATCAATATTTATGAATATATTATTACAGGAGCCGAAACAAACAAGAAAGTTAGCTTGATGGATTTTTGATGAATATGCGTACTATATGACGATTCGACACGGTTAGGACAAGGGCAAACCCTCCAGGACGGACTGACAAAAAACATTGTACCCTCCTGTTCTTCGAGATTGACATTTTTTTTAATTATCATAATTTAAGATATAAAATATGTATCGCTTTTATTAATTACTTTAAATTTTTAAGAGATCAAGCTTTAAATATTATGCCGATTAAGTTAATGAATTACATTAAATTAAGAAAATGAATCGTTGGTGTTTTGTTATTTTAATAAGCTGTAATCGTCCACAGCGTCATAGACACCATCCCCACAAACTTACCATAAGTTAATTATTTTTATTTAATTACCAAAATATTCACTAGAAATATTGTTTAAGTATGGCAAAACAGCGTTTGCCGGGTCAGCTAGTATATATATAGATATATATATATATATATATATATATATATATATATATATATATATATATATATATATATATATATATATATATAGATATATAATCAGAGGCTTTTGCTAGGATACTTATATACTTATATCTGTGAAAATAATAAGTGTTACAACAAAACCGCTTATTGTGTACATAAATTATGAAAAAGGAGGTACGAGTATTAATAGAACACAATACATTTCCATATAAAAGAAAAGTTTATATTAGCTTATAGGAGCTTAATACTTATTATTATAGAAACTTTCTTTAAAAATGGGATAAATAAGTTTTTTAAAGCTAATATTTCAGAGAAGTATGCTGCTCTCTTCCACTCCGATTTTCAACCGACTTCCAAAAGGAGGAGGTTCTCAATTCGTCTGTTTTTTTTTTTCATACTGAAACTAAAATTCTAAGATTTTATCATTCGCGTTCCACAAAGATGAGAATATGTTATTATATTACGTGGTACGTCCGATATAATCACTTAGCAGGTACTTCATATAAAAGTAGTCCGACCGTAAACCATTTCCTATATAAAAAATATTTCATATTTTCTTTTCTTAGAAATATCCCGCGAAAGAAGTTATTTATTATATTTTTTATTAGAACTAGATCTATTAAATTGAAAAGTCCAGGAATCTAATATAATTTTATCATTGTAGAGTTACATAAGAATGTAAAAAGCTTCAAGTCGTAATTTAAAAACGTCTCACTAAAGCATAAAGAAAATTCTAAACAATGCCCAGTGCTCCAATTCTTTAAAATGAAAGTGAGCAACTAGCACTCGTCTAAGCGTGTTCACTTTTTTGAGGTAATCCTTAATAATATTAATATTATAAATGCGAAAGTAACTCTGTCTGTCTGTCTGTAAGGGGTTGAAATAGGGGATGAAAGGTTCAACCTACCCCCCCCCCCCAACGTGCGTTTACCTTGTCGTGGGGGGGGGGCTCAGTAGCAGCAGTAGGACGCGAAGCCAAGAAACGCACAAATACCTGGAGGGTAATACTGGCCTTTCTAGCCGGTGAATCCCACATAACCACTTGTGGTATGTGTCAATGCATTTCCCAACATTAAAAAAAAGGGATGAAAGTTAATCATTCAAAGTACATTAAATTTCTTAATAAAAATTCTCTGACTCGTTTTTTTTATTTGTAGAAAGTTTCACAACCGTATTCCGTTACGCAAAAAGTTTTATAAGTTCAGAATTTCCTTAAACCCTTTTGTCGCTTAAAATGTAAATTTCCTAAAATCCGTTCGTAGGCGAAATACGTTCCTTTTGTAAGCAAATTATTATTAGCTGACCAAATATCGTCAAAATATACGAGATTTTTAAATTGTGTATATGTTACGGGTAATGCTAGAAGATGTAGTAAACCTAGGTTTACATGGGTTTACTTAGTATTACCCAAACGTTTTGGGTAAAGTTCGAATAATAAGTAAAATAAATTTTAATTCGGAGTTTACCCATACTCACCTAGGTCTATCCAACTCTGGCTGGATAATGTTAGGTGTTGCGTCATTTTTTAACACGTTGCGCGGCGTCTGCCCACGTTCCCCCGCGCCGCTTCCCGCTCATTCGTTGTTAAGTTATTGCCAGTATTCATACTCAGAAAGAGCTTGAAAAAATTTTGACAGGATTTACTACCGGAGCGGAATCTAGTTCAGAACCCCAAGAAGAGGATCCGGAATCTAGCCAAGAACCGCAGGAAGATTTTCCTATTGCAGATCTAGGATCACAGAATGACCGCATACAAAACAGGAAGATGATACACGAAAGTGAAACAGTCTTAAATACAAAAGAAAGTGATAAAGAAATTATCCAGGAAAGTAGTATAGAAGAAATGGCCAAACAGTAAGATGAAACGGAGTGTTGTAGATGTATAAAGCCAGGAACAAGTACACAAGAAACAAAGTGTGAAATTTGTACTATTCAAAAAAATATAAATGAAACTAGATTATCTGCACGATTAAGCTTAGAAAACCAGGCTAAAAAAATGAAATCATTATCAAATTTAAAATTTCCTCCGTGTTCTGTTGGAGATACCGTTAGAGTCCAAATACCAGATGTTGATAGAGGTAGAGGAGAGTTTCGGAATGTGCTTATGGCAGTTGTAGAAAAGAAAGATGATCTTTATAGGTTAGGAAACGAACGTGGGGCTATCGTGGAAATGTTCTCAAGGAATCAGTTTTCTATTTGTCAGGATAAACTTATTGATATTGAAAATATATCACCTGAAAAAAATAAAATGATAAGTATGTTTGTAAACTAATTGACACTACAAAATTTAATATATTGTGTATGTGCTATTAAAGCTATTATGTTTAGTCTCAGAGCTATTGTGTTCTTTTCTTATGTTTTTAATAATAAAAGCTTTCTATGACCTTAGTTTGTAATTTCAGTAATTAATCTAACATTACCCAGTAAGCATTAGATATATCTAGGTGAGTTAGTAAATGAGTGGGTAAATGCCGAATTAAAACTTATTTTCATTATTATTTGGACATTACCCAAAACGTTTGGGTACTACTAAGTAAACCCATGTAAACCTAGGTTCACTACATGTACTAGCATTACCCGTAACATATACATTAATCGGACAGTAAATAATATTTTTACTTTACTTCCAAGATATTTAGTGACTAAATAGTAACCAGTAATGTACTATATAGTTGCCCAGATCTTAGTCTAACGGTGTAATAAATTTTATCCAAACCGGTCCAGCCGTTTCATACTGAAGTTGTAACAAACATGCAAACTTTAAAAAAAGTAACGCCTCAATTTGGCTTATGGCACAGTGCACACAATATCTATAACATTACCACTAACTAACATTATTTAACTGAGGGTTAAAATAAGGGTTAAAAAGATAAACCGTTAATGTTTAAAACAACAACATAAAACGTACCGACATAAACTTAAATTTGTGATACAGGACTGCGAAAAAATTAAAAATGCAGGTTATCATTTCAGCGGAGATCACGCTTCCACGAGTACGTGGGAAATGAGATGCCCTTTCTTACTTTGATACACACGTTCAGTCGACGATATAAAGTGAAATGTGTGTTCTAAAGTATAAAATTATCCCTAGAACTTGAGTTACGTGCAAAAAATTAATTAATGTTATGGTATAAAGCAATTATTAATAATGATGGTAAAGTGTGAGAGGTACTATCACGTCATAGGTGTCTTGGAACGAACACGTTAGTAGGTACGTGAATTTACTCGTACTTGGCCAGTTTTAATATATTCTATTCAATATTTAAATAATAAATCTAAAATAAAAGCATCACAAGGTATTATTTCAATCAGACGAAAATCTCAAATTAAAGCTGAAACTCAGCATTATTTACGCTCCATATAAAGCAAGGATCATGTTTCTAGATTAACCAAAAATGCACTCCCAGTTGAAATAGCTATTTTTATCGAACTACTGTGAGAAATGCGAATATTTGAGCGTTTGTTTACGTGACTCCTTCGTGTTCAAACGCCTTGACGATTTGGATGAAATTTTATAAATAAAAATAAATGAAATGTGTGAATCGCAAGCCTACAACGCCTTGAACTCTATTCGGCATTTTTTTACAAATATTCGTTGAAGTCCTTTCGAAAAGGAAACTTGGAAAAAATACAACGAAAACTTAAGATCGTTTTTTTATTTCTACTACTAATATTATATTATGATTATCATAATTACTAATTATGAAATTGAATGCATTTGTCAATTTGATACTTTCGCTTTCTACGATATACTGTTTGACTTTGTCTGTCTGTTTGTTCGTTTCTATTTCTTTCACGTCAGAGTGACATATTGGTTTTTTTTTTGTTATTACCTGCAAAATTGCTTCTATATATAGGATACTCTCTATGAGAGATTAAAGAAACGAAGTTACAGAAAATTTGTTAGCTTAATCAGATTTTCAAAGCATCCTTCGCGAAAATAAACGTTAATCCACATATCCGTATCCGTATGTATGACTTAGTGAAGAAAGCACTTTTCGCCCGGTCTTTCAAATCACACCGTCAGCCGTCAGCCCTCATTTTAAACTAAGATACGTTTTCATCATAATTTTTCAGATATAGCCTTTATTTTCAACGTGTTAGGGACTAAGATCGTACATACATTTGCTGGAAGTGCAATTTTTCCACTCTGGATATCTCATATCTGTCGACGTATTAACTTAAATCGTGTTGCTTTCTTAGCCTTTAACTTATAACTGAAGTCGTTTGACTTAGTTGAGGGGTTGTTAAAATTTTATGAGAGATGATTAAAGTAAAGTTTAGTTATTTTGACGTATATTATGAAAGACGGTATATCGCACCTTAAAAAGATTCCTACTTGACCTATTTTTATTTTTTTAAGGTTAGGTTAAGTAATAGCTAAGTTTAATTTAGAAAAATATGATGGTAATATTATAAATGATATATGGTGGCATAAAAAGGATATTGCCGTAAAAGCTAGGTAATTAAGGAGAAGAATTGTAAAAGCTTACTATGATGGAACACATTGCTGATTCAGAATTAGAAAATGTAGGCATCCATTTTGAAAATCACAATATTGTTATCTTCTAGAAAAAAAAATTCTGAAAAAAGTAATTGCAGTGTCTTATGATGCGCCACTTCTGCAACGGCTCAAGCAACACATTGCATGTGTATCTATTTAACATTAATTTTAACCTATACTCGTACATGCAAATGAGTCGAACGTGTAATTTTTGTTTGTAAAAATATTTTTTGTAATTATTTTTTAAATTATAAAGGTTCAGAATGTAATTTAAATGATGTCATGTACGTGTAATAAAGAACTACGAGATATTTAAATAACCAAACGCGGTAAAACTAGGACCTCAATTACCTCTAAGTTAAACCTCCCACGCGAATATTGAATTTTGGGAGCATCCAGTTCATTGGCCGGAATCTATAAGCCCGGTATTTAACTTTAGCAGTTTTTGTAATACCTGGGATTTTATGTTAGACATCCTAATATAACATACATATTTGAATATATAAAAATTAATGTATACTATTGTAGTACCTATTATTAAGAATAAAACTGGTGACTCATCTGATGTATGCAATTACAGGCCAATCTCTTTAGCAACCATCATATCCAAAATATTGGACAGTCTGCTTGATATACAGATGGAGGAGCACTTAAAATTGAATGACGCGCAATTTGGCTTTCGCTCAGGACTGTCTACAGAGAGTGCTATCCTATGTCTCAAGCAGACTGTGCAATATTATATTAGTAGAAAAACACCAGTATATTCGTGTTTTTTAGATTTATCTAAAGCGTTTGACTTGGTCCAATATGACATTCTCTGGAAAAAATTAAGAAATACTGGTGTTTCTGAGGAAATAATATCGTTGCTTAGGCATTGGTATGCTAACCAGATAAACCGTGTCAAATGGGCTGGGTCATTTTCTGATGAATATAGCTTACAATGTGGTGTGAGACAAGGGGGCTTGACTTCACCTCGTCTCTTTAACCTTTATATGAACGCCCTTATTGAAGGGCTCAGGAGTACGAATATCGGATGTCACATAGATGGTGTTTGTATTAACAATATCAGCTATGCAGATGATATGGTGCTCCTGAGCCCCTCGATCGGTGCCTTAAGGAGATTGGTCAAATATTGTGAGTGTTATGCGGTGGCCCATGGACTCAGATACAATCCTATAAAAAGTGAATTCATGGTTTTTAAGTCAAGCAATAAGCCACAACATAACATACCAGACGTTTTTCTTAATGCACTTCCTCTCAAAATCGTCAAAAAAGTTAAGTATCTGGGTCACTGGGTCACTGATGATCTCAAAGATAACTCTGACATAGAGCGCGAGCGCAGGTCGTTGGCTGTCAGATGTAATATGTTGGCTCGTAGGTTCACACGTTGTACTGACCAAGTTAAGATCTCGCTCTTTAAAGCATTTTGTCAGACCTTTTACACGTGCAGCCTGTGGGCCAACTATGCGCAAAGGACATATAGCGACCTGCGCGTACAATATAACAATGCATTTAGGGTGCTAATGGGGCTGCCACGATATTGTAGTGCATCAGGCATGTTCGCTGAAGCTTGTACTGACAGCTTCAGTACAATCATGCGAAAGCGATGTGCGTCCATGATGCAGCGCTTGCGTGACAGTACCAATGGCATCCTAAATACATTGTCCGACCATTGGGACTCGCCGATTTTTGAGAGGTGGATGCGATTGCACACTGTGAAGTGAACGCTCTCAAATATCGGGGAGACTAATTATAATTTAGTATATTAATTTTATTAAGTTTTTAGTTTTAATTTAACTGTCTAATTTTTATCAACACAAAACATTATGGAACATTGTTCTGAAATAAAAATTATTATTATTATTATTATTATTATTATTATTATTATTATTATTATTATTATTATTATTAAAACTCCCGTGTCAAGATATTTCTTCACGATGAACTCCGCAACTACTTATCCGACGATCGATAACATAATAGATAGGTTGAAATTTAAATACATATTATATATTATAAATATAAACACCTTTGATTGGAGAAGAAACATTTATCACAATCACACAAATCACACAAATCCAAGTTCGCT
Source organism: Boloria euphrosyne (assembly GCA_951802675.2). Taxonomy (NCBI): domain Eukaryota; kingdom Metazoa; phylum Arthropoda; class Insecta; order Lepidoptera; family Nymphalidae; genus Boloria; species Boloria euphrosyne. The sequence goes on from OX637885.1 coordinate 11,375,694, forward strand.
GGAGAAGTGGAGAAGCTCAAAAACCAAAATACTGTTAATTTCCTCACAAAATCGTTCATTCAACTGATCCAACGGAAATTGAATTCAGTAACAATACGGTTTTGGTCCAATCATAAAAAAGCTGTTATCATACAGATTGATTTACCAGGATATGTGGTCGAGGGCTCAATTTGCGTCGATTCTTTTATCCAGGGCCTGTCAAGTGGAGTCTGTTGAATCCCAATGAAGTGAAGAGGTGGGGTGGTAGCGACAGCGTTTTCAGACCTTCTACTCATTTCGCACGCTTTCCTGGATGATTTTAAGATTTCTTAAGCATACGCTAAAATATTTGAAGGAAAATAAATCCCAAATCCATGTGAATTAAATCCCAACTTAATATTAAAAAAATCAAGTCTCCACTTTAACTGCTTTTATAAAAAATTTAATAATTCAAAGAAAAATCTAAATAATCATTTAAATTAATTCACTTCTCGCTGTCACTCTTACCACATTCAAATTGTATCCACATTATTATTCGTAGAATGCCCAAGAAGGATACGACCGACCTTTTTATCAGAGGTGTATTTGTAGGTTAGAATTACTTTTTAAGCCGACCCCTTAAAGTTTGATGCTTCAATGTTTATGGTGGACTAGCAATTCCTGCGGCTTCGCTCGCGCTTTTATGACTAATAAATCTAGGGTCGGTGGTAGAAGAATAAAAATTTTGGGTTATATCTATTTTTTGACGCCAAATCTAAAAAAAAGATAAAAAAATTACTTTAAAAATAAAATATAAAAAATCTGACGAGGGCCACCCTTATCACCTAGGGAAATAAAAAATAGCCTACGAACTATTCTCAGACCTACCAAGTATACACAAAAAAAAACATAAAAATCAGTTCCGCCGTGTCGGAGGAGTTCGATAACAAACACTGTGACACTAGATTTTTATATATTAGACTAGCGGCTCAGTGAACCCGAGGGACGACCCTAGGTTTAGCGTCATTGAAGCCACGGATTTGAAGCCGCTAGTTAAAATAAATGAAATTTCTAAAAGTCGGTTAATAAACCTAACCTAAGTTACTCCTACTCCTTACATCATTAGCTATCTGCCAGTGAAAGTACCGTTAAAATCGGTCTAGTGGTTTCAGTGATTACCCGGAATAAACAGACAGACCGACAGACAAAAAAAATTTAATGCTCATACCTTTCCGTAACTCTAACTGATTGTTCTTTCGTTGAATTTTCAGCTTCTACTTTTACTTTTGATTTCCCGAGAGAAAATTTTGTAACGCGATGTAATATTGCAAACAAATTAAGATTTTGTTGTTCTAAAAAATATTTTGTCTAACCAATGTAGATCTGATTTTTTTTCTGGAAGTATTCAAAGTGTTACCCCGTCCCAAGCGAGTGTATGGCGCAAAGAGTAAATATATACTAGGGCATGGCAGCTTGAGCTGGCTGTCACGTCCCTTGGCCGACTATTTGTTTTATTAGGTATTACTGCATAATATTATAACTCATAACTAATAGGACGGAAAGAAGTCACACAATTGCATTTAATTAATAAAGATTTTCTAATTAATTAAATTACTCATATTTGAAACAAAGTACGGGTCATTATTATTTGAAACAAAGTACGGGTAATTTTTTAAAGCCTTTCGATAGAATCTATCGATCTATTTCGATAGAATAGGCTGTCTGTTTCTGATATTGAAAATTTACTTTTGAAATACTATGCTTTTAGTAATAGGTATTAATTAATTTCCATTTTAAATTTAATAAGATGTTTTTCGAAGAACCTCTAACAATCACCTTGAGACTGTTGGTAGTCTAGACCAGAGTTTTAATGTTTTATGAGTAAAGGTAAATTTACTTTGTTTAATATTCCCTTTTATCAATATATCTAAATGTTTCAATCTTACTGGTAAATGTAGGTAACATTACGCCTCAGGCAATTTGTGTTTAATAAAAACACTGTATAAATAATTTGTTGTTATAATAGCTTATACAAAATAATAATCATTTATATTTTGGTTACAGCTACTCGTGAGACGTCAGGAAAATCCAGTTCTGACAACCAAGATGATGAAAACCTTAAAGAAGCATGGATGAGGGCACCAAATGTTGGTGTTGTACTTAAAAGTGGAGAAGATGCTTTATTAACTTGTGTTGTTATCGGAGCAAATGGGAAGCCAGTATTGTGGAAGAGAGCCAAAGACCTTCAAGTCTTGACTGCTGGTGATGTACGAGTTACAAGAGATGAAAGAGTACAAGTTTTGCACGATGATTGTAAGTTGGTCTTTATAATAATAATATTGCTTTCTGTAAGTATATTCTTAAATCTTAAGCTTATGTTACTCTTTGTTATAATTGGTAATTTCTCATTCAGCAACAAAAAATCCTTAGTCATCTATTATTTTTTTACGTTTTTGATGAAATTGTCGATCGACTTTAGTCGCAAATTTAGGCTTAATATATTATGTTAATAAAATTATTATTTATATGCTTTAACTTTTTCCATTAGCGGAAGAACCACTTCAGGGACCAGGTATAAAAAAAGGTGGAGACGTTTGGGCCTTGGTCATAAAATCTGTGACAGTTGATGATTCAGGATTGTATATATGCGAATTGAATACTGAACCACCAGTACGCAGCTTCCACAAGTTAAGTGGTAAGATAACCATAATCTTTTAAATATAGTATATTATGTTTAGATATTTCTACAGTGTATTTAACGTTCGGCGTTTTTTAATGCATTTACGTCATTACACATTATGTCAGACTTTTGGATAGGAGGATAGGCATCTTAATGCATCACTGAGAAACATCTCCTGAGAAATAAAGTAGGCTTTATGTATTTACTCGGCTGTTCCAAACTTGGTGTTAAGAGTAATCAAATGCTGTTCTAAATTAAGAATAAAACAATAAATATAATAACGCCTTATTTTCAGTTATACCTAACGTAGTCTATACTCCACCAAAACAGACGAACGTAGACACATATTCTTCCAATATGCCGACTACCGCTCTGGCACATAACTATACGAATTGTTGTGTCGACGCCAATGTGTCGAAAGGTTGTTTAGGATACTGTAGTATACAAAGTATTTTGGATGGACCAGGTCAAGATCCCGAAGCATGTCAGACAGATTTTCCTTCTATTGTAAAGTAAGTACAGTCTTTAAATAATATTTACAAAGTCACTTTCCATGTACGCTTACGTAATTTGAACGTTAATCTGAATTTCGATATAATTTTAGACTAACAATTATGAATTCCTTGGGAATATCTGTTTATTAACACTAGATTTATAGGAATTAAAAAAATCGATATTTCAAAGTTATTGATCTAGTCCGAAAGGCAAAGCTTGTGCGTGATCCGAATCCGAAAGTATGATTACTAGACGACTTATATAATTTATTATATACAAAGTTACTGACTTATATACGCGATAAGGTCGGAAGTAAAGAGACAATTCTTATCTAATATAATTCATAATTTCTTCAATTTCTTCTGCCTCACTGAGTTTGATATTATATTATAATATTAAATATTAAATGAGTTCTGTTTAGTGGAAACTGACTTATTAAATCTTACAAGACGACTTTGTCGTTGTTTGATCAATTAATAACTTTATGACAACACAATAGTATAAGTATTAAATTCTGTTGTATTCTGTGTATTAATGCTAATTTCTCATTTGATAAGATTTGATTTCGATATTTAATTCTCTACTTAGTAAAACCATTTCTGTTTTGGTTTTAAACTTTTGTTAATTTGAGATCTACAATTGACCACACGTGACATTCATTTGTTGAGCACGAATGTTTGTACTCCAGTCATGGGTGTTATTATTTATAATATGTATGTATTTAAAGTTTTATGTATATTGTATCAACTACCTGGTATCCGTAAACACAAGCCTCGTAGCCTGCTACGGAACTAGATAGGGCTATATGCATCAATATCCTAACAAATTGGTTTTGTTATAATAATAATCATTCAATTCTTTAATAGATGTATGGCAGATGGACGTAACCATGTGCCGTGCTGTATTCAAGAGCACATACCCGACATCTGCCAAGACGTCTGTAGAGGAGAATATTCACCTGTCACTGACAATATCAAATCACATTACTCTTGTGCCTCATCTATGGAAAAAACTTTAGCTTGTATTGTTGAAGGAATTGGTAAGATCTTTGAATTTAAATGTAGAAAGAGAGAATTTAGTAGTAAGTGAAAATAAAAGCTTACTATGAATAAAAGAATACCTAATCTGTCCATCTCATAAAATTTTCATATCTTACTGACGAATATAGTTTAAGTGTCTGTTAATAATATTAACTTAAATTATTTTACTATAGTAGAAAGGCACATTTTTTCCTTTTGTCTGTCTGTTTGTTCCGCTAATCTCTGAATCGGGTGGACAGATTTTTACGTGACTTTCACTGGAAGATAGCTGATGTTATAGGAAGTAAATAACACTTCTTTATTTTAGAAAAAGAGTAGGGGGCGGAAGCTCATAAAAATTAAATTTAAATGTACCAAACCGAGTGAACCATAGATGAATCACCAGTTTTTATTAAAACTACAATATTGTAAGACAATTACATTTCAGAATTACTACCAAGTCCCCCGGAAGACGTTGAAGTTGAACCTCTAAGCGAAAAGCAATTAAAAGTATCATGGAACCCACCAACAGAAAACGTTGATTCAGTCACAGAATATGTTGTGAATGTGACAGCTTTGCGGTCGTTTGATGCCCACTTAATTGATCCCTCTGAGAGTTCTCTTAAAAATAAAACTACTAAAATGTCCTCAGTCACTTACAAAGTTTCTTCAAATAAGACATTTTTTATTCTAAATAATTTACTGCCGTTCACAATGTATGAAATAACTGTAACATCATACAATATTCACGGATCCAGTCTACCGAGTTATGGAATCAGGTGAATTTATAATTTTATAGCTTATAATTTATTAATGTTTCACTTACGTTTGAGAAAACTGTGAATAAATAATTTAATTTTACGTTTAACAAAAGAACTTTTTTCAAGACAATCCAACGCTGTCGAATTACGCCATCCCTAACTTGACCAGCGTGTTTATTTTACAATTAATTAATTGTTGAGTCAATTCATAAGAATTGAGAAAATACAGGTTTCTTATACGCGATTGGTTTTATATTTCATCAATTGAATAACACAATACTTGAATTTGAATATCATATATTTTACGTATAATTTTATGGTTCAGATCATTAACACTAACTCCTGGTAAGATGAGATCAACTGTCGTCGCAGCAGCTCCAAAGCTGCCTGATGTTAAAGGATGTTGCACTTCCGCTGGGGTGAATCACTATGGATGTGTTGAAAAATTGTGTGATCCGACCAAAACTTTCGAAATTGAGGTAAGTTTAGTTGTGGTTATTCATACCTGTGTTCATTTGGCATCATGTTGAGATTTTGTCATTGCTCATGTCGAAACACCATTTTTTGCTGGATAAATCATTTTGTTCATTTTTAATCGTTCATTTTCATCATGTGCATTTAATAGTTAATGAAGCTTAAAACTTAATTTTTAGAATTGCTAAATGAAATGCTATCAAATATGTAACAGACTGATTTCGTATTAAATCGAAACTACAGCAATTTGTGAATGCAAAATTAAAAGGTTTTGTTTCAATATTTTGTGTAAAAAGATATACTTTTATCAAAGAACTTTATTGTCCTCGATTTATTCTTTTTATATTTCTATAGGTGCTTTACTAGAGTTATTAAATATTCTGAATATACTTTAAACCACTCAATACACTATAATATTCTATTTACTCTAACAGAAATTTTAACGGTAATATTTTATGACAGGAAAAGATAGTAAGCTTAAAGCTATACTGAAAGGTTAAGACTGAAAGCTTTTATCCTAAAGGCTGTTTCGCGTTCTCCCAATCATTTCTTATCATTTCGTGTGACATTTTCATTTTATGTGTTATCAAATCATTTGTGTATCACTATTGCACACACTCATAAACCATTTGTGACTAATGCACAATCATCCAGGGAACACCTCTCTAATCACCAGTTGCAGGTAACAGACCTGATGATCTGTGCACCCTGGGCTGGCGTCACTTTCGGATGCCTTGCAAATGGACTAGACCATACTCCGTGCTGCCGATCAAGAGGCCTGCCTGAACAATGCCTGCCGTTATGCAGCGGGAATATAACATCCTTGGACTTCAATCACTTTAAGTAAGTTAAATATGAATATAAAATAATAAGAAAGGCGTGTGGCACTCGGAGACTGCCGCGGAAAAGCTATTGCATAGCTGTTTTTATCAACTTATGCCATTATAATTATTTATCTATTTTATTTATGCAGTATTTTTTTCCTTTGTTTTTTTTTCTTTGATATTAATTCAAGTTACAGTTTTTGAGCGTGGTGACCGATAAGAAAACATTTTTTTCTCTTATTACATAAATGAGAAGTTAATATTGTTCAAAATATTTTTATTATCTATCTACTCGTCGCATCACGCATGACAGGTGTTAGGTTTTTTTCGTTACGAAATTTCTGGATTCGGTCTCCACGCTCAAGGCCCGCGATAGCAGCTATGCAATAGCTTAATAATAATTTATTTTCCCACATGATAATAACCAGATTTAAAACCGTTTCCAAACAAGGGAAAGTATAATGAGCAAGTAGCTGGTGTGCCTTTATTACCTACATACACCCTCACGCATTTGAATTAATTTATTTTTTATAAATAATTCATTCCACAAAAATCATCAAGAACTCTATTATAAAAAAGTGAAACTTCTAACAGTGAAATAAATACTAATCACCTTAAATGTTTTAAAGAAAACAAATTTTTATTATAAGAACAAATCACAACATAGTATAAAACAAAGTCGCTTTCTCTGTCCCTATGTATGCTTAAATCTTTAAAACTACGCAAAGGATTTTGATGCGGTTTTTTTAATATAGAGTGATTCAAGGAAGGAAGGTTTATAAATAAGTTAGAGGCTTTCAGCATTTCATACACATAATATTACTCTTTCACATCAAGTAATTATCAATAAAAATAACTTAAGAGGAATCGTAAAAAAAATACGGACGCGACCGCCGACTTACAAATCGCCTACCGCACCGCCTAGGGATGAGCCCGAGCGAAGCGAGGGCGAGTTGCTAGCCATAATATAATATGGATGTACTATGATAAAAACAATAAAGTAACGATCACCTAATTCAAGTATTAAAGTTTGTAAGTAGGATTACGTAAAGTTAATCATTTCAAAACTGACTACAGTACTTTGTCCCCTTAATTCAATACTACATTATGTTTTAGTAGGTTTTATATTGCTTCTTACGTTAAAAAGAAACGTCATCGTGGAATGAATCTTATTTAATTGTTCCGAATAATCTGAAGATTAATATAAAAATAATCTAAACAGGTGTCTTCGCTACATGTCTTCCTATACGAACTGCCTGCTGCAAGGGTACGGCGTCCTCCCTGGACCCCCATCTCGTCTCCATCTCACCAACATTGACACAGACTACGCCGTAGTTCACTGGGCACCGCCTGCAGCTTTGGCTGATACCGTTCAATACTACAACTTGCACTTCAAATTATTGCAGTCAGAAGATGGTTACAGAACTTTGTCTAAGGTAACATGAAGATTTAGTTAAAAGAAAATATTTCCAAATTTGATTAACGACCATAGTTACTGTTTAAAGAATATTTTTATTTATATGTAGTTCGACTTGAAATAAGCTAAATTTAGCTTTAATAGAGGAGAGTCAAAGTTATTATAAGCATAGAAGTTTTTATTGTAGAGACAACTATGCCTTAATTGACTAAAAAACCGTATCTTAATTTATAGCTACGTGTATATTTCATAGGTTCAATCACCGTACATCTTAGAAGACTTAGAATCAAACACCGACTATGAGATCTTCGTGGACGCGGTCAATGAACATGGTATTGGTGAAGCGTCGCCCAGACTTATATTTAGAACTCAAAGCCAGGTAATATATATGTTATATTTTATTTTCACAGATTTTCGTGATTTTATCTAATTTTGTATACCATCGCAAATATTTAATAACAAGCAAGCGCCCTAGCTTCCCACTGGTACCTATGTACGTTTTATTCAATTTTCTTATAAAAGCTAGTTACTCATATAAGTTACTCTTTATAAGTAAATAGACTTGTAGCTTATCAGTAAAAGTTCCGTCAAAATGGGTCCAGTCGTTTCAGAGATTATCTGGATCAGACAGTAAAAAAATAAAAATGTTTTTTGTACCTTAAGTATATATTAATTTCTTATGCATTCAATAAACTTATTAATTACATTACACAAAGACGATACTATTTATCTATGTAGTTAAAAGTGAAAGCTCTGTAATATTTTTCACTCATTTCATCACAAGTCAATTTGAATTAGGTTTTGGAAGACGAAGAAGTGGATGCAAATGCCTACAACATAACAGCTTGCTGTGAACGTGTGCAACTGTCTACTGTGTGCATGCCACTTTGTTCTTATGATGCCAAGATGACCGACTTAAGGACCCTCGCGCCGCTTTGTGAACAGGAGTTTAATAAGCTCGTTAGATGTGGCGCTGGAGGTAAATAAATTTCTCTTGATTCAATTCTTGGAATGTCATAAATCCTTGCAGCTCTACATACATACAAACATACATACATACATACACTAGTGGCGAAGGGTCCATACAAGACGATTCCCACCGTCTTACCTTTTAAAAATCCAATAAAGTTTTAATAATTCTACATAATATTTGTTTTTTAAATTTACATGATTACTAATTAAAATAATAATTTATAGTAATAATCCTTTTTTAAAAATAACATAACGCCTACAATAAGTCAAAATCAACAAAAATGTCTACTTTGCTAAAATGCGCCTTCATAGAAATGCCGCGGTAAGACGTAGTAATTCGGCTTACCTTTTCCATACGAATCGTGTTTCATTCATACTTTTGTATTGGAACATTTTCAAGTGATTTCATTCATAATTACTCAGATTTTTGGTCGCGGTTAAGACGCTCCCGAGCAGCTTATTTTGCATGTGATTGGTGGAAAGTACAAAACGTCACTATGATTGACCAATGACAAGCGACAAGTATCTAAACAAATTAATATGGCCGATGGCGATTCTGTTTACAAGTGCTTAGTGCATTATTTGTGTTTTTCTTTCGTTTTATTGAGTTTTTACTCGATTTTAGCGTAATAACTAATATTGATATTTTGTGTTGAGTCTGTATAGTGTATGGTTCATATATGTTTTAATTACGGTGAGTTCTATAAGCCATTATTAAATTTGCGTATTTTATTGAAGTTGGATTGTATGCAACTTTGTTTTCGAAACTTGCATAAGTCAAGTAATTTGTAATAAAACTTTCTATTGAAATTGTGTGTAAGTGCTAAATTAGAAAAATATTGTGTTTGTTTTCATTTATGTTGCAGTGAAAATGTTTTTAAGTTATTTTATATGCGTTTCCTTGACAAAATTATTTTACGCGTATTAGCTTAAACAGTTTATTCGGACTGGAAGGAAATATCACGTAATGCTGTAGGATATTGTAATTAAATTTTAAAACCAGTAAAATCATCTTCATATTTCAAAATTTTAATTTAACTTTGATAAATAAAAAATAAATCAATCTCTTCAATAAGATAGCAAACGAACTACGAAGTTTTTCAAACACTTGTCACTAGATGGCATTGAGTTTACGTAGTAATAATAACTCAATGCTAGATGGCGATATTTATTAAAATAATGATTTAATATATTAATGTAAAATTAACAGAAGGGAAAAACGAATATTTAAATCTCACTAAATTATGTTTAGGTTGAAATTAATTATATTTATAATGAATACAGAATAAAATAATGCGGCCTTAAATCAAATCGCCGTACTTTCACTTTTTAAATGATGCGTAATGATTTCTCATAGATGGCGTCATTAATATTTTTATATTATTTTAGTAAATATTAAATATATTGACTATTCTGCTATAACTTTACATAAATTAAAAAAATAAACAATGACATAAGACTTTATGAACACTTTTTTACTTTTTAATTATTACGAAAAAAAATCTTCACTACAACATAACGGATACTTACGAGGTACTAGTACCTGTACTAGGTACTTTTGCATCGCATGTATTTATTTAGTTTTTGTCATTTTTTTGGACAGCTTACCTCTGCTAAAATTTCACCCTTCGCCACTGACATACACACATACATACATACATACATACATACATACATACATACATACATACATACATACATACATACATACATACATACATACATACATACATACATACATACATACATACATACATACATACATACATACATACATACATACATACAAACAGACATTCATACATACATTCATTCATATTGACATACATTCATATATATACATATCGTTACCTTAATTAGCATAGCTCTATCGTCATTAATAAGTATGGAATATTTATTGTTCCGAATTTATAAATGTTACACCATATTGAATTACTTATTTGGTAGCCCTTAAAATTTACTGAGATGGAGTTCGCCGATATGTGAATTTAAGTATCGATAAAGATTTGAACAGTTCAGACGATTACTATTTCCTTTTCAGAAGGTTTTTAGAGAAGGGCTTAGAAAAGCTTACGTTACATTACAAAGACTAATATTTTTTATTAAATATTAACAATAATAAGCTAGTTATTTTTGTTATTCTCACTTTTATTCAAGGCATTCATCAACAATTTTATCAACAATTACTTGATTTATCACCGAAAAGATACAAAATATTAACTAATATTTAGAACGCTAAATATAGAAGTTAGTTGTGTTTGCTCAACTTAGACTAAGTAAATAATACAGTTGTGCTTAGTGACGAGCTGCCTCAAGCGATATTTGTTCAAGACAAGGGCTTATAGAAACTACAATGCTTTTAGAATATTATCTATTTCAATTTGCTTGGGCACGTTTAGTGTTCATATTGTTTTTTGAACAATATTTCTAGAAAAAAAATATCAGCATAACCCTTAAACACGTATACATGTTGCGATATGATTAAAAAGTATAATTAAACCTCAAAAAATTGAGTTCCCGGTCGAAAAGTGGAGAATAGAATGACGAATGTCTGCTTTATATACATTCTAGTGACGACCAGGAGGCATTATCCCAGAGAAAAGAGATATCTCTATTGGATTTTTTACTGTGACATTTCTTTACTCTAACATGAACGACAGTACGACTTATTCAGATCCGGAAGTCCTGGGTTCGAATCTTGGGCTTGGCTAATCATATTTAGTATGGGTTTCTTTTCTGTATTTGTTGGTTCTTGGGCGGTGTCAAATAGGTAATATTGATAGTCCATTATAATAATATAAACATTTGCTCCTAAAGGTCGCAATCACGAAACTTGTTGTGCAAGACGAGGCGTGCCAGCTTCGTGTCGCGGCGCTTGCGCAGGAGCTTATAGCGGCTTGTTCTACTCTTGCATCGCGTATGTTGGCAACATCGTGCAGTGCTTTGAAGAGGGTAGGTTTCGCTAAAGCTAGTATTGGACATTAATGTTTTATAGTAATTTTGCTAATAACATTTAATGTCAGTAATTGTATAGTTGTATAAGATTTGTTTGTTAGTACTTTGGTAGAGAAGTTTGATCTGAATGTAATTATGACAATCATAGAACTTTTTAATAAAATATGACTTATTTTTTAAATAATTTCAATATTTATATTAGATATTTACTATTTTCTACTCCATACAGGCACTGATATTCTACCTGGCCCTCCAAGAGAAGTCCACGCTGTGGTATCTCACGACAAGTTGTTCTTGGATTGGACAATGCCAACGGATGGGGCTAATGCCACTTCATACACTGTGCACTGGCAGAAAATAGGCAATAACACTCAACCCTACTATTACAATACTGTACAGCTAGATAACGTAAGTTAAAAATAGATTGTATTGTAAACATTTTAATATAACTAAAATATTTTAAGTTATTTGATTCTAAACTTTTTAAAATATTTTTCCAAATAAAGAGATCAATATTTCAAAACATTTGCATTATAATGATTTAAATATTATAATATCTATAATATTATATAAAACTGAATTATTTTTTAAGCAAATGAACGTAACACAAACGATGGCACGTATTGAAGGGTTGGACGTGAACAGCACTTATCATTTATTCGTTGTGGCCGTAAATGATAAAGGGACGTCTCTACCTTCTAGTATGCTGCTTCTTAACATCACTGATGGAGGTATAAATTAAAAAAAACACAATTGATATTAAAAAATCGTCCACTTAGTTTCTTTTTATAGTACTCGTTAAATTAAAACTATTGATGAACTATAAGTATGTTTTTTATAACTGAAAAACCTGAAAATTTCATTTAATAATATTTATAATTTATAATTATAATATAAATTTAAACAGACATTGAAAACAAGGAAGTGTCAGGCATCCCATCTCCCCCACACTCGTTAGCGGTATCATCGCACTCCGCCACGTGGCTAGCTCTTAGCTGGCAACCGCCACAATTCTCATTACCTGATGAGAAGATATCATATACGTAAGTTGTGTAATACTTTCTTAAATTTAGACGAATATTTTACATTTTAAATAACTTAAAATATTATTCTCACATGAAAATTCTAAAATGAAAAATAAGATCGAAAACATAGTTATATTTAAAACTAAGTAGCAATTAATAATGTAATTTTCCCGTGTAAATATAATATGAACAGTAGATTTTTAAGTTAACAACAGATTAAGATACAACAGATTAACAGTAGATTAAGATTGAAGACAAATTAATTATTCTAGCAGAATCAAACATTATTCTTTTTCTCCTAGATTGTACTACAAGATGACAAGCCAGACCGGACAGGGCAATGTTACTAAGATCACAACTTCTGTATCTGGTCATACGTTAGAGAAGTTGACTCCAAACACTCAGTACGTTGCGTGGGTAAAGGCACATAGTGATGCTGGTGACTCCTTGCCTTCGGAGACGTTGTTAGCTTGGACTGATCCTGCTTATCCAGCATTTGTAGAGGTGAGATGTCGAGCAGTTAAATATTTTCACGATATATACATAATTTAGGTAGAAAAGTTACAAAAACAACAAAATAACAAGTTATAAAATTATGGGATTGTAATATTTCTTACCCTTTGATCTAATGACATCCGGGATCCTAAAAAAAATAGTTATATTTCATTAAACATGTCGAAGGTCAATCAAACTAACTGCCATGAAAATGCTTAGAAAAATATAGTCTTTCAAAGAACTTATACTTCTCAAATTTTAAAAACTTTAGATCAAGCCATTTCATTATACGTTAATAAATCAGAATAAGTCAGTGGTAATCCATGGCTTGATCCACTCCGTATTTATTTTTTTTATTTTTTATTTTGTTTGGGAAACAAACAGTACAATAATACAATAATTATAAATAATAATAATATAGCACATTCACCAATAAAGTTTCCACTTGTAAATAACACAAAAAGAAGCAGAAGGGCACAAAAAATAAAAGAAAATTTAACACAACTAAAAAAGATTACATTTAATGTATGACTCAGAATTTAATGATATATATATATATATATATATATATATATATATATATATATATATATATATATATATATATATATATATATATATATATATATATATATATATATATATTTCATATAGTACCCTTTTTTATAAAGAACTTACACTATCATTTGTCCACAGCCGCCAACAATAAATCCTGTCAACCTGGTCGTAGAAGGAACCAGTATGACGATACTCTGCATTGCGATGGGAACTCCAACGCCAACCATATCTTTATACATATCTGGTAAGAATACATTGAAAAGGTGTTTTTAGTTTTGTTTTTGTTTTGGGATATTACCACACAACACTATCAAATCCATACTAATAAGCTAACGCTACATAAGCTACGAGACCTGTGATACGAGATAAGTGATGTACTACACATTATATAATATTTAAATACGTATAATATAAGTATAAGCACCCATAACTGGAGTAAGTACATACCTTTGTGTTTATCACACAAAGTGTCCCCCAGCGTGACCTGAACCCGCGATTGTTGGCACAGCAAGTAGGGTCATAATTAGGTTTATCTACGCCAAAACTTTAACACTTTTAATCCGACAAAAAGAAAAGTCATGGCTACATACGAGTATTACAGGTTCTCACATCAATTCGTTCCCATACTTCTAATAGCTTTTTACACAATTTGTTAAATTACTTAAAGTATTTTTTTTTTTTAAACTTTGCTAGAAACAAACCACGAACAAGCTTTGTCAATTGCAATATTATACCATAAAATATGTCCCATAGTACCAAAAACATATTTTCCATTGTATGGAATATCATAAAAAAATAAATTAAGTAACGTATAACAACGCTCGTTTGCCTCAGATCAGCCTTCACAGCCATCCATCACTCAACCCTAATAAAATCGACTTTCAATTGGCTGTCAGCATTATAATTGACACTTGATACTTGTTGAACGATCACACGACAGTTGTAATACCCTATTCGTGTTTATTCAAAATAACAAGAATTTTGTTTTAAAAATCTTTGTCAAATGTATTTTTTTTCTATTTTTGAGAATAATTTTAGTTAATTAATGTCGGTCATGTCACGAAAGTTACAAAAATGTAAAAATACTATTCCTAAAATCTATTTCGTTTCGCAAAACCCTATAGTTTGTAAACAAGAGCGGAAAACGAAGTCAATTTAAACGTTATACATAAAAAATAATTTAAACAATTTTATTAAATTTTCGGAAATATGACATGTACCCGAAAATACGAAATTATCCTTTATTATGCTGATCAGGATAACTCAATTCAATTCTCTTGTTTAATGGATTCAAAGCGACACGTTTGGCTCAGTCGGTAGTGACCCTACTGTCTGCGCCAGCGGTCGCGTGTTCGAGTCCCACTGGGGGCATTCATTTGCTAATCACGAATGTTTGTACTCCAGTCATGGGTGTTTATATTTATAATATCTATTTATTTAAAATTTATATATGTAGTATATGAACTATCTGGTATCCGCAACAGCACGTTACGTAGCTTACTGCGGAACTAGATGGCGCTGTTGTAATAACGTCCCAATATATTTATATTCAAAGCGTGCCAGTGGAGCACAGATTACTTCGCCAATGTCACGTAGAATGAAGAAGACACGAAGGAGATTGGTCGGTAACATAGAGTCAATAAGTTTATATTATTTAAATTTTATTGAATAAGGGAAGTAAATCCAATCTAAACCTACAACAAAAGACAGCACAGTAAGATCAGGATAACTAAATTATCATACCAAATTTCATCAAAATCTGTCAAGTGGTTTTTTCGTGATACGATCTCAGATAGACAGACATACAAAAATGCAAAAAAAAACTGGTAGATTTAGCCTCTATTATTGAAAACAATTTTTTCAATTCAATTCAATTCAATTGAGACTCAGAGACTGTGGAACGTGTCCAAAAATTTACGTACCTCGGAAGTGTTGTGTCAGAGACTGGAGGAACTGAAGAGGACGTCGCCTCAAGGATCGCCAAAGCTAGAGTAGCCTTCGCCCAGCTACGCCCCGTATGGCAATCACGAAAACTAACCCGAAGAATAAAACTTAAAATATTCCGGTCTAATGTTAAAACCGTGTTGATGTACGGGTGCGAGACGTGGAAGGTTACCAAGGACATCTCGCGCTGTCTCCAGGTCTTTATTAACCGATGTCTACGCCGGATTCTGGGTATACACTGGCCCGAGAAAATCTCCAATGAAAATCTCTGGGAGCGCTGCAATGAGACACCAATCGACCAACAGATCAAACGTCGAAAATGGAATTGGATTGGCCACACACTCCGAAGGGACCCTAACCACATACCGAGGCAAGCCCTAGACTGGAATCCCCAAGGAAAACGAAAACGTGGCCGCCCTAAGCAAACCTGGCGTCGTTCAATCATTGCAGAAATGAAGGCAATAGGGAAGACCTGGAACGATATGAAGCACGAAGCTCTCGACCGACCGGGATGGCGACGCACTGTAGACGCCCTCTGCCCCATCTAGGGGAGATAGGACTCCAATGATGATTGAAAACAATGACTTTTTTTATTGTTACAATAAGATTTTCCAGAAAATATTCAATCAGTACATATAAATAAAATTGAAGTCTGTTTTTAATTTTAAATTAAAACCTTTTTACTAAATGCGTATGAAAGTACATATGGTACTTACATCAAAATATCAATATTAAAAATTTTTGTCTGTTAGTCTGTCTGTCTTGTTTGTTCAAGTTGATCTCTGAAACGGCTGGACCAATAAAGACGGGACTTTCACTCGTAGATAGCTAATGTTATAAGGAGTAATTTATTTATTTTTATTTTTTTATTTTTAAATATGTTGGGACATTATTACAACAGCGCCATGTAGTTCCGTAATAAGCTACGAGGCTGGTGTTACGGATACCAGATAGTTGATATACTACGCATATAATTTTTAAATACATACATATTATAAATATAAACATCCATGACTGGAGTACAAACATTCGTGCTCAACAAATGAATGCCCCCAGCGGGACTCGAACCCGCGACCGCTGGCGCAGAAAGTAGGGTCACTACCAACTGAGCCAAACGTGTTGTCACTAATACAGGTTACTTATTTATGAGAAAATTATAAAAACCGTTAAAAATTGTTTTAACTTGCGCCCAGCGAAGCAGGCTGGGCTTGCTAAATATTTTAAAAGATCTCAGGTTAAGGTATTATTACGCGAAATTTATAACAATTACGACCTCATAATGCTTATTTTAACCTTTCAATTTGACCCTTGACTTTAATCTGTACAGCTAGTTCGTTTTATCGAAATTAATACGATATTTTTCATATCATGTTACATCTTTACTAAACCTGATATTTTCGCAAATTTTTCTAAGCGATTTTTATTATTTTTAATGAGCAATTAGTTTTATTACAAGAAAATATTCACCCTTAAGCAAGAAATAATTTATAAGTCCTTTTCAGTCAAACTAGTTACTTACCTACTCTAATATATTTTAACTCTAATATATTTTCCAAAACAAAAGTACCCTTAATTACTCTTTATTACATCACCAATCTACTAGTTAAAGTTCCGCCAAAATCGGTCCAGTACTTTCGGATATTAGCTAGAACAAACAGACAAAATTTATAAAAAAGTGTTATTCTTATAAATATCGTGTACAAACCCTCGCTTCGCTCGGGTTCGTCCCTAGGTATCCTCTTTAGTATAAAATTTTTACTTATTTATATCTAATCAAAAACCTAAAAAATAAGTTTCAAGCTATTACTTTTAAAAAACAAGTAATTTACATACTATCTTTCTTTCCATATTTTAACACTTTACAGCCCTTTTTCGCCTTGAAAAGTAGCCTATGTCCTTTCTCAGGCTCTAGACTATCTGTGTACCAAATTTCATTTAGATCGGTTCAGTAGTTTTGGCGTGAAAGCGCGACAGACAGACAGACAGAGTTACATTAGCATTTATAATATTAGGAGGGATAATTCCATATTCATCTAGTAAAAAGCTATTTTTTGACATAACAAACAGATAAATTTTTGTTTTTATATATAGATAATATGTAACTATATATTTGAAATTTAGGTTTAAATTCTCATTCTTATTCATATCTCGTTAAGTCAATATCAACAACAGTTGAAGGCTTTACCCCTGACAGTTGCCTGAGTAAGTTTGACTTGAAGCCTCCATAAACTATGTGATAAGGTAATGCTGATCTTCTATTAATTAGTTATACGCTAAATTATTACGAACTTGTGAACTTGAACTTAGAAGCTTTGCTGTGATGTCGTTCACTTAAGTATGAGAAGTGATATGTATGTGTTTGGCTCAGTTGGTAGAGACCCTACTTTCTGCGCCAGCGGTCGCGGGTTCAAGTCCCGCTGGGGGCATTCATTTGTTGAGCACGAATGTTTGTACTCCAGTCAGAGGTGTTAATATTTATATGTGTAGTATATTAACTATCTGGTATCGGTAACACAAGCCTCGTAGCTTACCATCGAACTAGATGGCGCTGTTGTAAAAATGTCCCATATTTATTTATATTATTTATTTAATACACAATACACATCTTCTATACATATAATAAAATTCTAACTTAGTTGAATTGATTTTTTTTGGAAATTCTCTAATTTGAATAGTAATTATTAACGATACAAAGTCCGAATCTATAGTTTTTAGAATTTTTGTCTGTCTGTGACCGCATCACGAGAAAACCACTAGATGGATTTTGATGAAATTTAGTGTGGTGATAACTGGTTATCCGGGTCAATATTATATAGGTGGTGATAACTGGTTATCCGGGTCAATATTGTATATGTGGTGATAACTGGTTATCCGGGTCAATATTATATAGGATAGTTTTTACTGCAGGAAAATATCTAATTTCTGAAAAATCTATATAACCCTATAACGTAGTATTAGAATATTATGTTAATACATTTAAAATGTACACTATACAAGTATAAATAATAATCAATTTTGTATGTGAGTTACTCCTTCTCGCCTAAATACTAGTATAAGAACGGATATAGAGGAAATTCAGTGCACAGGTGACTGTGACCTGGATTAGTTTATGGAACACTTTTAGATATGTAAAAGTTTAAATTTATATAAATGGATTAGTGATTTATTTAAACTGTATGGATTAATGAGTGAAATAAATTATATAAAAATTTTGAGTAGAATCTGTAATTAAATGTTTTTTTAAATCTTACTGAAACAGAGGTTGATTTTTTTTTTACAATTTTTGCCTGTCTGTTTATCTGTTGCCGCATCACAAAAACCACTAAACTCATTGAAAAATTTAACCGTTAACGCACTTTAGGAGCAGTAGTCTCTAGTACTTAATAAATCATTCTATATTAACTTACGAATAGGTTACTCTTTTACACGTAAGCGGAGTCACGGATATAAACTATCTAACTTTGTAGTCCAGTCATTTTAGGATGTATCTACGAAAAAATTTCTAGTGAGCTGAATTTTTGTACACACCTTTATTACGGCGTTGTTAAAAACAATTTTTATAATAATGTATTGACCTCCGAGCAATAGGTCGCGAGATATTTGCAAAAAACTGATTTTCGCGACCTTTTGACCTTGATAACTTTTTTAGTCAGCACGATATTAATGTCGATTTTTCACATCTTCATCACAACGCCGTAATAAAGGTGTATACAAAAATTCAGCTCACTAGGAATTTTTCCGCAGATTAGGGTTTAAAATGTCTAAAATGACTGGGCTATTGTGCCGTGTGCGAGTATATAAAATAAATGTAGAACTCAGTGAATAAATCAAAACCGATGTAATGTGTAGCAACAGTGGAATGGACCTGCCAGGTGGCGTAAATGGAAAAAACTATTGTTCATTGAATATTTTACCATAAAATCGATATTCGTCGATGTATGTATTCGTTCTATATAAATGTACATATGGTGTATGCCATAGTTTAAACTATATTGTTTTAATAGTAGCTCTGGTTCTAGTATCTAAAGGTGTAGCAACTTTTTTTAAGGGTGGAGTAGGTTTTATATTAAATATATATATTTTATTTATAAGTACACAAAATCGTATCAAGCAGAAAATAACAAATCACCCTCAAAGTTTTCCTATATATTTATATAATTAACTTCTAACTCGATTACATAACATAGACACAAACTTTCATTTTTTTAATATAGTGTGATGATTGTGTCCCAGTTACCTACATATTATTTATGTTAAGGTTTCATTACTACCTCGGTGGTGTTATGACTAGCATATACACTGAGGTTCTGGGTCCGAGTCCCAGATCGGTCCAAATTTAGTTAAAGAGCTTTCTATAGCAAACGTCACAGCCCGAATATGAGAATTATAATAGTAAGTTTTGGATATTAAGAATGAACATTTATTCTCATCAGGTCGTCTTGTCCGTCAAGAAGTGACCCGTCACATGGTGACGGTGGTCCACAATGTTACTCGGGACATGGACTTAATATCGTGTTATGCTGACAACGGCTATGGAACTCCCATGCAAGCATCTAGGAAAATCAACATTTCACGTAAGTATTTATTAATGCATATAATCATTGTTGAAAATTTAAGGTAAGACAAACACTAAACTACTACTATATAAATGTACCAGTTTTTTATATACAGGTAAATTTATATTCCCGGTATTTCGAATGTTTTACAGCAGCTTTTTGGTTGCACGAAATATTGACTATAATTGCTGTAAAGTATTTGGGAAGCAAAAAACAAAATAAATCCGCAAGACTATTTAAAAAGATACTTTTATACGAGAATAAGATAAATAAATAAATAATAAATATAAATATGTTGGGACCTTATTACACACAACACCATCTAGTTCCGTGGTAAGCTTCGAGGCTTGTGTTACGGATACCAGATAGTTGATACACTACACATATGTAACTTTAAATCAATGATGTTATACAGGACTAGATACGCAATGTACGGCGTCGGTACGTGACAAGGTTGGATATGTCCGCTGACATATTAGACCTCAGTTGTCAGCTTGATGTCATAAGAGTGATTGCTTGGCAATAAAAAAATACAAAATGGTGAAATTTGTAGTTAAAATGTGCAAATCACGGTCTGAAAAGATATATAAAGCAAGTGGTGTTACTTTTCACAAGAAAGTTTGTTAAATTTTCTTCAGATTATCCATAAAAACATTATAAGACGAAATAAATTTTTCAAACATCGTTTTGTCATTGATGACACATTAATGTGACCAGAATATTCGATTTTGAATTTCCCGGATTGTTGGGAGTTTAGTGAATAACATATGTACTTGTATGTGTGTAGTGTAAGTGTAAATTTATTATTAAAGTCTGTTGTGTTACGCACTGTAGTATCATACTCGCTCATTGAACGAAAAAATAACACATGTTCACGGTTTACTTTACCTTAATATAGACAAACATATTTTTATAATATAAATAAATTTTTATAATATAATTTTTTTATAATATAATTTTTTTATAATATAAAACAATTATATTAAAACAGCTTTGGTGCAAAAACGCTTATAATTTCGGATCCCGAACCCGTAGTACGTAACAATAGTTATTACTTATTTCACCTTGATTTTACAGTTTTGAAATACATAATATAAATATAATATACATTTACGCACTTTTTTTAATCAACCTAATCTACCTAGTCATCCTTATCAACTTTTCTAAGTCTTTAAATCTATTGAAAGACCCATCGAACAATATTACATAGTAATTAATTCAAGCCTTGTGCAGCAAGAAAAAAAATCAAACCTTCATTCATTCTGGGGAAATTATGTTGATTAATGACAACACCTGACCGTTTGTCGATGACAAAGTCTTGTCTCTTTCTAACGTAATTAGCTTGGCGTTAGAAAAAAATGAGACAAGCATATATTATTTGATCGGATTGACATATTTATGTATCAGTTTCAAAGCTACGACTTTAAACTCGTAAGTTGACACGTTTTTTTGCAATATTTTTGTTAGACATTGCTACTCTAGTCTTTTATAACTCAATGCTTTAAATACACACATATTATAAAATATGTACATACCCATGACTGGAGTACATACATTAGTGCTCAACAAATAAATGCCCTCAGCGGGACTCAAACCCGAGACCGCTAACGCAGCAAGTAGGGACAAACCGAGCCAAACGTGTCGTCAAAATTATTAAAATAAAATTATAAGTCGAACAGTTATATACAATTAATGATTTCATTTTTGTTTGAAAATAAAATCTATACTCAAAAATACTACGATATTCTAGTACTTTTGCTTCAATCTAAATTATAATTCAAAATTTTTGGATCTCATCTAAAGCATATGCAAACGCCGCAAAAGTTTAATTTATGCCGAGCTTTATATAAAACTTTCGTAGCAATACTTGCCTTCACGAGAACACGTAACATGAAATTTTCAAGACTACATATAAAACTATAGTGTTCTCTACATTAAAAATATAAGATTTTTTTTAATATGTAAAATTTTTATCAATGTGATTTAAAAAAATGTAGGTACTATAGTATTTGCCAATAGCTATAATTCACAACAGTATCACAAAATATTTTAATTAATATACAAAAATACAGCATTATTATCTGTTTGTCTTAAAATAAAATAGATTTTTTAATACAATATTTGTTATTTCTTACCAAAATCCCCAATAAACTTAAACTAAACTAACGCTTTGTTAAAAACCAAATAAAATAGAATAAAAAGTATTTAACTAAATTTCATTTGCTTTTTATAAATATTTAGTATCTCTTACGTATCGTAAAGGGTAGAGTAAAACGAGGAAATGGTTTTATAACTTTTTCACTTACATTTTTCACGCACGACTGACATTCATAAATCCCTGTTAAACGAGCCATGTCAAAAAAATGGTCTTTTTAATACTATTCCGTCCCACTTTAGTCTTAATAATTATTTAAATTACAATCTAGACTTATTAGATCCTATAAAGACATACGCCTAATGAGCCCAGTAGCCCAGTAGTAAGACTATCCTGAGTCTCGCACTTCGTCGTCAAAGGTCGTGTGATCAGCTGTAGTACATTAAAAAGGGCTGAAGATACATACGATAATATATAGAAAAAAAAAACCTGCTTCTTCCAATACACGCGTAATGTGTACTTAAGTACCCCATATTGAGTCATAGTAGAGTCTCAAACGTATGTTGTAAACATACACACAACATTACTATTATTACTTAGCTTTTATAGAAGTTAATAATACTTTTCTTCAATCTCCTTAGATATACCAACAATTCAAGCATCTGGCATCACGATGGCAGCAGCAGGCGATTCAGTCATTTTAGAATGTAGAGTGGAAGCCCTACCTAAGCCTACTATAGCCTTCTGGAGAGACCCTAATGGACGGACACCAGTAATTGATGGTCCTAATTACACAATTCAACTACTACCTGATGCTGAGGTAAGATTTTAACTAGACATACATACATATGAATCTTATCCTATCCCACTAATATTATAAGTATATAAAAAATTGTAAGGATCGATGTTTGTTACTCAATCTCTTCAAAATGAAGAGAATGTATACAAAATCCTGAAAAATTATATATTCTAAAACCTTTCTCGAGATCTATCCATTGGTGAAAATAGCATAAAAATCGGTGCAGTAGTTTATGAGTTTATTGCGAATAGACAGACTGACAAACAAGGCGGAGGACTTCGTTTTATAATATTCAGTGATTGGAGTTTAGTTAATAACTTAACTGGTATTGGTTATTGAAGAGTCTGACCCTACAAACTTTAAATAATTATTTGAACCCACAACTCTGAAGAATCTAAGTTCAATAACAAATTCCAATAATTGCTTTCCATGTTTTATACGAAAATCTTAGACAATATGCCCGAACCATTCTCAGAAAACTGTTTAATTATCAACTGCCTGTATTTCAGTCTTATAAAATATAGAGATATCTTTGGTTTTAAATAAAGAAAAAACTCTCTTTTTCTAGAAATTAATGTACAAATATTTACTAGCATACTAGCTTTCACTTCACTTCGATTCGTCTTAACATTTTAACGGTTGGTACGGAACAGATTGACTACATTTTTTATATCAGATACTGTATATTTCATTTATATTTATTACCCGACTGCCAAGGAAGGCTTAGGTTAGAGACAGTGGTAACGCGCTCGCTTGGATATCCGAGTGATGCGGGTTCAAATCCGGTCTCGCACCTCTGATATTTTCATGTGCGAATCATTTTCTATCATGATTACAACTTGTCTTACGGTGAAGGAAAACATCGTGAGGAAACCTGCATGTCTGAGAAAACCTAGCAAGTTTTCGAAAGGCATGTGAAGTCCGCCAACATCCACTGGGCCAGCGCGGTGAACTATGACCTGATTCCCCTCGTACTGAGGGAGGTCCGTGCCCAGCAGTGGGACGTTAAAAATGCTGAAGAGGAGATGATGATATATTAAAATCGATCCAGCTGTTTTGTGTTTTAGCATAGAAATACAACAATTGACATTATCATATAGATAAATAATAATTACGAATCTGCGGTTTTTCGAACTAAATCAAGTCAAATCACACCTGTATTACAAGTATTGTCTCAATAAACTTATTCCTGATCCTATTAATTAAGGTTGCTTATGACGCATAATCTCGTTCACTAATGACCTAAACCACAATCGCTGTCTATGGAGACCGCGATATGATTAATGGAGGTATTGGGACCTGAATTTGAAATATGAGATTATTTAAAGCTGCATTTCGCTTAAAATAGATTTCCTTCTATGTTTCTTTGTGTTGTTTTACTGAGAGAAAGACAAATAAAGAGAGAAGGAGAGTGGAGAGTGAGGAAACGGGAGAGTGATTTAATGACAACACTCTTCACTCTCCACTTTTTTACAGTATCGATACTACGATAGTGGTATATCATAAAATGTTAGGTGGTTACAACATTATGCTTGTTTTTGAACGACACAAGTAGTATTGCGATTATTATATATACTCGTATTTTGATCGAACTTAGTTTGAGTTACTTACTCTGAAACTATATATGACAAGTATTATTTTGTCAAATCTAACCTTTATTAAAATGTTATTAATAGAAGCAAACTTATATATAATATATAATTTATGTATGTATGTATGTTTCGTCATTCGTATATATTGAAAACGATAATATTTTTTTTGTTAAGGTATGGTTTTTTTTATCATTCCCAAAAAAAAGGTGGTCGCCCAGGTAGGTACCAAAGCGTAAAGTCATACATTATACAAAAATAAATTGTTATTAACGTAGCAAATGGCCTTCATATATCACGCCTAAATCAATACTGAGTCCAATATTTATTGAAGAACGTTGAATTTATGGCAGCTTTTACCTATCACATGCTTCTTATGACTTGGAGTTTTTAATGTTTCAATTTTTTCCCAATATTGTCTTCTTTACGTAATATCAATATGGTACCTACACTATATATTTTAGGGACCAAGCCTTCATAAGCGCTCAAAATGGTCTATTTACGTACTCGTCTCACCCAAATCCATGGAGCCATTTCGGCGTTCTATACGCCGTATAACCATATCTAGATACATATTATAAAACAAACTCCACCGCGTCTGTCTGTCTGTTTGCGCAAAACCCAAAAACTACTGCACCGATTTTCATGCTGTATTCACCAAAGGAAAGAGGATGACGGTTTTAATATATAATTTGTCAAGTAGTTTAATTTATTTTGTAAACATTGGATAAATTTCGCAAAAAAAAATACGGAAGCGAGAATAAAATGCAAGCTCTAAAATTCTAAATCAAATCTATACATTAAATATTTTTGGAAAATTTTATTTAAATAGCCATTATTCTATAGTTTATATCTCTGCTTGTCTGTCTGGGATTAGATCACGAAAAACCACTGGACAGACCTTGATGAAATTTGGTTTTCTGATAGCTGGATATATAGGTTAACATATAGCATACTTTTTACTCCGAGAAAATATCTAATTTTTGACAATATTAACCGTTAAAACGTATCTAGATCTAGACATCCTAGGAACGAACCCAAACGGAGGGAAGATACATCGCAAGCAAATTTTTTCAATACTCCTCTTGATCACAGTAAAAAATATGGACAGTATAGAAAGTAGGCCTTGTTGTTAAAATAAATACCTACGCTCCATTGCAGTGTTAGGGTTGTCGCTCTTAATGTTTTTGAAATTGTATTTATTAAAACATTTTGTTTTCTGTAGTGATCTAACAATCGAGTTGAAATACGTAAGTAGCTTACAAATAAAATATAATCTCAATTCAATCTCATGATGTTAATATCAGTAAAAGATGATAGTTTATAAAGCGGAGCAGTTTAATATTAACACACAACAACTTTTAGAACTATAGATTATTAGCTTTGTCAATATGTATCTCAACGCGGCACTCACGACTGACAGCACCGCAGCGTCCGCTAAGGTGCCTCGTTGATGCGCGTATTTGTGTGTGCCGTTTCGAACGTTAAGTATGCAGTTTCCGTACTGTTTAATATTTTTACTGTGTCTTGATGTTCAAACAACTAGGTCTCCAGAGTTGATCTACAGGGTCGAGGGCGTTACTAGTTAAAAATATAAGATCTTCAACATGATCGTATTCAGATAAAGTATTACAGATTTTAAGTTAAAATGTCTCTAATAAACAAAAACAGCACACTTAAGTTGGTAGCGAAACTTTTCAAGAACTATTGACATTGCCTTGTTTCATCCACTTTTAGACTGGTTTGTTTAACTGAGTTGCATCATCCCACTTGAGGTCAGGGTCTTCTAATAAATGACTAATAGGGAGATAGATCGCTTTGTTCTGAAGTCACTACAAAATGTAAGGGCATTAATAATTAATTTTATATAATTAGTTCGCTGTTTTCTCTCTAACAGATACTTCACTTAAAATGTGATCTTTTTTTAACAAGCTTATTACTTCTCTTTTAATTTATCAACTCTATTTTTTTGTATCTTCTTAAGGAGCTTCTTTTGTTATGAATAATGCTGTGCCTAACTTTTTTGTATAAATTAGTAAAGACAAACAGTTCCGTACCTTTTCAACAATCAACAAATTAAGCTTGGTTCCCAACAATAGGACGTAAAGAATTTTGGCAATTATTTTAATAACAAGCAATTCCCGCAACTTCGCCCGCGTTCTGATCACTATTAAAAAATAGAGATTTTTAAGTATTTTTTGATGTCAAATCATAAAAAAATAAAAAAATAAAATTTGGTCTAAAAAATGGAACTATAATCTGGAGAAGGCCAGCCTTATCACTTAGGGGAATAGAAAATAGCCTACGACCTATTCTCAAACCTAACAAATATACACAAAAAAACAATGAAAATCGGTCAAGTCGTTTTGGAGGAGTTCGATAACAAACACTGTGACACGAGATTTTTATATAATTTTTTGACATTTTTCAAGGGAAGAAGAATAGATTTATTTCTTGTTGAGTATTTGTTCAAACCAATGACGTGTTATTACATACATTAAACATATATAAATAAATTATCCAAGGTAATATAAATCAAAACTCGTCATAGTTTAGATAACTTAGGAACCTGTTATCAAGTTACCGGAATTACTATGCTCTAACTTTGATTAATTAAGTCCTGCCGCTCGTCTTTCATTTAATTAGTTTACTATTTACCAATTACTACATATTATATTCTTGTATATAAATAAATATTCGCTTTTTGGGATATTTCTGATAAAGAACATGATGACCACCCGACCTGGCAGGCTTTTAATACAAAATATTTAAAGTTCATTTGAATCAAATGAAGGGTACAGGGGCAAAACAAGGAATGTCACAAAATTATTATTTTTTTAATTTACATAGCAATCTTTAATACGTGGCAAAATCTTTATGTTCCCATACCTTTCAACTTTTTTTAATTTTATGTGACATTCCTTGTTTTGCCCCTGTACCCTTCAAATGCAAACCAACACACGCACACAAATACACCAAGATCTATCTACACACAACACCGATGACAATAACGTATAAAACATTAAAAATTTTCTCATACGATTTGTGCGCTAAAGGTCAATATTAAAAATAAAACACAATCTTTTATTCTTTAGAAACCTCTCATTATCTATACATATAACAAATTCTAATCGTTCATTAAATATTCTTTGGTAAATGTTTCTAAAATAGTAATTATTATCAATACAGAGACCGAATCTATAGTTTTTAAAAATTTTCGTCTGTTGTTTAGACCGCATTACGGGAAAACTACTGGAGTCTGGACCGATTTTGATGAAATTTTGTATCATGATCGTTTGTTATCCTGGTCACTGCTGCTATCCATCATATTTAACTTTACAGCGCAATTATATCATTTCTGAGAAATATATACTAACCGTTAAAATACGACACGTTTGGCTCAGTAGGTAGTGACCCTACTTTCTGCGCCAGCGGTCGCGGGTTCGAGTCCCGCTGGGGGCATTCATTCATTCGTTGAGCACGAATGTTTGTATTCCAGACATGGGTGTTAATATTTATAATATGTATGTATTTAAAATTTATATGTGTAGTATATCAACTATCTGGTATCCGTAACACAAGCTTCATAGCTTACCACGGAACTAGATGGCGCTGTTGTAATAATGTCCCAACATATTTATTTATCTCGTATCTCTAATCGTAATTTATATCTCAAACATAAGTTAATAACTCAACTTTTATCTTTCTTTCAACAGGAAAAAACAAAGTACACAATGCGGCTGATAATCAAGAAGATAACAGAAGCAGATGAAGGGGATTACTTCTGCCACGCAGAGAATGCTTTCGGCAAGACACTTAGACCAGTGTCCGTGCGTCTGAGGTCCAGCAGTCCTCATCACAACGTCACCGAATGTTGTACTGAGGTAAAATTAGGTTTTCCTCCTAAAAAAATAATATAATTATTATTTAAGTTATTATAGACGAACATCGAATATAATGTCTTATCTAATTGAAGTAATGTGTTGCCTTTTGTTGTATTTACACTATGTTTTCTTAAGCAATAATAAATAGATTTTATGTATTAATTCCGGTTAAACTTCGTAGTAAATATAGAGATCACAGGTTCTATTTCTAAGTGCTCCAGTGCTTTACTGCAAATATGGTCACGGGAATTAGTATACACAAGCTTTATATAGCTTATCATGGAACTTAATGATGTTGTGTGTTAACATCCTTACAAGTATCAGAACTTACCAAGCGACAAAATCTGAAGAGAAGGTTTCATTTCAAAATGTTGAATATTTTCATAAATCTGGTAAAGTATTATTAATAGGTTTTATATTGGCATTACTAAAACCAATTCATGGCTCTATTGACTTAACAATCATTATTTTATAAAGCAAATAATTTAATTTCGGTTATCAAGTAGATCAAGCAGCTGTCGTCAATTCAATTTGCCAACAATTCTGAGACTGAAAACTGGAATAGTCTAGCTTCAGTCTTTGACGTTATTACTCGGAACGCTCCAACTTCAAAATTATACATTGGCAGGTGGCGATGCTGATACACAACATGAAACATGAATACATAATAAAAAAAATGTCACGTATTATAATATATTTTCGCTTACTTCTATTTTAGATAAGGATAGGAAAGCTATCGCAATTTAAATTCAGTCACCTATTCAACTATGTTTGCAATTAGGACCTTCGAGATACTATCACTCGATATCACTATCTGCACCATTGCACATATAAGAAAAATAGTGCAATTAAACGTTATATATTATAATACAACATATTTCCCTAAACAAAAGTATGTCTTAAAAATAAATTATGAAATTCAATGTCAATTAATATGCGAGTAAAATCACATTCGAAAAAATTAAATATCTTTTGTGAGTGAAATAAGTACACCAAATCAACCTGATCGTGATATATGGAAATGAGATGAATTTGAAAATAACCTACTACTTTCTTTGATTTACGCAAATATTTTATATTTTAAATGAAACCTTTTTTGTTTTGATTTTTGGTTATCAACGTTTCGAATGCCTTAAGCGTTTTTTTACCTTACGAGTATAATATACGTAAGAACATTAATATTGACTTCCTATTACTATGATAAAGCAAAGAATTTCTTTGCACTGTATACTGCTAATTAATGTTAAGATCGATTGGTCGTTGTATGAAAATAAACACTTTAATAATATTGTATGTAACATTTGTGATAAAAACTATATATTTTCTTTTTTTTTAAACAGATGAACGTATCGTCTGCTTGCATCGACGCTTGCAGCTTCCACCTGGATATGGACAATATCATGGACCGTCCCGAGTGTATGAACGACTTCGACAAGCTCATGAAATGTGCAGCGGACGGTTCAGGTGCTTATACGAGTACAAACTGTAACTAATATTGTTAAGTGTTGCAATGTTCTGTTCTGAAGTTGCTTGCCAATTTATAATTTAAGAGTAGAAGTTTCAATGCATACGACTATTGTTATAAGCTAGCGACTTACCCTGGCTTCGCTTGGTGCCTGGATAGGTTTTAAATAGATAAAAATCGGTAGCCAGCATTAGCTTTTTCCGTGATTTTTACGATGTTTTAATAGTTATTCTGTTATTTGGAACGGAGATCCAACAAATCAAAAATCATCAGAAATTAGACCACCCCAAACATGAAAAATTGGCTCATATGTGTGTACATATGTAGGTAAGTATGTTTGAAATCCCTTCAGTCTATAACGGCTGGACGCATTTTGATGAAATTTAGTTTATAAATATATTTGTATATAAACCTGGAGTAACACATACGCTACTATTAGACGTCTAGGGACTTACTTAACTTAATTAACAGTTACGAATGCATCGATTACCGATGCTTTCGTAATACCTCTCTTGAGAATAGTTTAATGTAAATTTATATTGAAAGTAGACCTCCTATAAAGAAAAAGAGGAGAGATATTTGAAATTTAAATACATCTCCTTTCAATAAAATTAGCTCTATAACCATATTATCGTGACGACACGTTTGGCTCAGTTGTTAGTAACCATACTTGATGCGCCAGCGGTCGCGGGTTCAAGTCCCGCTTGGGGCATTCATTTGTTGAGCACGAATGTTTGTACTCCAGTCATGGGTGTTTATATTTATAATATGTATGTATATGTATGTATTTAAAATTTATATGTGTAATATATCAATTATCTGGTATCCGTAACACAAGCTTAGCTTAGCACGGAACTAGATGGTGCTGTTGTAATAATGTCCCAACATAATAATGTCCCATCATATTGTAGGGTATTTTAAATTACTAAAACTTTTTTAGAAACTGTGTTAAACATATTAAATTAACTGGATCATATAAAACTAAACATCGTTTAATAATTTATAATAATCTATATTCAAAAGTAAAGCAAACAAAAGTACCTATTACTCTCAATTCAAATTAAACCTACAAAGGCCTTTATAGCTCTTTCAAGCTAGACCCCTAATGTATACATTTCATTTGCATACGAGTTTCTATTACCAGTACGTACTTAATTGTTTTAAAATATTTTATACTAGCGATTCACTCTCGCTTCGCTTGGGTACGTCCATAGATTTAGCGCAAGCGTAGCCACGGGTTCTGCTAGCTAAAAGTAGCCTAAGCTACTCCTTATAGCTTTAGCTATCTGTGTGTAAAAGTCCCGTCAAAATCAGTTCAGCCGTTTCAAATCAAATCAAATCAAAATATTCTTTATTCAAATAGACTTTTACAAGCACTTTTGAATCGTGCCTTTTACATTATAATATCGGATTTAAATTAAATGTCGTTCTGTAAGTCTGTGAGTAAGCTACCACCGAATCGGAATGCTGTTCTGCTGAGAAAAGCCGAGAAGAAACTCAAAAGTTGCTCTTTTCAAAATATATTTGATTACAAATATCAGAAATTGAGATAGAAGGAAACAATTTGTTTCGTCTTATAACAAATTCGTATTTTGTAACACCTTTTACTAAACAAAAATTACATAACATGATATAAATAATTTGGACGCAGAAGGATTTATCTGTAAAAGGATTTGATAACTCTTAGCAGTCAATTTTTTCACTTTTTCAGTTCCTGAGTGTATTTTCCAGTAATTTTGAGAGTTCTTCACAGTACTTTTAATAATAATGCAATATTTTTCTATAGTTGTTATTTTATATGAGTTTCATTTAATTTAGGCAATTTGTAGCTCAGTGGTAATGCTCTCGCTTCAGAGATAATAAGCGTGTTCAAATTCCGCTTCAAACAAAAAGCGGTTCTGACATTTTTATATGCGTATCATTTCTAACGAATTACCAGTATTCTTCGTGAGGAGACCTGCATGATTGAGAGAACTTGGCGCACACTTGGCCAGCGGAGTGAATTATGGCCTTGTTCCCAAAAGTGGCCTTTAAAATTGGCTGATGTGTTTTAAAAGCATAAAATTAGTAAAAAAATTATAAACGTTTAGTTCCAATATGTAATACGCATGTAGCAATATTGTGTAATAAAAGTGATAAATGTCCACAGATCATAGAAGTTGCTGTGCTTCTTGGGGTGTCCCTCGTAATTGCTTAGAGCTTTGTCGTGGAGGACCAGTATCTAAGAGCTGTGCCCTGCAGCATGCGAGAAGAGCTTTAGCCTGCTTTAGAGATTCTGGAGCTAGGATGCCTGGACCACCTAGGAACTTGAAAGCTCATGCGGCACCTACACCTCATGCAGTTTTGCTAAGGTCTGAATTTTATTCAAAATTTTGTAAGCATAGCATGATCAAGGATTATGAATATAATATAAATATGTTATTTTGAGAAAATAGAGAAAGAAATAAAATGAAGCATGGCATATAAATAAAACCATATAGCTTAAACATAACGAGTACAACATAGAACGAGTACAATATAGAAAACAATTTTACCACCAGACATTACTTTGAATCCAGATCTAAACTTACTTCGATGTTATATATTTATAATATGTATGTATTTTAAATTTATATGTGTAGGATATCAACTATCTGGTATCCGTAACACAAGCCTCGTAGCTTACCACGAAACTAGATGGTGCTGTTGTAATAATAATGTCCCAGCATATTTATATTAACATAAAAGTACTATATTAAAATAAGGTTCTTGTATTTTACAGTTGGGAACCTCCTCGAAAGAATCCAGATACTGTTTACTTATATAGAGTGTTCTGGCGCGCATATGGAGCTAAGGTGCCAGAAAAATTGGACACTAGTGAGACAAGCGTTGTTCTCACTGGACTGCAAGATGACGTGAGATATGAATGTGTCGTGAAGGCTGCTAATGAAGTCGGTATGTGCTATTGCCAAATATTAGCTTTGATATAAAAATACAAATTATATACCCAATTTGTAAGGAATTTTCTGAGGAATTTTTATTTAATAAGACATACATATCCCTAGATAATATGCACCTACTGTGTAAGTAGATACACCGAAAGTTATATGAACCCCATAACGCTTATATTAATATAAATAGAACTACCTTTTTTAATTTTTTATCTTTGGTTGTTTGGATTTTGAATGTGGGAGATGTCCCACTGCTGGGCACGGGCTCCCTCAGTACGAGGGGGAACAGGCCATAGTCCACCGCGCTGATCTAGTGCGTGTTGGCGGACTTCACATGTTTTACGAAAACTTGCTAGGTTTTCTTAGACATGCAGGTTTTTTCACGATGTTTTCCTTCACCGTAAGACAAGTAGTAATCATGATATACATGATTCGCACATGAAAATATCAGAGGTGCGAGACCTAGATTTGAACCAGCATCACTCGGTTATACAAGCGAGGGCGTTATTGCTGGGCTACCTACTACTACCCAGTTGCTTGTAAAACATAGTTATATTTAAATTGCCAAATATTCGTATAAATCTATAAAAGTATTTATTATTAGAATACACAATCATTTTCCAGGCACATCTTCTCTCAGCCAGCCTATAATGTTTACGACCGCGGGTCAAGAGACAGGTGCAGCAGCAGCACCTGTTTCCACTTCTGGCACAGCATCAGCTGTTGGAGTAGCAGTCGCCTGTATACTAGTCGCTGCTATTCTTTTAGCTGCTGGCTTTTACTATAGACATAGAAAGGTATTGTATTCCTGAATTTTCTTAAGTTTTATTTAGCAAAAGATAAATTAATTTTAAGCTTTTTAAAATTGGGTTTTCCAAATTTTTAAGTTTCTTACCGAAGAATTTTTGTTACAGAATCTTAGACTTAAGGCCCAAGGTGGAGTTGCTTTTGAGAATCCAAGCTACCTCCGCGAACCAAATCCTGACACCGTTGTTAATGTAAGTATATGTGTATTTGATCGTTGTACACCATTCACCAGTCAATCGTTAGACCCATTGTTGAGCTTAGGACTCGTTTGGCTCAGTTTGTAGTGACCCTACTTGTTGTGCTAGCGATCGCGGGTTCGAGTTTCGCTAGGAACGTTCATTTGTTGAGACGATTTTTATAATACGTATGTATCTAAAGTTAATATATCTGTAGTATATGAACTGTCTGGTATCCGTAATACAAGCCTCGTAACTTACCATAAAACTAGATGGCGCTGTGTAATGTAAAAATTAATGTCCCAACATATTTAAATATTATATGTACCTATAGATTTATTCAATAAATCTTATTTTCCAGGGTACTATACCAAATGGAACAGCTAACGGTGAGAACGGAGTATCAAACGGGATCTCTAGTAGTGCAGCTTGGAGGCAAGAGACCCAAGCCCCTGGGACCACAGGGGCTAGGGAAGTCGATCCTACTCTGTATGAGGAACTGAAGCTCGGTCATGACGGTGCGGGCTTCAAGAGACTGAAACCATAGCCCGAGGTTCGCCGCTCACCGCTCCGCTCGCCGCGTCTGTCGGCGCGCGTGGCGCCGTACTGAGCGGCGTAATCCCGCATCGCACCTTATATACTGACGTTTAGTCCATAGTTAACGAGGCGTATTGCTTTCTCTTTCATAAATATGTGATAGAACACTATATGTTTCCTTCTCTCACGCTGTATATTACTATAAGTTGTTTTGTATTCTGTTTGTGAGCAAATGTAAGTAATCCGTAAATTCGATTTATATAATATTTATTTATTTATTAAGTATCTAGTATATTTTTGTTATAATTTATTCCCATTCAGATTTTCAAGCCATTTTAAATAGTCCATTATATGTTATAGAAAGTATACGCTTCGTATAGCTCGGACTGGACGGTCAGTATAATAGTGTGACGTCACAATAGTGCCCTCCCTCTCGCACTTTCGATATCAATCGAAAAGGAACTATGTCTTAGTAACCACCAAATATTAATGTAGGTTTTGCGGGAACGATACTGCAATTCAGTAGGAAATGAAAGACCAACCGTGTCCGAGCGGAGTGTAGATTATATATTTTCAGTACACACTTAATGTGATTTAAACCAAAAAAAAGTTTCATGTAAATACATATTATATGAATTTTCTTAAGCATCACAGTAGTTTTATTAGATATATCAATATAATATTAATATACTGTGGTGCTTGAAAAATGTAATTTAGTGTAAAATAGCGTTTTGAAGTAATCTAGGTGGTTCTATAAAAAATGTGCCTTCGATCAATTTATGATGTAGATTTAGTACTTTTTGGCCTGTAATGTAAGCAGTGTAAATACATTCCATATGTAAGATATGTTTTTCAAAAGGGCTGTCATCCAGACAAAGCGATTGTTAAGATATTTCATCGTTCAATAACGATGAGGCCTAAAAACAATTGTAACAAAATATTTTATTATAATTTTGAATTTCTAATACATATTTGATTCTACTGTTATAATTGTACGAAAATATATCAAAATTTCTTAGAAATTATGAAAAATACTAACTCTATGTACGTTTTTTTATATCAAAATTATTGATCTCACTGTAGTTTTATAATAAAAAAATCTTTTACTGTACAGATTTGTATGAATTGTAGCGGGTTCGATTTTCGCTTTGGGTAAATAGTTTTAAGAGTTCATAGAGTAAGTTAACTCTAGGACTTAAATGTTACATTCTTTCATATTAAAACGTACATAGTGTTGTTCAATGTCTAAATTTGCTCAGCCAACATTGTGATGAATAGTTTTCGTTAGATTTTTTTCCTAAACTTATAATATATTTAGCTACAAGACGGATGTGATTAGATTTGTAAATAATATTAATAAAAAATATTTAAGATAAATGAGTATTATTTCTTGGAAGTTCCTTACTGCATCGTATGTTTTTTCTTTAAAACAAATAAATAAATATGTTGGGACGTTATTACAACAGCGCCATCTAGTTCCGTGGTAATTCACGAGGCTTGTGTTATGGATACCAGATAGTTGATATACTACACTTATAAATTTTAAATATATACATTTTATAATATAAACACCAATGACTGGAATACAAACATTCGTGCTCAACAAACGAATGTCTGGAGCGGGATTCGAACCCGCGACCGCAGACGCAGAAAGAAGGATCACTACCAACTGAGTCAAGCGTATCGTCTATAAAAATATATGAATAAAAAAATCAAGTTTTTGGGGATGAGATATATTCCCGCAGTAAAAAGTGTCCCATATCCAGCTATCATCATTCCAAATCTCATCAAAATGAAAATCTTTCGAGGGGTTGTATCTAAAAACTGTAGATTTGACCTCTGTATCGACAATTTTGAATAATGTCTATTAAGATTAATAAAAAAAAGAGGTAACGGGTAACTGAAGGATGAAAAGTTCACATAAATATGTAGGGTACCTATCTCTAAATAAACTATTAAAACTCAGGTTTTCTAGAATTTTTTTTAACCAAGCCAGCTTATATAAATAAACTATCAATTCGCCGCGGCTTCGCCCGTGTTCCAATCAGTATTAGAAAAAGGGTTATAACTTATAAGTATTTTATGATGCCAAAAAAAAATTAAAAATGTGCTCTAAAAATTAAAAATAAAAAAAACTGGCGAGGGCCACCTTTATTACCTAGCAGAATAAAAAATAGCTTATGACCTATTCTCAGACCGAACAAAAATACACAAAAAATCAGTCAATCCGTTTCGGAGGAGTTCGATAACAAACACTGTGACACGAGATTTTTATAAATATATAAATATGTTGGAACATTATTACAACAGCACCATCTAGTTCCGCAGTAAGCTACTTAACGTGCTTGTGTTGCGGATACCAGACAGTTGATATACTACACATATAAATTTTTAAATACATACATATTATAAATACAAACACCCATGACTGGAGTACAAACATTCGTGATTAGCGAATGAATGCCCCCAGCGGGACTCGAACCCGCGACCGCTGGCGCAGAAAGTAGGGTCACTACCAACTGAGCCAAACGAGTCGTCAGAGTATATAGTCAACACTTTATGCTTCTAAATTCGTAACGTAGTGTCGAACGTCTTACAATTTACACATACATGTACCTATAGATAAAGTATAAAGAGATAAAAGAAAATGGATTTGGTACGCTTTAAATATATCGTTATGTCATAAAATCTAAAGCCATAAAATTCTAATCTTTTAAACGAGATATTTTTTATTATGAAGATCAAATGGGAAGAAAATGAGTTTTTTCATACCCTAAGGCTAAGAAATCAGTTCCATCAATCATGTGCCTTTCTCGAAGTTTTATATATTTTAGAAGCGTATTTTAACACTTAGAATAATTTTCATATTTTTAGATTTCATCATCATCATCATCATCACCTCAGCCACAACTCGTCCTCTGCTTGACATAGGCCTCCCCCAAAGATGTCCACGACGACTGGTCTTGCGCCCTCCGCATCCTGTGGGCTCCAGCGACTTTTACTAAGTCGTCGATCCACCTTGTAGGAAGCCTGTTTACACTTAGATTTACTATTTAATACTGATATACCTAACACTTTTAAGCAGTGACAACGATTGGGAAATTTAGAACTTAGCTCTCAGGACTAGGGTTTGCTTATTTAATATATGTGTTTTTAGTTAAAATGGTATTTTGTATAATATTTGAACTGACTATTATAATAATCTATACTTACATATAATAAAACAACAAAGCAAAATCTGTATATCAAATATTTTTCATATAATGATTGTCGTGTACAAATATAGAGCCAAATCTACAGTTATGAACTCATGTTTGTATGTCTTCCGGGTTTTTTCACCCAAATTTCACTAACTTATTCGAATAAAAGTTTTGTATTATTTTTACCTCGGGAAAATATTTTACTCTCACGAAAAAATAATTCGCTAGTTTAAAAATAATTCAGACCCCATTTAGCGTCTCACAGTTGGGCGCAGTCTATTAATACGAGCGTAATGAGACCATACCCAACTGGTAGACAAGTGAATTTTTTAGGTACATCTTTCACTAACTTATAACTAATTATGTTCTTCAAGATATACATGCATATCATGCACGCATGGATCACGGTATTAAAAATTTTAATCCACGCATAAAAATGTCATGTTGTGAGATCCGAAATTGATCTAACTTCACTTAAAAGCGTTACCATGATTTACTCTATTAATAAACTAGCTAAAAAATTAGTTTCAAGGTTCTAGTTACAAAAAAATATGACGTAATTTTCATGCAAACCTTAATCCCCAATTATTTAAATATTTCAACCCCTTACGGCCATTATTTTCGCAATGAAAAGAAGCCTTCTTTTCTCAAGCTCTAGACTATCGCTGTACCAAATTTCATTTAAATCGGTTCAGTAGCTTCGACATGAGCACACAGACAGACAGTTACTTTCGCATTTCTAATATTATTAGTGAGGATTATAAAATGATTCACACAAAATTTTACTAAAATCACGAAATCATTCCTTCAATCATGAAATCCCTATTGCATGGTAATTTGTAGACAAAGTACTTACTACCCTCATCAGAAACAGCGCCGAAAACTTCAAAGATGCCCGAAAATTATACAAAGTAGCTAAAGGACCATTACCAAATGTTCATTCCCCTTTATTTTATGTCGGACCCAACTAATTATGGCATTTGAGAAAACTTTCCCTAAAAGTACTATAAGAATAATTTAATAATGCCATTAAAATACACAAAGTTTTGCGAATTAGGAATAAATATAACCATTGCTTGATGAAATTATATTTGCCCTTAATACTTCCTTAGATTTACGCGAATATTCGACATTATAAATGAAACTACCTTTTCGGATTTTGTCGCGGATTTATTTTCATTTTTAATTTTAAAGGGAATTAAAAATCAAAATAAATCCGCGACAAAATCCGAAAAGGTAGTTTAATTTATAATACATTTGCCCTTGTAAGAAAATTTAGTTACGCTACCAGCTTGCTATGAATTATTACTACTATTACTATTACTACTAGTAACACATTCCTATATGACAAAAGTTAATACGAGTATTATAAATGCGTAAGTAACTCGTTCTGTCTGTCTGTCGCGCTTTCACGCCAAAACTACTGAACCGATTTAAATGAAACTTGGTACACAGATAGACTAGAGCCTGAGAAAGGACATAGGCTACTTCTCAAGGTGAAAAAAGCGCAGTAAGAGGTTGAGGAGGAGAGGTTGTACGGAGATTGTCATTTTTATAGCTAGAAGCTTAAAACTTATTTTTTTGACTTTTTGGTTATATAAATAAGTAAGACATTCAAAGTTTGTAAAAATTTTATAGTATGCTATAAAAAAGAAATGATGGTGCTAAAAACTATCCTATTTTTTAAGTTTGAACAAATCAAATAGTTTCTAAAAATACTGTTACGTACTACGGGTTCGGGATCGGAAATTATAAGCGTTCTTGCACTAAGGATGTTTTATTTCACTTTGAATACACGCACAGTCTGTACACAACACTAGTCTCTGAACACTGTATTTCTCTTCTCAGTACTCCTTCTCAATACTTCTTCACTAATACTTTAACTAACTCTTCACTTTTCCACTATTTCGTATCGCTTCTTATCTTCACTCTACTTCGACTCGATGTCAACTGATCTCTCGACACACTGCCGGCCTTTTTATATGCATAAATATTAGAACATTCTAGTATCGAAAATTCAAAATGTTTCTAGTAATTTCGAATCCTTTCCCGAAAGTGTTTTGTCCCTCTCTAACACATTAGAATTTGTAATAAGCTGTTCCTGTCATCTAATTGACATAAGTTAAAATTTGACATTCGCCGTTCTAAGGCATGGTACAAGCGTGCTATTATGACGAGTTCACACTATATTACGCGACACTACCCCTTCCTTAGTTATGCTCGTCTCGAGCATTGTTGTTGCCATGGTACTTAGCCAATCGGTCCACATGTACGATCTTAGCTGGACTTCTAGATGTTCGTTGAATTCGGAAAGTGACGTCGTTAATTTTTGTTATAACCTTATAAGGCCCCTCCCAGCTGGGTTGTAGTTTTGGCGATTTACCCTTTCGTCTCACCGGGTTATGCAGCCATACCAATGAGCCTTCCTCGAAGTTCGTTTCTGTCACCTTGCGGTCGTAACGCGTTTTCATGCGTTCACTTGCTTGTAGCCCTGCATCTCGTATCTGCTCATGAACATTAATCATCTTCGCTCTTAGTTCACTGGCATATTCGGTGATGCAACTGGGTGTATTTGGCGGGCAACCACTTAGCAGATCCGCTGGTAACCGTAACTCTCTTCCGAAATTGGCAAAGGCAGGTGTCATGGCAATGCTTTCATGTAGTGCGGTCCGATAAGAAAGGAGAAACAGTGATAAATACTCGTCCCAATCTTTTTGATGACTATCTACAACCTTGGCTAGATGTCGTTCCAAAGTCTGATTGAATCTCTCCACCATTCCATCGGATTGTGGGTGACAAGGCGTAGTTCTAGTTTTATGCACTCCCATAATTTTGCACACTTCTTGAAATACCTGTGATTCGAAGTTTCTTCCCTGATCGCTGTGCATTTCTAATGGAATGCCAAATCTGCAAAATACATCTTTTACCAATTTATTTGCAACAGTAACAGCTTCTTGATTTGGTATGGCAAATGCTTCGGGCCATTTTGTGAAATAGTCCATTACAACTAAAATGTATCGGTTCCCAGAATTAGTAATAGGAAATGGTCCTGCCACGTCTAATGCGATTCTCTCCCAAGGTGCCCCAACGTTGTATACTTTCATTGCTCCTCGGCTTCTGGTTTGCGGGCCTTTGACGGAGGCACACTGTTCGCATTTCCGACACCAGTCTTCTACATCATCTCGACAGTGCAACCAGTAAAATCGTGCCCTGATCTTGGTTAACGTTCTTCTCACCCCTAAATGTCCACCAGAGGAACCATCATGGTAGGCGCGAAGTACCTCGGATACTTTTATTTTAGGTACAACTAGTTGGAGATGGCTATCATTTCCACGTGTTGTTTCCCATTTGCGGCACAATACTCCATTGTGTAACAACAAACTGTTCCATTGTGCCCACAAACTCTTCGTAGCGGTACTGTATTGTGCTATATCAGTCCACTTAGGTTTTGGCCTACCACTCCTTAACCATTCTAGAATGGGTCGTATATCTCGATCTTAAGACTTCTTGTGCTCTCTTCATAGCATCATCGCTCCAACGTTCATCTATCGAATCTGTTCTAATGATTTTAAGAGATTCTAGTTCCTTTGCTTCTTTTCTTTGACAATGCTTGCAGTCTTCTTCGCATGGTCTTCTAGATAGAGCATCGGCATTACTGTGTGTTTTACCCCTACGATGTTCTATTTCAAACTGAAACTCTTGCAGCTGCTCAATCCACCGCGCGACCTGTCCTTCGGGGTTCTTGAATTCCAATAACCATTTCAGAGCAGCATGATCGGTTCTTACCAAAAATTTGCGTCCTAGCAAGTATTTCTTGAAATGCTGTAAGGTTTTTACTACAGCAAGCAGCTCTCTTCGAGTAACGCAATAATTCTTCTACGGTTTAGACAGTGACTTACTAAAATATGCGATAACCACCTCTTGATCACCCTTCCGCTGGGACAATACACCTCCAATACCGATATTGCTGGCATCAGTATCGACAATAAACTGTCCCTTTACGTCAGGATACCCAAGGATCGGTGTTTGGCAAAGATGTTTCTTCAGTTCTTGAAAGGCCGATTCGCAATTATAGTCCCATACGAAAGGTCTCTTCTCTTAGGTCAGTTTATGAAGTGGTTTGGCGATGTCAGAAAAGCCTTTCACAAACCGTCGATAGTAAGAGCACAATCCTAGGAATGCTCTCACTTGTGTCTTGTCCTTAGGGGTTGGCCAATCTTTCACAGCAGTGATTTTGTTGGGGTCCGTTTCTACTCCGTTTTCCGAAACAACGTGTCCAAGGTAATTTACTTGCTTCCTGAAAAATGAGCACTTCTTCGGACTTAACTTTAAATTAGCTTCCCTTAGTTTATCGAATACTTTTTCTAGTTTCTGAAGATGGTCTTCGAAATCACGTCCCACAATAATTATGTCGTCCAGATAAACAAGGCTGGCTTCTCCTAGTAATCCAGCAAGAACACGTTCCATTAATCTCTCGAATGTGGCTGGTGCATTGCATAGCCCGAACGGCATAACCTTAAACTGCCACAACCCTTTTCCAGTTGAAAACGCAGTTTTCTCCTTATCCACGGGGTCCATATCCACTTGCCAGTAGCCACTCTTCAAATCGAGAGTCGAAAACCATTTCATACCGCTGAGAGTGTCTAGGGTGTCATCGATTCGAGGCAGGGGATAACTATCCTTTTTGGTTACATCGTTGAGCCTACGGTAATCGATGCAAAACCTTGTAGATCCATCCTTCTTCCTTACTAGTACCACTGGCGAACACCAAGGACTAGTGGAGTGTTCGATGATGTTATTCTTTCTCATGTCTTGAATCATGTCGTCAACTTCCTTTTCCTTAGCCCAAGGAATTCGTCTAGGTCGTTGTCGAATAGGCGCTACGTCCCCAGTATTAATTTTATGCTTAACTATTCCGGTTCTTCCTATATCGCCATCATGTTTGGAGAACAAATCTGAATATCGGTACAATAAATTTCCAGCTTTCGCCTTCTGTGAACTTGTGAGATCTTCCTTACAATCTTCCAAAAGTTTCATCGCTTGCTCTTTATCCTTGTTCAACACCTTTTCTTTCGGTTGACATCTGCTTAACCAGGCTATCTCTTCACAAGTCCCCACAACTTCGCCTCTTCGAATGGTTTGAGTAGAATTACTGGTATTCAGAACTGGAACCATAGATGTCGAAGCTTTACCTACAACAACTCTTGCCGGGATCCATGAGCTCTCATCTTCCATCTTCTCTATAATAGCACATGACCATGGACGGTCTGACTTGTTCTGAGGTAAAGCGACAGGTACTAGAGTCTGCGATCTTGGTGGAAGAGCGGTGTCTTTCAAGCAACAAACTTTTCCGTGAATTCCACCACTTATCGGCACTTCTCTATTTCTGCATCGTAAAACTCCATGTTTCATGTCAATCGTACACTGGTAATTTTGAAGAAAGTCCAATCCAATGATGCAATCATCAACGATATCTGCTACTATAGTGTTATGCCAATAGATGTTGTCCCCAATTTTGATAGCAATTTTTCTTTCCCCCCAAACAGGTATGCGCTGGCCGGTGGCTGTCATGAGATTGATATGCTTTCTGTCCTGCAAATTATTGTCCGCAATGTGTTTCAGCAATCGGTTGTTAATAACGGTTCGTGATGCTCCGGTATCCAGCGTCAGTTTACATGCTACTCCATTAATAGCGCCATGTATAACCGAAGTGTTTCCATCTACAGTCTGCTTCACTTCTATTTGTGGGGTTGTAGATCCCCCGGCCAGCGCCCATCCCGCAGCCCTGGCTGGAATTAGTTTTCCTACAGCCACATCTGTCTGTCTCCGAACGTTCATTATCTTAGGGCAGTTACTTCGAAGATGGCCCCGCTCACCACACTCGTAGCACCTTGGGTTGAAAAGACGCTTCCGGGTGGATAATCCTTCCGTAGTGACCACTTCCCTCACCCTCCAAGCTCTTGTGTCATGGCGTACAGCTTCAACCTCTAGAGCATGAGCGACAGCTTCCTTAAGACTTGTATGGTGTCTTAGGCGCACAGTGGCACGTACCTCCGGGTCGCGAATCCCATCCACGAAAGCCTGCAGAAGAATAGTTTCTACGGTGGAGGGCGAAGATTGATACGCCTTCCGCACGAGCCTCTCTATTTCCACGGACCATTGCTGCAGGGTTTCATTAGCTCGTTGAGAACGATCTTTAATTTGAGCCCTGTACACGTGCTCCAGGTGACTATCACCATACCGCGACTCTAAAGCGTTCAGTAGCTCAGTATAAGTAATCTCACTGTTGGGGTCACTAGCACAAAGAGCCTCCAAAACAGTCAAAGCCTCCTCTCGAAGTGCGACGGTAAGGGCAGATCGGGCTTCTTCATCCGTCCATCCACTCGTCTTCTTAACAGTCTCAAACTGGATCTTGAAGGCGGCCCAGGAAGACTTGCCGTCGTAGTAAGGGACCTTAAAGCTCTTTGATGATGGGCTTATGTCGACAATACGCGGTAATTTGTGAGTTTCGAAGTAATCCATCCTCTTCTCCATTTTAGAGAGTTTTGAGTCGTACTCCTCTAAAGCCTCACCGAG
The DNA here is from genome assembly GCA_951802675.2 of Boloria euphrosyne. Classification (NCBI taxonomy): domain Eukaryota; kingdom Metazoa; phylum Arthropoda; class Insecta; order Lepidoptera; family Nymphalidae; genus Boloria; species Boloria euphrosyne. The sequence continues at coordinate 11,419,885 of OX637885.1, forward strand.
TGTCGTCTTTATGCCCTCAACTTCCTTCTCAACGGCTTCCACCCTTTCCACATTTTGTTGGAGAGCAGCTATGACGTCCTTGTGAATGCCCTCTTGGAGTGTGCGAAGCTGCTGAGACTGTTCCTCTTTGAGTGCGTGCAGCTGCTCCTCCTGACGGCGGGCTTGCTCTTCCTGGCGACGCGCGTGTTCCTCTTCGCGGCGAGCCTGCTCCTCTTGAAGTACGCGCAGCTGCTCCTCCTGACGACGCGCGTGCTCCTCTTCGCGGCGAGCCTGTTCCTCTTGGAGTACACGTAGCTGCTCTTCTTGGCGGCGGGCTTGTTCTTCCTGGCGGCGGGCTTGTTCTTGCATCATGAACGCCATTTGTTGTAGAAGGGCGTTCATGTCTGGCACGGTGCTTTGTTGAGCAGCGGACTCTCCACTTGAAGAACTAGCACCAGAATCTTCCCTGTGTTGTTCTGCCATTGCGCGTGTAGTAACGCCTTCCTTCTCGTGCCTCGGTACTAACGGCATTTCCGATCCCACTTCTGACACCAATTGTTACGTACTACGGGTTCGGGATCGGAAATTATAAGCGTTCTTGCACTAAGGATGTTTTATTTCACTTTGAATACACGCACAGTCTGTACACAACACTAGTCTCTGAACACTGTATTTCTCTTCTCAGTACTCCTTCTCAATACTTCTTCACTAATACTTTAACTAACTCTTCACTTTTCCACTATTTCGTATCGCTTCTTATCTTCACTCTACTTCGACTCGATGTCAACTGATCTCTCGACACACTGCCGGCCTTTTTATATGCATAAATATTAGAACATTCTAGTATCGAAAATTCAAAATGTTTCTAGTAATTTCGAATCCTTTCCCGAAAGTGTTTTGTCCCTCTCTAACACATTAGAATTTGTAATAAGCTGTTCCTGTCATCTAATTGACATAAGTTAAAATTTGACATTCGCCGTTCTAAGGCATGGTACAAGCGTGCTATTATGACGAGTTCACACTATATTACGCGACAATACGTTAGGATCGGTTAAGTAATCTCCAAGTTCACTAAAGCTTATATTTTTTTTACGAGAAAACTACTGAACAGATTTTGATAAAGTGTCCCAATATATTTATTTATTTATTTATTTATTTAATTACTAGTATACAGGTACAAACTCGAGCGGTCAAGTGGTCTATATAAGATTTTCATTTTTCATTTTAAGTATATAACACGGTTTTTAACATTCATTTTCTAAAAATAATACCGTGTTTATCTGGCTAAAGTCAGGGTCAGACGGGACGGTTATAACGAAGGGTCGGCTTTCTATTGTTCCTACATCCTTTTCAACAGTCTCGAGCTCTTACAGCCTCTTCAGGATGTACTTCGTAGCAATTTACATCGTCCTCCTAATATTTATTCTTGTAAATTATTATTTTTTTACTTTTGTATAAATACAGAAAAAAATATATAAAAATGGTTCAAAATAAGGTTCCTACATTTTTGTAACTGAACAAAATCTAGTCTATATTATGCTAGTTACTTTCCACTTTGTACGGGCTAAATAAATTAAGTTAAAATATGGCATGAAGTCGACTTAAATCAAAGCAAATATAATGACAAATTGATGTATGTATAATATTTTAAAATAAAACTACCTTTTCGGATTTTGGTTACAAAAGGTAAACAAATTACTAGTGGAGGTTTTTGGGAACCAAAACTGAAAATAATTTGATATATAATATTTTAAACTATAACAATTGTAGGCGGCTTTGAAAATATCTGATCAAGTATAGTATTTAGTTAATGAAAACCAACAATCAGTTGTTTTTAACTTTTTAGTGTTTTTTTTTATTCTTATCGTATAATCGTTTATTAAATTGAAGCAACTGAGGCAACAATTACATCAATTTTTTAATAGTTGTGAAGATAACTAATATCTAGCAGGCTTTAAGTACATGAGATTTCGATGAGCCATCAACTGAAAACTAATTAATACTTAGATGAATATTTCAATACCTAGTCAATATATCCAATTGAAATCCATTCAGATCGAGAGCGAACAAACAATTATAAACGTGTAAACACTCCGTCACGATTGAATGGTTCTATTTATACGGTAATGTGAATATGTCGAATAACGTTGAACTTTTATTAAAGTATTGAATACCTCGTGGCATTATTTACAGACCTGAAATTTCAAGGTAGAGTTCGAGGATTTCTTACATTCAAATCATAATTATATTTTCTGTAACAACCAAGTACAGCTGTAGATTGAGAGGTTCTGAATATAAGTTTGACAGTATGAGATCGGCGGTTAATATTTTCCTGATAGTTCTTCAATTTAGTATAGGATTTTGGCGGCATGAAGCCCACGAGGTCTGTCACTGCACAACAACCTAAGGGTTACTCCGATGGTTCACTCTGGTACAGAGGAGTGCCTGGAGCAAACCACATGGTACAACACACCTGACACCCACCGAGGTGGTCTGCCTCCCTGTGTCTTTTGACTTCACGCCCGGCTGCATTGCCGGAAGCTTTCTTGCCAAACTATGACAGCGTGACCACAAGTTGAGAGAAAAATTAAATCAACCATTAAATAGGTATTACTTTAAATGAATTTTATATCCCGTATACTTTTTTCAATTTTCTGTCATTTAGAACCTATTTGTTTTCAATAGCCTGCAAACATAATACTCGTATGATAGTGCTACATATCCTTCCGATATCACGAGTAATAGCAAATATGATCAAACGCATGCGAACTAAAAAGTACGATTGAATCGTTCAAACACCATTTCGAGATTCATGCAAATAGACGAACGAGGAATAGTCTAAAGTACTTTAAATGATAGTATTTGCAATGGAACACTAAAATTTACTTACTACTTTACAAAATACGTTTAGTGACCCTACTTTCTGCGCCAGCGGTTGCGGGTTCGAGTCCCGCTGGGAGCATTCATTTGTTGAGCACGAATGTTTGTACCCCAGTCATGGGTGTTAATATTTATAATATGTATGTGTTCAAAATTTATATGTGTAGTATATCAACTATCTGGTATCCGTAACACCAGCCTCGTAGCTTATTACGGAAATAGATGGCGCTTTTGTATTTACGATTACCACCACCGTGTACGTTTAGAAATGTAACTTTGCAACTATTGACTTGAACAAAAGAATTAAAAACATCTATCTGAATTTTAAAAACCTATTCTGGCACATTCAACATGCTTACTTATGTGATGTGAGACTCGAAACTAGTAATTTTAGCACTAAGCTCAAAAATCTTCGGGTATCTATATTTATAAAAATGAAGTCTATACTTATAAAAATACATTGCCGAAAAGTTTGTAACCGTATCAGTTAAGGAAGGTAGCACCAATTTGCCTAATTCTTTTTGTTATAATTTAATTGTCAGGACAAGGCCTGTATGAAAGAAAATGTTAATAAATTATAAGAAAAAGTAATAACTATGGCTTGTAGGGATCCCCTCGAATTTAAGGGAGGCAAGTGTCTAGCTAAAAAGGGCCTAAGTACTTACACTATTATTATATTTTTACACTATTTTTATAGATTACGGACCAGATAACTTATAAGTGTAAGAAATGTAAGATTATATTAAAATGTTTCAATTATTTTGTAAATAAATCTGATTAACTTTTTATTTTTCCAAACCGTGAATCAAACACTTTGTAGAATGCTTAAGTAAATTATTATTCATTTAACGGCCCGTTAACTCTCAAAGCTCGTATGTTTCGAGGCTCCAGTCAAGTGGCAACTGTAGGAGGCATTTATGTTAACGTTTTTTGATTTTCCTGTTATACATCATAGAATTACTCGAAATTACAACCACTTCTAGCATCGTACTTTAAAAATAATTATGAAAATTAATTTACAAGTTTCAATAATAGGCATCTATTATGAACTCATCTCTTTTTTAGTACCTATCTGTTAAACAACAAAAAAAAACAAACTCTTTAAACGAATTCAATACCGCGTTCGTATTGAACAAGGACGTAATTAAGTATATTTGGATTTACGAATATTTTGACTTTTAAATACTTATAACCAAAATATCCTAAGCCTAAAAATATTTCATTTCTCACCTTCAGCAAGAAATGCGATTGATTCAATATATTTCCATAGCAACCTTATCTTTATCATGATCAACCACGACAAATCTCCGGCTGGCGGTACTCCAAACGTGAACAAAGCTCTGGTTAAGCTACATCAACACCGTCAAACATTTCTTGAGTTACAATCTGCCAAATAAACGCTTGGCTACGTTCCAGCGTTTTGCAACACGTTAAAGTCCCTTTTCTATACATTTTAAATAATAAGACAAGCTGTAGTATTTGACAAATCTTAAATACTTAGTTAAAAGCTTTTGTAACTCCGATTAGATTTCAAAAATATTCAATTTTATTTTAGACTAATCTTCGTTAAAGTATTTTTAAATATGTTGGACATTAGCACCGAGCACCATCTAGATACGAGACTTGTGTTGTAGATACCAGATAGTTGATACACTACAGAATACAAGTACAGAACTTTAAATTGTTACATATTATACGTATAAATATAAATAGTCAAAACTGGAATACAAACATTCGTGATCACACAAATGAATGCCCTCAGTGGGACTTGAACCCGCGGCCGCTGGCATAGCAAGTTCAAACAGAGCCAAACGTGAAACGAAAGAGAAAAAAAAATTATGATTTAATTAGGCCTCACTTTTTTCTAAAAACAAATAACGTAGAATATTCCTTTTTATTTTTTTATATTTATTTTTATAAAACAAATATTTCATTTAAAACATGCTTTAAAAAAACCTCTAGAAACATTATAAAATTGTAGAATATCAAGATTAGTTTTCATTTCAACAATGCTGTTACTCTCCGATGACTTACTTTGCCGTAATTCAAGTGATCATGTTATAAATGATTCGCACATCAATATATCAGAGGTGCGAAACCGAGACTTGAACCGGAACTCGGTTTCTCACATTTTGTAGACAACCTAAACATTTTGTAACAAATCTAAGTACCTTAAGGTGGTGTTTTTGATTCCTTTGAAATATGTTTTCTTCGTAGATAGGCTGAGTAGATACTATGCTGATACGATAAAGAATCGAAAAGTACTTGAGAGTTTATGGCAACATCTTACAAACTACAAGTAGTTTCTTATAATTCAATAAACAAGCATTATATACGTTTACTCAATTCTCAGCTTTTATGAAAATATATTTTATTTTCCCATGTGAATGTATCGTCCTCGAGGAAACTAAAACAGAAGCAATTGTTGTAACAGAAGCAAGCTTTAATGATTCGTGAAATTGGCCACAATTTCCGACAGAGTATTGCTTTCTCCGTTGATATAATAAATATTCTCAAAGATTTGACTGCCACGGTGGTATAGTGGATAGCATATATGGCCACACAGCGAGAGGTCCTGGGTTCAAATCTCGAGTCTAGCCAAAATTTTGTTATTGAGTCTTTCTGTTTAATGAGCCTCAGTAACAGCCCGGAAGTAGAGCACGTCAAGTCATCATCGGTTCTGCGTCTTAGCTCTCACTGATCGTGTCGAGCAGTTATTCCACCGGAGTATGAGAGTTAGCACTATATTATCTCCTGCGCAGGTGGATAGTTTCAATGAGATTGGCCACCGTGGCCGGAATCGGTCGGAGAACATTATTATTCTAAAAGATTTATATAAATAAAAATGAAATATTGTTCGTTCAACGCATAGTTGAGAACGGCTGGATTGACTTTCGTAATTTTTAATGGAGTTTAAAGAGAATAAGGTTTTAGGGTGCAATAATGGAGATTGATGGAAATTTTGACATTATTTTTTTATAATACTTTGTATAACTTGAATCGACACATTAAAATTTCGATAAGTCTACCGTACACAAGAAGTAAAGTAATAAGTATATAGCATTACAAATAATCTTTCTAGTTCTTTATCACTTTAATTCTATAGTATAATTGGAGTGATCTGATACTAAAATTTAGAGGATCAATTATTTTTAAAAAACTCATTCCATTTTCTAAATTTAATGTCGTTCAATTATCAAAAAACAGACAAACCAAGTTCCATGTCTACAACAAATTTATTATGGCAAATCCAAAATAAAAATTACAAAAATATAATAAAATTAAGTATCCGTATAACAAACAAAATAGTTTGTACCTATTATTATACTACTTATTTAATCAAGATTATTACAGTCAAATTTAGCGCAGAAGTCAATTAAATATAACCTAAAGCAATCACGAATCATTAAAATGGGAATCGTTAATATTCAAGGAGGCAGGGCATCCTGTACATTGTACAAATATAATCACTTTCATAAATATCACAAATTACTACTCAGTTGACATTACTTAGTTCAAGTAAATTATTTTTTTAGTTTATAAGCACAAAAAATTCAGAGGACCTGATGGGTAAAAATGGGAAAAACCAACTAACTACTTCCTATATAATTGACTTTTTTTAAGGAAAAAAATAGTTAACATGTCTCGGAGGATTGGTTGTGGACTTGTTTAAATCAGACAGATCTTGTGCTCCCTAAACTGTGAAATGATAATTATTAAGGTTTTTAATAGTAACCTAAAAAGCAGTATTTCAATTTCAAAAAAGCAATTTAAATATACGATGAATATTTTAAAGCCGGTACAGGTACGTTTTTTAATTGTAGTCCAGTAGTAACGCGTCTGAAATTACCACTGTCTGATGGTGGAGGAAAAATCGTGAGGAAACCTGCATGACTGAGAGAACCTAGCTAGTATTCAAAAGATCTGCTTAGTCCACCAAACTGCACTTGACCAGCGTGGTGGAATATGGCCTGATCCCCTCCCCTCCTAAAGACCCGTGCCCAGCAGTGGCACTTTATTAATGATGAGTGTTGGTGTTAAAAAATGAATATTAAGATTGCCAATAGTTATCCTCCCAAGAGGGAAAGCGTGGAGTATTCAATTCAATTCTCTTGTTAATGGCTTCAAAGCATGCCAGTTAGGCACAGATTACTTCGCCAATGTCACGTAGAATGGACAAGACACGAAGGAGATTGGTCGGTAAAGTGGAGTATTCTAGTAGTATGTCAAGAGTTATGTATATAATTGCCTGTCATTATTAAAATTAATTCGTGAAATCAAAAGCTTCGTTATAATTTTATTACAAATACAACGAAACATTATTTCTAAAGTCAATCACGTAGGCTGGCCCTGTTATTAAATCGTATAATAAATTCATCTCATAGAATATTTAATCTCCAAATCGCCCTTTATTAACAATTGGAGTTCGAAGAAGGCTTAGTATTAAATGGTTGCGAAAACGAAAACAAGGTTCTTTTTTGGAGGTATAAATTTAATACGTATTTGACATGAACTAGCTGACCCAATAGATTTTAATCCTGTACAAATTTTAATGTAACTCAACAAAATTTTGCGATCGTATAAAAGTCTTATAGGAGATGGTAAAAGTTTAGATTTTCCCGAATTGTCCAAATTTTCGGGCAAAACTTTCAAATGAATATCTATAAAATCTTGAGTGTAAAATATTATATTTTTATTTATGTCCAAATGGAATGAATCGAAATGCATTTGTTTTTTTTTCGTGATCATAGTTCTATCAGATTTTCATGAAGCTTTTCGCTAAAAATCTTATTAACTGACAACTTAATTAATAATAATTGTATTTGACTTTAATTATGTATGAAAATAGTTGTCCGGGTAAAAATAAAGGACACGACGTAAAAATGTCTTTTCGAAATTATTATCGCTGACAAATTTACACGAAGTGGTATAACTTAGTACAGTCAAAACTCATAACATTTTCTTTGCATTCTCTCAGTTTAGCGTTTTCAAAAATTGTCATTGCAATATAAAGATTTAATTAATATATGTACAGCGAATTTCATTGACAATATATTTGCAGAAATATGGAACAGATACGTAAATTCGGTTTGGGCTACTGCGACTTGCCGACGACGCTTTGGAACGTATCCGTTATGTTAAGAATCCTTACGCTCAATATCGACAAGCGCAACACTAAACGTAAGGTGCTATTATTTAACAGAAAAAGGAAGATATGTTAGGAATTTAATGAATTTAATCGTAATTAACGAAAAATGACGAAACTTAATACAAATGCCCTTTCTTACTCTCTCTGAATCGATCTCAATCGCTCTCTACCTCTTTTTGGACAAAAACGTCCCACATCTTTGTGACACTAATATTATTATTAAGGCTGTGGTAGCCTAGCGGTAACGCGCTCGCTTGGTTAACCGAGTGATATATTCATGTGCGAATAATTTTCTAACATGATTACCACTTGTCTTACGGTCAAGTAAAACATCGTGAGGAAACCTACATATCTGAGAAAAACGTAGAAAGTTTTCGAAAGACATGTGAAGTCCGCCAAGACGCACTAGGCTAGCGCGGTGGACTATAGGCAGATCCCCCTCGTACTGAGGGAGGAAAATTTGCGTTTAATCCGTCAAAATTTTGCCCTCATGCGCGCAAAGAAGTTTCACTTCAAAAATACAGTGCTCGAATAATACACCATTTCTATCAGTATAATTACTATTTTCTTTTTTACAGGTATTCCAGTTGCATACTACCTTATCACTATTGTAACAATTGCAAGTTATTTGTACGTTTACATCTTTTCTACGTTCTGGTACTCATTTTTCTATTGTCGACAAACAAAAAATAGATTATCTGCTATCATCGTCTTTTCTCTCGGAGTCGCTAGTGCCATTGGGGTTTGCAAGCTGTTTTTCATGTATCTGCATGAGTAAGAGAAGTGTTAAACTTTCTTAGATTTAAACGAATATATTTTGACATTATAATCTTTTTGCATTTTTTTGCGGATTCATTTTGATTTTTAGTTTCACGACTCCCTTATTGCAATCATGGTTAAGGGAGATTCTAAAACTCACATTAAAATATAAATTAAGACAAAGTTTTTTCTTTACATTTTGTACTTTTTTCCGTTGATAAAAATAATTTAAAGATTACAAACGTAACGAGAATGGTATATAAACCAATTTTAGTTGCTCTCACCTCTTTTACAGAAACAAGTTAAGAGATGTTGCAGCTGAATGTCTCTTTTGTGATAGTATAATAGTCCCAGGCAGCCGTTTCCAAAATAACATTCTCAGAACAATGAGACACATTAAGAAAAGAGCTATGATATTTTGGATTGTCATTATCTCTAATGGTGTAGTCTATTTTTTAAAACCAGTGCTTACTCCTGGCCGCCACTTTCCTGAAGACGACTTTATCCTTTACGGTGAGAGAGGTATTTTTAGATATACAAAATTTCAAAATATATATTGAATATATTTGTTAACTTTAATAAAATCTTAATAAGCTTGTGATACATTTTTATTCATTATTTTACTAGTAATATTAGTAATAATTAATTAGCATAAAATTTATTTACAGGCTTAGACCCAATGTTTGAAAGCCCCAATTATGAAATAGCTTTCCTGCTTACTACTGCTGGAATAATTGTTACTGTCTACTTACCATCTAATATAACCGCTTTTCTAATAATAATTACCGGGTATATAGAAGCCCAAATTCTCGCTTTAAGCCAAGAAGTATTAGAAATTTGGAATGATGCTGAAAAACAAGATAATACTGAAACGTTACTTGATAATGAGCAATTCGAACATCAAGATAAAACTCGGATAGCAAAACTAAATAAATACGTAAGAAATCGTTTGATAGAAACTGTTAAAATGCATATAATAAATATAAACCTTTTACATCAAGTAGAAATAGCGTTTCGTGGAGCAATCGCAGTAGAATTCACATTACTAATTATAAGTTTAACAGCTGTTCTTCTCGGAGGCTTAGAAAATACATACATGCAATTACCATTTGCGTTAATGCAAGTTGCCGTAGACTGTTTTACCGGTCAAAGGGTTATTGATGCTTGTGTTAACTTTGAAAAAGCTGTATATTTTTGCAAATGGGAAAACTTTGATAATGAAAATAAGAAAACGATTTTCTTGATACTACAAATATCACAAAAGACTCTGAAAATGTCAGCCGGTGGATTATCAACTTTAAGTTTCCCGTGCTTAATGTCTGTTTTGAAATCTATTTATTCTGCCTTTACTACTCTACATTCGGCTTTATGAATACCTCAGCCTATTTATAAGTCGCTATATAAGTATTATATAAAATAAATAAATAAATAAATAAATAAATAAATAAATAAAACAATGTAAAATACAATGTAATACAATATATTACAAAAACTCTTTTATAATTGTTCTAAAATAAAGTTGACGTGAACATTTTCTGTTTTTTTTTTATTGGCTAACTTCATTGTAAAGCGTACTGCATTTTTCAGCTGACTTCGCAATTTTTTGTTTTCATTTTTTAACTGTATAGAATAATTTATTATTAACTTTAACTTACATTTCTATAGTAGATAGTATAAGCATAGCCAGCAAGTTTTCGAAAGACATGTGAAGTCCGCCAACACGCACTAGGCCAGCGCGGAGGACTATGGCCTGATCCCCCTCGTACTGAGGGAGGCCCTTGCCCAGCAGTGAGACATTAAGAAGAAGACACATGTTATACACATGTTAGACACGTCGTATAACTAAGGTCGCAAATAAATCGTTTTTGTACGTTAGCAAATATTACATTTTTTTAACAGTTTTCGTTACGAGTAGTTTTTCTATTATTTGTCAGTATCATTTTCCTATCGACTTTATAAAGTAACTAGCGACTCACCATCGCTTCACTCGAGTTCGTTAGGTTTAATGTCAGCGAAGCCAGCCAGTTCCGCATGGTTAAAATAAACAAAATTTCTAAAATATAACCTTCTCCTTTTTTGAATTCGGTTAAAATGTAGCTTAAGCTACTCCTTACATCATTAGCTATCTTCTGCCAGTGAAAGTCCCGTCAAAATCGGTCCAGCCTTTTCAGAGATTACCAGGAAAACACAGACATATAGACAAAAATTTTAAAAGTTGATTTTGTTGTTAGTATCGTATATACTTTCATATGCATTTTGTGAAAAGCTGTTAATTTGAAATTAAAAACAGAAACTTCAATTTTATTTAGGTACTTACATAATATGTATGATGTAGATTAAAGAGATAATTATGCAATTTAAATAACCATTTATGCATTTTAAATAAATTAATTAAATTCTATATTCTATAGGTATTTTCACTGAAGAAAATTAATCGAATGCTTATTTTCTCATACATATTGATTTACTTATATATAAATAGTTTTAAGTAAACGGTATGTTTGTAAAGTATTAATAATAATTTTTCATACATAATTAAGATACAATAATTATTATACCTAGATTAGTCAGTGTAGTCACTAAGTACTCAGTACAGGCCCAATTCTGAACGCCAGTAGTACGGGCACAATGGAGAACGGTCGCTGGTTCGAGTCCCACTAGGTGCATTCATTTGTTGACCATACCGAATATTTGTACTCCAGTCATGGCTGTTTATATATTATTTAAAGTTATATAAATAACTAGATGGTGCTGTGTGTAATAATGTACCAACATATATTATTATCTATTATTATTAAAACTAAACTCGGCGTGTGTGAGTAAATAAATAATTTATTAATCAGGCAACAAAATCCATGAAAAAAATAGCTACAATAAATTGAACTATCATTGGTATTTCCTACTACATATTTAACACCTGCACCAACACCACCACGTATGACGCGTATTTATTACCGCTTCAATTATTCAGTCTCATTACTCAGTGAAGGTAAAACGACAGTATTGTTGGGTTTTCTACATTTGTCATACAAAAGTGTAAGCATCGCAAAGATAAGATGAAATCAACATACTCGTATTAATATAAAATTCTAACTAACTAGAATCTGTACATAATAATATAAAAAAGTATTGTTTTTGGAAAAATTCTATTGAAATTTGAAATTCAGTCATTATTATAGATACACAGTTTAAAATTATAGGTTTTAGGATATTTGTCTGTCCGTTTGTCTATGTGACGACATCACGACAAGACTACTACACAGATTTTGATGGAATTTTGTACGATTATACGAGTAGCTAGTTATTCGGATAAACAAACAATAAATAGTATAAGTTATTTCCTATAACGTCAGCTGTCTGCCCATAATGTCGTCCCGTTAATATTAGTGTAGGCTTATCGGTCAAACAAACAGACAGACAAAATTTTACTGATTTATAACTAAAAATTTGTATAGATATTTTAAAACATTATTATATGCAGGAAGCAAAAAAATGGAGATGTAACGTAAGTTTGGTCTAGGCTACTGCGATATGCCCACACTGCTTTGGAATTCTTCAATGATGTTCAGAATACTTACGGTTAACATCGATTAACGCAATACAAAACGTAAGATAAATTGCTTTTTCTTATTATGGAGATAATCAAGTCAAAGTAAAACCTTTAATAATGTAAATTCTGTTTTCGGTAATAAATGAGAAACTCCTTAATACGAGTATGTGCTTACAAGTAACTTATTTAGTGTATGGTTTCTCTGCTTTCAGGTATCCCCATAATCTTCTATATTATAACCGTTATAAAAACTACAAGTTACTTTTACGTTTACATTTTGTCAACGGTGAGGTAATAATAATAATTGATGATTGACAACGTAATTAATAATAATTGTATTTGTCTTTAATTAGGTATGAAATAGTTGGTTATCCGGATAAAAATAAAGGACACGACGTAAAAATGTCTTTTCGAAATTATTATCTCTGACAAATCTACACGAAGTGGTATAACTTAGTACAGTCATAACTCATAACATTTTCTTTGCATTCTCTCAGCTTAGCATTTTCAAAAATTGTTATTTCAATATAAAGATTTAATTAATATATATACAGCGAATTTCACTTTGACACTATATTTGCAGTAATATGGAACAGATACGTAAATTCGGTTTGGGCTACTGCGACTTGCCGACGACGCTTTGGAACGTATCCGTTATGTTAAGAATCCTTACGCTCAATATCGACAAGCGCAACACTAAACGTAAGGTGCTATTATTTAACAGAAAAAGGAAGATATGTTAGGAATTTAATGAATTTAATCGTAATTAACGAAAAATGACGAAACTTAATACAAATGCCCTTTCTTACTCTCTCTGAATCGATCTCAATCGCTCTCTACCTCTTTTTGGACAAAAACGTCCCACATCTTTGTGACACTAATATTATTATTAAGGCTGTGGTAGCCTAGCGGTAACGCGCTCGCTTGGTTAACCGAGTGATATATTCATGTGCGAATAATTTTCTAACATGATTACCACTTGTCTTACGGTCAAGTAAAACATCGTGAGGAAACCTACATATCTGAGAAAAACGTAGAAAGTTTTCGAAAGACATGTGAAGTCCGCCAAGACGCACTAGGCTAGCGCGGTGGACTATAGGCAGATCCCCCTCGTACTGAGGGAGGAAAATTTGCGTTTAATCCGTCAAAATTTTGCCCTCATGCGCGCAAAGAAGTTTCACTTCAAAAATACAGTGCTCGAATAATACACCATTTCTATCAGTATAATTACTATTTTCTTTTTTACAGGTATTCCAGTTGCATACTACCTTATCACTATTGTAACAATTGCAAGTTATTTGTACGTTTACATCTTTTCTACGTTCTGGTACTCATTTTTCTATTGTCGACAAACAAAAAATAGATTATCTGCTATCATCGTCTTTTCTCTCGGAGTCGCTAGTGCCATTGGGGTTTGCAAGCTGTTTTTCATGTATCTGCATGAGTAAGAGAAGTGTTAAACTTTCTTAGATTTAAACGAATATATTTTGACATTATAATCTTTTTGCATTTTTTTGCGGATTCATTTTGATTTTTAGTTTCACGACTCCCTTATTGCAATCATGGTTAAGGGAGATTCTAAAACTCACATTAAAATATAAATTAAGACAAAGTTTTTTCTTTACATTTTGTACTTTTTTCCGTTGATAAAAATAATTTAAAGATTACAAACGTAACGAGAATGGTATATAAACCAATTTTAGTTGCTCTCACCTCTTTTACAGAAACAAGTTAAGAGATGTTGCAGCTGAATGTCTCTTTTGTGATAGTATAATAGTCCCAGGCAGCCGTTTCCAAAATAACATTCTCAGAACAATGAGACACATTAAGAAAAGAGCTATGATATTTTGGATTGTCATTATCTCTAATGGTGTAGTCTATTTTTTAAAACCAGTGCTTACTCCTGGCCGCCACTTTCCTGAAGACGACTTTATCCTTTACGGTGAGAGAGGTATTTTTAGATATACAAAATTTCAAAATATATATTGAATATATTTGTTAACTTTAATAAAATCTTAATAAGCTTGTGATACATTTTTATTCATTATTTTACTAGTAATATTAGTAATAATTAATTAGCATAAAATTTATTTACAGGCTTAGACCCAATGTTTGAAAGCCCCAATTATGAAATAGCTTTCCTGCTTACTACTGCTGGAATAATTGTTACTGTCTACTTACCATCTAATATAACCGCTTTTCTAATAATAATTACCGGGTATATAGAAGCCCAAATTCTCGCTTTAAGCCAAGAAGTATTAGAAATTTGGAATGATGCTGAAAAACAAGATAATACTGAAACGTTACTTGATAATGAGCAATTCGAACATCAAGATAAAACTCGGATAGCAAAACTAAATAAATACGTAAGAAATCGTTTGATAGAAACTGTTAAAATGCATATAATTAATATAAACCTCTTACATCAAGTAGAAATAGCGTTTCGTGGAGCAATCGCAGTAGAATTCACATTACTAATTATAAGTTTAACAGCTGTTCTTCTCGGAGGCTTAGAAAATACATACATGCAATTACCATTTGCGTTAATGCAAGTTGCCGTAGACTGTTTTACCGGTCAAAGGGTTATTGATGCTTGTGTTAACTTTGAAAAAGCTGTATATTTTTGCAAATGGGAAAACTTTGATAATGAAAATAAGAAAACGATTTTCTTGATACTACAAATATCACAAAAGACTCTGAAAATGTCAGCCGGTGGATTATCTACTTTAAGTTTCCCGTGCTTAATGTCTGTTTTGAAATCTATTTATTCTGCCTTTACTACTCTACATTCGGCTTTATGAATACCTCAGCCTATTTATAAGTCGCTATATAAGTATTATATAAAATAAATAAATAAATAAATAAATAAATAAATAAATAAATAAAACAATGTAAAATACAATGTAATACAATATATTACAAAAACTCTTTTATAATTGTTCTAAAATAAAGTTGACGTGAACATTTTCTGTTTTTTTTTTTATTGGCTAACTTCATTGTAAAGCGTACTGCATTTTTCAGCTGACTTCGCAATTTTTTGTTTTCATTTTTTAACTGTATAGAATAATTTATTATTAACTTTAACTTACATTTCTATAGTAGATAGTATAAGCATAGCCAGCAAGTTTTCGAAAGACATGTGAAGTCCGCCAACACGCACTAGGCCAGCGCGGAGGACTATGGCCTGATCCCCCTCGTACTGAGGGAGGCCCTTGCCCAGCAGTGAGACATTAAGAAGAAGACACATGTTATACACATGTTAGACACGTCGTATAACTAAGGTCGCAAATAAATCGTTTTTGTACGTTAGCAAATATTACATTTTTTTAACAGTTTTCGTTACGAGTAGTTTTTCTATTATTTGTCAGTATCATTTTCCTATCGACTTTATAAAGTAACTAGCGACTCACCATCGCTTCACTCGAGTTCGTTAGGTTTAATGTCAGCGAAGCCAGCCAGTTCCGCATGGTTAAAATAAACAAAATTTCTAAAATATAACCTTCTCCTTTTTTGAATTCGGTTAAAATGTAGCTTAAGCTACTCCTTACATCATTAGCTATCTTCTGCCAGTGAAAGTCCCGTCAAAATCGGTCCAGCCTTTTCAGAGATTACCAGGAAAACACAGACATATAGACAAAAATTTTAAAAGTTGATTTTGTTGTTAGTATCGTATATACTTTCATATGCATTTTGTGAAAAGCTGTTAATTTGAAATTAAAAACAGAAACTTCAATTTTATTTAGGTACTTACATAATATGTATGATGTAGATTAAAGAGATAATTATGCAATTTAAATAACCATTTATGCATTTTAAATAAATTAATTAAATTCTATATTCTATAGGTATTTTCACTGAAGAAAATTAATCGAATGCTTATTTTCTCATACATATTGATTTACTTATATATAAATAGTTTTAAGTAAACGGTATGTTTGTAAAGTATTAATAATAATTTTTCATACATAATTAAGATACAATAATTATTATACCTAGATTAGTCAGTGTAGTCACTAAGTACTCAGTACAGGCCCAATTCTGAACGCCAGTAGTACGGGCACAATGGAGAACGGTCGCTGGTTCGAGTCCCACTAGGTGCATTCATTTGTTGACCATACCGAATATTTGTACTCCAGTCATGGCTGTTTATATATTATTTAAAGTTATATAAATAACTAGATGGTGCTGTGTGTAATAATGTACCAACATATATTATTATCTATTATTATTAAAACTAAACTCGGCGTGTGTGAGTAAATAAATAATTTATTAATCAGGCAACAAAATCCATGAAAAAAATAGCTACAATAAATTGAACTATCATTGGTATTTCCTACTATATATTTAACACCTGCACCAACACCACCACGTATGACGCGTATTTATTACCGCTTCAATTATTCAGTCTCATTACTCAGTGAAGGTAAAACGACAGTATTGTTGGGTTTTCTACATTTGTCATACAAAAGTGTAAGCATCGCAAAGATAAGATGAAATCAACATACTCGTATTAATATAAAATTCTAACTAACTAGAATCTGTACATAATAATATAAAAAAGTATTGTTTTTGGAAAAATTCTATTGAAATTTGAAATTCAGTCATTATTATAGATACACAGTTTAAAATTATAGGTTTTAGGATATTTGTCTGTCCGTTTGTCTATGTGACGACATCACGACAAGACTACTACACAGATTTTGATGGAATTTTGTACGATTATACGAGTAGCTAGTTATTCGGATAAACAAACAATAAATAGTATAAGTTATTTCCTATAACGTCAGCTGTCTGCCCATAATGTCGTCCCGTTAATATTAGTGTAGGCTTATCGGTCAAACAAACAGACAGACAAAATTTTACTGATTTATAACTAAAAATTTGTATAGATATTTTAAAACATTATTATATGCAGGAAGCAAAAAAATGGAGATGTAACGTAAGTTTGGTCTAGGCTACTGCGATATGCCTGCCCACACTGCTTTGGAATTCTTCAATGATGTTCAGAATACTTACGGTTAACATCGATTAACGCAATACAAAACGTAAGATAAATTGCTTTTTCTTATTATGGAGATAATCAAGTCAAAGTAAAACCTTTAATAATGTAAATTCTGTTTTCGGTAATAAATGAGAAACTCCTTAATACGAGTATGTGCTTACAAGTAACTTATTTAGTGTATGGTTTCTCTGCTTTCAGGTATCCCCATAATCTTCTATATTATAACCGTTATAAAAACTACAAGTTACTTTTACGTTTACATTTTGTCAACGGTGTGGTAATAATAATAATTGATGATTGACAACGTAATTAATAATAATTGTATTTGTCTTTAATTAGGTATGAAATAGTTGGTTATCCGGATAAAAATAAAGGACACGACGTAAAAATGTCTTTTCGAAATTATTATCTCTGACAAATCTACACGAAGTGGTATAACTTAGTACAGTCATAACTCATAACATTTTCTTTGCATTCTCTCAGCTTAGCATTTTCAAAAATTGTTATTTCAATATAAAGATTTAATTAATATATATACAGCGAATTTCACTTTGACACTATATTTGCAGTAATATGGAACAGATACGTAAATTCGGTTTGGGCTACTGCGACTTGCCTACGACGCTTTGGAACATATCCGTTATGTTAAGAATCCTTACGCTGAATATCGACAAGCGCAACACTAAACGTAAGATATTTGATGCTAGTATTATTTAAAAAAAAAAAAAAGAAGATATGTTAGGAATAAAATGAATTTAATTGTAATTAAAATAATAAAAGTGACTAAAATTAATACAAATGCCCTTTCTTATTCTCTCTGAATCGATCTCAATCGCTCTCTACCTCTTTTTGGACAAAAACATCCCACATCTTTGTGACACTAATATTATTATTAAGGCAGTGGTAGCCCAGCGGTAACGCGCTCGCTTGGTTAAGCGAGTGATATTTTCATGTGTATCATTTTTAAACATTATTACCACTTGTCTTACGGTGAAGTGAAACATCGTGAGGAAACCTGCATATCTGAGAAAAACGTAGAAAGTTTTCGAAAGATATGTGAAGTCCGCCAACACGCAATAGGCCAGCGCGGTGGACTATAGACAGATCCCCCTCGTACTGAGGGAGGAAAATCCGTCAAAATTTTGCCCTCATGCGCGCAAAGAACTTCTATCAGTATAATTACTATTTTCTTTTTTACAGGTATTCCAGTTGCATACTACCTTATCACTATTGTAACAATTGCAAGTTACTTGTACGTTTACATCTTCTCTACGTTCTGGTACTCATTTTTCTATTGTCGACAAACAAAAAATAGATTATTTGCTATCATCGTCTTTTCTCTCGGAGTCGCTAGTGCCATTGGGGTTTGCAAGCTGTTTTTCATGTATCTGCATGAGTAAGAGAAGTGTTAAACTTTCTTAGATTTAAACGAATATATTTTGACATTATAAATAAAACTATCGTTTTGCATTTTTTTTTTGCGGATTCATTTTGATTTTTGGTTTCCCGACGTTTCGACTCCCTTATTGCAATCATGGTTAAGGGAGATTCAAAAACTCACATTAAAATATAAATTAAGACAAAGTTTTTTCTTTACATTTTGTACTTTTTCCGTTGATAAAAATAATTTAAAGATTACAAACGTAACGAGAATGGTATATAAACCAATTTTAGTTGCTCTCACCTCTTTTACAGAAACAAGTTAAGAGATGTTGCAGCTGAATGTCTCTTTTGTGATAGTATAATAGTCCCAGGCAGCCGTTTCCAAAATAACATTCTCAGAACAATGAGACACATTAAGAAAAGAGCTATGATATTTTGGATTGTTATTATCTCTAATGGTGTTGTCTATTTTTTGAAACCAGTGCTTACTCCTGGCCGCCACTTTCCTGAAGACGACTTTATCCTTTACGGTGAGAGAGGTATTTTTAGATATACAAAATTTCAATATATATTTGTTAACTTTAATAAAATCTTAATAAGCTTGTGATACATTCTTATTCATTATTTTACTAGTATTATTAGTAATAATTAATTAGCATAAAATTTATTTACAGGCTTAGACCCAATGTTTGAAAGCCCCAATTATGAAATAGCTTTCCTTCTTACTACTGCTGGAATAATTGTTACTGTCTACTTACCATCTAATATAACCGCTTTTCTAATAATAATAACCGGGTATATAGAAGCCCAAATTCTCGCTTTAAGCCAAGAAGTATTAAAAATTTGGAATGATGCTGAAAAACAAGATAATACTGAAACGTTACTTGATAATGAGCAATTCGAACATCAAGATAAAACTCGGATAGCAAAACTAAATAAATACGTAAGAAATCGTTTGATAGAAACTGTTAAAATGCATATAATTAATATAAACCTTTTACATCAAGTAGAAATAGCGTTTCGTGGAGCAATCGCAGTAGAATTTACATTACTAATTATAAGTTTAACAGCTGTTCTTCTAGGAGGCTTAGAAAATACATACATGCAATTACCATTTGCGCTAATGCAAGTTGCCGTAGACTGTTTTACCGGTCAAAGGGTTATTGATGCTTGTGTTAACTTTGAAAAAGCTGTATATTTTTGCAAATGGGAAAACTTTGATAATGAAAATAAGAAAACGATTTTTTTGATACTACAAATATCACAAAAGACTCTGAAAATGTCAGCCGGTGGATTATCTACTTTAAGTTTCCCGTGCTTAATGTCTGTTTTGAAATCTATTTATTCTGCCTTTACTACTCTACATTCGGCTTTATGAATACCTCAGCCTATTTATAAGTCGCTATATAAGTATTATATAAAATAAATAAATAAATAAATAAATAAATAAATAAATAAATAAAACAATGTAAAATACAATGTAATACAATATATTACAAAAACTCTTTTATAATTGTTCTAAAATAAAGTTGACGTGAACATTTTCTGTTTTTTTTTTTTTAATTGGCTAACTTCATTGTAAAGCGTACTGCATTTTTCAGCTGACTTCGCAATTTTTTGTTTTCATTTTTTAACTGTATAGAATAATTTATTATTAACTTTAACTTACATTTCTATAGTAGATAGTATAAGCATAGCCAGCAAGTTTTCGAAAGACATGTGAAGTCCGCCAACACGCACTAGGCCAGCGCGGAGGACTATGGCCTGATCCCCCTCGTACTGAGGGAGGCCCTTGCCCAGCAGTGAGACATTAAGAAGAAGACACATGTTATACACATGTTAGACACGTCGTATAACTAAGGTCGCAAATAAATCGTTTTTGTACGTTAGCAAATATTACATTCTTTTAACAGTTTTCGTTACGAGTAGTTTTTCTATTATTTGTCAGTATCATTTTCCTATCGACTTTATAAAGTAACTAGCGACTCACCATCGCTTCACTCGAGTTCGTTAGGTTTAATGTCAGCGAAGCCAGCCAGTTCCACATGGTTAAAATAAACAAAATTTCTAAAATATAACCTTCTCCTTTTTTGAATTCGGTTAAAATGTAGCTTAAGCTACTCCTTACATCATTAGCTATCTTCTGCCAGTGAAAGTCCCGTCAAAATCGGTCCAGCCTTTTCAGAGATTACCAGGAAAACAGACAGACACATAGACAAAAATTTAAAAATTGTTATTTTGTTGTTAGTATCGCATATACTTTCATATGCATTTAGTGAAAAGTTGTTAATTTGAAATTAAAAACAGAAATTTCAATTTTATTTAGGTATATAATATGTATGATGAAGATTAAAGAGATAATTATGCAGGTATATACCATTTATACAATTTAAATAAGTTAATTAAATTCTATATTCTATAGATATTTTCACTGAAGAAAATTAATCGAATGCTTATTTTCTCATACATATTGATTTACTTATATATAAATAGTTTTAAGTAAAATGTATGTTTGTAAAGTATTAATAATAATTTTTCATACATAACTAAGATACAATAATTATACCTAGATTAGTCAGTGTAGGCACTAAGTACTCAGTACAGGCCCAATTCTGAACGCCAGTAGTACGGGCACAATGTAGAACGGTCGCTGGTTCGAGTCCCGCTGGGCGCATTCATTTGTTGACCAGACCGAATATTTATACTCCAGTCATGGCTGTTTATATATTATTTAAAGTTATATAAATGTGTAGTGTATCAACTATCTGGTATCTGTTAAACAAGCCTCGTAGCTTACTGCAGAACTAGATGGTGCTGTGTGTATTAATGTACGTTGGTACATATTATTATCTATTATTGTTAAAACTAACTCGGTGTGTAATATATAATATTTAAACGAGTAATATATATATATATATATATATAAGAATTACATATATATATAATAATTATATAATCTGAATCTCGGAAATGTAATTCGTACTTAAATATAATTGCTAAAAAACACAATTTATCAAATCGGAAACAGTTCCAACGATTTTTATTAATAACATTTTTCTTAAAAATACCGAGCAAAGCTCAATCATCCAGGTACTAATTTATTAATCAGGCAACAAAATCCATGAAAAAAATAGCTACAATAAATTGAACTATCATTGGTGTTTCCTACTATATATTTAACACCTGCACCAACACCACCACGTATGACGCGTATTTATTACCGCTTCAATTATTCAGTCTCATTACTCAGTGAAGGTAAAACGACAGTATTGTTGGGTTTTCTACATTTGTCATACAAAAGTGTAAGCATCGCAAAGATAAGATGAAATGAACATACTCGTATTAATATAAAATTCTAACTAACTAGAATCTGTACATAATAATATAAAAAAAGTATTGTTTTTGGAAAAATTCTATTGAAATTTGAAATTCAGTCATTATTATAGATACACAGTTTAAAATTATAGGTTTTAGGATATTTGTCTGTCCGTTTGTCTATGTGACGACATCACGACAAAACTACTGCATAGATTTTAATGGAATTTTGTACGATTATAGCTAGTTATTCGGATAAACAAACAATAATAAATAGTATAAGTTATTTCCTATAACGTCAGCTGTCTGCCCATAATGTCGTCCCGTTAACATCAGTGTAGGCCTATCGATCAAACAAACAGACTGACAGATATATTAAAAATTGTATTGATTTATAACTTAAAATTTGTAATTTTATATATTGATATTGATTTAATAAATGATTTATAACTTAAAATTTAAAACATTATAATATGCAGGAAGCAAAAAAATGGAAATGTTACGTAAGTTTGGTCTAGGCTTCTGCGATATGCCCACACTGCTTTGGAATGCTTCAGTGATGTTCAGAATACTTACGGTTAACATCGATAAACGCAATACAAAACGTAAGATATATTGCTTTTTCTTATAATCGAGATAATTAAGATAAAGTGAAACCTTTAATAATGTAAATTCTGTTTTCGGTAATAAATGAGAAACTTCTTAATATGTGCTTACAAGTAACTTATTTAGTGTATGGTTTCTCTGCTTTCAGGTATCCCCATAATCTTCTATATTATAACCGTTATAATAACTACAAGTTACTTTTACGTTTACATTTTGTCAACGATGTGGTATTCATTTGTTTATTGTCGGCGCACAAAAGATAGGTTGTCGGCTATTATTAATTTCTCAGTCGGAGTTTCCAGTTCTATAGCTTTTTGCAAGTTAATGTTCATATATCTACACGAGTAAGTTACTTATTTCAATCTTGTTATACTCGTAAAATACCATTAGCCAAAGAAATACCATAAGCTTTTAAAATAACTTGTCCTCAGCCGTTTATACGGAGACAAATCTTACGAAGACTGTTAGATACGCAATACCAACTCAATACACAAAATAGTGTGCAACACATATGCATTCTAAATTCCAGTCATTCTCAATGACTGATTTAACAGCTTTCAGGCTTCAGCCTATGAGAATAAAGCGCATAACTTATGGCTTTACGTGCTATTCTAGACATGGTTACAGGCTTCGTGCAGCTAACAGATTTTTTCTTAAAAGTAAAGAACTAAAAATACCCTACCATTGGACTCGAACCTCAAAAGCTATTATAAACATGTTGATTTTACTGCTAATTTAGTGAAATTACACCTTTCTCAGGAAGAAGATAAGAGATATCATAGCGGAATACATTGTATGTGACAGTTTAGTCGTCCCAGGCAGTCGCTTGGAAAATAACATTCTTAAAACAATGAGATATGTTAAGAAAAGAGCTATTATATTTTGGATACCCATGATGGCTAATGGTATCATATACGCCGTAATACCCTTGGTTATTCCAGGGCGCCACTTTCCAGAAGATGACTTTATTTTGTATGGTGAGTTCTTTGGCCAGTCCAAGATTTATAAAAAATAACTTCTAAAAAAATTATTAGTAGGTACAATTTTTTGATATATCATCATGTTCTTCCAGAATTTTGGTTTAGCAATGTCTTTGCTGCTGCTATCACTGTTGGAATAATTATTTACGAAAAATGAGCATTATTATAAAAAAACGCATTTAATAAATTAAAAAAAATATTGTAACTTTTAATTTTTCACAGGTTTGGATCCGATGTTTGAAAGTCCTAATTTTGAAATCGCTACTTTCCTATTTACTGTTAGTATTGCCTTAACTATTTACGCATCTTCTACTATAACTGCTTTCTTAATTGTCATTACTGGGTACATTGAAGCCCAAATGCTGGCATTGGGTGAAGAAATCTCACAGATTTGGGATGACGCTAAAGCATTTCATAATATGGTAACATCAGGACATGAACACCAATACGAACAACGAGAACAAACTGATAGTGTAATTCTTAACAACTTTGTAAGAGATCGCTTAAAAAATATATTAAAACTTCATATAACTAACATCAATCTTATATCACAAGTGGAAGCGGTATTTCGTGGCGCAATAGCCGTTGAATTTATTTTGCTATTTGTAAGCATTACAGCAATACTTCTTGGAGGTTTGGAGAATACATATTTAGAGCTGCCCTACGGATTGATGCAGGTTGCAGTTGACTGTTTTACTGGACAAAGATTAATTGATGCTAGTATTTATTTTGAAAATGCTGTGTATTTTTGTAAATGGGAGAATTTCGATAACCGAAATATGAAGACGGTGCTGTTAATATTACAATCTTCACAAAAATCTTTGACATTGTCAGCAGGTGGATTGACAACACTTAGTTTTCCGTGCTTAATGTCGGTGTTAAAATCTATTTATTCAACTTTTACGACGTTACATTCAGCACTCTAAAATGTATTTTATTTATTTCTTTCCTAGTAACTACCTACGCTTCGCTGAGCGCATCCCTAGAAGCCAATGTATTTATAATATTATATTTTAGAAATAGCTCATATGTGACTCGAGGTCATACTTTATTTGAATGCTTAATTCCAAACTCCGCAGCTAGTTTCAGCGTGAAGACGTTATAAATAAACACACATCACAACCAAATTCATAAAATCTATTTTATTATTAAGCCTATCACCATTTATAAAATTATAGATACTAAGTATATGCCATTTTTTTTTATTTAAATCCTTTATCCCTTTATAAATAGCTTTGCAACAAACAATGCTAATATAATTTCTACTATAAGTGCAAGAAATATATATACAGTCATGTTGAACGTCCACCGGAAGGAGCAGCGGCCATCCTTAACACAATAAAACCAAGTATTGAAGAACACAATATAATTCAAAGTTTTTTTTTATTCAATGATCAACAATATTTTATAAATAAATATTTTTTACTAATTTATTGAGACTTAGTTAAAGAAGCAATATATATTGATATAGATCTAAGGTAAAATAACATACTGAACACAAAATCTCCAAATTAATCATGTATTTCCTTCCATTCTTTTACAAGCCTAGCTATCTAATATCTCCATTTATGCTTAGTTTGTCCTAAAATGAAGTACAGAATGCCCACCCGGATGTCACAAAACATAAATGATATTGACTTGTGTGTTGACGATTATTCTCAATACTTAATAATATTTTATACGATAGTAATATTACAGTAATCTTTCATACTCGTAACATTATTTCAATGTGGATTTCAGTGTAGTATACGCAGAATAAGTTGATCTCAGTATCATCATTAAACATTCAAAATTCAACTTGGCTACTCCTCCAGCTGATAGAATTAACGTCTTATTAGATATCCTTAACATCAATAGAACAGTTTTCTGATTATCTATATTAAAGTTTTCCCACTGACATGTATACAAACCATTTTGAAAATAATTGCAAGCATCAATTAATCGTTGTCCTGCAAGACAATCCATGAACACTTGTATAATAGAAAAAGGTAATTGGAGGTAGGTGTTTTCTAAACCACCGAGAAGTTCAGCTGTTATAGCAAAAGTCATAATGCTGAACTCCAAAGCCATAAATGGACGTAATTCTTGATCTAATTCATGCAACAGATTAATATTGATAATGTGAAATTTAATGATATCTCTCAATCGAACTCTAATAAACTCATTCATAATTTCTTTTTGATATCAATAGCGTATATTTTGTTACGTATATTGTATTTGATTACATTATAGAAGTTTAAGCTATCTTCCCAAACGTTTTTAAGTTCTTCGCTCAAGGCTTGCAACTGACATTCAGTATAACCAACTAAGACAATTACATAGGCTGCTATACTGAATAATGTGTATATTCCAAAGGCAATGCTAGAAATATTAATGACTGTAGCTATTTCAAAATTAGGTGATTCGAACATTGGATCTAGACCTGTGAAAGATTTAATAATTAAGAATTTATACAAAAATATAATTAATAATTTGCATAATTTAAGTTTTTAAAATCAGACTCTTTTGTAGTTTGTAGAATATCATAGTCCTTTTTTTCTACTCTTTATTTAAAGAAAATATGTATAGTGGTAGGTATGTAATATTATTTGGAAGTAGTTTCCGAAACAAATAACAAAATATTAGTCTTTCATTTAGTTTTTTCCCAGAGCTTAATGTACTACATCTACTAGACATGACATTCCAATACTGCAATGCATGAATTTAACCATTCAGCAGGCAAGATTGATTTAAATTTTTTTTCTAAATTATTTCTACATATCTTGTGCAAATGATTGTGGTCAAATTAAAAAAAAACAGGTGAATATACTATTAAGTTACCATAAATAAGATATAAATCTGTAGTAAAGTGTCTTCCAGGAATCATGAACGGGATTAATACGTAAATAGCACCATTAACAACCCCAAACAGCCAAATGCGTATTGCTCGTCGCTTAACTATTCTAAGTCGCTTTCGGAGGTTCCTAGAGAATCTTGTTCCAGAAATCACTTGAGCATTGCATAAGAGATACTTTTGAACTGTTGCCTTTAAGACTTTTCTGAAAAAAAAACATTATTTGTTAAAAACTTTTTTTCTTTAAATTTATCAAAAACAAAGTAGAGGTGTCTCTTAAAATAACAATTTTTACTAATTGTATATGAGAGTGATGTGCGTTAAGTTGGCCCCGCGAATTTCCAAAAAATAAAAAAAATGCTGTAATGTGCCCGGTGTGTGCTATTATGTCCCATTAAAAAAAATTAATTAACACGAAAAATATTTTTTTTCGGAGGAGAAGTCCGGTTGGTCCCTACACTTTACTGTATCGAAATCATTAGAATTGTGCCGTGGTGTGCTCAAGATGTGCTATTGTGTGCAAGTGTTGACTAAAAAAAACAATTATATACTTCAATTCAATTTCTTAGATATTCAAAAATTGTGGGGACATCATAATATTATGGCCATGCAACATTTGAAACAATGATTTTTTTGTGCTAATTTTTTTTTAATTATTGGCACATAATAGCACACACCAAGCACATTACAGCACATTTTTTATTTTTTGGAAATTCGAAAATTGCGAGGCCAACTTAACGCACATATGAAAGTGTATGTTTTATATATAAGGAGAAGATAATTTATGGATCTCCGGAACAGCTGAACTAATTTTGACGGAAGAAGAAGATTACTGGCAGATAGCTGATGATGGTGTCATACAGAGTAACTTGAAATACTTTTAATTTTTGTAAAAAAAAATTGAAGTTCAGTGAAGTCTCCAGTAATAATATATAAAACGCTGATTTATATGTGTTTGTTATTCTTCTCCGAACTCTACACCTTGGTGCTTTGCCGATTTTGATAATGTCTTTTTGTGCTATAGTCTATAGATTACCTAGAAGGTTTTAAGTTATTCACTTTTTTCAACTAAACGGGATCTGTGACAAGACTATATAGCTTACCGGAAGAAATTATAATTTCCAGAAGTAATTTGCATATTTTTTTAATATATGAACTTACGCATACAATTTCATAAATATCAGCTTAGTAAAGCCTGTGATACTGCACAAGAACAAAGACAAAACAACGGCTACTGCATTCCAATTTCCAGCTCTTCCGTAGTAGAAGTACACAAGCCAGACCATTGAGAATACGTACACGTAAAAGTAAATTAAGCTCCCTGTTACAGTAAAGATGTAGGAGATGAAGAAAATGGCTGAAATTTGAAAATGTCAGTGAGACACAATATTTAACAATTGAAGCGGTGATTTAGTCGTAAGCTTAGCCACTACTAGATTAAACCTTTACATTTAAGAATTGTCATCAGCCCTTTTAATATTGTCATCAGCCCTTTTTAACGTCCCGCTGCTGGGCACGGGCCTCCCTCAGTACGAGGGGGATCAGGCCATAGTCCACCGCGCTGGCCTAGTGCGTGTTGGCGGACTTCACATGTCTTATGAAAACTTGCTAGGTTTTCTCAGACATGCAGGTTTCCTCACGACGTTTTCCTTCACCGTAAGACAAGTAGTAATCAGGATAGAAATGATTCGCACATGAAAATATCAGAGGTGTGAGACCCGGAGTTGAACCCGCATCACTCGGTCATACAAGCGACGCGTTACCGCTGGGCTACCACTGCCTTAAGAATTGCTATGCGATTTAACTTGTTTATGATTAATATAAATTTCAATTCTTTCGTTATATTACTATAAATGTTAAAAATACTTTAAACACATTTAATAAACATTATAAATGTAAAAGAAGGTGATCAAATTAATAACGGGTTAAATAATAAAAGTAAATTACCTACCCTTTTTAACAGATTTCAGATGAGAGAAAGTAATCAATTTGATTCTTTGATATATTTATTTTCACAATTAAAATTGGGATTGAAAAAAGAAGAAAAATCTAAGTAAATACGAGAAGATAATAACAATTAAAATGTAAAATATAAAATAATAAATAAATCTAAGGAAGTATTATTAAGAGAAAGTAATAGCAAGAGTTAAGGATGTATTCTTATAAATGATAATATAATAAATTACACTTACGTTTATTATTTTTGAAAATATCAATGGTCAAAATTCTCAGCAAATTATTCACATTTTCCATAATTGTTGGAAAATCGTCATAACTAAGACCAAATTTTCTCAATGACTTCCACATTCTTTCGAAATTGTTACAACTATAAATTTTATAAAATAATCTGCCATTTATTATATCAGTTATGATTTCACTTCGGCAATAGTAGTATTTTACGTGACATAAAGAAAAAAAAATCAATTGTTATTTCGGGTCAAAGAATGTGTATTTAAAACTAGTATTAGGTACCTTAAAACAGATACCTCATTTAGCGAACATTCCATTTTAGTGTTACGTATTTAAATAATAGTACATTTTACTTTCCTTTCAATCTTTTAAAATTAACCAATTGGAAACTTTATTACCAGTATAATATTAAACTTGAACTGCTTCTCTCCATTATGCGACATTTTAAAGAAAATATCCAATAAAATACCCAGAGGTGCATTCGTCAAACACGATTATTTACTTAATCGATTGTTAATTTCCATTCATTAATGTCCATTCGTTATTTGCTACATACATTCTTGTTTGTTTTTTACTGTCAACTTAAATAAGTAACTGTTATGTGATTGTAATTTTTCATGAAGTTTTATTTTTTCTTTTTTTTCTGATAAATCCTTATTAGGTGAATAAGCCACGATTGTTTGAGCCACTATTAGGAATGCGAGTGTTTACAGTGAACGGTGACGACATCATGGCCCATGGGCATTATATTCTATAGAAAACTTAAAGCATATTTTTTTAGTCCAGTTTTGAGTCGAAAATCAAATACTGAATCTCAGACGCCTCCTTTTATTGGATGATTAATATCATCTAGCAATAAATAATAATAATAATAATATCTTGTTATAAAATTATAAATCCGTTAATATTACAGATTAATATAAATTATTACGTGTTTTTATGTACAAATCTACGCTACTACATTATACAGAAACATCAGCAAATGATTATGTCGTGAATAGATCAATGATCATCACGAACTATATACACAAGATACTAAATGTCAAAAATCTTCAATTCTTTTTCACAGCAGAGCTTAAAGTAGTAAATGCTGAATAAATAGATTTCAAAATGGCCATGAGACTTGGGTAGCTTAGGGTAGTCATCCCCCCTGCCGACAAAGTCATAGTTTTGTGCGAATTTTGGAGAATTACTAAAACAGTCGCTGCATTAGTTTTATCGAAGTTTTCCCATTTACAAGCGTATACAGCGTTTTCGAAATGTATACACGCATCTATTACCTTTTGGCCAGTGAAACAATCTATCGCAACTTGCATTAATGCAAACGGTAATTCTAAATATGTATTCTTTAATCCTCCTACAAGTTCTGCTGTTAAACTTACAATGAGCAAACTAAACTCAATAGCTATTGCTCCTCGAAATACTGACTCTACTTGGCTTATAAGTTTTATATTCATCGTGTGAATTTTGACAACGTCTTTTAAACGATATTTTACGAATTTATTTAGAATCGTCCTCTTCATTTTATCTTCTTTATAATTTTCATGTATTATTTGAAATTTTCTGTAATACTCTTCTGCATCACTCCAAATATGAAGCATTTCTTTACTTAATGCCAACATTTGAGCTTCAGTATATCCGGTGATTATAATTAGGAAGGCAGTTATGTTGGACGGTAGATAAACTGTAATAATAATACTAGCAACTGATAAGAGATAAGTTATTTCGAAATTCGGACTTTCCAGTGCTGGATCTAGACCTGCAAATGCAAAAATATAATTATAAAACAATTATAATTGTGGGATAGTATGTACTTTATTTATCTAACTAAATCTCAGGCATTGTATACAATAGTTAATGATTAAGATATAAAGATAGTTATAATATAGTAGTGGCCTAGTGATAAAGCACACGCTAGAATAACCGAGCGATACGGGTTCAAATCTGGGTCCCGCATCTCTGATATTTTCATGTGCGAATCATTTCTAAGCGTTGAAGGAAAATATCGTGAGGAAACCTACATGTCTGAGAAAACCTAGCAATTTGTTGACCTGTGGAATCCGCCAAGCCGAACTGTCTAGCGTGGTGACTATGCTCTGACTCCGGGACGTTAAAAAAAGCTGCATACCACTGGCGGAAAAATAAACTGCATCAAGGTTCAAGACTCCTATGAAATAAACATTTTAACCAAGTATTCAAATTTTTTATATAAATTTAAATTGAAACCTATAGTTTGGTTCGTTAACATCATAACAGCGTAGTATTATATCCTTAAGTGTATGTTTGTATACTGGAAAGGACCATTCAATTTTCATGAACAAAAATGATAATTTATTGAAAAATTACGTTTATTGAAAAATTGGTTTTTACATATAAAAGAAGTTAAAGCAGAGGTTTTTTTTCTTTTAATAAAATGCCTCCACGTGGTGCCCTTATCACAGATTCTAATCGGTTCCGCATAGATCTCATTGGGGTTATTAAACGGTATTGCGGAATATCGTTCCATTCTTGTGAAATGGCAGTTCTTAGTGCTGCCCCTGTTAGGGGCTCAGGATTTCTCGCATATACAGCTTGTTTTAAATTGT
Organism: Boloria euphrosyne; assembly: GCA_951802675.2. NCBI lineage: Eukaryota > Metazoa > Arthropoda > Insecta > Lepidoptera > Nymphalidae > Boloria > Boloria euphrosyne. The sequence goes on from OX637885.1 coordinate 11,451,096, forward strand.
CCTAAAAATGCACAATAGGATTAAGATCCGTTCTGCGTGCTGGCCAACTCATGATACGTATCCCAACCTCTTCGAAATATTGTCGAACTTGATCAGCGGCGTGGGGTCGAGCATTATCTTGCATTACAGTTAAATTTTTGCTTATTAATCCCATGTAAAGCTTGAGCTTTTAAAAGCTCTGTTATATATCGTTGTGCTTTCAAACCGTTTTGACGAGCCATATTGACGAACGCAAGTTTCGTTCGTCCGATCATCGAAATGCCGCTCCACACCATACACGAACCGCCTACAAAAGGAACACGCTCCTAAATGTAGCTTTGAGAATATATCTCCCCACGTCGATGATAGACTCTTCTGCGACCGTCTGCATAATTTAAACATGTGTTACACTCATCAGTGAACAGTATGGAGGCCCATTGTTCTTCAGTCCAATTAAGATGTTCACGCGTAAATCTTAAACGAGTTTGTCGGTTACCTGCAGAAAGCTTTGGACCATTTGCTGGTCTAAAAGCAGTGTTTGCCGCTTTCTTAAGGCTCCTTCTTATTGTTCGTGCACTCACGTTTACTTCACACATTTCATTCAGCTCTGACTTGATGTTTACCGACGTGAGGAAACGATTTCGTAGGGAAGTTGAAACAATAAATTGGTCGTCACGACGGGTGGTTGCTAGAGTTCTGCCCGTACCGGATCTCTTTTTGTAAGAACTTGTCTTTACAAGCCTTCAGTATACTCTATAAAGCGTAGACTAGCTTACATTTAAATTTCTAGCAATCATTCGTTGATGCAAGCCTTCGTGCAAAAGTGCCTCAATTTGAGCAGCTTTTTCGGACGAAGTATCCATATTTATGGTTCCGAAACTTTTGTTGAGTTTAAAAGACTGATAATCAATATTAACGGTAACAATAATTTAAATCGCAAATGAAAAAAAAACCAATGGCGTTAATTTCAAACTTTACTCTACTTACACACGAATTTGAGAGACTATGCATAAATTTTATTTTCTGCCTATAATTGTTTCTTTTACTGCAGTCCTTCTTTTAAATTTTGTTTTTTAAAGGTTAATGAACAGTCTCGACATTAGCATTTAGTTTAATTTAAAAAGTTTGCATACTTATGAGAAATATTAATTCGAAAGTAGTCCTGAGGGCCTAGACAAAGTAACAATCGATTAGCGAAAGCGATAGTAGAAAAGTCCAAAATGTATAGGTTTGACATATGACTTAGATATGTCACGTGATCTGTTGTCAACGAATAGATGATGCTTGACAATGTACATTCATTTCAATTATTAGTTATTTAAAGTTCAAGATGCATACGCTGCGTTTAAGCGATGACGATTGCAGAAATCGAATCGCTTCATAACGAATGCCGGTTGGCTATAGGCCCTGGGCCTATGCATTTTGAACTTTAAATCACTAATAATTGAAATGAATTTACATTGTCTACCATCATCTATTCGTTGACAACAGATCACGTGACATACCTAAGGCATATGTCAAACCCATACATTTTGGACTTTTCTACTAGCGCTTTCGCTAATCGATTGTTACATTGTCTAGGCCCTCTGAACTTTGATGCAGTTTATGTGTCCGTCAGTGTATATTTACACAATACACTGAAATAGCTTTTTGAAAAATGTCTCAAAATGCACGATGGACCTATTACGTCATCTACTAGAATCTTTCGGCAAACAACAGACGAAACAGTTTTTGACAAGCAACAACTGAAAATATTACTATTGAATAAATATTTTTAATTTTGAAAATAGCTATATAAAAAAGAAAAATAGGAACCAACTCACCATAAAGAATAAAATTGTCTTCCGGCAAATGCCGTCCAGGGAGAATCAATGGCTTCGTAGCATATATGAAACCGTTAGAAATTATAACAAACCAAAATATCATGGCTCTTTTCTTAACAGATCTCATAGTTTTGAGGACATTACCTTCAAAGCGACTCTCTGGGATTAATAAACTATCACATATCAGATATTCAGCTACTAAATCTCGTACATGGCTTCTATAAAAGAAATAATAAAAATACATTTAAGCTAAATATTATTTTCAAACTTAATCATTGATATATTTGTGCTCATAATTAAAATAATCTATTATGTAAGGTTATTGGTAAAATACTTATTGACTGCCACATCAATAATAGAACACATCTACTTCTTCAAAGATTATCTTTACATTTACACAATATATAATTATATAATTCTGTAATAATGAGGGAATTAATGAATAAGAATAAATTTATTGTAAGAAAAAAGCCATGGCAACACTTACTTATAAAAATATAAGTAGAACAGTTTGCAAGGGCCAATCTCACTGGCAATACCAAGAGAAAACACTATGATGGCGGATATCCAGTCATTTGTAATACGACAGTAGAAAAACACATACCAACACATTGACACTAAATAAACGTAGAAGTAGCATGAAACCAATCCAACCGTTATTATGTAAAAGGGTATTGGAATTCCTAAAACCAACTTGAACATTATATATTTTATAACTAAGTGACATAATTTTTTTTTTAAAAAAAACATCTTTTACGACGAATAAGAATCTACGAAATAAATTTACAGCTCGGGTTGGTTCTCTAGGCACGCTTGAACGTCATAGATTAAAATCTATCCAATGGTATTCTCGTGATGCTCACTGACAGACTTAAGCTTCTGTACCGAAACAATTATTATTTTAAAAAGTTTTTAAAAAAAACATGAATGTGCAAATTCGACTAAATTAGAATTTAATAATATGTATGAGATAAAGAATATACAAAAGCGGGTATCAAACCCGTGATATCTAAAATACTCCGTACAATTGTAAGCTTTTTAAATATAAAAAATATCACTTACGTTTGGTATTTCGCTTGTCGATATTAAGTGTAAGGACCCTTAAAAAGATTGACACATTCCAAAACAATGTTGGTAGGTCACAGTAGCCCAAGCCAAGCTTACGTATGTTTTCCATGACGTATGCATCAATTTTGTTTTATAGTTATGTGTTTTGTCCAGAGTTGTTATATCTTCGAATTATTCAATTGAATAATTGTACGATCTAAACTATTAAAAAGTTATATTACAAAAAAAGAAGTAGAAAAAATAAGAATTGAATTTTCATATGATTTCCTTTAACTTTTGTCTCAATTTACAAAATAACAAATTTTGATGATTTTGCATTACCATGCTGTAGAATAGAATGATCTTTTTAAAACTTGACATTCAGAAATATTCTATTTATTTCATATTAAAATCTATTACTGAACTGTATAAATCAATCAATTAATTAATTATTTTAATAAAAGGAAATGTTTAATTAAGTGGAAAATCTGCGTCCGGCGTAGACTCACACTGTTTGGCACTCAGCCATGCAGCAAGTATCATAAAAAACCAATCGATCAACACCTTGCTGCTGATAGCAATCAGATTAGCTTTTATTATTTCACTTTTATTTCTATTTGTAGTCTATAGGTAATTACGAAATGACATAACCCTTTGTCACGTTAGTGCTAATCTGTAAAATTAACAATAGTACTTGTTGTACATTTTAGTAGAGTTATTTTTCTCTAGTTTTCAAAGATGTAGAATGTACTTACATGTATAGATAAATATATATTTTTCGGCTTTTATGCATCTAAAATTTAATAAAAATATTAAAATATCTCAACAAATGGCAAAACAGCAAAAGCAACTTGAAAGTTGCGCGTACAAATGTAATTTTGTGACGTAACTAGGAATTTTTGAGGCAATTATTACATCAATAGTTGATGTAGTCATCGATCATCATCAATTTGTGCTCTGCTCTATTTTATCGGCTGGCACCGACTACTCCAACCTTTCCATGATCGGCATGGTGGACTTAGGACTATGGCCTGATCCCCCATTAAAAAAAGGGCCGAATACACTTAATGCTACTAATACTACTTTCCTACTTTTAATACTTCCTTCTAACTATTCACCTTCCTTCGCGTGAGTATTCATTAAAATTTCTACGTTCAATTTTACGGAAAATAGCTTAATAATTCAAGCTCTACAACGTATATTAGATAATTGCTAACATCCTCCGTTCAAAGAACTAAACAAGTTTTTTTTTTAAATCCACATAAACTATTTGTAAGAAATTAACATATATACCGTATTCTTGTAACAAATACAATAATTTATTAACTCTTTAATTTCATTTACTACTAGTGACTTACCCTCGTTTCTTAGTTATTCCCATATAAAATAAACTGTTCTCTTCGGTTTTCTAGCAGTCTTTTTTTCTTATATTTTTTATACTTAAGCCACCTCAGACCAGAAAAAATTATTCTAATTGGTCCAGCCGTTTTTGAGTTTTAGTAAGACCAACGAGCAGCAATTGATTTTTGTATTTTGATTAGGTGGTACTTGCTGTGCCAGCGGTCAGCGGTCGCGGGTACGAGTCCCTCTGAGAGAATTTATTTGCGAAATGAGAATGAATCTTTGTGCTCTAGTCATGGGTGTATGTATTTATATTGATATGATAGCTTACCATGGAACTAGATAGGGATTTGTGTTAATATCCCAACGTATTTATTTATTATTTAGACTATTTAGAGAATCAAACTCATAACAAATGAAATTCTTACTTTCATCCCTCCGGTACAAAATAAATTGCGAATGAAAAAATAAGTCTTATAGCGGAAAAATATTTTTATTGTTTCCTTCAAAGACAATAAAAAGTGAAAAACGGGTTCATGGAGGGTGAAATTACTGAATTTTGCAGTTAAATGTCTTCAAACAACTTTACAGTAGAAAAATTGCCCAACTTTTCTTAATTTATTTAACCTTAAGGTGAAATTCTTCTTGATATTAGGAATCGCTAATATATTTATTATTTTCGAAATAAAAAGAAAAGGTTGCTTCAGATGTCTTTATAATGACATATTTTATATTTTTATAGTGCCAGATAATATATTTTTACTCCACATCAATATACATTATCAATAATAATTTATCGGAGTTTTTGTTTTCCCAAATTCCAAACACTTCTGCACCATTGTACTTGTGCACTATGTGCATATTTACTGCTCAGATGGTTAGTCGCAATGAGATTGGCCTCCATAGCAAAAAAAACCAATCGGGAACTCATTATTATTATTGATACAATGTATAATTTCTTTGAAAGTCTGTTTTTTTAAAATCAATTTATTTAAATATAAGATTACAATAACAAATCAATCCAATTTCTTAACAGTTGATTTTAAAGTTGTATATGTAGAATACGTCGATTTCAATATGGTCATCATTGAATTATAATTCAACTTGGACACTCCACCAGCTGACATCATCAACGTTTTTTGTGATACCCTCAACATCAAAAGTACAGTCCTTTGATTTTGAACGTTAAAGTTTTCCCATTTACAACTATATATGGCTTTTTCAAAATCGCAACAAGCATCTATCAAGCATTGACCTGCCAAACAATCCATGTATATCTGGACAAATGAAAATGGTAACTGAAGGTATGTATATTCCAATCCAGCAAGAAGTTCAGCGATTATGGAGCACGCAACGATAATGAACTCTAAAGCCAAAGTAGGTCGAAGCTCTTGATCCAATTCATTAACTAAATTAATATTGATTATATGAAATTTAATAGCATCTCTTAGACGGATTCTAATAAACTCGTTTAATATTTTATCTTTTATATCTATTGCATGTATTTTATTTCGTATACTATGCTTAATTTCGTTGTAGAAGTTCTGACTATCATCCCAAACGTTTTGAAGTTCTTCACTTAAAGCATAAATCTGGGCTTCTGAGTAACCGACTATAATAATGACGTATATAGCAACACACACCATGTTGTACACACAGAAGTAAGCGCTTAAACTGTTGATCAACATTGCTATTTCATAATTTGGTGATTCTAATATTGGCATCAAACCTGTAAAATACATAAAAACACATACATATTATGTTCTAATTATTTCATATTACACTTTAAATCTATAGAAATAAATAAATGGTACCTATAAGACACATTTTTAACATTTTTGTCTCTCTGTCTGTCTGTTTGTTCTGGCTAATCAAAACGGACCTAGGGACGAATACTAGAAAAGCAAGGGAGAGTCTCTAGTAGAAAATATATTTATTTAAAAATACCTTTTCGCAGCAGTTTACAAGACAAAAATACAAATCACTTAAACAAACACATAATTGTGCTATACATAACATATAATAAATATGTATATGTATAATTACCATATAAATAATAATTGTCTGCAGCAAAACGTCGTCCAGGTGTAATTAAAGGTAGGATGATATAAAAGAAACCATTAACAACAAGTGCTACCCAGATGACTGTCGCGCGTCTCTTGACTGTTCGAAGTCCTTTCCGAAGGTTCTTTTCGAATCTCGTACCTAGTATCACTTGGGCATCACATTTCTGATACAGGTGGACTATATGCTTTATATTTTTCCTGTTAAAGATGTAAAAAAAAATTAATGTCGAGTGGACTTTTTTAAAAACTGCAATGTGATTTCACTTACGAGTAGAATTTCATAAATAGGAACTTAGTGACACATGTTGCGGTGCATAAGAACAAAGCTAGGACACTGCATATTGCTTTCCAATCGTGAGTCCCGCCGTAGTAGAAACACACCAACCAGATCATAGAAAAGATGAACTCGTAGAAGTAAGCGAAGCTTCCGATAAATGTCGTTATGTAGAAAAAAATTGAAATAGCTATAAAAATTGACAGATTTACTGTTAAAAAATTGACAGTTACTTATAAATAAAACTATGTTTTCGGATTTTTTCACTGATTCAATTTTGATTTTTGGTTTCCGACGTTTCTAATGAATCCGCGGAAGAATCCGAATACATATTTGAATTGTATTCGCCCGTTTTTCAACACCCCATTACTAGGCACGACTCACGAGTCTCCCTTCAATACGGAGGCTATTGTCAACTACGCTGGCCAAGTGCGTCTTGGCGGACTTCACATGTCTTTCGAAAGCTTGCTAAGTTTTCTCAGACATCCTGGTTTCCTCACAATGTTTGCCTTCGCCGTAAGACGAGTGGTGATTATGTTAGAAATGAGTCACACTTGAAAATATCAGAGATGCGAGACCAAGATTTGAACCCGCATCACTCGGTTATCCAAGCGAGCGCGCTACCACTGGTCTATCTCTGCCTACATAATTGTAAGTTTTATAAAAATTAATTACTTAATTCTGCAAATTATAAAATATACCAAATTTAAATCACTATTATTGCGTACTTTGAGGACATAACATTTTCCCACATTACAAAGAATTGAAACTGTATTTTCTCATTATAACATTATTTGTAAAAATTATAATTAATTATTTGTAAAAATGTAAAATTTGTTCTTCAAAGTATAATGTCATTTTTTACTATTGTTGTTAGAGGTCGCTACTTAACAATTCATTGACATTCTTTTTTTTAAATGAACTTTGAATATACAGCTCTTGATAACATACATAAATGAGGTAAATAAAAGAACTTACGTTTTGCATTTTTATAAATATCAATTGTCAAAATCCTTAATAGAACGGAAACATTATTCATGATTGTTGGGAAGTCGTCATAATTAACTCCAAATGTTTTAAGTAGTGCCCACGTGTTAGAGCAGAACTGCATTTTATCTAAATATATAAACCTTTCTATATAAAAATGGAATTGAATTTAATATGAATCCCAATTTATTCCCAACATTTGCTTTAAGCGCATCAATAACAAATGTACATAACTTTCACCAAGTAATGTATGTTAAAAATTTGGATGAAAAAAATGGATACTTCATGCACCGATCATGTTGTTTGAGTTGAGTTCTTTTTAACGACAGCATAAGAATTGTGGAATATGTTATATGATCAGAATGTAAACATCTGTGCTCAATGCGCTCTATAAAACCTTAGTTCTAACCTAAGCTATTCACTTGTTGCACTGTCTTTCTGTGCCATTTTAAGTTTTTAGCCAGACTAAAAAGCTTATTGAATTGACACGTCTTTTAGAAGAAAAAAAATAAGTATTTAAATATGTAGGTCGTTTACGAAATGCTAAGCTTTTAAACACAATTTAGTTCACCATTATTCAATAAACGCCTGTTTATAGTCAAACCCGAGTTGTAGTGGAATACTGGATATCGAAGTAAAACCAGCGCTCTCACATTTTTCAATTCTAATGTTACGAGGTACTTATGAAATAAAAAGTGAGGAAATCAAAAAACAACACGTAATGTTATTCTTTGTAAATAAAAGCGACACTTCGTGTTAGTTTTATACAAATCTAAAACGTTAAATAACGTCCACTGAATACATGGAATCAAGTCTTCTTCGTACACGTACATTTTGTTTACCTAATCGATTGCTAATGTCCGTCCGTAGATATCTGTTATAAAATCATGAAACTTTGTAGCGTCCCTTAATTCACTAGTAGTTTAAAATGGTAAAGAAATTGAAAAATCTATGTTCTAATTTAAAAATATGTGACAATGCTCTCTACTGTCTTTTGCTATCATAAAGTTTGATGGAGGTGAAGTAGTAAAAAATATCAACTTTGGAAATAAATTGTTGTTCGGATTATCAAATTTTCAGATTCATGTATCTACAGACTTGAACTAACACTCAAAAGTTAAAATATATCGTGTTCATTATTTATTATATTTTATTTGTCTACAATAAAAAAAAATTGAAAAGATTTTTTTATCGCACCATATTATTAATACTAAAAGCATCAGTAGTTTTTTTTATTTATATAGCAAATTTAAATTATATAAATGAAGGCAGGTATATGGAGTAACATACTTGTAAAACTTAAGAAATTCAGTCTAAATTCCAGTGATTTTCCAACGATAATAGAAAACGTAGATTTCCTGTTAAGAATGATCACCATAGATATTTATAAAAATTCTAAACGTAAGTAAATACTATACGTAGTATTACTACATCTAACAGCATAATGTTAGTCTTTAATTCTGATCCTAAATATTTCATCCTAAGCACAAAAAAACTAATTACTTTATAGAAGCTTTTACCGTTGATCATCAAACACTTTGTCTCTTTGAAGATATACAATGGGCAAATAATTTGCACTTTAATAGTCTTTGATTTTAGCTATTCCGTACATCTTCTACATTTTAACATCAATGGCAGGATTAGCATACTTCTACGTGTGCACTAAATGGTCTGGATGGTATTTTTTTACTATGGAAAATCTGGCATGTGGACTGAAGTTTCTGTGGTACTGGCTGTGAGTGCTTGCAGTGCCATATGCGTCACTAAGTTCGTTTTCATGAAGCTTTATGCGTAAGTCTTTAAGATACAAATAAATATATTTTTAAAAATACAAGAAGGTTTTGAACATTTTATAAAAACATTCAAGAACATATACATGTACTCGTATGTACAATGTTCATTGATAGATAAATAAATAAATAAATAAATATGTTGGGACATTATTACAACAGCGCCATCTAGTTCCGTGGTAAGCTACGTTACGTGCTTGTGTTGCGGATACCAGATAGTTGATATACTATACATATAAATTTTAAATACATACATATTATAAATATTAACACCCATGACTGGAGTACAAACATTCGTGCTCAACAAATGAATGCCCCGAACCGGGACTCGAAACCGCGACCGCCTGCGCAGAAATTAGGATCACTACCAACTGAGCCAAACGTGTCGTCGTTGATGTCCTGACAAAACACTTCATACTGTCAGTCTTCAATCACTATATCTAGGATTGATATAATATGTTCTAAAAACTGTGTAACCAAATAATGACAATTATATTATTAACTAGCGGTGCCCGCGGCTTCGCTCGCGCTAAGAGTGAATAAAATAAAAATTTTTGCTTATATACTGTTACTTATAATGTACCAAGGACTGATTCACCATTTAAAGTTCTGGCCCTCTTTTCTGAAAACTACTGTGTAGCATCCTGCCGTGCCGCCACTGCTGCGCTTTCTAAAACTTATTTCCTATTTTTAACCAATTTTGCTACTATGTGTATCATAATTTCTTTGTGTGTTTTTCGTTAATGATAAACGATTGAGAGACGATGATTTTCAAAAAACGCTTAGATATGTATCTCATAATTTGTATTGCAGAGCATTATTTCAGTTTCACGCAAAATATTTCAATAGAATTAAATTTCCCATACAAACTTAGCCACCCCCTTTAACCCCCAATGGGGGTAAATTTCGAAAAACCCTGAAATACGTGTTTCATCATTTGTACTTAAAAGCATAAATTCAAAGTATCATGCAAAAATGTGCAATAAAAATATTTTTCTCATACAAACTTTGCCACCCCTTTTAACCCTTTTAGGGGTTGAATTTCCAAAAAATAATATGCCTATTTCCTTCTCATGAATGCAAACTATCTACATACCGAATTTCAGCAAAATCGGTTGGGTGGTTTAGGCGTGAAAAGGTAACAGACAGACAGACAGACAGACAGAGTTACTTTCGCATTTATAATATTAGTATGGATTAGCCACTCACCCTCGCTCTGCGCGTGTTCGTGTAAGTAAAATAGATAAGTAAAGTAAGATAGGAAGTTTCGGCGGTTAGTATCGATTTATCAGAAATGAAATATTTTCCCGCTGTAAAAATTATCCCATATTTTACCCGGATAACCATCCATCGTCATACCAAATTTCATCAAAATGTCAAATGGTTTTCTCTTAATGCGGTCACAGAGATCGAGACATACAGACAGCCATAGATTCGGATTTTGTATCGATAATAATGACAATTTTAATAAGATTTTTCAAAAAATATTTAATATATACCTACATATTTGACGCAGTTAGAATTTTATTAGAAAAAATATATTTTTCTTTAACAGGAACGAAATAAAAGAAACAGTTAGAAAGTTTCTGAAATGTGACGATCAAGTGATACCAGATACGAGATTTGCAAAGAATCTCCTAAACAGACTTAGAATAATCAAGAAGCGTGCTACAGTCATTTGGCTCTCCATTGTGGCAGATGCGATTTTTTATATTTTAATACCTTTTGTAAGACCTGGAAAACACTTCCCGACTGAGCAATATCTCATTTACGGTAAAGAAATTCTTTCATTCATTGATTTAATGTAACCAAAATATAACAAAGTATACACATCATACATAATATACTACTAACCGACCCGGTCACGCGTTACTGCTGAACATATATATTTTTGAAGTTATACTTCTTTTGGCGCGTTAGGGAAAAAAGATGAGAGTAAATTTTTACGATGCGCGCGCACACCGTCACGAAAAACCGACACCCTGAAGTTAGCTATAGTCAACATTTTAGTTTTTTCTATTGTTAGTGTCGTTTTTATACAAACGTAGAATAAGGCGAAAGATAAAATTTTTGAAAAGATTTTTATCTTGTTACGCCAAAGAAGTATAACTTCTAACGCGTGTACATAAGTACACACACACTTTATCTTTTTCTTTAGCTTAGAAGTCCAATTTGTAGCTTAGAGAACCTATTCTGCATACTCTCGCTTCGAAATCCCTCTCAAGATGTGAAAATCGTGTTTTTCTTTCATTATAAAAGAATTGACAGGATAAAAATTATCCTATCTTTTAAGTTGGGATAAATCACAATTTCAAAACACTTTTAGACATGTAGTTTCGCAGTTTATCTCGGACCAAGATCGTGACATGGGAATTTTATGTATTATTATATATTATACCTACACATCCACTTGTATTATTTAATCTTTGTTTCCTGCAGGTCTTGTCCCAATGTTGGAAGCACCAAATTATGAAATCGCTTTATTCCTTACAACAGTTACTATTGGCTTCGGTATTTATACTATGGTTAGTGTAGCCGCATACATCATTGTAATAGTTGGTTACGCAGAAGCTCAATTACATGCCCTGAGTGAAGAATTAAGATATGTCTGGTTTGACAGTCAACATCACTATGACGAAATGAAACACAAGAAACTCATAAATATTGATGAGATAGAAATCAAACACACAATGAACGAGTTTGTCAGAATTCGTTTGAGAGATATCATCAGATTTCATATAGTCAATATTAATTTAGTGCACGAATTAGATAAGGAATTTAGCTCTACCTTGGCTTTGGAGTGTTGTATCATGGGTTTCTCAATAATTTGTGAGCTACTTGGTGGCTTAAAAAATACCTATTTGCAGTTTCCATTTTCTTTAATACATGCTTTCATGGATTGTCTAGCAGGACAGCGTCTTATTGATGCTGGTAATAATTTTGAGAACGCGCTTTACAATTGTAAATGGGAAAATTTCAACACTGAGAATAGGAAGACTGTTTTATTAATGTTGGGAATGTCACAAAAAACCTTGATGTTGTCAGCTGGTGGGATAGCGAAATTGAATTTCAATTGCTTAATGAAAATACTTAAATCAACTTACTCTGCATACACGACGTTAGAATCTACAATCAAAAAATAATTCAGACAGCGCTCATCGAAATATTGATTCGCAGTTTTAGAAAAATATATTGCCATAAAGATGAATAAATAATAGATGTTTCTGTTATACAATCTTTTTATTATCTTTTTCCCTGCTCGTTGCTTACTATATTTATTTAATCTAAAATTTGAATATAGCGCTAATCTTGGAACCTGGAAAGTTATCTTTCTACAATCAATTACAAATAGAAATTCAAAACGTTCTATAGAAATGACAAGGTTTTTAGAATATCATCTTGTAAAATTTCTTCAAAAATTTAATAATAATAGATCGTATATTATAAAAAATAAATCTTATTTTACAAGAAAATATAAAGAAAATGTTCCTACCAATGATGTTATACAGGACTAGATACGCAATGTACGGCGTCGGTACTTGAAAAGGTCTAATATGTCCGCTGACATATTAGACCTCAGTTGACAGCATGATGTCATAAGAGTGATTGCTTGGCAACAAAAAAATACAAAATGGTGAAATGTGTTATTAAAGTGTGCCAATCACGGTCTGAAAAGATAAATAAAGCAAGTGGTGTTACTTTTCACAAGTAAGTTTGTTAAATTTTCTTCAGATTATCCATAAAAACATTATAAGACGAAATAAATTTTTCAAACATCGTTTTGTCATTGATGACACATCAATGTGACCAGAATATTCGATTTTGAATTTCCCGGATTGTTGGGAGTTTAGTGAATAACGTATGTACTCGTATGTATGTTAGTGTAAGTGTACATTTATTATTAAAATCTGTTGTGTTAAACGCACTGTAGTATCATACTCACTCATTGAACGAAAATAATAACACACTCACGTTCACAGTTTACTTTACCTTAATATAGACAGATATATTTTTATAATATAAATAAATTTTTATAATAATAATAAATAAATTTTTATAATATAGTTTTTTTTATAATATAAAACACTAATATTAAAACAGCTTTGTTGCAAAAACGCTTATAATTTCGGATCCCGAACCCGTAGTACGTAACAATAGTTATTACTCATTTCACCTTGATTTTACAGTTTTGAAATACATAATATAAATATAATATACATTTACGCATTTTTTTAATCATCCTAATCTAGAAATTAGTTAAAATTAAATCCTTATTAACTTTTCTAATTCTTTAAATCTATTGAAAGATCCATCGAACAGTATTTCATAGTAATTAATTCAAGCCTTGTGCAGCAAGAAAAAAAAATCAAACCTTCATTCATTCTGGGGAAATTATGTTGATTAATGACATTCGCTCTCGACGTTTGTTTTGGTTAACACACGTGTTAGTGAGATCGGTGTTCCTATTTAGTTATTATTTATATTTTCTGTATATTTTACTTGTCGTAATAGTTGTAATCCTTGTAATTGTGTTTTGTTGTGGTGATTGGTTAATATATCTACATATTTGTGTGTGTCCTTAGGTAAGGTAGGTTATTTTAAGTATGGATGGTGATCCACCTCCTGAGCCGCCGGATCCCGGAGGGCTGGTGGTGGTAAATAATTTAGGTGGCTCTCGTAAACGCCAAAGTGATAATTTATCATCTGACCCTAATACGGCAAATATTGTTAAAAAAACCATATATAATCCCGATACTGCGACCCCATCTATCCAAAATATATATACCCACCCCTCCCTTTCTGATGGTCCCTCTTCCTACAGTGACAACGACAAAGGTCCCTTTATTGTATATGTTTCGAGAGAGACTCCCGACCCAGCAGCTGGAACCACTTTAAGAGCCATTAAGTTTGGTCAATTCTTGCATAACAATAAAATACCTAATATTGTTAATGATGGTGTGAAAAATGTTGGACGCAATAAAATTGCTGTCCAATTCTCTTTTGCTGATGCTGCTAATACTTTCTTAAAAAACCCAGTTTTAAGTATGTGCAAGTATGTTGCGTCTATCCCCACTTTTAATATTACGAGAATGGGCTTAGTTAAAGGGGTTCCAGTTGACTGGGCGATGGATGAATTTGTCGAGTCATTGGAACTTCCTCCTGGTTGTGGTAAAGTTATGAAAGCGAGACGTCTAAATCGAAAGAATGTGAGTGAGGGTGTTATTACCTGGGTGCCAACGCAGTCAGTTGTAATAACATTCAGAGGACAAATGCTGCCTGAGAAAGTGTATTCTTACCACACTTCCCTTCCCGTTGAAACCTATAAATTACCCACAATTCAGTGCCTCAATTGCTGTCGTTTTGGCCATATTAAATCGCAGTGCAAGTCTAAGCCTAGGTGTTTCAGGTGTTCCCAATCACATACTGGGGATGCATGTGAAGTTACCAGGGAAAACTCATCTTGTCTTTATTGTACAAGTAAGCATTTTGCTACAGATAAGGAATGCCCAGAATTTGTAAGACAACAGTCTATTAAAATGGTTATGTCGCAAGAAAATGTTTCTTACATGGAAGCATCAACACGTTTTCCTCCTGTACAGCGGTCTTATGCTGATGTCGCTAAAGAGTTGTTTTCTATCCCTGCCTATACCAACATTCCCACTAGCCCCACCCGCTCTCCAGCTTCACCCACGAGATCCTATCGCCAAACAGTTCTCCGTTCTCCACGTCCCCAAGCTCCTCTAGCGAAGGGATATGACAGACAAGCCCATCAAGCAATTGTTGGTAATTGCTCTTCCTCTTTGCCTAATGGTTGTGCTCTCAGTAATGCTGACCCCCTTCCCAGTCCTAAAAAAGATCTCCTATTAGCTTTAATTGAAACCCTCATTTCTCTTATATCCTCCTGTGATGATGTCCCCTTACCGTCCAACGTTGCCCAAAAATTAATGCAAATTTTCTCCATTGTTAAAAATGGCCCCACTGAACTTCCTTCAGTGGAATTGTAAAAGTATTCATTCTAAGAAACATGAATTAATTCATCTTATTTCCTCATCCAACCCTGTCATTATTGCCCTCTCGGAGACATGGCTAATCCCTGGTTCCCGTTTTCGGGTGCCAGGCTTTTCCTGTTTAAGGGAGGACAGAAATGATGGGTATGCTGGTTGTGCCATCCTTATCCGGCACTCCACTCCCTATTCCCTCATCCCAATCCCATCTCACAGTCATCAGATTAATGCTGTAGCTGTGAGGGCCTTTAATATCTCATTCCTATCTATCTATATTCCTCATCCTTCTTCCTCAGTTTTTTCTGAGCTTCTTTCTATCATCTCTTCGCTTCCGGGTCCAGTCTTGATCATGGGAGATTTTAACACCCATCACACATTGTGGGGGTGCTATTTTTGTGATAGATTCTCTCCTCAGTTAGTAGACATGATTGATGATACTAATCTTTGTATCCTCAATGATGGCTCACCTACTAGAAGGGTCTATCCCAATCAAAATCCCAGCTCAGCAGTAGACCTGTCTCTTTCTTCTCCTTCACTTGCTTCCCAATTATCATGGAATGTCCTTCCCTCTACCTATGGTAGTGATCACTTTCCTATTCTCCTCTGCCATATAAATAGACATATTCCTTCTTGTAACTCCAACTCTCTACTTAGATATAATGTTAAGAAAGCCAACTGGCATGACTATGCTTGTTCTACTGATTACATGATGGACTCTCTTCCTGAATCTATTGATAGTGAGAATGTCATTTTTTGCTATGATCGGTTTATCCAGGCTATTATCTCATCTGCAGATCTCCATATTCCAAAGAAGATCTCCGCACAGAATCACTTGCCTTCCAATCCCTGGTGGGATCAGGAATGCACTGATTTTGTTAATCGGCGTAAACTCGCCGAGACGTCATACGCAGCCTCTATGACAGTGGAGAATTTTTATAATTATCAGCGTAATGATGCAAAGTTTAGGAGATTGGCTCGTAAAAAGAAAAAACTTAGTTGGATCAGCTTTTGTGAATCCCTTGATCCTCGGTCACCCTCTTCTTTAGTCTGGAGAAATGTTAAGAGATTTCGCAGATCTCTTAACGCTGACCCCAGCCCTAATTCTAACAACCCCTCCGATTGGCTAAACGACTTTGCTGACAAACTAGCCCCTCCATTTGTCCCTCCTCATGACTCCTATCCAAATTCTTTGCTGCCTTCAGCGGCCCATGAAATGGACAGCCCTTTCACACTTGACGAACTTGAGAGCTCCTTAACGGATTTAAGCGATACGAGCCCTGGTGAGGATGGCATTCCTTACTCTTTTATTAAAAAGCTTAACAATAGACCCAAACAATATTTCTTGAGTTTAATAAATGTTATGTTTGAGTCGGGTATTGTTCCAGACTCATGGAAATCACAAATCGTAATTCCTGTTCTCAAACCTGGAAAATGTCCTTCTGATCCTAATTCTTTTAGACCCATTGCTCTAGCATCTACGTTAGCGAAAATTACCGAACGAATTTTAAAAAATCGTCTTGAATGGATAGTGGAAAGCAGGAATATCTTAGCACCCTCTCAGTTTGGCTTTAGAAAGGGTCTGAGTACAATAGATAGTCTTAGCATTTTTACTACAGACATTCGACTAGCCTTCGCTCAAGGAGAGTATTTGGTTGGTGTTTTTCTAGATATAGCTTCTGCTTATGATAATGTTCTTCTTCCGATGCTCAGGCAAAAAATGCATCATCTGAACATTCCACCGAGGTTGACACATTTCATAAGTCATCTGCTGACCGGTAGAGCCATATCTGTTAAACATCAATTACTTACTGTACCACCCAGACTCGTCTGGAAAGGTCTCCCCCAAGGCTCGGTCCTCAGCCCTCTTTTGTATAATATATATACCCACGACCTCGAATCGTCTGTAAATAGTTTCTGTAAAGTCCTTCAGTATGCTGACGACATCGTCCTATATTACAGCTCAAAATCTGTAGTGGACATCAATTACCGTATAAATGCTGCTTTGCACTATCTAGGTCAATGGCTTTCTGATAATGGTCTGTCATTATCAGTGCCTAAATGTCAGGCAGTTATGTTCACTAGGAAAAGGTCAGTCCCAAATTTTCAATTTTGTTATGAGGGCCAATCCATCAATATAGTAGAAAAATCAAAATTTTTAGGTGTCATACTCGATAAAAGACTGAACGGAATTGCGCATACTGAATTTGTTATTAATAGATGTGAAAAGGGCATCAACGCTTTGCGTGCGGTGTCCGGTGTGTGGTGGGGTGCACACCCATATACTCAAAAATTACTGTACAATTCGCTTGTATGTAGTCATATTGACTATGGTACGTTTGTTCTAGACCCCTTTAATAAAGTTCCCACTGAGAAATTAAACAGAATACAACATAAATGCCTAAGAATAGTTCTAGGTGCAATGAGGTCTACACCTACCAACGCCCTTCAAGTTGAATGTGTTGACCCTCCGTTTCCTTTACGACGCCAATACCTATGTGATCGGTTTGTTGGTAAGGCGTTGCAGCTTTCATCCCATCCTTTATGGCCCAGGCTGAGTAGACTAGCTGATTTTAATTCTCCTCAAAAACCTATATCCTATCTTTTAGAAAGTTTCCTTAAGTTTACTAGACTGCCTCATCCCTTATCTCGATTTCCCTCTAACCCTCTGTTTTGCTCTCCTTATAATGCGTTGACTTTTTCGCCCATCATTATTACGAATCTTGGTCTGGCCAGGGAAGGACACCAACACAAAATTTCAATCCTTAATTCATCAAAATTGGTCGGAACACCTCCTCATCTTTACTGATGCATCTAAGCTGTCTCCTGATGGCTGTGTAGGTGCAGCGTGTTGGGTCCCTAAATTCAAAATTGCTTTACAGTTTAAGTGTCCTCCAGAAACATCGGTGTTTACAGGCGAGGCTGTTGCTTTGCTGGAAGCAATCCTGTTCACCCTCTCCCACAACTTCAAACAGACAGTTATACTGACAGACTCTCTCAGTTGTCTAATGGCAATAAAGGAGAATCCGTTACGTAGCAAATTAAGATCTTCTATTATTTTAAGGATTCGTGAAGCTCTGTACACATGCCATCAAAAGAGCTTGTCAGTCTCTTTGGTTTGGATCCCAGGTCATTCGGGTATTGCGGGTAACGAAACTGCAGATTCCTGCGCTAAATCTGCTATTCACTGTGGGACCCTGGAACACTTTCGCAACTTATCCCATGATCTGTTGCCCCTTGCTAAAAAACATCTTGAGAAAGCTTGGAATAATCACTGGAATCTGTCAAAATCTTTTAAAGGTAAGCATTATGCAGCTCTTCAAGCTGAGATCCCAAGGCGCCCTTGGTTTCATCGCCTTAAACTAGCTGAACGGTGGGTAATCACTACAATTTGCCGCCTGCGCCTTGGGCATGCATCTACACCTGCTCACCTAGCTAAGATCAGGGTCAGGGACCATTCACTGTGTGAATGTGGCCTTGACGAAGGTACTCCCTCTCATATTCTTTTTAACTGTCCTAGACTCCTCCATCCTCTATATGATGTCCTTTCTTTAAAGGTTCCCCGTCCCATTAATGTTAACTGTTTGTTGATGTTTGTGTTCAGTCCTTTGTGTAAATTTTTATGTAAATATATTAAGAATAATAAAATTAAATTATAAGACTAACATTTTGTATAATATAACTAACATTTTCTAACCATTTTTTTTCTATTTAAGGTTTATGTGTAAATACTAACTGTGCTGTCTTTTGTTGTAGGTTTAGTAAGGATTTGCTCCCCCTATTCAATAAAACTTAAATAATATAAACTTATTGACTCTATATTACCGACCAATCTCCTTCGTGTCTTCTCCATTCTACGTGACATTGGCGAAGTAATCTGTGCTCAACTGGCACGCTTTTAAGCCATTAAACAAGAGAATTGAATTGATTAATGACAACATCTGACCGTTTGTCAATGACAATGTCTTGTCTCTATCCAACGTAATAGCTTGACGTTAGAAAAAAATGAGACAAGCATACATTATTTGATCGGATTGACATATTTATGTATCAGTTTCAAAGCTACGACTTTAAACTCGTAAGTTGACACGTTTTTTTGCAATATTTTTGTTAGACATTGCTACTCTAGTCTTTTATAAGTCAATGGTTCCTACATAATATTTAATCATCAAATTGACTATCTTTTCTTAGCTTAACTTGCATTAGATGCCTACTTATAGGTCATAACACCACATCAAACTAAAACGACAAATTACCAGCTTCAGATGTAAATATAAGCTTCCTTACACAATGCGCTAATACTGTTTTAAAAGGGCTATCGTGGATATTTTACCTGTAACTAACATAAAAAATATATCTTATTTTCTACAATATACACTGGATTAAAAAATATGGTCACGATTACTTTATACGCCCACTACAAATTTAATTTCATTATATTATTGGCCATTATTACATTCATTATTTTCATCTTCAGACATTCTTAAAAACCAACAACTTTTGATCTAAATAATAATAAAATAATAAAAATACGTTAGCCACTCACTAAGCTTAAAATCATAGTCGACTAGTCGCATAAAACTGGGAAATGGTGGAAAAAGACGCATCGACTCCATTATAACAGCTTCACAATATTCTATGCGCTTTAAATCATTTATATAACCTGACGTTTCTTATCTTCTATTTTTTGTTTGATATCAATATATTTTTAGTTTATATATTTTTTAATCATATCTGTATTATGAATTTGACTGATTGGACTCCTTAAACTGATAAATAAGCAAATTCAATAAATTATTATAAAGAGTATTTGTTATAAAAACAAAAAAATACACACTCAGAGTATAATTTTTTTGAACATCAAAATTATTTCGAATCATTAGCAAGACGATGAACAAAACGGTAGCTACAGATTCTTGAGCGCCGACGATGATCGTATCTACCTGATCTAATCTGCTGGTCAATTAATGTAGATTGTAGAATCAATCTCACCTAAATCAAGTAGTATATCTAGGAATGCCTTAAAACATTGATTTTCCTGAAAGTTTACTTTGGGTTTAAATAGCAGAAATGTTATTTACTATTATGTAGTAAGTAAGTAAATTTTATATTATGTATTTATTGTTTAAAACATTTTTTTGAATAATACTTTCTTAGATTTACGCGAATATTCGACATGGTCACGGGAGAGACAGTCTCTCCCGTGACCATGATTGCTGTAAAGCATTCGAAACGTCGGGAACTAAAAATCAAAATAAATCAGCGACAAAATCCGAAAAGGTAGTTTCATTTATAACATTTTTTTGAACCTAATGCGGCCAACCGAGGTAGAACTTGTATATTAATAAAAACTAAACCAAGATGGACAAAGCCTCATCCAATCTTGCTCTTATCCGTATCCTTTTTAATGTCAGTTTAAGATAATGGCGATCATCTAATGTTGTTTATCTTTTTTAGAAATAATACATGAAACCGCTAGAATCGTTGTTTTCGTTTTTCACTAGGGAACCCGAAGCGAAGCGAGTGATGACTAATTTCTACCAAAGATTCTTCTTATAAATTAAAAATAATCATTAATATTTAAACTTTATTGCCTTTAATTTATAAAACTTATAAATTAAAGAAAATAAAGTAAGTTCTGTTTTTATATTATACAAAATAAATAGATTTAAAAAACTTGAAACAAACAACTAAAAACAAAATATCTTTGGGAGCCTGCAGATAATACGCTTAATCTTCTAACGCTTACCGAAATTGTCTTTATTTAAACTTTTATCACTTTTCAAAGCTTCCCGTTCAAACTTTCTTTTCTTGATGGCCTAAAATTAAAAGTTTGACATTTTATATTTTACTTCAATCTTCAATCAGGAGTTTAAGAATACAATAAAAGACCATGTGATTTTTGAAATATTGCAAATATTTTATGTAACACAAAAACTTAAATAGAAAATATACTAGCACAAACATGTTTGACACAATCTTCGTTTCTTCAGAATCATTTAGAAGAAATAAAGGACCAATTAGAGATATAATTAAATATCACTTCAACTATTTTATCTGTATGTAAAACTATTTTGATCCAGTAATTTTATGGATGCAGATTTGAAGACCTTGGATCTTCCTCGAGAAAATGTCTATAAGAAAGAATTCAGCGTTATTGAGTTGTTTAGTTGACCACTTTAATATATAGGCCATCACCCGGCTCCGTGAATGTGTCAAATCGTCTTTCCAAAGAATTTGAGAGTTAGAAAGTAAAAGAAAGTGTGACTTTGGCAAAAGGCTAGTCTAATTAACTGCCTACGTGGTGTAACGCTAGCATGTAACTCTGCATATCAGGAGTGAGATCATAGGTTTTAGTTTCGGGGCGGGTCAAATTTAGTTTTTCAGTTTTTCAGTATGAGAATGACAGAAGTAGAGAGTGTTCTTGTGTCTGCGCGCACACTTGTCTTTATAACATCACCAGCGTAGGTATCTAGTCTCAATGAGATTGGCCGCCGTGGCCGTTATCGGTCGAGAGGACATCATATATATTATATTTTGATTAGAGTTTGAGTTTTTTTTTCTTAATTATCTTGTTATCTTCTTTCTTTTATCCCATGGGAACCAAAGGAACCACACAACACACTAAAGTAAGGAGTTGCCCTTTCTTTTCACGATCTACTCTACTATCCGAGAAACATCAGGTGCAATCAGTATGTCCCTTTATGAGCAGCCCTGGTATGGTCGCGCAACTGGCTAGATTGCCAGACGCTAATACAAATCATCATTGTTTACTCTTGTGCCACATTGCGGCAACTCCATGTTAGTATTAAGTTAATATCTTCTGACTCAGCTATTTGTATAATGATGATAGAACATTACTTAAAGTACTACTGTATATAAATACTTAAATATTCCTCAGTACTCACCCAACACATCCCATAGAAGTATGCAATCCCAGTTGCCCACCAGCTTCTTTTTATGGGCGCTTCCAAAAAATACTGAAATATGACGTCACAAGTGCACACTTAGATTTAAAAAGTTATTATATATGTGTTCCTATATCAACTCCCTGGTCTCCATAACGCAAGACGTAGCTTACCCTGGAACTGTATCGTGCAGGATGTTAATGTGCCGAGCTATTAGTTAAAAAATATATTCTTTATAAGTTATCCGCTTTTAAAGAAATGGGATATTAGCTTATGAAAAAATGAATAAAGTATTGATTTTAAATCAAAACACCGAGTTCAAGTGCCAGAAATAATCACACTAATAATATTAGTGAAAGTTAGCAGTTCATCCTTCAACTAAATAGATAGACAGACAGTAGACAGTGTCAGTAGTTAATTTCAAAATACTGTCTTAGAATTTATATTTGTCTTTTTGTCCGTCTTTTACATCACGAGAACCACAGCCACCACACCACAGGACATATTTTGATAACGTTTCTTATAATGTTTTCACGTCCCACTGCTGAGCACGGGCCTCCCTTCAATACGAGGGGATCAAGTCATAATCCACCGCGCTGGCCTAGAGCGGCTTGGCGGACTTCACATGTCTTTCGAAAACTTGCTAGGTTTTCTCAGACATGCAGAATTCCTCACGATGTTTTTCGACAAGTGGTAATATAATAATCATGTTAAAAATGATTCCCAAATTAAAGAATAAGAGATGCTAGTTCCGGATGTGAACCCGCATCACCCGATTATCCAAGCGAGTGCGATACCACTAGGCTACCACTGCCTTAATTTACCTATTAAAATTAAATACAACAGAAATGATTTTTTCTATTGATAGGTACATATTGTTGTGTCGCACTTAGCAATTAACACGACGAAGAAATAAAAAGTATTTATTAAAATACAAAAGCTATTAAGTCAAATGACACTTATTAAACATGCAACATGTGAATATATTATAATTAGTTCCATTTATTACCGACACAATAAAGTTCTTTCTAGTAAGTACATATTCTGAAACATACTCAGACAGAGATATATAAGTAAATATATATCTTGGGACATTTTTAAAACAGCGCCATCTAGTTCTGTGGTAAGCTTCGAGGCTTGTGTTACGGAAACCAGATAGTTAATATACTACACATACAAATTTTTAATACATACATATTATAAATATAAACACCCATGACTGGAATACAAACATTCGTGTTCAACAAATGAGTGCCCCAAGCGGGACTCGAACCCGCGACCGCTAGCGCAGAAAGTAGGGTCACTACTGACTGAGCCAAACGTGTCGTCATATGCATATTATATTACGCATATGCATATTACATATATAAGTACATTTTATATGTTGGGACATTCACATAGCACCATCTACTTCCATTGCAAGCCTCAAGGCTTGTGTCATAGAAACCAGAAAGTTGATACAACATACTATATAAGTATATATAACTTTAAATAAATACGCATTATAATATATGCAACACCAATGGCTAGGGTACAAACATTTGTGCTCACAAATGCAGAATGTTCCCAGCGAGACTCGAACCCATAACCGGTGCCACAGAAAGTACGTGTCGTTTATACTATCCTATATAATATAACATTGATAGAGCGAATTTGGCAAGTCATTACTTAGTTACTATTTACATAAAATTATATGGGAAGTGATCTCCAAAAGTACAGTAAAAGAATAGAAAAATCATGTTAAAATTCGTAACCTGCGTAAATAATAAAAGGTTTGACAGAGAATAAAATACTGTGAAATTACTTTAAAAATTAAAAAATGCTAGATAGCACATACCTATTCGTTTTAAGGGTAAGTTCATAATAAAGCATTGACCTCTTGTCTGATTTATAACAAGAACAGATGACAGACAAACAGCACTCAATAACCCCTCACCGGATTTTCTAAAACAATACACTAAACCACATCGCTTTATAATATAAGTATAAATTATTTTATTAACCTCTTCACTTGCTTCTGGACAAAAAAATTAGGTAGGTGTTTTAAAACAAACGCTAATTATTGTAAGTTTTAATCAAAATGGGTATAAAAACGATTTTTCTGTACAATAATAATATATATATTATGCAACATTTTTTTTGTGTAAATTTATCACAATTTTTACAAACAAACAGATAGAAATGTAAGTTTAAAATTATAAATGTTATTAAAATATGGCTTTCGCTAGTAAACAATTAAATAAAAGTAAACATATGGTACTCATATAATTAAGACCAATAAAGCTATTTGAATGTCAATCAAGCTCTGGTAATTTATTCTGGGTTGAAAAGTGGTGGAAATATTTGCTTTATTATTTTCTTTCGAGAGCTTATCCTAATCGTATTCTTCAATACTACCTACTATTAAAATATAGAATATTAAATACAATAAAAAAATTAAATACCATGAAAATTTACAAAAATTAGGTATAACAATGAATTACTATTTTGATTTTTAGCTACTTTTATGGAAATATTATAATAATAATGAGATTTTGTTTTCCAATGATTGTTGTCTATATGTTTGAATAGACTGATTTTATGTGAATATTTCAGTTTTTTTTAACTGGCTTTTAGTAGTATATATCTTATATGTCTACAGTCTAAGTAATTATAATAAAGTAAGATAAAATGGGCTCAATGACCCTGCTTAGATTGTGGTGTTTTTGTACATAAATAAAGAAAACTAACATATGTCGCCATGCGTCTTAACTTTAAAACGATGGTTGATGTAAAAAATTTGCACCACAGAAAATCCGATGATGAGTATCCTTGGAAAGTTTGGACTGGACCACTGTGATCTAGCATCTATGATAGAAAACCTTGCCATTTTGTTCAGAGGACTGACTATAAATATTGACAAAAATAATATAAGGTGTAAGTGTCTTCTTTTATATTTAAATAACTGCTTCAAACGGTATAGTGCCAAGCGTGTACGACTGCACATCCGAAAGTCCTGGTTTGAGTCTTGTTCATTTACTTACTAAAAATTTATGTTCGGAACATCCCAGTATCAGCCCAAAGTCGCGAAGTTGGTAGTGTTCACCCCCGAGATAAAGCACATAAATCTGTTGGAACTGCGCCTCATCTTTAACCGGATTTTTCATCGAAATGGAAAGTGAACTGTAGTCCGCGCGTAACGTACAGGTTAGGTCTGCCAAAGCAGACCACACTTAGCATGGAGTTACTCCTAAAATCCACTCTGTGATCAGATAACTACCTGAACTACTAACTACCAAAAGTTATGTTATAATGATTGAACTAAAATAGCCTATTAGAAAAAATCTATGATACTATTATTTTGAAAAATTTGTGGTAATAATATATATAAAATTTTCAGCTATCCCATGGATCATTTATTTTTTTAATCTCTTAGGTGGAACATTCTATTTTTATGTGTACATATTTTCAATAATATGGTTCGTTTTATTCCGATGTCCACAAGCTGAAGACATAACTATATGCTTTTTAGAAATCTCACTTGGAATGTGTAGTGCCTCAGCGGTGATGAAATTTTTTTACCTAAAGCTAAATGAGTGAGTGTTTGTAGATTACATTTGCATTAAACTATAATTTACATACGGTGCCTACTAAAATTATGGTACAAGAGCTAGCAACGTCGGGAAAACAAGTATTTCAGTAAGGCCAGTTTTTAGGTATGCTATCTCTCCCACTCTCCTGGACATAATACGTGCTATCTGTCTGGCGGTAGTGGTTGCGTTCATCCGAGCGCATCGTACTTGGAGGTAAAATATCAATTTTACAAAGAATTTTAAGAGGGTTCCTTTTGTTTTTATTACGTTAATTGAACAAAAATTATTCAAAATTAGCGTCTTGCACACTTTAAACAACAATGAAACTGTCGGGCAATAATAGATTCATGTTGCAAAAAGTTCAATCCAAAAGTTCGCGGACATCGGGAGAGTGTGAGAAATAACATATCTAAAAACTGGCCTTACTGAAATGCTCTCTCGACAACGTTGCTAGTTTTTAGAATATTATGAAAAAATGGTAATAAAGTCCTCTTAACAATTACAGTTATTTAACTTTCTCTGAACACTATAAAACAAAATAGCTTTTCGCCGTCTGTACGCTTAGACCTTTTAAATTACGTGAAGGATTTTAATGTTGGAATTTATCTTATTTCTTTATTGATTTATTATTAACCTGAGCGGATGAGAGTGAGTGAGTGAGCTAGTTTAATTAAAAAAACCTTTCATAACCAAATATTACGAGTACATTACAGAAAGTCTGTCAGAATCTTAATCAATGAATTTTTACAATGCGATCGACTGATTATACCGGAAACACGTTTTGCTGCAAATATTCTCAAAATGCTTAGAGTTGTGAAGAAAAGAGCTCTGGTTATTTGGATAGCATTCACAGTCAATGGGGCTATTTACATGATACTGCCTTTTCTCATGCCTGGTCGTCATTTAACTGAGGACCTGTATGTTATTTATGGTGAGTCCAGATAAACGTTCTGTTAAATCTATGTTTTTTGTCTGATAGGAGACTTAAATTAAATTTTTGTCAACTAATTTACTTTTTTCTTTACTAAATAAAATAAGAAAATTATATTCCGAAAAATTTTTGGAAGAAATAAATACTAATATTAAATTTTTTCAGGATTAGAACCAATGCTTGAAACGCCAAATTATGAAATAGCAACCACATTAATGATACCGGCAATAATCTTTGGAGTCTTCATTATGGCAGAGATAGCTACTTTTGTGGTGGTCATTGTTGGTTACATAGAAGCTCAAATGTTAGCATTAGGTGACGAGATACTTCACCTTTGGACTGAAAGCGAATTATTTCATGAAAAATACACAAAAAAATATAATAATGTTGGCATTATTGATAAAAATATTGTTAAAAATATATTTATTAAAAGCCAGTTAAGGGACATTGCTAAATTCCACATCATGAATATTAATCTTTGTAATGTTGTAGAAAAGAAATTTCGTACTATTTATTTTGTTGAGATTACTTTTATACTTTGCGCTATTGTGGCGGAACTATTAGCCGGCTTAGAAAACACGTACGTACAAGTACCATATACTTTTCATCAGATATTCTTACATTGTTGGATTAGTCAAAAACTATTGGATGCTAGTATAGTATTTGAAAAGGCATTATACAGTAGTCAATGGGAGAAATTCGACGTCACCAATCAAAAAACAATTCTTTTGATGCTTCGAAGTTCCCAAAATTCATTGTCATTATCAGCTGGGGGTATAGCAGTGTTTAATTATCCATTACTAATGTATGTTTTAAAATTCACATATTCAACATATACAACGCTACAGACTACCGTCAATCAAAAAAATGATAACTCATAACTGAGATTTCTTTCATTTTTCTATAAAAGAGACATGCATTATATTGAAGAAAGATATTGCAAGCTTAATTTGTTGGAGTTTTTCAATACTAATCACATATTGTTCGTGCACCCGAAGAAACTAATTATAAATAAAATTCGCACATTCACCTACCTCACATCTTAGGAGTATTTTTTGATTAAAATGAATCGTTTTAAGTGCATCAAGAACATGTTTTGTTTTTACTCCTCAAATACTGCCAAAATCATATACACTTTTTCGTTAAAAGATAAAATGTAACGCACGAATTTGAATCAGCAAAAAGGAAACTAAAACATCATATATTGTAAAACATATTTTTATTGTCTAATCTCTTAACGTCAACGTTTTGAAGAAAGTTTTGCTGAAATTATTACCTAATTACAAAATAATTTTATGTACTCGTATCATTAAATCAATTCATACTCTTAATTTCACTTCCAATAGATTTCCCTTTATAGGCCTCAAAGTGACGTCCATTTGCAATTCCAATTTGTCAGCATCTGATGCAAATATTAAATCTTTTACGCAATAAGCTACAAGAGTTTTCAGGATTGCCATCGCATACCTTTTTCCTGAAACATAAAATTGTTATAAAACAGTAGGTACTACAGATCTGTTTTAGAGCGATATGGAGAAATTTGAATTTTTAAAACTAGTAAAAAAACGGATTCGATGTCTTAGTCATGAGTACTATCTTCTTTTTTATAGAACATTTTCTTGTCATTGAAACTATAATAAGTACACACCTACATACCTAAACAAGACCTTTTTCCAATATTAAATGGCAAATAAGCCATATTGTTTGAAGTTAATGGCAGAAACCAACGTTCGGGAATGAATTTATCAGCATCCTCTCCCCAGGCACGACGAGATCTACCAGCGCCCCATAGATGTAGGGTACACATTGTACCTTTTGGTATTGTGCATGATTCTAAAAAAAAGCTTATGTAAAACACAATTGTAATTTTTTATTCCTAAAGCATGTTTCGCAGACTGCAAGCAGCTCCCAGCTAATATTTGTCACTTTCAAGTCACACACAGTGTTTGGCAACAACTAATATTTGTTTATTATCGCCGTTTTTTACTTTTTTTCTGGACTGGACTGGACTTTTTTTCTGGTATTTAAAACCCTCATATTTATATAGTGATTTGTATTAGCTTGCAATTGTGTCTGGTCCAGACAGCCCTGTTCTATTGTGTATTCTTCATACATTGGCTTTTCAAAATACTTTAAGAAACATTATTCATACATTTTAATATATACAGTCGAGGATAAAGGTCAACATTTATATAATGCTTCTAGAGAAAGCAATACAAAAAAAATTGAAATGTGAAATCACTACAACTACAGAAAAAATCTTAACTAGATTTTTCTGTAGCTACTGTATAAAAAAGTATCCTATCTTTATTTTATGAGGATGTAACATATTCTCTATGTTAAACAAATTAGTCCTTAAAATAACTTACTTATCTGAAGATCTCGATCAGCCTGTCTTGTTACTGCTGGAAAAGGCGGAAACAGCCTCAGAGTTTCCTGTATTACTGCTTCGCAATATAGTAACGATGATAGATCCTCTTTTGTCAATTTGGTTTTATCGCCTTCAAAAATTTGCTTTACCCTGAATTATATGAAATTTGAACAATAATTGACATCATTAGGTAATATTATAAATACGAATGTTCGAATCAATATACTTTTGTCAAACAATCACGCCGAAACTGATGTGGATAAAATTTGGCACAAAGATAGATGTAGTCTGGAATAGCAAATAGACTACTTTTTATACCCTATGACACTCGCGTTATTAAGACGTATTAAATACGAACCCGGAACCAGAAATACATACAGGTCAAACTCATAACTCTAATTTAAACTTGCCAGAGTAGAGAAAATAAATTAATACTACCTAGCTATAAATCAATATCAGATATTGTCCAAAAGATTTTTTTTTTTTATCTTAAACTTTTGCCTTTAATACCTTGAAATCACGAAAACAAGCCAAACATTTTTTGCCAGTGTTAATTTATAAACTTACTCATTATATAATTTATTTTGCACATCAGGATGAGAACCTAGCATCAATAACACAAACTGAAGCGTGGTCGCTATCGTTTCTTGTCCACCGACAATAACGGTATGCACCTCTGATCTAATATGATTAAGATCTATACTGGGATCTTTTTCTTTTAGATCTAACAAAACGTCCAGTACCGTTCTAAAATTTGGTGTTTTTGGACCTAAAAATATATAACATATTTAATTTAATTTTTACACAAGCAATGCCCATCCCGCATCTGTACCCCAATATAAAATCGCAAAATATAAATTTAATCACTAACAACATATCCTTAACAATGAGAAATGCGTTTACGCACACCACCTTCATACATACATACTCGCATGTGGGACATACCGTCTAGAGAAGCTCTCTGCAGTGCTGAAATATTGGCTGATGAGTCCCACATAACAGCCTGTATATGTATACAAGTAGTATGTATAAATGAATTTTCCAACATTAAAGAAGGAGCAACCCTCATGGTACACCGCCCACGACGATGAACCGCCACCTAGTGTTTCTCATCTACACGACGCGGACGGATAAATTGCCGGATACTAATTGAAAACACATAATAATTTTACAAGTGGACCAGCGAATTTGTAAGCAGTGACGGTGACTGGACAACTACGATTGGTACGATTGGTACGAAGTACGACTAGATTGGGTGCAATGTTATTGTTAGCGAAAATGTGTGCATTACAACTTTCTAGATTAGAAACCAAATTGTATCTACTGTACTCTGTAACTCTGTAATATATGATAATAGGTTAGTAACCTTACCCTCAAATGTGACATCTGTATGAGTTTTAGCCATCTCCTTTCGTTCCTGTAATTTTTGATTAATCACCTGAAACAATAAATTAGGACAATATATACTAAAATAATGCATTTTATTAAATGTCAAATAATACGTACTCATAGAGAGTATGTACGACTGAAGATACGGGTCAAAAGTTCGAGTTCTGAATCACAGAAAGCAATTATTGGGTTTTTCTGTTAAGTGGGAGTTGAAAAGTTGGTCTTGGCCTGAATTCTCACCACTAGAATAAAATGTTTGTCACACTCGATCGAAAAAATAAATGAAAGCCTACGACATAAATATTCTTCTTTTTATAGTAATATAATTTGTATGAGGCAGTGGTAGCCCAGCGGTAACGCGTTGCTTGTACAACCGAGTGATGCGGGTTCAAATCCGGGTCTCGCACCTCTGATATTTTCATGTGCGAATCATTTTTATCACGATTACCACTTGTCTTACGGTGAAGGAAAACATCGTGAGGAAACCTGCATGTCTGAGAAAACCTAGCAAGTTTTCGTAAGACATGTGAAGTCCGCCAACACGCACTGGGCCAGCGCAGTGGACTATGGCCTGATCCCCCTCGTACTGAGGGAGGCCCATGCCCAGCAGTGGGATGTTAAAAAGGGCTGATGATGATGATGATGATGATAATTTGTATTAATAAAAAATAAAAAAACTTACGGTATTTGCTACATTATGCATAATAGATACGTATTTTAAATACTTGGCATGATCTGATGAAAATCTATAAAAGCAGTCGTAGTGGTAAAATACGTTTAATCCTCGTTTAAAGATAAGTTCCATTGCACCCTTGAACGCCTCATTGTATTCAAGAGATTTCTTACTATCCGATGTGTAAGTTATTCCTAGACCAGTTTCTGAAATACAAAAGTTTCACATTTAGTAGTTTGGTAGTAGTGGTGGAGCAAGTGGACGGTATTTTATTTTTGCGGGCGAATTATTTCCTGAGAAGAAATTCCCTGACGGTGATGGACACACCACATGCAAGAAAACAAAAGTTTCGGGACTCACCTTCTGCTGCTACTGCTTTCCCCACTTCCATAAAAATAAGCACAGAGCACTGAGGAAGTTCGTATATGTACAAGATTAATAAAAGTATAGTAAAGGCGTATAGGCGCGTGTAATCTGCGCGCGCGGTGAGATAATTATGCGGAAACAGTGTTGATTGCTAGTTGCTACGCAGTGGGATGACGATTGGGGGTGAATCCATCAGCGCACTCTAACGGCTTATCCCATCACAATAGTCTATTGCAAAGTGGCGCAACCAAGTAGTAAAATCAAAAAATATTACAAGGTAGGCTGGATCGATATCCAATATTTTTGTTAAATTTGTTAGTTTTTAAATAAATGTTGAACTATTTTATTTACATTTGAAATATTTATCCCAAACAGTTATTATCGTTGCTGAGAAAATTTTAAGTTTCTTAATTCAGAAAGATCAGCTACATAATTTAATTAACATTTTTCTTAATCACTTCGGTACTTACGACAAATGGCTGCTAATGATGTCTTATATAAATAGAGCATCGCATCAAATGGCTGTTTATAGTTTTCCCCTTTTAAATTTTCAACTAATTCTTTCGCTTTTATATTAAACACCTGTTGGAAACCATCTACCATGCTTCCGTTAAACGTGCCCGCTATATGCTTTATATTTCGTTTCCAAATACCTCCTAAAATGATGTAAAAATATTACATTAAAAGTAGTTTAAAAGTTCCTAATGGACATAAATAACACTGCTTCGTAAATCTCAATGATAATTGCGTAACTACAATTTATGAATGGGAAAAATTGTGTGTTTCTGTTGCTGCAACAATTTGTAGCGTGTGCGAAAAAACGAGCGGTTGGCTTTTGTCTAGGGCCTGGACGGATTAAAATGAAAAGGTAATAGATATTTATTTAATTATTGTTAAGTGTATAGTTTATTTATTACTATTTAGAAAGGTTCACTTGTTGTTTCGAGAAGAAGAGAATTTAACCCCTAAGAGGGCTAGTTGGGGATAAAAGTTTGATTGGAACTTTATCATTTTTAATGTAAAATGCGCAAAAAGTACTTCAACATAATGTTATAAAATTCGTATATATGATTTTCAAAACATCATCCCTAAAAGAATAAAAAGGGTTGATAAAGTGAAATGGTAAAAAGATATAATCATAATTAGAGAGATGCCTTTTAATATGATTAAATAAATAAGAAGTTGTGCAATGTTCCCAAATTCTTCCCTAAATTAAGTATCACAGTGAATACGAGAAATTCTACCATTTTTATTTGACAAAAAAAAACAATTTTTTTTAAGAAACATTATGAATATGACGGACACGAATGAAGCGAAAGTTAATCACTTGCAATAGATATAATTGAATAAAGTTATTACCTGGTGCAGTTAAAATGCCATTTCCGAGCCACTCTCGACTGAATTTGTAGTAATACGGCTTATCGAGGATGCTGTTACTAACTGTTTTCACGTCCTCGGGATCAGTTATAACTAAAATATTTTAAATATTATTTATTTTTCCTTATCATTCTTGAAGCCAAATCAAGGTTTTTCAACCGCCATTCGACTTTTAATGATTTCTTCATATCTATACATATTATAAAACAAAGTCCTCCGCCGCGTCTATCTGTCTGTCTGTCTGTTCGCGATAAACTCAAAAACTATTGCACCAATTTTCATGCGGGTTTCACCAATGAATAGAATGGTTCTCTAGAAAGGTTTAAGTATATAATTTGTCAAGTTTTTGTATACATTGGCTAAAATATAATGATATCTGTTGGAGGGGTCGGAAAAAAATAAGTAGTCTGGGAGCTTTCGACGAAAACGCTGCCTAAACCCTTTGAGATATAACAAAATGATGTATGGTGGAATTATGTATCTTATATAGGTCTTCAAAAAAGTCCGCTATGGCATATGTCTATCTCTTAAGGATAACATACTCGTACTTACTATATCGATAAAGTCAAATATATACCGGGCGGTGCGAAGTAAATATTTACAACACGTAGTTAGTAATAAATTTATGACACTTGCATTGTTAAGACGGTTTTAATGATGTGCGAATTATCAAAACCGCTTAAGTAATAACGAGGGAACATTGGACCAGACATATATATGTACATAGATACATACAATTTAAACACATTACCCTCCTTTGGGTTTTCCGCAGTAGGCTGATCATAGTTTATTAACGATGTTCATTTCAGCGACATCTATGGTCAAGTACATTAGGGTAGCGACAATTTAATGAGAAAAAAGGCATCGAATGGATTTGGAAAATCTGGACAAAGTTATATTTTTGTAAATCATACGTAAATATTTTTTTTATTTTTTCACAAATGTTCTAACCGTCTTACTTTGCTCTTTCATTACCTTAATTAATTATTTAATTAAAATTGGTATTTTCTTGCAGTTAACAGGAAAACAATTTTAAGAACTATAAAAGGAAAAACATAAAATGATAAAACATAAAACAATAAAATATTATACATACTTTTAATAGCAAACATCGTGAGAAATTACATTAATTATTCAGTTTTTTCTATAAACTCCTTTTTGTTTCAAAACAAAGAATAATTTGATTTTACAATTGATAAATGGTCAAAAATGTAATGAAAAGGACCAGTGAATACTTCATTTGCTTGAAAATAAATAAAAATAAATATTTATTACTTTAAATACGTTTGACAACTTTAGCATCAAAATTAATTCCATCACAAAACAAATAGCTTCTACACCAGTTATAGTTATTGATGCTGCAGTGATAAGGATAATCCGACAACTCGATCATAACGATTCCAATTGTATGCCACTTTCCTTTAATATTGTACGAGACGTAAATTGTGATGTTAATTTCCCAACATAGTATTTATTTATTTATATTTTATATCCTTGATATTGCACTGAAGAATATTGCCTCTAACGTTTGGCGTTTGGACTTTATATATGCGAGGTGAATTAAATCGTGGCAAGAGAAAGGTGCAAGTATTAGTTGTAAAAAGTAAAATTTTCGTCGTATTGATGTGTTATATAAGTTTTATGAAGTTTGGTGGTTTGATTTTTACGATTTAAGATCTATGTCGAAATTATGGAAATAAATGTACCTTAAAATCATAAAATGTCATGTCACAGTGTTTGTTATGAAACTCCTCCGAAACGGCTTGACCGATTTTCATGTTTTTTTTTTGTATATATTTGGTGGGTCTGAGTCCTGAGAAGAGGTCGTAAGCTAATTTTCTCTCCAAATATTTTATTTTTAGACAACATTTTTATTTCCCTTTTTTATGATTTGGCATCAAAAAAATCTTATAACTCGAAATTTTTATTCTTCGGGCGCAGTCGGAGCCGCGGTAATTGCTTGTTAATTATAAATCTTTGATAGGTACTTACACAGTAGAGGTTGTGGTCCGATCCAGAAAACGAACGGTAATCTTGTATCATCTATTATTTTGATCATCTCATTCAAGCGCTGCAATATCACTGAAATTTATTAAAGTAATTTAGAAATATATGCACACATTGACTTACGGCTACCAGTACAAGTTATTTTAATAAAATGAAATATTAAAAAATATTTTTTCAAGTAAATGTTCAGATTTTGGAAAATATTTTTAAACCTTGACTTTAAGAAGGTTATAATAAGCTCACAACAGAACGCAACTTGTACATTTACACAGTACATACGAATCTTAGTTAAAAAAAAACTTACTCGCACCACCTCCTATGAACCAATGCATACAACCTAGGAATGGTAGTTGAGGGAACGAAGGTAAATGCTTGAAGTTGCGTCGCGCCCTCCAGAAAAGACTCCATAACATACAGTGAAGGCAGAATAAAAGCAACAACGTCCATATTATGTAATACATCTGAAATATAATATTTTTAATTTGACGACCCGTTTGGCTCAGTTCGTAGTGATCTTGCTTTCTGCGCCAGTGATTGCGGCTTCAAGTCCCGCTCCCCGTTATTAAGATAAGAAACATAAATCTCACCCTAAAATTTCTTTTCGAAATTTCAAAAGTATCGCATTAGAGAAATAGGGGTTGCTTTAGTTAACGGCCAAATGATTTTGGTGTTTTGCGATGGATGGGGGAAGGAGGGGAGGTGGTCTACCCGGTATCTCTCCCCGAGGAAACCAGTGGTTTTTTTTATTAATTTTTTGATTTCATGTTTTTTATGCGCATAACGGAACGCTTTTTCCAAGTAAAAATGGTTTGATAAATAAAATGGAACGTAACTAAGAGTGAAAAACATTATAAATTTGAAAATAAATAGCACACAAAATAAATTTCAAATCAATACAAATAAAATTCAAATTAAAAATATTAAAGTCGCTTATGTTTGTGGTCATGTTCTAACCTAACCTAACCAATCTGGCCTAGTAATGCTTATGGTACTCGACTAGCCAACCTAGTGTTTTAGTGTCATTGTGTTCAAACAAAATGGCGATTTACATTCCGTTTCACTTTAACGTTTCCAAGCCAACTTACAAATCAAGTTTTATCAAGAAAAATCGTTTCCATTACACGTTTACAAAAACACATATTAAAAAGAAAACTACGCCTTTCCTCACGGATTCAAAGATACTACAGGACAGGGGAAATTATTCTCTACATGTTATAACTCTCAGCAACACCAAAATCGTATGGCCGTTAACTAAAGTCAACCCGAGGAATTTATATTTCATATATTTATACGATATTATTTAACGTTTAACATTTTTGAAATCGACATGAATACATTTTAAGCGACTTTTTTATTTGCTGGAACTAAGAACATGTAGTTTTTAAGAACAAGATAACATAATTTTACATTGTATGCGGCTAAACATAATTTTAATTCGACGATATAACAATTTTATAAGCCACAAAATACATCTATTGATTTTAATATGTATCATAAGAAGCAATATCTTATACAACAATATTAATATAATAAAAAAATATTAGGATATCTTTAAAAAAGTTTAGATAAAGTAATATTTATTTATTGTATATTGTATAATTAGAAATATTTAATTTTATTACCTTATAAACCAATGTCACGGTCAGCATCTAGAACATGACTGATGCCGATTCACGGCAGTTTCTCAGACGCTTTTAGTTAGATATAATTTCAATGAAAAAAGAAACAATGCACAATTTGTAAATGTTTTTTTTTATTTCATTCTGAATTAATGCTTGACTACGTTCCACCGTGACACGTTTACGTACGGTAAGTGGTAACGTAGTCGTAGATGGTAAGTCGCACTAATTCAATAGCCACCTATTTACTCTTGCCTTGAAGACAACCATATTGTAACCGGACGGAAACACTGACGCAGGCAGATTGTTCCAATCCTTTGCCGCACGTATAATAAATGACGAATCGAAACGCTTCGTCCGGACGGGTGGAATGTCCACGACGTAAGGATGGAGGCCAGCCGTTCGTCGGGTCTTCCGATGATGGAAGAGGGATGGGGGAATTAAATCTTTTTCGGACTGAATTTGATCGGATTCGGCAGGTATCTCTCTACAACAGTGCTGTCGTCTGCGTACCTATAGATACCGGGTATAAGCAGATTGTTGATATGCAGCAAGAACAAGGTTGCAGAGAGAACAGACACCTGAGGAACCCCTGAGTTGGTCTTTAAGGGTTGCGATGAATAACCCTCAACCACAACTCTAAGTGATCGGTCAGTCAGGAAGTCTTTAATCCAGCCAATCAGGCCAGGAGATTTACCGTAGGCTGAAAGCTTGTGTATAAGGTTAGCGTGCCAGACTCTGTCAAAGGCCTTTGAGATATTGAGGGAGACGACAATCGCCTCCCCGCCCCGCTCAAGAGCTTCGCCAAAGGTGTGATTGGCATACACTAGAAGGTCCCCAGTCGACCGATTCCGGCGAAACCCATATTGTCGATCACTGAGGAGATCATTCTGTTCTAGGTATGCCATTAGACGACTACTCAATACACGCTCCATAATATTGCAGAGTATGAAGGTGATCGGACGATAATTGGCAGGGTTGGCACGGCTACCTTTTTTGGGTACTGGTTGCACGTTGGCAAGCTTCCAGGATTTAGGCACTATTCCAGTCCTAAGAGAAAGGCGATACAGACGTGTCAATATCGGAGACAACTCGGAAGCACAGGTTTTTAGTACTATCGCTGGTATACCAGTATATCAGGTAGTATCAGGACCACTGGCTTTATTCACATCTAGACGACACAATACTCTCTTGACCTCCTTATTGGTTATGGGGATATCTGCCATTGAGATTCCGCAGTGAGGTAAATGTGGTGGAGTAGCATTGCCAGTGTCTAGACATGAATTTTGGGCAAAAAGAGAAGCAAGCAAAGTCGCCTTTCCTTTGCCGTATGAGCCAGGGATCGTGTCCGCGGCGTGGCTGAGAAATGTAACGTAAACACGCTGTGCGTGACGGTGGCTCTGAATGTGTTAAATGACTCGTATACCACATCAAAAATTCTGAAGAGAATCAATTTGGGAGAAGTAATAGTCTTATAGATTAAGCTTAAAATTGAAAGAAACGTGAAAAATATTTAATTCTGGTAAGGACTTATAAATAATATCGTATTAAGTATTTCGAACAAATACGGATGATTGGGGAATGCGAAGCAAGATTAGTATAGACATAAGGACTATAAAAAATATTTTTACTAACTGGACTTTGGTGTTCAAAGAAATCCTAAATTTATTCGATCTACTTGATTCATTGTTCTGAACTACACCATTCAAGATGCAAACAAACAAAGTTTGAACACTGCACGGCTGTCGCTTAAAGATATCGTTTAAAGAAGAAGTTTCGAATCTTTGGTAGGGCTGTATTTCACAAAAAATTCAAACATTTGTACTCATCACCCAAATGGATGCCCCCAGAGGCCTCGAACCTGCGACCGCTGGCACAGCAAGTAGCACAACATACTGAGTCAAACAGTCAACAAAACACAACACAACTCGTCAACAAGCCTGGGAAAATTACACTCTTTATGCGCTGTGTGAATGCTGTAATAAAAGAGATTTCAAACTAAAAAATTTTCCAGATACCTACGGACAGAAGTTTATTACAAAGCATTATTTAGTTGAAGCAGAGAGGTCCCTAGTGTTACATTACATACAGAGATCTGCTGCTTTGTTAATACGAATTCCGTGACATACTGAATAAATTTTAATTTATCATCCATCCTTACGCAAATCTCTCACTGACTTTCGTTAGCTTTCAATGGTCGTTTCAACCGAGTTTTTTTTTTTTTTTTTTTTATGTGACAAAGGGGGCAAACGGGCAGGAGGCTCACCTGATGGGAAGTGATCACCTCCGCCCATGGACATCTGCAAGACTGCAAGACTGCAAGACTGCAGGTCTTGCAGTTTTGCAGATGCGTTGCCGGCCTTTTAGAAAAGGGAGGGAGGGGGAGGGGGAGGAAGAAGGACGGGAGGAGGGATAGGGTGTGGGCCTCCCGGACTCTCACTTACCGGACGAAACGCGACAGCATAGCTGCCACTTCACGCCGGTCTTCTGTGAGAGAGTGGTACGATACGGGGCGTGCCGGCCCATTCGGCTGCTACCCGAAGGTAACAAGCATGGCACTACCACTAACAAGTAACACATTAAGAAAGTAGAAACATGCTTTTTTTAGTTACACCAAAGACTGATTCTACTTAGAGCATCTTTTAATGACAGTTTGATGATTTTTGCACGGTTTTGTAAAGATTTAGGTAATTAGCAAAAAAAGAAATTGTACATGTTTTGTGTACATGTTAGTACTAATGTACTCACTTCTTAGTACTGATGTATGTTAATAAATACAAGTAACAGAAGGGGTCATAGATTAGATCCTTGTGGTATTCCAAATCAAATTAAAATATTATAATTTATTGTAACCTAATATATACGAGTAATATACTTTCACAAGCACTTTTGAACTCTCTTTTTACATTTTGCAAATATAGAATTTAAACTAAATTTCTTTACGTACGTCTGCGAGAAATCTACCACTGGCTCGGAAGGCAGTTCTACTGAGAAGAGCCGGTGTGAAACTCAACAGTTGTTCTTTTAAAATAATAATGGTTTACTATAATGCGATACAATACTATTCTATTTATCCTACGTGAGACTCAACCAGTCATTAATCCCACGCATTTACATCTTAGCTAAATTATTAAGTTAACTAACTGCTTTATAAATTTGTAATATGATTAATTATAAGGCCTGTAAGCATACACAAATTTCCCTATTTAATAAACACGTTCCAATTCACACAAAATGGAAGAACAATTTGAACTGTTATTTGATAATATGAAAAAAGAAATGCAAAACCAAACAATAGAAGTGACTAATACGTTAATTGAGAAAATGAATGAAAAACTAAAACTTATTTTTGAAGAAAATAAAAAACTAAAAAATAAAATTGAGAACTTGGAAAAAAAGGTAGAATATCTGGAGAGAGACAAGAGAGGCAACAACATAATAATACATGGAATGAAGAATGGCGAGAAATCTGTACGCGAGTTACTTAATAATGTGAAAAAACAATTTTTGGATGAATTGAACTTTACCTTAGAAGATTGGGAAGTAAGCAAGATATATCGTATCGGTAAAGCAAATGAAGATGATAAACCAAGACCAATAGTCCTTTCGTTTGTTAGTGGTTGGAGGAAAAGTGAGATACTAAGGAATAAAAAGAAACATAAAGAATTATATATAACGGAAGACTACTCAAAAGAAACGTTGGAGAAAAGGAAGGCACTACAACCTAAGATGATGGAAGAAAGAAAGAAAGGAAATTTTGCTTATATTAAATACGATAAACTCGTGATTAAAGAAAACATCAACACCAAAGAAAAAAGGAAAAGGGAAAATTCCAACTCCCCACAAGACGCCCAACCAAAAA
This sequence comes from Boloria euphrosyne, assembly GCA_951802675.2. NCBI lineage: Eukaryota > Metazoa > Arthropoda > Insecta > Lepidoptera > Nymphalidae > Boloria > Boloria euphrosyne. The sequence continues at coordinate 11,491,480 of OX637885.1, forward strand.
AACACCAAACATTAAATTCATCTGCGACTAACAGAAAGAATGCATTTGATGTGATGCGAATTAGGTCTAACTCCATCCCACCCAACCCAACTACATCGAAACAATAGCAATTAAGCACCGACGATCGGAAAAAGAAAATAAAAATTAAGAAACGAAACAAAAGAACAACAAAACCTCCTCCCCCAAGCCGACTGGTCCTCGTGGGGGAAAAAGACCAAGACCCTCTAAAGATAAACAAACCTAAACCGGAATCTAAATCGGATATACATATAGCTACTCTGAATGCTAGATCACTACGAACTACAGAAAAACGACTTGAACTAGAACTAGCCCTTACAGACGTGAAGTGGGACATAATAGGAATTAGTGAAATGAGAAGAGTTGGAGAAGGGATCAACGACTATGGAAACTATATTTTACACTATAAAGGCGAAACACAAGGACAATATGGGGTAGGATTTCTTATCAAAAAGTACCTTGCGCACAGAATAGAAGAAATAAAAGGAATATCTGAAAGAATAACAATACTGAACATAACGTTACCTTTAAACAAAGAAGAGAAGTGGTCAATCATCCAGGCATATTCACCAACTGAATCGGACAAAAAAGAAGACATAACCAAAATTGAAAAATTCTACGAAAACCTAACGACAGCTATACAAAACTGCAACAAAAATATTATAGTAATGGGCGACTTTAACGCACAAATAGGAATTTGTAATAATAGCGGAGAGGATCATACTGTGGGAAAATATGGACAAGGTAAAAGGAGTAAGAATGGATCCAGACTGGTCACATTTGCTTTGGAAAACAAACTAAAAATCATGAACAGTTTTTACAACAAAAAGAAAACAAAAAGATGGACATGGATCTCTCCAAACGGACTTCACAAAAATGAAATTGATTTTATCATGTCAAACAATAGCAAAATCATCAAAGACATATCCATCATACACAACTTAAATTTCAATTCTGACCATAAAATGGTACGTGCAAAAATAACAGGAAAACCAATAAAGAACAAAAGACAATTTTGTACAGACAATTCGAACGTAGTATGCACTGGTAACACAGTTCAACTCATGGATAACCTACAGAAACTTACAAACATAGATATACAGAAGTCATTACCAATCCAAGAACAATACGAGAAACTTATAAACCTATTGAAAACAGAAACGAAGAAGATAAATACACTAAATAAAAAATATATATTTTCAGACGAGACATACCAGTTGCTACAAGAAAGGAAAGAACTGTTACATAATAAACAAAAGAAAAGTAATCGCCCAAAAATATCAGAACTTAGCAAAAAGATTAACCAAAACATCAGAAAAGATAAGAAAATTAAAAGACAAAACACGTTAAAAAAATGCATAGAAAAAACTGGTGGAATAAAAAAAGCAATAAAAGAATTAAAGTACAAAAAAGATTGGATGTTAAAGGTGAAGATTACAGATAACAACTACACAAACAAAAGAACAGAAATTCTAAAAGTAGCCACGAACTATTATCGAAACCTATACCAGAGAAAAAACCAAAAAGAAATAAGTAAAACATATACTGCAGATTCTGAACTAATTCCCACAATATTAACAGAAGAAACAATTAAAGCTATCAATACGCAAAAGAAAGACAGGACACCAGGTGCGGATCAAATAACAAATGAGCTATTAAAATCTACTACACCAGTGATCGCTCCTATATTAACAGATATCTTTAACAAAATAATAGAGACAGAAATTATTCCTGAAGATTGGACTAAATCTACAATAATATTATTGCACAAAAAAGGAGACAAAGGAGATATAGGTAATTATAGACCCATTAGTCTGATGTCTAACGTCTATAAAGTATTTTCAAAGATAATTCTGTCCCGAATCAGTATTACCCTAGACGAAAACCAACCAAAAGAACAAGCAGGTTTCCGCAGCAAATATTCAACAATAGACCATATTCATGTTCTAAGGCAAGTGTTACAAAAGTACAGTGAATATAACAAAACATACTATCTGGGCTTTGTTGATTATAATAAAGCCTTCGACTCCTTGGAACATGATTATATATGGAAAACACTGCGTATACAGGGAATACATGAAAAGTACATACGAATACTCCAGAATATATATTCCAAAAGCACAGCCCAAGTCAGACTCGAGACTACGGGAGAAACATTTCCAATTGAAAGAGGAGTACGACAAGGTACTCCTCTTTCGACCCCATCTCGCCCAAGCTGTTTTCGGCGGCTCTAGAGACCATATTTAGGAAATAGCAATGGGAACAAGAAGGATTGAACATAAACGGCGAAATGCTTAACCACTTACGTTTCGCAGACGACATAATTCTGTTTTCAGACTGCCCAAAAAAACTAGAGCAAATGTTACAGCAATTGTCAGGTCAAAGTGCGAAAGCAGGGCTCACAATGAACACGGCTAAGACAAAAATTATGACGAACACTTCACAGGCTTACAACATTATAGTCAATAACGAGAAAATAGAATATGTTGAAGAGTATGTATATCTAGGACAACTAATAGCCAAAAAAGATACTATGCACAAAGAAATTGAACGAAGGGTAGCGAACACATGGAAAAAATATTGGTCACTTAGCGAAGTTATGAAAAATGAAAACATGCCAATGAAAGAGAAAAGGAAAATATACAATACGTGCATTTTACCATGTCTCACTTACGGTTGCCAAACATGGGCATGGACAGAAAAACTAATGAGTAAAATAAGTGTATGTCAAAATGGGATCGAGAGAAGTGTTATAGGTGTAAAAAGGAAAGATAAAGTAAGATTGGAAAAAATAAAAGATATAACTAAATTTACAAATGCAAAAAACACCTGTAAAACCTTAAAATGGAAATGGACAGGACATATGTTAAGGGAGACAAACGAGAAATGGACTAAAATTGTAACAGAGTGGTACCCCAGAGATGGGAAAAGAAGTCAAGGAAGACAAATTAAACGTTGGGAAGATGACCTTAAAAAAGTGGCTGGCCCAGAGTGGATGAGAATGGCTAGAGAAAGAGAGATATGGAAAACTTTAGAGGAGGCCTATGTCGAAGGACAAGCTGTTGATGTAACCGATCGTCTATGATATTAAACTTATTATACTTAGTTTGTAAATTTAAAACAGAAATAAAGGCTTATTATTATTATTATTATTATAATAATTATAAGGCAAAAAAAAACATACTTGCTTTTCACTTACGGTACTTACATAAAAAAAAACATTTTTAAAAATGTTTTTCTGTCTGTTTGTTCCAGCTAATCTCTGAAACGGCTGGAACGATTTTGATGGGACTTTAAGTCGCAGATAGCTAATGTTATAAGGAGTAACTTAGGCTACCTATATTTTTATTTATTTATTTTAGGTCGCTTTTCAGCATCTAAGATCATAAGTTTCATTTGGCATACATAAGTTATCACATACAATAATTTATATAAATTTATATAAGTGTTTATATTTATATACACTTATCATTTTCATAAACTTTAGTACTATATAACGACTATTTTGATTTAAACAATTTTGTAAATTATTGGGTAAGTTACACAACCGTTCGTCTTCACCAATAGAAAGCCACATTATTGCTGAGTGTCATAGGTTATATAATAAAACCTAAAAATAAAAAGGCTTTTACGTGGTAGTCCGTTTTGCAAAGTGAATCGGAGAAAAAACGGTCGAATGAAAGCGTTTCTTACGAACGCTGCCTTAACTATGAAAGATATATTTTTGAGTTCTAGAGAAAAGATGTGGAGCTTGAAAATGCCTACAAAAAAGTCAACGACAGCATATGTCTAACTTTTATATTTAAGTTACAAAAAGTAGTTTTCTTAATATTAGTATAGATAATTTAATTTTTAATATTAATAAAATACCTACGTATAACCCTCCTTTTGGCAGTTAGAAATTAAAACATAACACTCTGTACAAAAAAAGGATTATTAACATTATGCCCAACGAAGTGGGCACGGGTCAGCTAGTATGGAATATAGTTAAATCTAGACCACACTTGCATTTTTTCTTTCTTAGTTATTAGGTGAAAATGAGTAATATTGGTGCGACCAATACGCAATCTTGTAATAACTACTTGATCTTTCTTCGCTTAAATGATAAGGGCAATTTTTGACCTTGATGACTTGAGATTCATATAATTTCAATAACCATTTTCTATGAGATTAATTATTTTTTGTTTAATTTCTATTATAAGAGAGTAATTAATTTTTGGATTTTGTAACGCTGTTAGGCATGATTCAGAATCTGAATAAATTGCATATTTCACTACATTAGATTTTCCTCCTGTCACCAGTGCAGGTAATAAGACGAGGTGTTATGTCTTTTAAAAAGCGCTTAGCACTTAGACTCCATGGGCCAAGGGCTTCTACAGCAAAGGTTTATTTACGTATCTTGAGAAGCTCAGCCTTCTCCGCCGCAGCCCCCATTTTAGACGCCGTCTCCCTGACATGGAACGGGGCCAATGTATCGACACATTTGGCGTCCCACATTAACGCCCGTCCCCTTTCCCAAGGAACCAGCGACATACCATCAGGTCTCTTGCCATCATCTCGACTTATTCCAGAAGGCTCAATGAGAGCAGGAATGTCAATGGTGGCAAGAGCCCTTTTGGTTGTATCATTGGTGACGAAAAAGTCTACCTGAACTTCTTCAGCAAGAGAGTCCATGGAGTCCATTACAGTCGACCTCTTTTCCACACGGGCACCTGTGCTGAGTGCACAGCGGTGTTTCCAGCCGGAGACCTAGAGCAATACGAAAGCTATCGTTATCCAAAAGTGTACCGAGATTTGTTGAGGGTAGTTCGTGCAGCCAGTGCCCGATTCTTTCGCTGTTGACGCTAAAAGTCTGGCACGATTTACGTCACTTGTAAGATTTTGAACCAAATTTTGTGTAGAATGAACCAATAGTGCATTCCAAAGTTTTTGAATGGAAACTTCCTTTGGGATGTCAACATTTGGACATTTCGACTTCCAGTTTTCTAAAGCTTCTGCAGCTTCAGAAATGTTTTGGTTTGATTTTAAAATTTGAGAACAGAGTTCTCAAACACTGTGCTCAGAAGCTAGAAATGCTGTAAGGGCTATACTTTAAATTTGCCTTCTGTATTGTCTATTATTTTAGACATATCGTTCAGCCGTCGTAATATCACTGAAATTTAATAAAATATCTTAGCAATAAAAAATACTTTGGTGCTGTGTAAACACGCAATGGCTTAGGACTACCAGTAAGAGTTAATAAAGTGAAATAAATAAAAACTTATTAACTAATAAAAACTGACAAACTTACTCGCACCACCCCCCATCAACCAATGCATAGAACCTACAAATGGTAATTGAGGGTAAGAAGGTAAATGCTTGAAATTGCGTCGCGCCCTCCAGAATAGACTCCATAACTTACAGTGAAGGCAGAATAAAAGTAACAACGCCCATACTATGTAATACATCTGAAATATATTTTTAATAGCTTTACTATTTTACTTTAAATTTATATAAAACTGCTCGTGCTACAAATTAATTTTATTAAAGTTATGGCGTAACATTTCTAGAAAAAAGAGATTGAAGAAAGAGACAAGTTCACGGGATCAATCCTTACTAATATTATAAATGCGAAAGTAACTCTGTCTGTCTGTCGCGCTTTCACGCCAATACTACTGAATCGATTTAAACGAAACTTGGTACACAAGTAATCTAGAGCCTTTCAAGTTTTCAATTTCAAGGCAAAAAAGGGGGATAATTTATATGGAAATTACGTCATTTTTAAAGCTAGAAGCAAAGCCTATGGAATATTTAGTTGGCTAACGGACGTGAGCCCAAGCTGGTGTATGGCAGCTTGGGCTAGCTGTCTCGTCCGTTGGCCGATTATATGTTATATATGACCGGTAATATAACACAGCGATTGATAGTATGAAGTTTAGTAGCAATTGAAATAATGAACGCAGGAGAAGCCGCGGGTACTGGTAGTTTTAAAATAAAGATTTAACTCTAAGTGTAGAAAATAGGGGATGATTCATGGTATAGCCACTAAACATTTAAAATAATTCGTTCTTGCTTTGCTACTACTAGGTATATGTACACTATTGTCCGGCCGCTCAGAGAATGCGTTTCTGACAGATCGTGATCGACTGGGCGATGTAACTTGGAACTGGCGTACAATTTACGGCAAATTTTTAAATATCTTTTATTTACCTTATTAACGAGTGATAAGTACTAGTACTAAGTACTTAAGTAATAATTCGAATAATTATGCCGACTTACAATAAATGTATTAATTTTGGGCTAAAATTATTACAATTACTTAATTAACAAATATAAAAACAATAGCTTTTAAAAGTCAAACCACGTCAAACGACGCTATTTCAAGGTTATGTCAACTGTTTGTTTTTGTACTGATGTTACAAAATGACGAGGCAATTGTATTCGAATATTTTTGTAATCTTAATATAATCTGTCGGTATGATATAAATAATATAATATTTAATGTTCTTAGGTACATTCGGTCTATTACAAATTCTAATGTGTCAGAGAGAGACAAAGCATTGTCGAGAAAGGATTCGAAATTACTAGAAACATTTTGAATTTTCGATACTAGAATGTTCTAATATTTACACATATAAAAAGGCCGGCAGTGTGTCGAGAGTTCAGTTGACATTCGAAGTTGAGTGAAAATAAGAAGCGATACAAAATAGTGGAAAAGTGAAGAGTTGGTTAAAGTATTAGTGAAGAAGAAGTATTGAGAAGAGAAATACAGTGTTCAGAGACTAGTGTTGTGTACAGACTGTGCGTGTATTCATAGTGAAATAAAACATCCTTAGTGCAAGTGCAACGATTATAATTTCCGATCCCGAACCCGTAGAACGTAACAATACATCTAATATATAAAAATCTCGTGTCACAGTGTTTGTTATCGAACTCCTCCGGAACGGCTTGACCGATTTTTATGAATTTTTTTGTGCATATTTGGTAGGTATGAGAATAGGTCGTAGGCTATTTTTTATTTCCCTAGGTGTTAAGAGTGGCCTTCTCCAGATTTTTTATTTTTAATTTTTAGACCAATATTTTATTTCGTATTTTTTTATGATTAAGTATCGAAAAATACATATAACCCTAAATTATTAGGCTTCTACCACCAATCCCTATTTTTTAATATTAAGATTAGTATTTTGAATTAATTGATTGCCGTCCATTATTATTGTCTGTGCATCGATCGTAGCATTGACGTTTTACTTTGTCAGTACAACTGTCATGTTTATTATATTATCATACAAAAATTATTAATTTGGAGTGCTATTACTACTAATCTTAGCTTTATTTTGCAATTAATAATTATTGGGGATAGTTCTCAGTTTCAGTTAATTAAGGATCTCATAGAAATCAATAGTATAAATCGTGTCACGAGCTCCCGCCAACGAAAAATCAGGTAATAAACAACCCGTTTAAATCATTGCAAAAAATTTTATACATTATCAATTAGTATGTAATTATTAATACTATTATACTTAGTGCGTGCAATATGTTTGAGAACCATGTTAAATTATAAGTAATAAATACGTGTTTTATGACTGTGATAGGTCAGTTAAATAATAAAAGACCAAATACATTATCAGTATACTGTTTTTCATCATAAAGTACTTCAATTTGATATATTTGTAGGTGTGATATACATTATACAGTGAACAATGCCACCAAGACGCCAAGGGATCAATTTGGGCCGTCGAACGAATGCAGCTACAAACAAGATGATGCAAATGTGCAGCATGATGCAATTGTGTGAATTACAACCACAAGAGACACGAGCTAAACGAAACCAATAATGACAATTATGGAACAAAGACAAGCGCGCGGGTTCGTAGTAGACACACGCAGAGCAAATGGCTGAGAACGCCAATATGTACACCGGGTATTTACTTCCGATTCCTTCCTTCGTCTAGCATTCGAGTATGAGCCAGATATTGTATATTACACTCATTCCAAAGTGAAAATTGGTGTTATGGGTAAGGAATGTCAATATCGTCATGTGCTTAAATTCAAAAATGAGCCGGCATGTGTGGCGCGTCTGAAAAAGTGCAACTATCAGTAATTGAAACACCACCTGAGCCATTGAACGGCTTACTTATCGGTACGGATCCAGATTCAAACCTGTTCCTAAAGTCCATTCGCACATTCAATTCATGCTTCAAAATGACATCGTTTGGAGCAACAGAAATCGTAAATAATACGGCAAATGGTCAACATTACAATTCAACTTTCAAAATCAAAGGCCAAGTGTATCACAAAGTGGGCTCATTTCTGCCAATGCCCAACGAACCTCATACATTTTTACAAATCTACTTCTTGGGCGGTGAGGACTCCGAACGCGCACTCGCCAATCGCGTCTATGCACGTTGCAGCTATAATAACCCTTGATTCACCTCATGCCAAGCGTAACGTTGGCGAGCTGAACGCCCTATTGAATGAGCACAATGAATTAATGAAATTCTTCAAATCACACATGCACACACATAGCAGCAATCACGTTATTGTCATCAATCCTGATAAAAAACCAGCTGGAGAGCACATTCATGGATTCAATGCGCCTGTTGTTGACGACGTTGCTGGAATCATGATTGGAGACCGTTTAGTTACGCGAGAAATAGTAGTTCGAAGAAGAAATCATAATCTTGAGTTCATTGCTGATACACACCGTTCATACGACGCTCTCCAATATTCGCTAATTTTCTGGAATGGCCAAAGCGGATATTGCATAAACATTGAAAAACGCGATCCCGTCATTATTCAATTTTATTAATATTTGTTGCCTTTTGATTATTAAAACGTATTGTACTACGTACTTTTAGTGCTCAAGAGGTTGAAATTTTTGTCCGCGATCTGACTGCACTAGCAGAAACAAACAACTTAATTCATTTTAAACATCATTATCTAATTTGAATCAATATTTATGAATATATTATTACAGGAGCCGAAACAAACAAGAAAGTTAGCTTGATAGATTTTTGATGAATATGCGTACTATATGACGATTCGACACGGTTAGGACAAGGGCAAACCCTCCAGGACGGACTGACAAAAAACATTGTACCCTCCTGTTCTTCGAGATTGACATTTTTTTTAATTATCATAATTTAAGATATAAAATATGTATCGCTTTTATTAATTACTTTAAATTTTTAAGAGATCAAGCTTTAAATATTATGCCGATTAAGTTAATGAATTACATTAAATTAAGAAAATGAATCGTTGGTGTTTTGTTATTTTAATAAGCTGTAATCGTCCACAGCGTCATAGTTACCATCCCCACAAACTTACCATAAGTTAATTATTTTTATTTAATTACCAAAATATTCACTAGAAATATTGTTTAAGTATGGCAAAACAGCGTTTGCCGGGTCAGCTAGTTTTCCTATAAATAAAGAATTTTTATTTTTTTTCCCTTCGTTACACTAAGAAATTACGATTCAATTCAAGTAATTGATTACATTGTGAATATTTATTGAAATATAATTCCTATAAAAAATAGCAACATATAAATTAAATTGAATAAATATGCATAATGAATGCAATAAATAACGTTACTAAATTATTGTACATCACTAGTGATGACGAATTGACAGGTGTCAGAAACGTATTCTTTGAGCGGCCGAACTGTAATAATCTAATTTTCTAGTCTAATTTTCTTCTTTTTTATTCTAATATATAAAAATCTCGTGTCACAATGTTTGTATCAAACTCCTCCGAAACGGCGTAACCGATTTTTACGAAATTGTTTGTGTAAGACGATTTTTTTTTGGTATGATTTAGCATCAAAAAATACTTATAACCCTTCAACCTTCTACCACAAATTCCTGTTTTTAATAGGTTTTTTTTATGTTGGGTAGTACAAAAACGGGATCAATCAAACATTCCAATACGTTTGTGTGCGTGAAATGCTATGCGTAAGTATTTCACAAACAGACAAACTGAAAATTTTTAATAACTATTATTATATACAAAATACGTTACAGTCATTATTTTGAGAAATTAATAATTAATTTTAAAAATATATAATTTAATTGTAGTATTGAAAGAAACGCTCTCAAAAGATATTAAATATTACCAAAGGGATATTACATCAATTTTCGAAAAGTGTCTCAATTAGATTCAGTAGTGATAATAAACCACTAAAAAAAATCAAATTTTTATTCAATCGATGAGTGTTATAATGAAAAATCGGCCAATTGCGAGTCGGACTCGCGCATGAAGGGTTCCGTACCATTATCTATAATAATGTTTCACGGTTTATGCATAAGTTTTATATTTATGAAATTAAATGTTTTAGGGTTCCGTAGCCAAATGGCAAAAAACGGAACCCTTATGGATTCGTCATGTCTGTCTGTCACAGCCACTTTTTTCAGAAACTATAAGAAATATACTGTTGAAACTTGGTAAGTAGATTGTTTTATTTTTTGCACTTGTTTTATTTTTTATTTATATTTGAGTTGATTGAATGAAAGGTAAATTGCACTCACTCACTCACACGGTGGTATGACGTTATAAAGTGGCGTCTGCTAATTCGTGGTGTTAAACAGATTAATAAAACTGAAAACTTTGAATTTAATTTAAAAATTTAATTTGCTATTTTATAAACTAAAACCAACAATTTCCAAATGCTTTTTGCCTAAGCTATCTTAATAATACATTTTTAGATTGGTTTTCATATGGAACAAAATACTCTATTGTTCATCCTTGAATAAATAAAACGAGCTTGATTGACATTCAAAATACTTTATTAATATAATTATGAAGTAATAAAACAACCTAAGTATATAGTAAAGCATAATTTTATTATGTAAAATAAACCTAATCTGTTCCAAAAAATGCTTGAATCCAATGATATTTTAACTATAGATATGTTATGAGCGCGCAATCGTGAAAACTCGAAAACATCCTAATTAGGACGTATTGCCTTTAGTCTGTGTCACCGCATGGCGACGAGTGGTACGCTGCTACAAAATTAAAAAAATGCCATCCTGTGTATTTAGGAAATGCACCAATTATGATACCAAAGTTAATAAAACACAAGGGATCTCATACCACATGTAAGAACGCAGTATACTTCGATTTATTAATATATTTCAATTATTTGCCTAATATTCTGATATGTCATCGGTCGCTAGACTAATGTTTGTTTACATTGACGCGCAATTGACAACATTAGCTGTCTCTTTTTTTCTTATTGATTTTATCGACTATCCCCTTTCTATCATTTTGACATGAACCTTGAATGAAAAGTGTGTATGTGTGCAGCGCGGAACACTTTTTTCGGTTGTTTAGTGAGCGTATAACATATCTATAGTTAAAATATCATTGCTTGAATCTGTTTTATAATTCAATCATTTAGCCACGCAAAATTGATCTTATTTATAATCAAATCAATTCATACTCTTAATTTCACCTCCAAAAGATTCCCCTTTATCGCCCTCAAGCTGATGTCCATTTGGAAGTCTAATTTGTCAGCTTCTGATGCAAATATTAAATCTTTTACGCAATGAGCTAAAAGGGTTTTCAGGATTGCCATCGCATACCTTTTCCCTGAAAAAAATAATTGACAGTTATCATAAAATAGAATACTTAGATGTTCTCTTTCGTTAGATGATCTCGTACATTAATTTATTAATTTGTTTTTGTTCGTACAATTTCGACCACTAGCAATATAAGTAAATTACATTATATGTTTTTCCATGTATTTAAAACATGCAGGACTTATCCAGGAAAATCAGGCAACATAGGAATATATAATAAGGTTAAAATACAATATTAGATTTAGAATATATTTAAACCTTAAAAACAACTAGGAGATTATATATATCGATATAAAGTATTAGTCATTGGCTGAAGTGTCATCTCTTTTCCAGTCATTCTCTGTCATTTAAAGCTAGTAATAAGTACACACTGTACCAATACAAGATCTTCTCCCAACACTAAAAGCCAAATAAGCCGGATTATTTTAAGTCCATGGCAGGAGCCAACGTTCGGGAAGGAATTTGTCTGCATCTTCTCCCCAAGCACGGCGAGATCTACCAGCACCCCATAAACTTAAAGCACACACTGTACCTGTTGGTATTGTGCATGATTCTAAAACAAATACTATTATTAATTTTTATTAATATTTGAATGTGTTACATCATATCTTTTCATAACCAAATCTCGTATTATTTAGCTTCTCATAGTTACTCTGGACAGATTTTTATAAAAACAATACATATTAAGATTCAATATGTGAGTTATTTCTTCATATCTCAAATATTAAAATAAATAAAATCTTATTAAAATGACTGAAGTTATGATAAATTAAAAAATAACACTCGTGTTTTATATGTGATGTGTCTGGGAAATATTCATCAGTAAAATGAAAATGCTTAAAATTAAAATTAGGTGATCATTATTATTAATTATTATTATTATTTTTTATCGTAGGTACCTAAATAACATTTTTTTATGAATCCGCGTGGAAAACAAAATATTAATTCAAATGCAGGGTGCATTTGGATTAATATTTTTATTGTAGCTGGTACGCATGTAAAAGACGCAAAGGAAGTGACATTTATTGTATCTAGCCCTTTTCTTTCCTGCAGCTGGGCAAGGTTTCTCTTTAATACTAAAGGAAGAAGCCCAGCGGTAACACGTCGCTTGTATAACCGAGTGATGCGGGTTCAAATCCGGGTCTCGCACCTCTGATATTTTCATGTGCGAATCATTTCTATCGTGATTACCACTTGTCTTACGGTGAAGGAAAACATCGTGAGGAAACCTGCATGTCTGAGAAAACCTAGCAAGTTTTCGTAAGACATGTGAAGCGCGGTGGACTATGGCCTGATCCCCCTCGTACTGAGGGAGGCCCGTGCCCAGCAGTGGGACGTTAAAAAGGGCTGATGATGATGAAGAAGCCATAGTCCATTCCAGCCCAGTTCAGTTAACCAAGTGTGTGTTAGCCTACTACACATGTCTGACTACTAAGATGTCTGGTAGGCAGGTTTCCTCACAATTTTTTCCTTCACATATTTGGAAATTATATTGAAAAATGATTCGCACATAAAAATATCAGAAGTATGGCACCGGGGATTAGAAAACGCTTCATTGGGTTTTTCAAACGAACGCGCGGAACATCATTTAGCCAGTATAAAATAAAACTTAATCACTATTATTATAGGATACATAGTTATAGGAGGCTATTTTATGAATATATTTAAACAAACAGATTCTCTATTTAAACTAATTGATTCTACAAAATAACATACTTATCTGAAGATCTCGATCAGCATATCTTGTTACAACTGGGAAAGGAGGAAACAGCCTCAGAGTCTCTTGTATTACTGCTTCGCAATAAACCAACGACGACAGATCCTCTTTTGTCAAGTCGCTTTTATTGCCTTCAAATACTTGCTTCACCCTAAAATATATGCAATTTGAACAGTAAGTATAATATCCTCTTTTTTATTTGTTTGCTTATATGTTTTAGGCCTAAGAACTATTATAATGCCTATTAATTTCTTTTCTCCTCAACTCTTTTAACCAAATCCATTATAAATATAATAATGGATCATCAAACTAGGACAAAGTAACAATTCAGCACGGTTTTGGGAAGTTCGCATTATCAAATGTATCACTTCTAGGATAGGATGTAAAGCTGCCGGTCTTTCATGTGAAATTGTCCCACCGCAGTTTGAATGTAAATGTGTTGTGTGCTCCTTCACACAGACAATACACATAGTTGGACTTTAATATCTCTTAGAATAGCTTGAAATCATGTAAATAAGCGCAATAACGCAATAACCAGTGTCAACATAAACTTACTCGTCATATAATTTATTTTGCACGTCAGGATGAGCACCCAGCATCAGCAACGCGTAACTAAGCGTGATCGCAATTGTCTCTTGTCCACCAACAATAATAGTGTGCACCTCTGATCTGATCTGATCAAAATCCATATTGGGATCCCTTTCCTTTAGATCTAACAAAATGTCCAATACTGTTTTAAAACTAGCTTTTGTAGGACCTATAAATATAAATATTAATTTAAGCAATATATCTCTGATTTAAAATATTTTACTGTTAACAAAATAACCTATGACAATAGTAGCAAGTTTCATATACAAAAAAAAACCATTGATACGTATCCAATATCTCGTTAACCGTTAATACTCGCCACTCTCCAATAACCGCTGATACTCACCAGCTATAAAAGAGAGTTCTACCCAATAAATTCAACCAACCTTCCTCCTGTCCCAAGTCTCAAATATCTACCTGGTTGTATGCGTAAATTCATATCCCGAAGTTAAAAAAAGGCGGCTACGGGTGTGGGTGGTGGCTCGCATCAATTGTTATGTAGCGAACAATGCCAAGTACTATATTTTATATTACTACTAGCTATTCCCACGGCTCCACCCGCGCCCGAGGGATTAAAATTTAGGGTTATAATTGTTTTTGATGAAAAATCATAAGTAATAAAAATTTGGTCTAAAAATAAAAATAAAAATAGAAAAGACCTCTTTCCTTATCACCTAAGAGAATACAAAATAGCCTACGACCTACTCTCAAACCTACCAAATGTACACAAAAATATCATAAAAATCGGTAAAGCCGTTTCATAAATTAGAAACTAAATTGCATTCACAAATGTATAGTATGTTTGCAACTTACCCTCAATTGTGGTATCAGTATGGATATTTTGTTGACCCATTTTTTGTCGTTCTTGTATTTTTTGATTGATCATCTGAAATAGTAAACTGGGCATAATGTAAAACAAATAAAACATTTTTAATCAAATGTCTCGTAGACGTGTACACAGGTAGCATGTATAGTACGGGTTGTTAGTTTGAGTCCCGAGTCAGACAAAATTGGGAAACAAAGTCTTGAAAATCTGTTGGAGTTAAAAAATGGCCTTGACTTAATCTTTCACCACTAGTATTAAATAGTTGTCAGAATAAATGGTACTCACGTATTATCGCCACCGCACCTAGAGATTTGTACTACAGCTATAATAGTTTCGCAGGACGATAGTGATGGGGAGGAAGGAAGGCAAGCGGGTATATTCCCTATTATTCCTATATTACTTCTATATTACATTACAAGAAGCTATGTTATCCAAGTCGAAAGTAAATGGTCTTCGACTATGGCACTCGCCGGCCGCTACCGAAGCACGCTAGCTTCGCTCGCTCGGCTCGTGCGATGTGATCATTTATCTAATCTAATTTAACCTATCTAGAAAGACTGAAAGATTCTTAAGATCCTTATGAATCTATTTTATTCAAGTCGAAAGAAAATAGTAATTTACGATGAAAGCACAAATCGATTAAAAAAACGAAGATGCGGTGGCTTTAATACGTAAGTACCGACTAAATTTTATAAATTTAAATAATATAGTGTTCTCAAGTCGCATACAATATGTCTACGCTATAAAATCATCTGCGCAGTGTTTAGTAGGTAGTAGTATTACAAAAGCTTACCTAGTTTTCTCGAACCCCAATAATATCGGATTATTAGATATTTCATGTTTAAAGTTACTAAGTATTTCTAAAACTACTGCCATATCACTGAGACTTTTACTCCAAGCAAAACAACCACAAAGTACATTGAATATACGAAACCAACCTTTACCTCATACTTTATCTGCTAATACCTTCCTTTAATGAAAATATTTACCATATTTGATACATTATGCATAACAGCTACGTTTCTTAAAAACTTTGCATGATCTGATGAAAATCTATAAAAGAAATCGTAGTGGTAAAACAGATTTAATCCTCGTTTAAAGATTAGTTCCAATGCACCCTTGAACGCCTCATAGTATTCTTGAGACTGCTTACTATCCGATGTGAAAGTTACTCCTAAGCCAGTCTCTAAAATAGAACAGTTTTATATTAGGTCTAGACTAGTTAAAACTTGCGACTCACCGTTGCTCTACTCGGGTTCGTCCTTAATTACGTTATGAGATGAGATATTTTCCCGCAATAAAAATTATCCTATACGTTGACTCGGATAACTATGATCATCCCCCCCAACGTGCGTTCACCTTGTCGTTGTTGCTCAGTAGCGAAGCGCGAAGCCAAGAAACGCGCTGGGAGGGCCAACTTCGGGGTGGACGGCGAGGGGAGGGCCCACTTAGGTGGGCGATATGATTGCGGGTTGCGCAAGCGATCCTGCGACGCTCCATTCAGACGGTTAAGGTAAGTTGGGTTTTAGTGGGTATTACTGGTTTAGGCCAGTCAGTCCCACATAACCACCTGTTTTCTACAGCTGGTATGCGTAAGTGCATTTCACAACTTTAAAAAAAAACTATGATCATACCAAATTTCATTAAAATCTGTTCACTTGTTTTGTCAATCATCGTAGTAATTTTAAAAACTATAGATTCTAACTCTATATCGTTATTAATGACTATTTTTATTTTAAAAGTAAGCTGAATCGATATTCCAATATTTAGAGCATCATCGCGATTAATTTTTGACTAATTTTAATTACAATATTCTTTCGTATAAGGTTATAAAATAACCTAATTAAAAATAATTTTCTACTTCGGCACTTACGACAAATGGCTGATAATGCTATGTTAGATATATGGGACAACGAATCAAAGGGCTGTTTGTTGTTTTCTTTCTTTAATTTCTCAACTAATTCTCTTGCTTTTATATTGAACACCTGTTGGAAACCATCTACTATGCTTCCAGTAAACATGCCTGCTATACGCTTTATATTTCTTTTCCAGATTTCTCCTGAAATTAAGTAAGATTATATGTAATATTGTATTTTGTATGTATGTAAGTAGAAATTTTATAGTAAAAAACTTGTAATGAATAAAATACTTGTACGCAGTTTGCTTTCTTGCACATATGTGACGCCCTGTGTGTTACCTATACTCATTACGCTCTCTATACTAGCGATCTGTACTTTTACTACGCTTAATTCTAAAATCGAAAAATAGTTCTTTATTACATCACACTCTCTTTTCAAACCTAATTTTTCTTGTTTTGGACACCAACAGCTCTTTACAAAGCTAATTATTCTGTATTCCACTAGACGTCAAGTAATTTATAAAAATCACCAAAAGTCGCTATTGATCTATTCAAAAATCTTAATCCTGATTAAGCAATAAATTAATGAAAACTTATTACCTGGTGCAATAACAAGACCATTCCCGAGCCAGTCGCGGCTGAAGTCGTAAAGATAAGGCTTATCAAGGTAGCCATTATTAACTGTTTTCACGTCCTCCGGGTCACTTATTACTGAAATATTCGAATAGTTATTTTTTAAAACGTATTATTTAGAAAATCTGTGAAACATTGGTTGTCTGTGAAGTTTTTGTTTCATTTATTTTTTTTATTTTTAATAATATCTATATACTATATACGTAATCCAGTTAAACAATTACCAGAAACCATAGCATTGGATGCACTTTCATACATAACCCTCCTTTGAACACCAATAATAGTTGAAGATAAACGTTCATTTAAGCGATATTTATGGGTTCGTACATTGTACATACATATATTAGGCTCCCATATAGTAAAAGTACAATGGAAACGCGCACGAGTGAAGCAGGTTCAAATCCCGGGTCTCACACCTCTAATATTTTCAGGACCATATAATTCCAACGTGTTTGCTAGTTGTTCTTAAAACCTGCGTGTCTTAGAGAACCTAGCAATTTTTCAAAAGGACATGTAAATACACTTGGCTAGCGTAGCGGACTATGGCTTGATCCCCTTCGCATAGGGATTGCTGTCGTGACGTATGATATAAAAAAATTGAATATTGATAGTTTAAAATATTGGTAACAATTTATAGCGATGATCAAAATATGTTCATGGGAAAATAAAACGAGATAGATTTTTAATTATATTGTAATAATATTTGAAACTTTAAAATTGCATTTAACCTTGAAATGTGAGACTTATTCTATATTCAGTATAGCAGATTGTCATGACCTCCCATGCGTAAAATGTTCTTAAACTTCACAGAATGTTAATATGTGGTGGGTTAGATATAAGCTATTATTCAACTTGCAATTTTGGTTACTTCGTACGTTTTTATCTGTCAAAATGTAAATAAGAAATTTCAAATCCAATGAGCTTTTTTCGTGCGCTATAATCATAACCTGATTCTTCCATCTTAGATAGACATCAAATTTTATATACAAATTTATGTGTTGCAAACAGAGTTTCTATATGAGTATCTCTCTCTATTTAAAGTCCCACTGCAGGGCACGGACCTCCCTCAGTACGAGTGGCCATAATCCACCACATTGGCCTAATGCGTGTTGGCTGTTGGCGGACTTCACATGTCTTTCGAAAATTTTCTCAGACATGCAGGTTTCCTCACGATGTTTTCCTTCACCGTAAGGCAATTAAAAGGTTAGATCCTTAATCCAGCCCTGTTGCAAAATCCGTTCTTAACAGATGTCTACTAATTATAAACTACCTCCATAGTATAAATAGTTAGAAGTAGGGTATCTTCATACAAACGCACCGCGCGCGGCTTGTATGTATGCGCCATAGTATTTTTACGTCGCCGCACGCACACTCAAACAATATCTTGAACCGTTTATCAGTGCGCCAGTCAAGGCTAACACTTCTTCTGGCACCGCTAAAATTATGAATAAGTATTTTTCTGTAGTTAATTTGTAATTTTGTAATAAATGTTTGATTCAATAGATGTGTTTGTATTATTTTATGTTTGTTTAATCAAAAATAAAAAACAAAATATTTTATATTGTTCTTTATGTTTTAAAAAAAAGAGTGTAAAATCTAAAAAAAATTATGCTGTAGATCTCAATGAAACCCAGACAGCGCAAGTAAAAAATACAACTTCCCGGCCATTCAATTCGGCCTTGCCAATTTCTGAGCACTGAATTAAAATTTAGCTACAGTGAAAACCCTGAGACAGGCAAGTCGGTAGGCATTTATATCGCGGATTGGGCCGGAGATACCCTACTTCTCTACTCTTTATACTATGCTACCTCCCTGCCAAGTTGCATTTTCATACGTCAAGCGCTTTTCGATATTTCGTGATGTGACCTTTCGCTTTTATATATTTATATTTACGATTATAGAAATTTGATTAAGTCTTATATTTTAGGTTGGTTGTTTGGGTTGGGTGGTTTATTTTTCAAAATATGTACATTTTTCTTCTCAAGAAATGCAATTCAGACACTAAGATTAATAAGATTATGATGTTCTCTGTAAACGTTTAATAATCTAATATATAAAAATCTCGTGTCACAGTGTTTGTTATCGAACTCCTCCGAAACGGCTTGACCGATTTTTATGATTTTTGTGTGTATATTTGGTAGGTATGAGAATAGGTCGTAGGCTATTTTTTATTCCCCTAGGTGATAAGAGTGGCACTCTGCAGATTTGTTATTTTTCATTTTTAGACCAATATTTTATTTTGTATTTTTTTATGATTTAGTATCAAAAAATACATATAACCCTAAATTATTACGCTTCTACCACCAATCCCTACGTTTTAATATTAAGATAAGTATTTTGAATTAATTGATTGCCGTTCATTATTATTGTCTGTGCATCGATCGTAGCATTGACGTTTTACTTTGTAAGTACAACTGTCATGTTTATTATAATCTAATATATAAAAATCTCGTGTCACAGTGTTTGTTATCGAACTCCTCCGGAACGGCTTGACCGATTTTTATGAATTTTTTTGTGCATATTTGGTAGGTATGAGAATAGGTCGTAGGCTATTTTTTATTTCCCTAGGTGTTAAGAGTGGCCTTCTCCAGATTTTTTAATTTTAATTTTTAGACCAATATTTTATTTCGTATTTTTTTATGATTAAGTATCGAAAAATACATATAACCCTAAATTATTAGGCTTCTACCACCAATCCCTATTTTTTAATATTAAGATTAGTATTTTGAATTAATTGATTGCCGTCCATTATTATTGTCTGTGCATCGATCGTAGCATTGACGTTTTACTTTGTCAGTACAACTGTCATGTTTATTATATTATCATACAAAAATTATTAATTTGGAGTGCTATTACTACTAATCTTAGCTTTATTTTGCAATTAATAATTATTGGGGATAGTTCTCAGTTTCAGTTAATTAAGGATCTCATAGAAATCAATAGTATAAATCGTGTCACGAGCTCCCACCAACGAAAAATCAGGTAATAAACAACCCGTTTAAATCATTGCAAAAAATTTTATACATTATCAATTAGTATGTAATTATTAATACTATTATACTTAGTGCGTGCAATATGTTTGAGAACCATGTTAAATTATAAGTAATAAATACGTGTTTTATGATTGTGATAGGTCAGTTAAATAATAAAAGACCAAATACATTATCAGTATACTGTTTTTCATCATAAAGTACTTCAATTTGATCTATTTGTAGGTGTGATATACATTATACAGTGAACAATGCCACCAAGACGCCAAGGGATCAATTTGGGCCGTCGAACGAATGCAGCTACAAACAAGATGATGCAAATGTGCAGCATGATGCAATTGTGTGAATTACAACCACAAGAGACACGAGCTAAACGAAACCAATAATGACAATTATGGAACAAAGACAAGCGCGCGGGTTCGTAGTAGACACACGCAGAGCAAATGGCTGAGAACGCCAATATGTACACCGGGTATTTACTTCCGATTCCTTCCTTCGTCTAGCATTCGAGTATGAGCCAGATATTGTATATTACACTCATTCCAAAGTGAAAATTGGTGTTATGGGTAAGGAATGTCAATATCGTCATGTGCTTAAATTCAAAAATGAGCCGGCATGTGTGGCGCGTCTGAAAAAGTGCAACTATCAGTAATTGAAACACCACCTGAGCCATTGAACGGCTTACTTATCGGTACGGATCCAGATTCAAACCTGTTCCTAAAGTCCATTCGCACATTCAATTCATGCTTCAAAATGACATCGTTTGGAGCAACAGAAATCGTAAATAATACGGCAAATGGTCAACATTACAATTCAACTTTCAAAATCAAAGGCCAAGTGTATCACAAAGTGGGCTCATTTCTGCCAATGCCCAACGAACCTCATACATTTTTACAAATCTACTTCTTGGGCGGTGAGGACTCCGAACGCGCACTCGCCAATCGCGTCTATGCACGTTGCAGCTATAATAACCCTTGATTCACCTCATGCCAAGCGTAACGTTGGCGAGCTGAACGCCCTATTGAATGAGCACAATGAATTAATGAAATTCTTCAAATCACACATGCACACACATAGCAGCAATCACGTTATTGTCATCAATCCTGATAAAAAACCAGCTGGAGAGCACATTCATGGATTCAATGCGCCTGTTGTTGACGACGTTGCTGGAATCATGATTGGAGACCGTTTAGTTACGCGAGAAATAGTAGTTCGAAGAAGAAATCATAATCTTGAGTTCATTGCTGATACACACCGTTCATACGACGCTCTCCAATATTCGCTAATTTTCTGGAATGGCCAAAGCGGATATTGCATAAACATTGAAAAACGCGATCCCGTCATTATTCAATTTTATTAATATTTGTTGCCTTTTGATTATTAAAACGTATTGTACTACGTACTTATAGTGCTCAAGAGGTTGAAATTTTTGTCCGCGATCTGACTGCACTAGCAGAAACAAACAACTTAATTCATTTTAAACATCATTATCTAATTTGAATCAATATTTATGAATATATTATTACAGGAGCCGAAACAAACAAGAAAGTTAGCTTGATGGATTTTTGATGAATATGCGTACTATATGACGATTCGACACGGTTAGGACAAGGGCAAACCCTCCATGACGGACTGACAAAAAACATTGTACCCTCCTGTTCTTCGAGATTGACATTTTTTTTAATTATCATAATTTAAGATATAAAATATGTATCGCTTTTATTAATTACTTTAAATTTTTAAGAGATCAAGCTTTAAATATTATGCCGATTAAGTTAATGAATTACATTAAATTAAGAAAATGAATCGTTGGTGTTTTGTTATTTTAATAAGCTGTAATCGTCCACAGCGTCATAGTTACCATCCCCACAAACTTACCATAAGTTAATTATTTTTATTTAATTACCAAAATATTCACTAGAAATATTGTTTAAGTATGGCAAAACAGCGTTTGCCGGGTCAGCTAGTATTATCATATAAAATTTATTATTAATTTGGAGTGCTATTACTACTAATCTTAACTTTATTTTGCAGTTATAAAAATTGCTGGTTATTGTTCTCAGTTTTAGTTAATTAAGTGACTTTATAAAAATCAATAGTATTTACTCAATTGAGTCACGAGATTCCGCCAACGAACCACCAGGTAGCTACTAAACAACCCGTTTAAATCATTCTAGAAAATTTTCATACATTTATCAATTAGTATGTAATTATTAATCTATATATACAAACGCGAAAAACACTCACTAACTCATCACGAAACCTCGAAAACCGCTGGACGTATATGGGAGATAGTCTATAAATAGTAGATGTCCGCTAAGAAAGAATTTTGCGACTGGGCCGCATTAAGGTGATCTAAGGGCTCTTGCAAGTTTGTATGAAAGTCCTTCATTTTTTGTGCTACAAATTTTAAACTTAACAGAAAAGTAGTTAATAGTTAGTAGATATCCGCTAAGATTTAATTTTGAGCCAGGAGCGGATAAAGGAGGTCTAAGGGCTCTCGCAAGTTTTCATGCAACTCCTTAATTTTTTGTGCTACAAACTTTAAATTCGGCAGGGAGGTAATGTGTAGTTAGTAGACATCCGCTAAGAACGGATTTTGCGAAAGGGTCGGACCAACAATAACTTTAAATAACTTTAAGAAATATACAAATCGGACAGTCTATTCAAAAGATAATATGACTATAAAAATGTCAATCTAAACAAAATACTAATAGAAAAATAAAGCGCAGCACAGCGGGCAATTGGGAGAGGGAGGGGGTTCCAAGAACGGGAGAGAGGCGTGCACACTGCACATATTATATGGGTTCTGAAATAGCTGGAGTAATTTTGTAGAAATTTTCAGGCAATCTACAGATCAACCTAGCGAGTGATCGAATAAAGTTCACTAGCGATTAAAAAAATTAACGCGGGCGAAGCCGCGGGTACTGCTAGTTATAAATATATTAAGTACTTCTATTATGTATAATTTTTAATTACGATAATATTTAATTTAAATACGTTTTTCAATGAAAAAACACGTGAAAACATTATACAGCCAAATCTTCCTTAGCTTATTTGGAGAAGAAATTGGTTAGTAAATTTTTGATAGCATACTTACACAGCACGGGTTGTGGTCCGAGCCAAAAAACAAATGGTAATCTTCTTTCATCCATCATTTTGGATATATCAATCAAATTACGATAAACGACTGAAAATAAACATTTCTTTGCATTATAAATAAATCTATGAGCTGAAGAAATCTATAAAGTCCTCCTAAACTACATAAGTTATTTCTTTGACACGAGCCAGGTCCTGCCGCTTAAGGAGAGATTAATCGTCTCTCATTAAGCGTTCTGTTCTGTTTCATCTTTCATATTCCAGCGTTATCAACACGATCTCTAACGACCGCCGCCGATGAGGAAAAGTGCAAAACCGACGGCTTTAGTGTTCTCCAAAAACAAATATCCAATCAAACTCTTAGGTATAGCTTCATGATCAAAACGAACTGTATCATACATTCTCCAAAAATTTATAATACATAATACTTGTTCAATTCAATTCAATTCTCTTGTTAATGGCTTCAAGCGTGCCATAATACTTGTTATTATTATACGCTCTACGTAGTATTTGTAAAACGGTAAATGCAGCCAAAACTTTTCTATAACGCCAAACTCAAGAGGCATCAAAGCTCGCTGATCCTATTCTAACTGATTTTTTGCAACCAAGTTCTAATCTTGTTTCATTAAATAAAATTATATTAAGGCTACTGAACGTTTGGTAAGTAAACATATTTTTTTGTATATAATCAAAGACATAGCCATAGGTTCAAGATAGACAAACACATCGTATACACACAATACAATGACTATATGTATGTTCAGTGACTTTTAATATCGAAAACTTTTTTTTAAGATAACTTACTTGCACCACCACCGATGAACCAATGTATAGAACCTAGAAATGGCAGTTGAGAGTACGAAAGTAAATGCTTGAAATTGCGTCGCGCCTTCCAGAAAAGGCTCCATAATATACAGTGAAGGCAGAATAAAAGTAACAACGTCCATATTATGTAATACATCTGAAATATATTTTAATAACACTACAATTTAAAGTTAAGCCAGTAATACTGTTTTTAAATAATAATAATGACTTGACTAACTTACTTAGTAACTAACTAACTTCAATTTACTTACCATAGAAAACAATACAATAACCAGCGTAGAGATTATGACTGCTACCGATTCGTTTAGACGGTTTCAATTAACTAAACTAACAGAAGGTACTAGTAAGTATACATGGGCGACGGAGCTTTGTTCGCCGTTTTTTTAAGAAAACAATACAAATTACATTTTCCCACAGAATACCTGCACATAAAATTAAAAACGTTTATAGATTTAAACTTAAGAACTTGATAAAATAAATAATAAATTTGTAAATATTTATTAGAAAACCAATATGAAATATTTTTTATTTATGTTCTATAAAGGAAGTTGTGTTGACTGTTGTTGATTATATTTTATTCTTTTGAATAAATTATTACTATTTTTTTAAAAAACTTTACGAAATTATTAATAAATAATATTATAAAAACTATTTTTTTATTATAACGAATTTTAATTTTAATTTTTTTATTATTTAAGAATTAACAAATTATTTTTGTTGTTAGTGAAAGGATGTTTTAGACTCTTTTGATTTGATTTGGATGTTATAAAAGGGGTTGGTTGAATTGTGAAACGGTTGGTCGTATACCGACTCCAGTCCGGAGCACTTCACTGAGCAAGTTAAGTACTCTAACTTTGTTATTATATTACCATTTTACATTTACATTTGTAGCTTGTAACTTATAATTACATTTCTTGATTTCTATAATTATTCATGTACCATATATGATATAATACCTATATGATTTAGTCTGTTGCAGATATATTTCTATGTTATATACGTTTCTTTGCTATACATTATATTGAAGTTATTCAAGTTATATTCAAACTATTGTTGTGACTGTATTAATTATGTTATATAATATATAATAATGAAAACAGTAGTCCCGCCGAGTTTCTTTCGCCAGTTATTCTCGGGTCAGAGGCTTATTGTTTCCGAAATGGTGGTAAATAAAAAAGAATTATTGCAGTACCCTTTGTCTTATTTTCCTATTCCTAAATTGCTTAATTATCTTAATAATTTAAGAATAAGAAATAAAATAGTAATTTAAGTGTAGTTCCTTTTAATATTAAAATAAATAGAAAAGTTTGAAGCTTTGTTACGTCTATAATTTCTATAATTTTATCAAACTCGTAATGGTAAACACACACAATTGGTTTCCAAGTCGTTTGTGGATGATCCCAGAAAAATCGAGGGCAGCCCTAAATTTTAATTGAACTTATTCCGTTTTTATCAATTTTCTAAAGCTGTTCAAGTATTTCCGTCTGATAATGATAACTCATGTGGATGAGCTGATGATAGAAGGTACAGCTCCTCAACGGTTAGGACTCTAGGAGTCTAAAAATTTTTTTTCAATATTATTCGAAATTATGGACCGATACTTGTATTCTCTTAGGCTATTAGGTTTACTTGATATAAGAAAGTAAATCTCTATTATCTAAAATATATAATATTCAAAACTATACAAACCTAAACTAAAAAGTAAAAATAATAATTGTAAGCAGTCCATGTCATGAGTCGTGTGATGTTCTTGAAATCGATTTTCTCAATATCAAAATAAATTTTATATGACCACATCGGGATCTACCTCTGTATAAAGTTTGATGTAGTGAAATCGATCAAGTCGAGAAATCAGTGAACTTTATCCCCTTTTTTTAACATCGATTAATAACCGGTAAATCTTAAGTAGAGATCTTTTTAATTTTCTACAATAGGAATTATACATTTTGTAAAAAAAATTATTTTTAACAAAAAACAAAAACCGACTTCAAAACTAAACAAGTCTAAACTAAAAAGTAGAAAATAATACTTTTAAGAACTTCGTTAATTTTGAAGTCGGTGCCAGCCAAGACGGATAGACTTATCTTGCCTTTGCAAGGAACTTTCGAACGGTATTTTGATTATGTTTACAAATATTATAGATATAGATTAATCGAATATGTGTCTATTTAAGGTTATTTTGCTTTGGCTGGCACCGACTTCTAAATTAACGAAGTTCTTAAAAGTATTATTTTCTACTTTTTAGTTTAGATTTGTTTAGTTTTGAAGTCGGTTTTTGTTTTTTGTTAAAAATAATTTATTTTCAAATTTTTAACGGAAAGTAGATACTTATTTTGTTTATGTACAAAATAGAATTTTCCAAATCGGTCCAGCCATCTTCGAGTAATGGGGAACATACATAAAAAAAAGTCCCCAACGAATTGAGAACCTCCTCCTTTTTTTAGAGTCGGTTAATAAGAGCCTGAAAGAATTTAACTATCGGTATATAATTACGTTATTTATTATAATATTGAAAGAATTTTCTTTTAACTCCTAACCGTTGAGGAGTTGTACCTTCCATCATTAGCTCAACCACAGGAGATGATGATTATCAGACGCAAATACTTGAACAGCTTTAGAAAATATATGAAAAACGTAATAAGTGCCTATAAAATTTGAGAGTTGTCTTCGATTTCCCTGGGATCCCATCATCAGATCGTAACTTGGTGACTATGGGACCAACTAGAAACTATACCCTTTCAAACAAAAAAAGAATTTTCCAAATCGGTCCAGCCATCGTCGAGTAATCGGGGAACATACATAGAAAAAAAAAAAAAAAAAAGTCCCCGACGAATTGAGAACCTCCTCTTTTTTTTGAAGTCGGTTAATAATAATGCAAGCTTTTATTTTGAGTGTAACAAAACGAATTCATGGATTTGTTTTTAAATATTTACCAAATTCCTTGAATTAACGAAAGAAAATTTAAAATAACACACATAGTAAAGCTTAATTTTATTGCTTAATAAATAAAGTTCATATGTTCCAATAATATTATTACATAAAAAAAATATTTATAATCAAATCACTCATATTCTTAATTTCACTTCCAACATATTTCCCTTTATCGCCCTCAAACCGACGTCCATTTGGAATTCCAATTTGTCAGCTTCTGATGCAAATATTAAATCTTTTACGCAATGCGCTAAAAGGGTTTTCAGGATTGCCATCGCATACCTTTTCCCTGAAACATTAAATTGTACAATTATTATAAATCAAATATTTTACTATTCTCTACTGAAGAAATTTAAAAGATTACTTTGTTTTTTATTTGTACCATCTTCAACACTTAGAACGATAGTTTCATACATAATTCCGCTCAATATTGAAGCAGCATTAGAATGAATTTGTGTGTAAGTGTTATATAATTACACGCACACATATAGCCAAGTTGTAAGAAGGCTTTATCTAGACGGGAAACATATTCGGCCTTAAGGCCGCATTGAAATAGCTTCAACTCGCTTGGGCCTACTCACCTTCTATGCATTATTATTCTAAGCTTCAACAACTAACTTTATGAATTCTAATAGAAAAAAATGTTAAAACAATGTATAAAACCTCCAGTACTAATCTAGCAAAACAGGCAATTAGATTAAGTAAAAGTAATGTGTAAAATTAAAACAGAGAAAATAGAATCTTCAAAACAATTAGGAATAGTAATTTCTATTTCCAGTCATTCTCTTGGTTATTTTAAGCTACTAATGAGAACATATTATACCAATACAAGATCTTCTTCCAATACTGAATGGCATATAAGCCAGATTATTTGAAGTCCAGGGCAGGAGCCAACGTTCGGGAAGAAATTTATCTGCGTCCTCTCCCCAAGCACGGCGGGATCTACCAGCGCTCCATAGATTTAAAGAACACATTGTACCTTTTGCTATTGTGCATGATTCTAAAACAAAGAAAAGTTTTGTAAATCATAATTTTAAATTTTTATTGTTATTCTAATTAATCATATTCTTTCATAAACTTAAAACTAAAAACTAGATAGATACTAACTATAAAACTAAAAAATATTATATATCTCTAAAAGTGCAAATCTTAAGAATTAATTCATTAAACCAAGACATGTATTTAATAACGGTTAATTATCGCGGTATCTTGATGTCTATCTAACAACATGACACTACCCTCAAAAGCGGAGCAATATGTGTACATAGTGTACTCGTACGTGTGTGCTTCATATAAAACTATTCGATAGTATAAGCGGAGCAGTACTCATTACTGGTGAACTCACACACAGGCCACAGCCAATATAAAAAAAATCTTTTCAATATTTCATTTTTACATATTTGAAACAATTAATCCTTATAAATAACTTACTTATTGGCAAATCTCGGTCAGCATATCTTGCCACTACTGGTACAGGAGGAAACATCCTCAGAGTCTCCTGTATTACTGCTTCGCAATAAACCAACGACGACAGATCCTCTTTTGTTAAGTCGCTTTTATTGTCTTCGAATACTTGCTTGACTCTGAAGAACGTTATTTGAACAATTATTGTCAGTGTTAGCTTTAATAACAATAATAATTTAAATTATTTAAGTGTTCGAAACCTAAAGTCTATTTGAATGTCTATTAATGTGAACAATTTTCAGCAAAATTAAAACACCGATCCTCAAACTTTGAAGGCTTTTGTTGTTTTATTAATCTGTTCGTATATTTTTAAATTTATTTGTTTTACTGTCAATATCTGCATAGTTATGTAAAGGATAATAGAGAGTGCTCTTATGTATTACCAACGCATACACACATACAACACATAAAACTGCTCCTCGCCATCTTCTCATCAGATTTAGCATAATTGGCCTCCGTAGTCGAAATAGTTAGGAAGAACAATTTATTATTTAAGATAACTTTTTTTCTTTAATAGCTTTGAAACGGATTCACTGCACACTTTCTGCATAATCATAAACTTACTCGTTATATAATTTATTTTGCACGTCGGGATGAGATCCCAGCATCAAGAATGCGTAACCGAGCGTGGTAGCAACCGTTTCTTGTCCACCAACAATAATAGTATGTACCTCTGATCTAATTTGATTTTCATCCATGTTAGAATCTATTTCTTTTAGATCTAACAAAACGTCCAATACTGTTTTAAAATTAGCTCTTTTAGGACCTATAAATATGAATATTAGTTAGAACAATATATTTATCAATCAAATAGATATTTTGCTCTAATATGAAAATGAAATTGAACACTAAAAAATTCATTGCAACTTATATCAAGTCTTGAGTGAGGACTTTATTATGAATCTATTTTTTATTAAAATTTATATGAATCGTAATCATTAGAAATAGAATCAAAGACATGAATAGATGGAGATGATATGTCGAATACCTAATTTCGAGAAGATTGAGTTCTAAGTTTGTGTAAATGTACTGAGAGCATGCATATACACGTATATAAATTATAAAGGCTGTAAAGTGGCATTAACTGAACTGTAATAGTCATAAATATGGCTGTTTTAAAATTTAAAACTGCTTATGCGCTTATACAAGTACATAGCATGTCTTTAACCTTACCCTCGATTGTTGAATCTGCTTGGGTCTTACCCTTTTCTTTTCTTTCTTGTATCTTTTGATTGATCACCTGAAGCAAAAAATGGTGGCACTACTAACAAAAATATTTATAATGAATCAAATGCCTTGTTGAAGTTTACTTACTAGTAACAAAGCCTGTGAAACATAGCTGTCATACACTCGCTTGGGACATTAGTGTATCATGTATGGCAGCTTGGGCTGTTAAGTCCGTTGGCCGACTCCAGCGAGTGTATGGCAGCTTGGGCTGGCTGTCACGTCTGTTGGCCGACTATATGTTTTATAGGCTTTGCTAGTAATATGTATGCGTAGCTAGAATGTAAGACTTAACGTACGAAAGTCCTAAGTTCGAGTTCCATATCAGACAAATTTATAGGATTTTGCTGTTAAGTTTAAATAGAAAATTAAAGAAACTTACTGTATTTGATACATTATGCATAATAGCAACGTTTCTTAGAAACTGGGCATGATCTGAAGAAAATCTATAAAAGAAGTCAAAGTGGTGAAACAGATTTAATCCTCGCTTTACAAGTAGTTCCAATGCACCCTTAAACGCCTCATAGTATTCTTGAGACTGCTTACTATCCGATGTGTAAGTTACTCCTAAACCAGTCTCTAAAATACAACAGTTTTATATTTATCCAAAAATATAAAAAGAAAATGTTATTAGTTTTAAAGAAGCCTGAATTGATATTTCAATGTATAATTTAACATCATCACAATCAAAATTATCTACTAATTTTGCCAATTTTAAAATTTAACTAGGACTTAAAACTAAATTTTATCAGTTTCAATTATTGATTGGAAACGATAATTATAAACGAATAAATAAATATGTTAGGACATTATTATAACAGCGCCATCTTGTTCCGTAATAAGCTACGAGGCTGGTCTTACGGATACCAGATAGTTGATATACTACATATATAAATTTTAAATATATACATATTTTAAATATAAACACCCATGGCTGGAGTACAAACATTCGAGCTCAACAAATGATTGCCCCCAGCGGGACTCGAACCCGCGACCGCTAGCGTAATAAGTAGGGTCACTACGAACTGAGCCAAACGTGTCGTCAAATAATTATATTATTAATTGTTTCGTTAAGATAATTTTAAATTCCTACATTGATGAAATAAATACATATAATGAACGTGACTTAACAAATTAACTGATAATAAGTAGTTAAATAACATTTTTCTTAATGACGGCACTTACGACAAATGGCGGCTAATGTTATGTTAGATAAAAGTGGCATCGCATCAAAAGGATCTTTATTGATTTCTCCTTTTAATTTCTCGACTAATTCCCTCGCTTTTATATTAAATACTTGTTGAAAACCATCTACCATGCTTCCGCTAAACGTGCCTGCTATAAGCTTTATATTTCGCTTCCAGACTTCTCCTGAAATAGAATTAAAAAAATAGAATCTCAATCGGTTCAATATAGTAAGTTATACTGAGCCGATTTAGATTAAAATGTGGTACATAGAGTGATTTTTATAGAACGTTATTCAAGTGCCTTTCCATAAAAGCTTTGATAACCTAATAATTTATCTTCGCGATTATATAAAGAGTCAGCACTAATACGAGTATATGTAGCAATATACTCTATGGTCAACACTGACGCGGGTGGCTAGGCTTTATATCGTAAACAGTTTTCATGTGTATTAAAATGAAAAGATTTTTTTATAAATTGTGTACGGTACTTTTAAGAAAAACACAATGTTTAACATTTTTTTCTATCTGTCTGTCTATTTCTATTAGTTGATGGACAAACAAAATGTCACTGAAAGACGTACTCATTCCCGCAAATTCCTATATAGGATTCATACGTACATCCTTGTATAAGTCGCAAGTAGTCATTATATAATTAAATCGTCTCTCAGGCTCAATAATAAGTGTTTGCTTCTAAGTTAAAATTTAAAACAATAATTGAATGAAAACTTATTACCTGGTGCAATAACTAGACCATTCCCGAGCCAGTCGCGGCCGAAGTCGTAAAGATACGGTTTCTCGAGGAAGCCGTTAGTGACTGTTTTCACGTCCTCAGGATCACTTATTACTGAAATACTCGAATTTTTATATAGTTTTCTTTAACGTTAAATTTTATTGACAAATTCTGTGGAAAACAGTTTAGTTTGTGAAAATTTTTTACATGTCATCCAAATTGGTGCATTAGCTCGTCTCTTATCATTATTAATGATAATATCATAATGTCGTTAGACAAGTTAGTAGCCGGCATGATTGCGATTTGCGTGGAGTTAAGATTACGAGTATGTGCATACAGGCACTACTGAATGTGTATATGTGAGTGTGTACAGCTCTCTGTGACTGCCTTGGTGGTCTAGTGATTATCATTTAAGGCTGTAGATTTTGAGGTGCTGGATTCAATATATTATTGGGTTTACGGCCAAGAACTCCTCAATAGAGCTCTTACCCCGTGGTTTGAAGAGCACGAAAAGCCGTCGGTCGCCTCATCAGTAGAGATATTAAACCGTCTCAAATTGTCGTACCAACGGTGTTTGAAATTAATAGTCACAGACAGTTGTTATCTCTAACCTTTTAGTACACCTTTAAGCAAAATTAAAACGTGGTGACTGGTGTGAAAAAGATTCAAGTTGTATCTATAGCAAGAAGTAAACGATCCTTCTTTTAGTGGGTGGTTGAATAAGTTTTGTGTGGTGTCATAGGTCTTTTTTTATATTTGATAGCAAACTTATTTAGGTAAATATTAATTGTAATCAGCCCTGGGAACTGATCTCACTTTAATACATGTTTTCCTTCACCGCAAGACAAGTGGTATTCATGTTGGAAAATTACTAATTAGTAAATATTCAATAGGTACTTACACAGCAAAGGTTGTGGCCCGAGCCAAACAACGAACGGTAATCTTCTTTCATCCATTATTTTAGACATCTCCTTCAAACGACGAAATATCCCTGAAATTTATTAATTATTATATTGTATAATACGTAGCATTAAAAACCTTTGAGCCGGGTAGTATTGTAATGCCTTCATAACCGTTTTTTTTTTTTTTGAAAGACTCAAACACTTGATTCTTCTCTCGCGACTTGTACCTCAGCATTAATGAGCAGCTATACAAGCTATCCACTTATTGTTGCTTTTTCAATTATACATTCCGCCTAGTAGCTGGTGTAAAAGTAGGCTTATTATAAATATTTTCCTTAATCTCCAAACTTAAGTGGCATCAAAGACTATTGATTTTAACTGCTTTTTTGTAATTTGCAAGATCTAGATTATTAAAATTCGGATAAATCAAATTTTATATTATCTGCAAGCACGCAATGTTTTAAAACTACATACTAGTAAGTAAAGTAAATTAAAGAATTAAAGTGAAAAATAAAACAAAATAATTTTACTTAATATTCAGATTAGGAAGAGATTTTTTTTAAAAGGCACAGTGCATACGAATCTTCATTAATATAAAATAACTTACTCGAACCACCCCCCATAAACCAATGTACGGAGCCTAGGAATGGTAGCTGAGAGTGTGAAGGTATGTCCTTGAAATTGCGTCGCGCCCTCCAGAAAAGACTCCATAACATACAGTGAAGGCAGAATAAAAGCAACAACGTCCATATTATGTAATACATCTGAAATATATTTTTAATAACGTTATTATTTTACTTCAGCTCAGTGAAAGTTTCTATAAACCTCAACAAATAAAAGTAAAAAAAGGCCTATTACTGAGCTCATTAATTTTTGACCAAGTATAACAAAATAATAGTTAATACAATCAATTAACAAATTATTGGCACATTTATTGCGTTTTTTAGGTACCTTTCTGAAGACAATAAAAAACAGGACTTTGTAGGTTACTGAGACTTTTCAAGAGAAACATTCAATAACTAAAGGCCTGACCCAATACTCGAAAGTGAAAACCCAAAATGGAGATCGTAGTTAATCCTGCATCTGCTGCTTAATCGCGCTCGCGGGATTAAGTAAAAGACTGCTGCTGATCCGTCTCAGCGCGACGAACTAAGGTTTTCAATGAACTAAGGTCGTGACTATTAAAATCATAAACAAGTACAACAATGTTAACTACACTGTAATTATGTAATTTTAATGAATAAACCAATGTAGACTACATTGTTAGATGTTTGATTTATAATCTTGACTTTTATAATTTTATAATTATTACTAGCGATACCCGCGGCTCCGCTCGCGTTCTAAAGAAGTAAATGCCTTTTTTATATATTTTTTCCTGGAATAAAAAGTATCCTATATTATATTGTTATCCTATATATATCCTTATTGATACCAGCTATCAGTCTCAACGATCAGTACTAAAATAACTAAAAATTACTTTTTTTATATCTTACTCCTTACTACTCACCTACCTTACTATTCACTTTCGCTTCGCTCAGGTTCGTCCCTAGGTATTTTTTAAGCGGAACCCTAATTCCTCTTTTGAAATATTTGTGAACCTTATCCTCATAACATCAGCCATCTCCCGTGGAGCCCAGGTAATATTCCTCATGATAGAAGATGATCGAAGATGATTTCAAGTTACTTTATTGTGATACTGAGTGACCAACAAAAGGTTGCACCTTCATAGCATAATATGCTCGTGTGCTAACACAATTGCCAAATCTGAGAGGGGGGAATTTTCGAATAATATCATTGGGCTTTTTGGAACTCAAAAAGATCTACAATACTTTTAAAAATTATTAACAAAAAATATCGTTCTGAAATAGTATTTAGTTAATTTGTTTGACTCATACATACATATGAGTTTCCGATATTTTGACCGTGTTTCAAGTGCCATTGTCACGGGTTTGTAGGATGTTACTGAGAAAAACAAGGTAAATATCCCATTTTTCATAATAAAACCATTGTCAGTAGCCATGAAGATTTAAAGTTATTATAAGCACATTTTTCTCAATAAGAAAATATTATCTTTACCAGTTAATTATTATTTATTACCTAAATGCCTAAAACCTTATTATTATTACCTAAAACTTTCTCGAGAACCACTCTATCCATTGGTGAAAACAGTGTCGGTGTAGTAGTTTTTGAGTTTGTCGCGAACAGACAGACAGACAGACGTGGCGGAAGACTTTGTTTCATAATATGTAGCGATAGATTTATCTTGGTATTTCCTGTCAAATAGCAGGATCAAATACCATATATGTATGGATATTGGATTGTAGTTTCACGTCGTTTAGTCAATTATTATTGACCTTAATTAAAAAATTCATACTTTGTAAATTGAAGATAGAGTAATTATTATTCTATTACATTGTTGGTTACATTTTAATAAAATACCTATAAACGAGTTCTTTATAAGTTACAGGTAAATCGACTATTCGATTAATTGATATACTTCCGTTAATCAATCTTAAAATACGGCAGTTTTGTTCAAGTTATAGATCTTAGACATATAAACCTTATCTTTAGAACTTCATTTTAAAAACTCAACTGTAAAATAATAAATACCTAATGTGAATTTGCTTTAACGCACAGACCCAATGTTTGAGCAATTTATTATGCTTCGGGCTTTTTTATTTATTTACTTCTTAATTTTCTATGAACCAGTTAGTTACGTTAGCCACAGACGGAAGGTCGAAAAAAAACCAAAAACTAATTTAAACTAATTTATTAAAATATAAAAATTAACTTTAACAATTTAAAATTAATTATTTAAAACTAAACTTATTAATTAAAGTTAGGTCTAACCTACTCGATGTAAGTTATGAATCTAAATTAAAAATTATATAAAAGTAACATTATTGTCCCTAATGAAATACTATCTATTTATTGTTACAATTGTGGAACCGATGTGTCAGCTATCCTCCTGGAGCATGTGTGCGTAACTCCTCCACCCTCAGATCAGCAACTATTTTAGAACATTGAGATAAAATGTGGCTGGCATCTTCCTTTGTGGCTCCGATGTCCCTGCTTCACCCAATTGTTCACTGATGTTATCATTTGAATTAGAAGTTATAGCTCCGGTGCGATTTTTGTTTCTTCTCAATTTATAGCGATGACCTGCGATGACTATAATAAGTGCGCCTGCACCTAATATGAAGATGTATAAAGGTATCGTAGTGTGGTACAGCGTAGTTGAATGTATTTCATCCAGATGTAGTGATGTTCTCTGAAATATTTTATCTTGAATACTGTGGAGCTCTTGCAAATTGACTGTTTGTAGGTTGAGATGAGTGGAAAGTTTATCTTGACTTTCCAATTGCTTCGAACTAAATGGTATTTGCATTAATTTCAGTGGTTGTCCTCTTATTTCATCGCTGTCGTTTATAATGGTGAATTCTGTAGTTTTTATATAGCATCTTAAAGGTATTGTAATTAAAAAGCTGCCCTGGAGCGATGTAAATTCTTCTTTGTCGCAAACCATTTGTATCTTAGTGTCACGAGGGAAGGAAAATACGTAATGTTGATCGTCTAGTTTTTCCATTGCTTCCTTTGTTAGAGTTACTGTCGTGTATTGGCAATATTCTTTTAGGACCTGACGACGAATAAGTTGTTGCACGCAGTCCGGATCTGTGCGTATGCGTTGGTTCACTTCTTTTTCACAGAGGTACCAGTATTTTTGCTTCGGACATTCAGTCTCCATGTACATGAACGATTTCTCATTAATTGCTATGAAAGGATATGGAGGTATAAGGACCTTTTGGAATTTATTAGGTACAATGGAAAGTTTATAGAGATCGTAGATATCTGCAGAGACTATTGGAAATTTAAAAAGTATTACTATCTGTTTTTCAGTAAAATAGCATCCCGTTTTTATAATATTATAATATTCTCTAAATTCTAAATCTAAAATTTGATCCTTATTATATATTTTTCTTAACTTACTTATCATTAATCCTAAAACGTTTATATCTAGCATAGAATGATGCATACTAGAAACGCGAATAAAAGCTAATATATTTTCTATTCTAATTAATTTATTAGTTAGGTCCTCAATATTTTCTCCAATAATTACTAAAAGTTGAGCGAATTTCGCGTACTTAAGTAAACTATCTTCCTTATAAGCATTTGAATTTAAAATAAGCTGTAAAGTATTGTTAATTTTGATTTGATTTTCAACTAATTGAGAAAGTACTTTACTATGTTTTGACATCCATTCTTTACCTAAACTAATATGGCTATTGACCTTAGTTACTATTTCATCCTGGTTCTTTTCTAATAATTTTACTGCATTATTATAATTTAATGCATCTTAATAATCTAAATTTCCTGTAATGCTTTTAATAATAGAACCCAAGCCGTCTTCAAGACCTCGTTTGGCACGGTTTGGTTCTAAAGACCTTAATTGATCGGAAACTTTAGAAAGCTTTTCAGTAAGGTAATTTATTTGAAGTTCATATAATACGTAAGTTTCGTTACTAAGAAGATTCTGAAGGTCATTCAATTGAGTCATTAAAAGTTCTATTCCATTTTCTATATAGTCCAATTTAATATATTGTAAAAAGGTGTGGTAATGAGTCGTAAGTCTAATTGGTCCAAGTTTGAAAGGTAACAGTCCAGGTCCATCGTCCAAACTCTCAAGTCTTATCTCGTGGGGGTTCGTCACGTCGATGGTCAGCATTAGAAGTAACCCTGTAACAAGTTGGCTCCTTTAGGAATTCGTTTTAATCGCGATTTAGCCACAGGACCACGCTTTTTCCAGGTGTAAATGTGTATCGGTAAGTCAGCTAAAACTGTGTCCTGAGTATAACGTGGGGCGGTTTTTTGACGACTAGCGAAGGGGTTTCGTATAAAAACCTGTTGCTGAGGTGCATATTCGACTTCCGGTTCGCGATTTTTATTCCTATTTTCTATTAAAGCGGCACGATTTTCGAGAGATGTTTTATTTATAATTTCGTAAACTTTCCTCATACTTTCTTTATGATTTATTAAATATTGCTGTAAAAGGTGTTGGGTAAAGTCTATGTCAAGACAGTCTCTCGGGTCAAAGTGTCCGTTCAGTAAATCAAAGGGCCTACATTTAGTGAAACTGTGTATTGAACTGTTATATGCTATAATGGCGTAAGGCATAAGGTTAATTATGGGTTCGTCCTTACGTAGCAATTTTAAAATTCTTATATGTTCTAGTATTGTTGAGTGAAAACGTTCAATGTTACCATTATCATTAATTTTATTAATAGTGATTAATTTTATGTAATCTCGTGAATTCCGAAAATAATTGGTTTGTAAATTCCGTTCCGTTGTCTATTAGGCTTACTTGATATAAGAAAGTTAATCTCTATTGTCTAAAAAAAAATATTCAAAACTATACAAACCTAAACTAAAAAGTTAAAATAATAATAGTAAGTAGTTCATGTCATGAGTCGTGTGAATGTGATGTTCTTGAAACGGTTTTCTCAATATCAAAGTAAATTTTATAGGACCACATCTGGATCTCTGTATAGTAAAGTTTGATGTAGTGAAATCGATCAAGTCGAGAAATCAGTGAACTTTATCCCCTTTTTTTTAACATCGATTAATAACCGGTAAATTTTAAGTAGAGATCTTTTTAATGTTCTACAATAGGAATTATACATTTTGTAAAAATAATAATGCAAGCTTTTATTTTGAATCTAACAAAACGAATTCATGGATTTGTTTTTAAATATTTACCAAATTCTTTGAATTAACTAAAGAAAATTTAAAGTAACACACATAGTAAAGTTAATTTTATTGTTTAATAAATAAAGTTCATATATTCCAATAATATTATTACATAAAAAAAATATTTATAATCAAATCACTCATATTCTTAATTTCACTTCCAACATATTTCCCTTTATCGCCCTCAAACCGACGTCCATTTGGAATTCCAATTTGTCAGCTTCTGATGCAAATATTAAATCTTTTACGCAATGAGCTAAAAGGGTTTTCAGGATTGCCATCGCATACCTTTTCCCTGAAACATTAAATTGTACAATTATTATAAATCAAATATTTTACTATTCTCTACTGAAGAAATTTAAAAGATTACTTTGTTTTTTATTTGTACCATCTTCAACACTTAGAATAATAACACATAGAACGATAGTTTCATACATAATTCCGCTCAATATTGAAGCAGCATTAGAATGAATGTGTGTGTAAGTGTTATATAATTACACGCACACATATAGCCAAGTTGTAAGAAGACTTTATCTAGACGGGAAACATATTCGGCCTTAAGGCCGCATTGAAATAGCTTCAACTCGCTTGGGCCTACTCACCTTCTATGCATTATTATTCTAAGCTTCAACAACTAACTTTATGAATTCTAATAGAAAAAAATGTTAAAACAATGTATAAAACCTCCAGTACTAATCTAGAAAAACAGGCAATTAGATTAAGTAAAAGTAATGCGTAAAATTAAAACAGAGAAAATAGAATCTTCAAAACAATTAGGAATAGTAATTTCTATTTCCAGTCATTCTCTTGGTTATTTTAAGCTACTAATGAGAACACATTATACCAATACAAGATCTTCTTCCAATACTGAATGGCATATAAGCCAGATTATTTGAAGTCCAGGGAAGGAGCCAACGTTCGGGAAGAAATTTATCTGCGTCCTCTCCCCAAGCACGGCGGGATCTACCAGCGCTCCATAGATTTAAAGAACACATTGTACCTTTTGCTATTGTGCATGATTCTAAAACAAAGAAAAGTTTTGTAAATCATAATTTTAAATTTTTATTGTTATTCTTGGGGGGTAAGGGGAGAACGGAATAACACCTGTATCCGACCCAATAGTCAACCTCACCTGCACGCGTCGGTGGTTCGTTATGAATAGCTGACGGCGGCGCACACTGAGCGCCGTGGTGCTCCCTGCTAGATAACGGACGAGGCTCTGGCGACCGAGCAATGGCGGTATAACCATATCACCGGTACCGGGAAACCGACCGAGGAGGCAACAGTGGCCTTGAAGTATAAATAACTTCTAAAATATCTGGGGCAGAAGGCAACGGGAAACCACTGTCACTATTTTCCCAAGAGAGTCAGCATGGAAGGTCTAAGAACAGTATCTAGTATGTCTGGCGATCCGGCTGACACCCGGCGCCATCTTTCCGGGAGAGGTGGTGTGAAATGTGCTACCGGCCATGCGCTCGTAACTCAACAGGCGCCGCATGGAAACTCAGCTACTGATGAATCTAACACATATAAGTCGATTCGCCATCCCCATCACATCGGAACGTGGAATGTACGCGGCCTCAACCAACCTGGCAAGTTACAAATTGTGAAAAATGAAATACGTAGAAAAAACGTTCACCTTCCAGGGCTAAGCGAAACACACTGGAAAGGCCAGGGCCACTTTACATCTGCTCTAGGAAATAAAATTTATTTTTCGGGCCCAGAAGATGAAAGCAGCAGAGGAGTGGCTTTCATTGTTCCGAGAACGTTGGACAAGTGCGTTATGGGGTATAAACCAGTCAGTGATCGTATAGTCACACTTAAAATCAATACTGTACCGTGCAAACTTAACATCGTGCAAGTATATGCCCCCACAGCACAGTCAACTAAGGAAGAAATTGAGAGCTTTTACGATACCCTGACTGCGACACTCAAAGAACTGCCAAAACGAGAGGTTACTCCCGTCCTGGGGGACCTCAATGCCAAAGTTGGAGATACTACAGACGATGAACACCTTCGTCGTATTGCGGGGAAACATGGAATTGGAGAACGTAATAATAGGGGCGAGCGTCTGTTACAGTTCTGCTGTGAAGAAAATTTTACTATTACTAACACCTGTTTTAAGCATCATATACGCAGATTATACACCTGGATATCCCCCGGCGACAGATGTAGGAATCAAATTCACTACATACTAGTAAGGACGCGATGGAGAAGCTCAGTGACGAACGCTACAACCTTCCCCGGTGCTGACTGTGGCTCCGACCACCAGCTTCTTGTAGCAACAGTTCAAGTGCGGCTAAAAAAGATACAGAAATCTAAAGTAGGTTCGAATATGCAACGCATCAACATCAATGGTTTTAGAGAAGGTTTTCAGCAGAGAATGGGAGACATTCCCAATGACTTGACGGACAGTGATACTAAATGGGAATATTTCAAAACGATGATAGAGGAAACAACTAGAGATAACAAGCTGCCGATACCCGTCTTGAAAGATTTCATCACACCAGAGACGGCTCAAATCATCCTTGAGAGACGCAAAATAAAAGCAAATGGTATATGCTCAACCGAAAACCAGCAAAGGTATGCAGAACTAAGCCGCCAAGTTCAACGATGCTGTCGAAAAGATTATGAAAACCACATCAACGAAATCTGCCTTGAACTCGAACAGCAGTCACTGAATAATGAATCTAGATATCTTTTTCAAAAAGTAAAAGATCTGACTGGAACGCGTAAACCTGTGAGAACATGTGCCATTGAGGATAGTGACGGGCACCTACTTACAAATGTAGCTCAGGTGTTAGAGCGCTGGAAAAACTACTGCGCGGAGCTATACGATTCTGAAAAGCCTACGAACGCTAACATTACATGGTCTATAGAAGAACCTGGCGTCTTACAATCTGAAATTGAACATGCCATTAAAGCTCTTAAGTGCAAGAAATCACCGGGTAAGGACGCTATTACAACCGAAATACTGAAAAGCCTAGGTCAGCGAGGCACAAAAGCTATCACCGAAATATGTAATACCATCTGGCATACTGGAAGATGGCCAAAAGACTGGACTGAATCGGTATTTGTACCCTTACATAAAAAAGGCTCTTCAAAAGACTGTGGAAATTACAGAACTATAGCTTTAATATCTCATGCGAGCAAGATTTTACTCCATGTAATTAATCGACGCCTAAACTACTTCTTAAGCCGACAGATACCCGAAGAACAGGCAGGTTTTGTTAAGGGCAAAGGGACGCGTGAACAAATACTAAACGTTCGCCAGATCATTGAGAAGAGCAGGGAATTCAACAGCCCAGTAGTCTTATGCTTTATCGACTACACAAAAGCCTTTGACTGCGTTCAATGGGACCAGCTATGGAAAGTACTGCTGGAAATGGGAGCACCTGAACACCTCGTTGCTTTAGTTCAGAGACTGTATACAGAAAACCGTTCTTTCGTTAGGATAGGCACAGAATACTCCAATATGTTCAAAGCAAAGAAAGGACTGAGGCAGGGTTGCATCTTGTTCCCTGTACTTTTTAACATATATGGAGAATACATCATTCGGAAAACCATAGAAACCTGGAAGAAGGGTTTTCCTATAGGTGGCAAGAGATTATCAAATCTCCGATATGCCGACGATACCGTTCTCCTGGCAACATCCATGGAAGACATGAGTGAGCTGTTCCAAAGACTTGAGCTAGAAAGCGGCAACATCGGTCTCGCAGTGAACAGAGCGAAAACCAAGGTTATGATAGTAGACAGAGCAGGAAAACTATCAAACGTCACCTGCAACCTTCCTGGCGTTAACATCGTTGACCGCTACGTCTACCTGGGCTCCCAAATCTGCAATGACGGCAGCTGTGCCCCGGAGATAAAAAGACGAATCGCCATGGCAAAAGATGCTATGACTCGTTTAAACAACATCTGGAAGAAGAGAGGTATTGGTATCAAAACTAAGATCCGATTGGTACGAGCCCTTGTTTTCCCGATCTTCTTGTATGGGGTGGAGACGTGGACGATCCTGGCCAGAGAAAGACAAAGGATTGATTCATTCGAAATGTGGTGCTGGAGACGTATGCTTAGAATACCTTGGACTGCAAAACGCACCAACGCATCGATCCTGACCCAACTTTGCATAAAAACTCGCTTGTCCACTATGTGTCAACAACGCATTCTTTCATATTTCGGCCACACAGTGCGTAGAGGCGACGAAAATTTGGAAAAATTAATAGTTCTTGGAAACACCGAAGGCAGAAGATCACGCGGTCGCTCACCAACAAGATGGACCGATCAAATGAAAGACTCGTCGTCCTCTAACTTATATACCATTGTAAGAGACGCGCAAAACAGAAACCGATGGAGGCAGATCATCCGCTCCAGATGCAACCTCGATGCTGACCACGATCCTCAGACATGAGGGACCGACCCAGAGAGAGATTGTTATTCTAATTAATCATATTCTTTCATAAACTTAAAACTAAAAATTAGACAGATACTAACATTATAAAATTAAAAAATATATATCTCTAAAAGTGCAAATCTTAAGAATTAATTCATTAAACTCCTCCAGGATCCTTATAAATAACTTACTTATTGGCAAATCTCGGTCAGCATATCTTGTCACTACTGGTATAGGAGGACACATCCTCAGAGTCTCCTGTATTACTGCTTCGCAATAAACCAACGACGACAGATCCTCTTTCGTCAAGTCACTTTTATTGTCTTCGAATACTTGCTTCACTCTGAAGGACGTTATTTTAACAATTATTGCCCGTGTTAGCTTTAATTACAATAATAATTTAAATTATTCAAGTGTTCGAAACCTAAAGTTTATTTGAATGTCTATTAATGTGAACAATTTTCGGCAAAACTAAAACACCGATCCTTTAATCTGTTCGTATATTTTTAAATTTATTTGTTTTACTGTCAATATCTGCATAGTTATGTAAAGGATAATCAGGGAATAAGCAACAATAATAGTTGGTATGCCGATGGCGTTTCATCCCCGAGCCTCGAAAAGAACACATCATGTCGGTCCCATGTTTAATTCTCATCAGGGGAGTCGAAGTATTATCCCATAGGGCTTTGAGAGGAAAGTAATAGAGTGCACTTGTGTATTACCAACACATACACACGTACAACACATAAAACTGCTCCTCGCCATCTTCTCATCAGA
Organism: Boloria euphrosyne; assembly: GCA_951802675.2. Classification (NCBI taxonomy): domain Eukaryota; kingdom Metazoa; phylum Arthropoda; class Insecta; order Lepidoptera; family Nymphalidae; genus Boloria; species Boloria euphrosyne. The sequence continues at coordinate 11,534,945 of OX637885.1, forward strand.
TTTAGCATAATTGGCCTCCGTAGTCGAAATAGTTAGGAAGAACAATTTATTATTTAAGATAATTTTTTTTCTTTAATAGCTTTGAAACGGATTCACAAGCGCAATATTTTCTGCATAATCATAAACTTACTCGTTATATAATTTATTTTGCACGTCAGGATGAGATCCCAGCATCAAGAATGCGTAACCGAGCGTGGCAGCAACCGTTTCTTGTCCACCAACAATAATAGTATGTACCTCTGATCTAATTTGATTTTCATCCATGTTAGAATCTATTTCTTTTAGATCTAACAAAACATCCAATACTGTTTTAAAATTAGCTCTTTTAGGACCTATAAATATGAATATTACTGTATAGATAATAGATATTTTACTGTTATATGAAAATGAAATTGAACACTAAAATTCATTGCAACTTATATCAAATCTTGAGTGACGACTTCATTATGAATCTAATTTTTATTAAAATTTATATGAATCGTAATCAATAGAAAAAGAATTAAAGACATGAATAGATGAAGATTATATGTCGAATATTCTAATTTCGAGAAAATTGAGTTCAAAGTTTGTGTAAATGTACTGAGTGCATGCATATACACGTATATAAATTATAATGGCTGTAAAGTGGCATTAACTGAACTGTAATAGTCATAAATATGGCTGTTTTAAAATTTAGAACTGCATATACGCTTATACAAGTACATAGCATGTCATTAACCTTACCCTCGATTGTTGAATCTGCTTGGGTCTTACCCTTTTCCTTTCTTTCTTGTATCTTTTGATTGATCACCTGAAGCAATAAATGGTGGCACTACTTACAAAAATATTTATAATGTATCAAATGCCTTGCTGCGCTACAAAATCTAAAATGAGATATTCTAGGCATCAGCGAAATGAGAAGAACGGGAGAAGAAATAGATGAGAGAAAACATTACATCTTGTATCATAAAGGAGGTATATCAGCACATCGCGGAATAGGCTTCCTAGTAAAGATAAAATACAAAACTTGGATAAAAGCATTTGAAGGAATTTCAGACCGCATAGCAATATTGCATATAAACGTTCCGAACCAGAAGACAGAATACACTATAGCTCAAGTTTACGCACCTACAGCTAGCGAGTGTGAGATACAACTATTCTATGAAAACCTAACAGAAGTTGTGACGAAACATTCCAACAACCATCTCCTGGTAATGGGGGATTTCAATGCACAAATAGGGACGAGGCAAGCAGGAGAGGACCATATGTTAGGAAAATTCGGCCATGGTAAAAGAAGCGGAAATGGCCACAAACTAGCTGAATTCTTACTGGAGAATAACTTAATTCTACTTAACTCTATCTACAAGAAAAAACCTAAGAAGAAATGGACATGGATATCTCCTGATGGAAAAGTCAAGAACGAAATTAACTTCATACTTACAAACCGTCCTAGCTTATTCACGGACACACATGTGATACAAAATTTTAATTTCAACACAAACCATCGTTTGGTACGCAGCTCTATTAATCTCAAACCTCCCAGAAAATCTAGATCGAAAATAATAAAAAGAAATGTCCTCCACGCTTACGAAAGCAAACTGAATATAAATGATGCACTAGATACTAATTCTCTTATAAAAATCGCCAAATCGGACATACATACATTAGAAAAATATAAAATTATTGAAAAAAAGCTTATTGAAAAAATTAAATCAAATAAAACAAAAGACAAATATAACGTATACAGCGAAAAAACAACGAAACTCTTAAACGAAAGAAAGAACCTTATTGCAGAAAACAATAACGACAATAGAAACAAAATTTCCGAACTAAGTAAAGAATTACGAGAAAGTATGAAAAAAGACAGAAAAAAGAGAAGACTAAAAACGCTAGAAAAACACATATTAAGGAGTGGCGGAATAAAGAAAGCTTTAAAGAAGTTGCGCGAAAAGGGAAAAGAATGGATTCCTCAAATGAAAAAGAACCACACTACTGTTACTAAACGACGCGAAATTATAAAGCTAGCCACAGATTACTATCGATCGCTATACTCTAATACCCACGAAAAAACCGACGACCCAACAAACGAACCCGTGGCACATGATGACGATCTAATAACAGATATACTCTACTCAGAGGTAAGGAAAGCAATAGAATCTCAAAAGCTAGAAAAAGCACCAGGCCCTGACGGGATTCCAAATGAGTTAATGAGAGGAACAATCGACGAACTAAGCTCAATCTTAGCAGTGATATTTAACGATATTCTACGCACACAAGTCGTTCCAGAACAATGGGGTAAGTCCTACATTATACTCATACACAAAAAAGGCCCCAAGGATGAAATTGGTAATTACAGACCAATAAGCCTAATATCTAACATATACAAAGTATTCGCGAAAGTATTACTGGAAAGACTAACAAAAAGGCTAGACGAAAATCAACCAGTGGAATAAGCAGGGTTCAGGAAGAACTTCAGTACCATTGACCATATTCACACTGTGAAACAGGTTATCCAAAAGTACAATGAATATCAGAAACCCCTGTACGTTGCATTCATTGACTATTGCAAAGCATTCGATACAATTAATCATGACTGTATATGGTTAAGTTTAAAACAACAAGGTGTTCATCAAGTCTACATAAACATAGTTAGAAACATCTACTTAAAAAGTAAAAGCAGTATCAGCTTAGAAACAGCTGGCCAGTCATTTTCAATCAATAGAGGAGTTAGACAAGGGGACCCATTATCACCAAAACTCTTTACAGCAGTCTTAGAAACCATCTTTAGAAAACTCGACTGGGATCTCTTCGGCCTAAACATTGATGGGTGTCGTCGAAACCACCTAAGATTTGCAGATGATGTAGTCCTGTTGGAAGAGGATCCAAAAAAATTGGAGTGGATGAATAAGGACCTATCAATAAAAAGTAAAGAAGTAGGTTTAGTCATCAACGAATCTAAAACCAAGTTATTGACAAACTCAGACGAAATAGACATAGTCATAAATGGGGATCGTCTTAATTATGTTAACGAATTCGTTTACCTAGGTCAAATAATAAGCCATATAGACCAGATGACAAAGGAAATAGATAAGAGGATTGCCTGCGGCTGGAAGAAGTACTGGTCCTTAAAAGAGATTATGAAGAGTAAGGAATTAGAAATGCATATCAAGAAAAAGGCTTTTGACACGTGCATCCTACCATGCCTGACATATGGATGTGAGACATGGTCCCTTACAAAAAATCATAGGGAGAAACTAGAGAAATGTCAACGAGCAATGGAGCGCAGTATGTTGGGAACAAAGCTTAAAGATAAAATTAGAAACGAAACTATCAGATTAAAAACCCAGGTGACTAACATAACTTTGCGTATCGACCAATTAAAATGGAGATGGACAGGCTACCTATTGAGATCCAGTATACCAAAATGGAGTAAAATTGTGACATGCTGGTACCCCAGAGACGGCAAGAGGAAAAGAGGTCGCCAAAAAAGAAGGTGGGAGGACGACTTTCGAGACACTCTAGGATCACTTTGGACAAGAGTGGCTCTAAATAGAAGTCATTGGCGTCAATTGGAGGAGGCCTTTGCCAATAGGCACACAGAGATAAGGGATATTATTTAAATGAATCAACCATAAACAATATATTTTAATAATTTTTATATTATGTACTTTTCTCTGAATAAAGGCTATTTTATTTTTATTTATTTAAATGCCTTGTTGAAGTTTACTTACTAGTAACAAAGCCTGTGAAACATAGCTGTCATACACTCGCTTGGGACATTAGTGTATTGCAGTTTGGGCTATTACGTCCGTTGGCCGACTATATGTTTCATAGACTTTGCTAGTAATATGTATGCGTAGCTAGATTATACAGCTTAACTTACAAAAGTCCTAAGTTCGAGTTCCAAATCAGACTTTATAGGATTTTGCTGTTAAGTTTAAATAGAAAATTAAAGAAACTTACTGTATTTGATACATTATGCATAATAGCAACGTTTCTTAGAAACTGGGCATGATCTGAAGAAAATCTATAAAAGAAGTCGTAGTGGTGAAACAGATTTAATCCTCGCTTTACAAGTAGTTCTAAAGCACCCTTAAACGCCTCATAGTATTCTTGAGACTGCTTACTATCCGATGTGTAAGTTACTCCTAAACCAGTCTCTAAAATACAACAGTTTTATATTTAGCCAAAAATATAAAAAGAAAATGTTAATTTAGTTTTAAAGAAGCCTGAATTGATATTTCAATGTATAATTTAACATCATCACAATCAAAATTATCTACTAATTTTGCCAATTTTGAAATTTAACTAGGACTTAAAACTAAATTATATCAATTTAAATTATTGATTGGAAACGATAATTATAAATAAATTAATATGTTGGGACATTATTACAACAGCGCCATCTTGTTCCGTAATAAGCTACGAAGCTGATCTTACGGATACCAGATAGTTGATATACCACATATATACATTTTAAATATAGGATACATATTTTAAATATAAACACCCATGACTGAAGTACAAAGTACAGCGGGACTCGAACCCGCGACCGCTAGCGTAATAAGTAGGGTCACTACGAACTGAGCCAAACGTGTCGTCAAATAATTATATTATTAATTGTTTCGTTAAGATAATTTTAAATTCCTACATTGATGAAATAAATACATATAATGAACGTGACTTAACAACTTAACTGATAATAAGTAGTTAAATAACATTTTTCTTAATGACGGCACTTACGACAAATGGCGGCTAATGTTATGTTAGATAAAAGTGGCATCGCATCAAAAGGATCTTTATTGATTTCTCCTTTTAATTTCTCGACTAATTCCCTCGCTTTTATATTAAATACTTGTTGAAAACCATCTACCATGCTTCCGCTAAACGTGCCTGCTATAAGCTTTATATTTCGCTTCCAGACTTCTCCTGAAATAGAATTAAAAAAATAGAATCTCAATCGGTTCAATATAGTAAGTTATACTGAACCGATTTAGATTAAAATGTGGTACATAGAGTGATTTTTATAGAAAGTTATTGAAGTGCCTTTCCATAAAATTTTTGATACCCCAATAATTTATCTTCGCGGTTATATAAAGAGTCAGCACTTATACGAGTATATGTAGCAATATACTCTATGGTCAGCACTGACGCGGGTGGCAAGGCTTTATATCGTAAGCAGTTTTCATTTGTATTAAAATGAAAAGATTTTATTAAAATTGTGTATACAGTACTTTTAAGAAAAACACAATGTTTAACATTTTTTCTATCTGTCTGTCTATTAGTTGAAAGAAGAAGAAGAAGAAAAAAGAAGAAGTTGAAGTAAGACGTATGTCTTAGGGACATGAACGTACGTCCTTGTATAAATCGCAAGTAGACATTATATAATTAAATCATCTCTCAGGTAATAATAAGTGTTTGCTTCTAAGTTTAAATTTAAAACAATAATTGAATGAAAACTTATTACCTGGTGCAATAACTAGACCATTCCCGAGCCAGTCGCGGCCGAAGTCGTAAAGATACGGTTTCTCGAGGAAGCCATTAGTGACTGTTTTCACGTCCTCAGGATCGCTTATTACTGAAATATTCGAATTTTTATATATTTCTCTTTAATGCTATATTTTATTGCCAAATTCTGTGGAAAACAGTTTAGTTTGTGAAAATTTTTTATATGTCATCCAAATTGGTGCATTAGCTAATCTCTTATCTTCATTGATGATAATATAATAATGTCGCTAGACAAATTAGTCAGTAGCCGGCATGATTGCGATTTGCGTGGAGTTAAGGCTACGAGTATGTGCATACAGGCACTACTGAATGTGTATATGTGAGTGTGTACAGCTCTCTGTGACTGCCTTGGTGGTCTAGTGATAATCATTTAAGGCTGTAGATTTTGAGGTCGTGGATTCAATATACTATTGGGCTTACGGCCAAGAAATCCTCAATAGAACTCTTACCCCGTCGTTTGGAGAGCACGAAAAGCCGTCGGTCGCCTCATCAGTAGAGATTTTAAATCGTCTCAAATTGTCGTACCGACGGAGATTGACATTAATAGATTAAAGATGTGGTGACTGGTGTGAAAAAGATTCAAGTTGTATCTATAGCAAGAAGTAAACGATCCTTCTTTTAGTGGGTGGTTGAATAAGTTTTGTGTGGTGTCATAGGTCTTTTTTTATATTTGATAGCAAACTTATTTAGGTAAATATTAATTGTAATCAGCCCTGGGAACTGATCTCACTTTAATACATGTTTTCCTTCACCGCAAGACAAGTGGTATTCATGTTGGAAAATTACTAATTAGTAAATATTCAATAGGTACTTACACAGCAAAGGTTGTGGTCCGAGCCAAACAACGAACGGTAATCTTCTTTCATCCATTATTTTAGATATCTCCTTCAAACGACGAAATATCCCTGAAATTTATTAATTATTATATTGTATAATACGTAGCATTAAAAACCTTTGAGCCGGGTAGTATTGTAATGCCTTTATAACTATATATATTTTTTTTTTAAAGACTCAAACACTTGTTTCTTCTCTCGCGACTTGTACCTCAGCATTAAGCAGCAGCTATACAAGCTATCCACTTATTGTTGCTTTTTCAATTATACATTCCGCCTAGTAGCTGGTGTTAAAGTAGGCTTATTATAAATATTTTCCTTAATCTCCAAACTTAAGTGGCATCAAAGACTATTGATTCTATTTTAACTGCTTTTTTGTATTTTGCAAGATCTAGATTATTAAAATTTGGATAAATAAAATTTTATATTATCTGCAAGCACGCAATATTTTAAAACTACTAGTGAGTAAAGTAAATTTAAGAATTAAAGTGAAAAATAAAACAAATAATTTTACTTAATATTCAGATTAGGAAGAGATTTTTTTTAAAAGGCACAGTGCATACGAATCTTCATTAATATAAAATAACTTACTCGAACCACCCCCCATAAACCAATGTATGGAGCCTAGGAATGGTAGCTGAGAGTGTGAAGGTATGTCCTTGAAATTGCGTCGCGCCCTCCAGAAAAGACTCCATAACATACAGTGAAGGCAGAATAAAAGCAACAACGTCCATATTATGTAATACATCTGAAATATATTTTTAATAACGTTACTATTTTACTTCAGCTCAGTGAACCTCAACAAATAAAAATAAAAAGAAGGCCTATTACTGAGCTCATTACTTATTGACTAAGTATAACAAAATAATACTTAATACAATCAAGTAGCGAACTATTGGCACAGGCATTGCGTTATTTAGGTACCTTTCTGAAGACAATAAAAAAGAGGACTTTGTAGATTACTGAGACTTTTCAAGAGAAGGCCTGACCCAATACTCGAAAGTGGAACCCAAAATGGAGATCGTAGTTAATCCTGCATCTGTAACCATACATGCAAGCTACTATACTACAAAGGCAATAAAAACCATAGTAATGGATGGATGGATATTGGATTTGGATAATATTCTAAAACAGGATTAAGTTAAGAACTTGCAAATGGCCTTCACTTGCATCATGAAAAACATTGTAATTATTGCAACTAATCTATACCATTTACACGTTTAGTTACATTTTTAAGTCACATATCATAGTGGAAGCTGTTCGCTAAGGATAATACCTACCTACTTGTTGGAGAATATGCAATGCAACAAGGCTGCAAAGAGGCAAAAAAGATTGAAATGTTCAGGTCAGATTGGTGAAGTGTAGGACAGATTAGATATCAGCAGAACAAAAACTATTAAGTTTTATTAAATAAGCAATTAAGTTTTTCTCTAGAGAGAGCTCTAGATGTTGTATTCTTATTAGTCTACTGGAACTTTCGGTACCGCGGAATGAGGGTAAAATGGTATCATAACATTCGATCAGACTATTTGATTGGGGAACTAACACTCAAACTATTTACCTTAGAAACAAACTATGTCGCGCTCGCGGGATCAAGTAAAAGACTGCTGCTGTTTCGTCTCAACGCGACGAACTAAGGTTTTCAATGAACTAAGGTCACTTAAGTGACTATTAAAATTATAAACAAGTACAACAATGTTAACTACACTGTAATTTTGTAATTTTAATGTATAAACCAATGTAGACTATATAGTTAGATGTTTGATTTATAATCTTGAGTTGGCCGAGTATAGTGTAATTTGACGCAACTTATAATTGAGCGCTTTGTATGACTTTTATAATTTAATAATTATTACTAGCGATACCCACGGCTCCGCTCGCGTTCTAAAGAAGTAAATGCCTTTTTTATATATTTTTTCCAGAAATAAAAAGTATCTTATATATTGATACCAGCTATCAGTCTCAACGATCAATACTAAAATAACTAAAAATTACTTTTTTTATATCTTACTCCTTACTACTCACTTACCTTACTATTCACTTTCGCTTCGCTCAGGTTCGTCCCTAGGTATTTTTTAAGCGGAACCCTAATTCCTCTTTTGAAATATTTGTGAACCTTATCCTCATAACATCAGCCATCTCCCGTGGAGCCCAGGTAATATTCCTCATGATAGAAGATGATAGAAGATGATCGAAGATGATTTCAAGTTACTTTATTGTGATACTGAGTGACCAACAAAAGGTTGCACCTTCATAGCATAATATGCTCGTGTGCTAACACAATTGCCAAATCTAAGAGGGGGGAATTTTTGAATAATATCATTGGGCTTTTTGGAACTCAAAAAGATCTACAATACTTTTAAAAATTATAAACAAAAAATATCGTTCTGAAATAGTATTTAGATAACTTGTTTGACTCATACATACATATGAGTTGCCGATATTTTGACCGTGTTTCAAGTGCCATTGTCACGGGTTTGTAGGATGTTACTGAGAAAAACAAGGTAAATATCCCATTTTTCATAATAAAACCATTGTCAGTAGCCATGATGATTTAAAGTTATTATAAGCACATTTCTCTCAATAAGAAAATATTATCTTTACCAGTTATATATTATTTATTACCTAAATGCCTAAAACCTTATTAATTACCTAAAACTTTCTCGAGAACCACTCTATCCATTGGTGAAAACAATGTCAGTGTAGTAGTTTTTGAGTTTGTCGCGATCAGACAGACAGACAGACGTGGCGGAAGGCTTTGTTTCATAATATGTAGTGATAGATTTATCTTGGTATTCCCTGCCAAATAGCAGGATCAAATACCATATTTGTATGGATTGTAGTTTCACGTCAGTATGCGTAAACACAAGCGCGTATCGCACAAAATATAAGTCTTAGTGCACAGAGTTCACCTTTTATCAAAACAAATGTTTCGTAGTTTAGTCAATTATTATTGACCTTAATTTAAAAATTCATACTCTGTAAATTGAAGATAGAGCAATCATTATTCTATTACATTATTGGTTACATTTTAATTAAAATACCCATAAACGAGTACTTTATAAGTTACAGGTAAATCGACTATTCGATTAATTGATATACTTCGGTTAATCAATCTTAAAATATGGCAGTTTTGTTCAAGTTATAGATCTTAGACATATAAACCTTATCTTTAGAACTTCATTTTAAAAACTCAACTATAAAATAATAAATACCTAATGTAAATTTGATGACGCAAAGACGCAATGTTTGAGCAATTTATTATGCTTCGGGCTTTTTTATTTATTTACTTCTTAATTTTCTATGAACCAGTTATAAAATAAACCAGTTATAAATAATCACAAAGTTTCTACATTGTATATGCCTACAAATTATTTTAAATATATGACATAAAATTGTATAAGTAACAAAATACACTTTATACCCATTTTAATAAGGACTACTAATATGAAATTAAATAAAAAATTAAAAAATCGCTAACTTTAGCATAAACTAATATTAAATGGTATAATTAATAGAATTTAATTTATTTACCTTAAACCAAAGTCACGACTAGGATCAAGTTTATAACTACCGATTGGTTTCGACGTTTTCAATGAACTGAGGTCACTTTAAGTGATTATTAAAAACATAGCTTTCAAATCATAACAACATAATAAAAATCAAGATTTGTCCATTTATGTGGTTTGATCTAAAGAATTGGCAAAATATGGCGTAATTTGACGGTGCTCTATATTATAACTTTTCAAATATACTTTTCATATTGTTTAGATTAAAATAGTAGGTACAATATATATTTGTACGTTTGTGCAAAGTAATATTTCCACCTATCTTCTAAACTAATGATCCGATTTTGATGCAGTTTTCAGTTATGGGTTCGGGTGAGATTGCTGCATGTTCTTAGATAGGTATTACGGTGATCACTCACCAGGGGGCGCTGCAGCAAACATTATTATGCTGTTAAATGGAAGTTAGAGGTTGTTTCATAGTATTATGTGATCTGAATATAGGTATACACTCCTATGTAGATGCCAAAACGGCCTTCATTTAATCAAACATGTTTTCTCACACCTGTGACTTGCTTATGGGTGACAAGCATCTGTACTATTATAACACAAAATCCAGTGACAAGTTTTAGTAATAACATTAGGAATTATTAACTTAAGCTGTTACAATTAAAAAAAATAAGAAACTAGCGACCCAGCCCTAAGTGGCACACTTAGATACGTTTTAATGGCCTAGATTAGAGTTCCAAGGTCAACTACAATTTTAAAACTTCTAAAAGAAACACACATGTACATAGGTATGTAGACTTATAACATAGTTCTCCTCCTTAGTGAAGGAATGTTTTCTATAGGTAAACAAAAATTACCTTACTTTAGGTAAAAAACTTACTTTCCATACTTAGATATAACAAAGCTGCAATTAGTAATTAGAATTACGGATAAATTTATACTTCATATATTGCAGAAATTGTAATTTGTATATTTGTACACGGCTCATCATGAATCGAAACGAAAATTACATGCAAAATAAATAATTAAAAACATCAATGTTTTGAAAACAATCGCTTTTACGTGAGAATCGATTTTGAAAGTATAGATTTTTTTATTTTGAAGCAAAATTGCATAGTAAGGTTGGCAGTACTGCTTCACTGTCAAATAGATTATAGATGTTATCAATGAAGTAAACATTCTGATTTTTTATTTATATTTTGTGTATTTTCATTTACAATAATTAACAATCATGACTTTGAAGCGAAATACATGTATTCTTGATTTGTACTGGGAGGACATATTGGTGTCTAAAATAATGCCTTACTTAACTATTCGCGAATGCTTTAATTTTCGCTGCGTATCTAAAACCTGCCTCCAAATAATTGATATGTATTTTGAAAAATTAAAATGCTTAAAACTAATAAATAAAGGATTCTCGCCCCATACTTTCAGTGTAAGCATCTTCTATTTCATATATATGTATCTTGTTATAATTAAGTGCTTGGGAGCATGCAAAATTGCAAAACCACACCGTGAGTCGCAATTGATTTTTTGTTGCAAGCTGTACAGATATGATCATAACGTAAATCTCTAACAAAGAATACATAATATATCTAACACAGAATAATAGTAAATATTTTTTAATAAAACAAGTTTTCGGATTTTGTCGCGAATTTATTTAGATCTTTGGTTCCCGACGTTTCCAATACTTTACAGTAATCATGGTCACGGGAGAGACTAAGATTTTAGAGGTCTCAAAGACATTAGACATTAAGCTTTTGGAAACAATAAACAAAAGGATTTTAGCATGATAAGCATTAATTCTAAAATTTACATTTTTCAGGTACTTGCCAAAACATGTAAAAGCTTAAAAGTGTTGAATTTATGTCGATGTGCGACACTGTCGGATTCAGACCTCATTCCATTATTACTGAACAATCCGGATCTTATAAATTTAAATTTGAATCTATGCAAAAATTTGACAGCAAAATGTTTACAGCCAGCTATATTGTATTGTAGCAATTTGAAAGTTCTCAAACTTTCCAAATGTTATTGGCTAACTACTGGAGCTATGGAAGCTTTAGCTCTACACCAAAACCATTTGGAAGATGTGGATCTTGCATACTGTGTGTCGATTTCGGAAAGCTGTATACTTATATTCTTAAAGAAATTTAGACACTTGAAAACTTTGAACTTAGAAGGCAACAAACAAATAACAGATAGATGTTTATTTACAATGTCCAAATACAGTTCATCGTTGAAGCTGTTGAATTTGGGTGGTTGCTGTGAAATAACTGACAAGGGTATTATGTAAGTTTACTTTATTTAATAAATAATTTGTTTCAAGTCCAAATGAATCTCTTAATATATTGTCAACTAAATATCCTAAACTGCTAACTCCATTTTTAGCTGACTTTTTGGTATCAAATGAAAGAGAAAAATAAAAAACCAATGATGTTATATAAGGTACAATATCTATTAAACAAAATCTGTACAAGTTATATTGCTATTGTAGTTTTTTTAACATCAAATCACTAACTTTTAGGATGGTCATCCTTAACATGCAGTTATTTTTTCAGGGCCCTTGCGTTACATTGCCAAGACTTAGAAGGGCTTTTAGTTCGAGGATGTACACGGGTTACAGAAAATAGTCTGCGACTGATGAGAAACAGGGTACACCTTGACAGACGACCTACGGAGAATCCTGTGATGCCACTACATTTGCAAATATGACACATATCGTGTGCAATCTGTAATTAAACTTTGCAGATTGTATAGTATAGCTAATACAAGCTGTAAACATTATTATTATTTAAAACTAAACTATATACGTCTCAACACTAAATTACTCAATTATTTTTCATTTTAAGTGTATCCAGTTCAGTACAGATACAGATATGTATATACTAATAAATATCTACATATTTGTAAAAATATAATATCTGTACCAACTATGTTACAGATATTATATTTTTCAAATTAGCTATATTAATATACATATTACATAGCAAGAATGCAAGATTCAAATCATCTTTCTACTGATTGCCATTTGCCTTTTTATTGTGATTTAGAGTGAGAGGTACTTAGTCTGATCATTACCACAGAATATTATTATATTTACGTGTGTATATAATAATCTATTTATAATTTTTAAAAATATTGTTTTGTTGGACAATTGACTTTTATATACATTCATCTTTTTTATGTATATATGTTATTTTTAAATGGTTTGCTGGGTAAAATTTAATAATTAAACTTTTACCCCCCTACCGCTGACCCACTGAGGTAAGCCGCTTTTTGTGTGTTTAAAAGGTTTAATTTCGTTGGGTAGGTTAATGAGAGTTTCCAAATGAATCTTTTGAGCTCTACAGGCAAAGCGAAAGTGGCAAATATATATATATATATATATTTAATTGTTTAAAAAAACTAAATCTCGTAACAATACATTTATTCCAGTCAAAAAGACATTCACTCTAGCATTCCTAAGAAAAATTGCTTTTTCTCATAAATCGTAATCTTAGAAAAAAAGCGTGAAGACAATTTTTGTAGATAATTGCATAATATACAACTATTATTAGGTATTTTATCAAAAAAATTAACGGTTTCGCTGAAAAATCCAAATAACTCATTGTGCGTAGTTTGACCTTGCATAATATATAAATTATAACCCCCAAGCAAGGGGTCTGGTCAAATTAGCCAAAAAATACCTATATTTTTTGACTAATTTAACCGGACTTATATATACCTAGTTATTATAGGAGTGTTGAAGATGTCGAAGTGAAGTCCGGACCTTTTTCTAGGCCAGGCTTTTATCTAGTCTAAAATGAAGTGCGAGTGCTTAATATTTTATTTAATAATTTTATTTAAGTATAAATTAATTATTTACTTGTTTCTAACGTAAAATTAATTAATTCTAGATAGAATGTCTTTCTTATATATCCTAAAGAGACTTCTCCAAAGGGACCTATATTTTAATGCGTCAAGTATGAAGTACCTAGTCAAATAATATGTAAATGTCTAAATATTTTTTTTATGGTCTGATTCCCCTCGTATTGAAGGGAGGGCCGTATCCCTATTTTTTTTAAACATGATAATATTGCAAACTTTTCATTTTTGAATATCCTTAAAACTTAGCCAACTAATCTATTTAAGTGTTTTGCTCGTCAATTAAAAGCACAACCATTAAAAAGTGTAAGTTGTGATTTATGTTGTATCAATTCTCAATACAATCAAGACTTAAATTATTATGTATATTTACGATAATTATTTTAATTATAAAAAGTTTTTACAGGTTAAATTATTAAGTTATAATTGAGTAATTAAAAAAATTGGTAAATGTTATTTAGGATCCGCATACTAAAGGTTCCATAGGCACAAAACAAAATATATGCTTCTATACATTATAGTAATTGAAATTCTAACGGAGACGAATCTGTACATCAAATAGGTATTTATTTTAACATCGTATTCAAATATGTATTATTATTATTTGACTGATTTTGACTACTTCGGTGGTGTAGTGGCTAGCATGTACGGTCGCACACCGGGACGTCCTGTGTTTGAGTCCCGGGTCGGGCCAAGTTCAGTTATTGAGCATTTCTGTCATTTCTGTTCTGTAAGCCTCAGTAACTGCACGTAGTTGGAAAGTTAGCAGTGTGTCACCCCCTTGCCTCGGAGAACACGTAAAGCCGACGGTTCTACTTAACTCTCACTGGTCGTGTCGAGCAGTCGTCCCACCGGAGTATGAGTGATAAAGAATAGAGAGTGCACTTGTGTCTGCGCGTACACTCGTGCACTATAATCTCCCGCGCATATGGCTAGTCTCAATGAGATTGGCCGCGCTGACCGTAATCGGTCGGAGGACATCCTTATTATCGATGTAAATAGTTTTTAGAACTTCTTTTTGTAACAACATCACGGGTAAACGTAAAACAAGACATGATGATAGCAGATCATCCGGGTCAGCATTCAGCATATAGGATAGTTTTTACTACGGCAAAATGCCTAATTTCTGAGAAATGTAAAATAAAGTACCTACGAAGGGATGAACCCGAACACAGCGAGTGTGTTGCCAGTATTTAACTAAAACCATTTTTTAACTTTCACTTCGGTTAGTGAGAATATCGACCACCATATAAACCGAATTTATTATTATTAAATTTATGTTATAACAAGTTTTCTGTAGTAATGTACTTTAGAATTTATAAGTGAATCTTTAGCGTGAAAATTAATATCTATGCTTTTAGGAATCGCAATCAAAAAGTATCAGCTTTAATCTGGCCTATTTGTTTGGAAACAAGACATAGTGTTTAAGATATGAATTAAAATATAACATTATCGTCATTAGTTAAATGTGAAAAATATGTGTTGTATTGATGTAAGATAAATAAATATCTTAAAACTATAAACTTTTTTTTTATTTTAACTTGTACTATGCTTTAGGTGTAAAATTTTAAAAGTATGTAAAAATGGATCTAAATATCTTTTAATGTGAATAAAATTATTCTATGTATTCATGAAATAAATGTTTACAAATTAAATATTTTGTTTTCATTCGAAAGTAATTTATTTATTCAAACAATAATGAATTTATAGTTTATACAGAATAGCAAAAAATATTATTGAAATTAACGAAACATTTTTATTTTTTAAACATTTTAAATTTTCCCTTAATTTTATTCCTTATTTAGATATACCTATACCAGAAAACATATTTATCATTTTACATAATTAAATGAATCCCGTTTTATATATTATTAAATTTTTATATATTTTCTATACATATATTATAAAACAAAGTCCTCCGCCGCGTCTGTCTGTCTCTTCGCGATAAGCTCAAAATCTACTGCACCGATTTTCATGCAGGTTTCACCAATGGATAGAATGGTTCTCCAGGAAGGTTTTAGTATATAATTTGTCAAGTTTTTGTATACATTGGCTAAAATATAATGATATCTGTTGGAGGTGTCGAAAAAAAATGAGCCGTCTGGGAGCTTTCAACGAAAACGCTGCATAAAACCTTTAAGATATAACAAAATGATGTATGGTGCAATTGTGTATCTTATATAGGTCTACAAAAAAGTCTGCGATGGCATATGTGTATCTCATAAGGATAACATACTATATAAAAAAAAATTTGGAAATATAAAAAAGGTATAAAATTAACGGCGTTTGACGTAACATGTTATGAGTTATGACCAATGATATTATAAGTAAAAAGGTGTAGATACGTTACCTAAACGACATTCTACCTTCAAAAACGGCACACTAACGCACACACGAATAACTAAAAATATTGCAATAACACTGAACACACTACATTACGATTAGTCGTCAAAATAGGATGGCACGATTCAAGTATCGCCAGTGAAAAAGAGACAAATATAATTCGCGACAGTGCGTCGTCAACGACGTATGTTAAGCTAGCAATGTCAAGTGGGCAGAACCACATAACACACTTGCAGTAATTAAGTGCTCATTTAGTGCTAATTAATGCTGCAAAAAGTAAATTTTACGCTGCAGTAGATTGATCAAAAATTAGAAAACTGCCAGCTTTATATTAAGCTAGCAGTGTCGGCCTCTTACAACGCTAACCGCATAGCACAGCATCAAATCAAACTAGTATTAATTTAGTGCCTAATTAGTGCTGGCCATTCGTGAAGACAAATATACAATTTTATAGTTTTTTTCTATTTTTATAGAACAAAACTTGCAAATTTAATTTAGCGCCTGATTTTTCGAAATAGCAATTGATTTATATTTATGTAGAAAACTTTATGATATTACTTATAATGTTACGTAATATCAATTATCATAAAGCCTTCTACATATATATTATTAATAAATAATATAATATATAAATCTAATTGCTATTTCGAAAAATCAGGCGCTAAATTAAATTTGCAAGTTTTGTTCTATAAAAATAGAAAAAAACTATAAAATTGTATATTTGTCTTCACTAGCCTAGCCTAGTTTTGGTGTGCCGCTTTTTGAGCGCGTATGACTTATCTACACCTTTTTTCCTAGTATATCAATGGTTATGACCGTTGCCATGGTGCGTGCAATGATAATTCATATAATCAACTCAAATATTATATACCGGGCGGTGTGAAGTAAATTTATACAACACGTACCGAGGGACGAACCCGAGCAAAGCGAGGGTGAGCCCCTAGTTATTTATAAAATAAAAGAATTGGCTTACATTGTACGATAAATATCGAATTTATTTTTTAAACTTATTTTATCAACAACGTCATCACAAGGTATTATAATTAGTTTTTCAAATTAGTAATGGCCAATAAAAGATATCACTATACTTTCCTAATACAAAAAAAATACTCTTATCATAATTAATCCAAAAAGGTGGAGGTTCTATGTTAGTAATTACTTAGTACCTATGTATTCTTTTTTCTTGACTTCAAAAAGGAGGATGTCCTCAATACGGTTGTATTTTTACTGTTTGTTCTCAGAACTCCGTCATTTATGAACTGATTTAGATTTTTTTATTATATATTTTTTTATAGCGTATACTTTCAATTTGGTCCCATATAAATTTGAAAAAAATACACTCATAAGTGTAGAAATAGGGGTTGAATCAATGATATTTTAACTATAGATATGTTATGAGCGCGCAATCGTGAAAACTCGAAAACGTCCTAATTAGGACGTATTGTCTTTAGTCTGTGTCACCGCATGGCGACGAGTGGTACGCTGCTACAAAATTTAAAAAAATGCCATCCTGTGTATTTAGGAAATGCACCAATTATGATACCAAAGTTAATAAAACACAAGGGATCTCATACCACATGTAAGAACGCAGAATACTTCGATTTATTAATATATTTCAATTATTTGCCTAATATTCTGATATGTCATCGGTCGCTAGACTAATGTTTGTTTACATTGACGCGCAATTGACAACATTAGCTGTCTCTTTTTTTCTTATTGATTTTATCGACTATCCCCTTTCTATCATTTTGACATGTACCTTGAATGAAAAGTGTGTATGTGTGCAGCGCGGAACATTTTTTTCGGTTGTTTAGTGAGCGTATAACATATCTGTAGTTAAAATATCATTGGGTTGAATGGACTGAATTTTTGAAATATTTTATTTTGCTCTTACTAAGATTTACACTAAAAATCATTAAAACTTTTAAAAAAAAGGTTTCTTTTACTTAAGTACAATACATACCTAATCAAATATTTGCGAAGTCAGTGCCAGTCGATACAAATCAAGGCAAAGATTACATCACAAAATGATATACCTATACTATTTTAAACTATAATAATTGGTGACCGGAACTCATTCTGAAAATATCTATTAATCAATTAGGTAGAGTAAGTTTTCTTTTGGTAAATTATTACACACAGCGCCATCTAGTTCCGTGGTAAGTTACGAGGCTTGTGTTATGGATACCAGATCCAGATACAGATTTGTAAGATTTTATTGTTTTTTTATCGTGAACTCAGTGTTATTTTTAATACTTACGAAGTTAATACCTTCTTTAGATTTTAACCTCAACAACCTAAAGGCAAAGCTGTGAAGCATTCGAAAGCTCTAAGTATCTTATTTTTTACCCATGTTAAACAATTCATACAAAGTAAAAGCACCATCCATTTTTATACACTTTACGTTTTTGGGATCTATTCTTATAATCTTTTATTAATCTAAACATCTCCTTGAAGTTTAATATGAAATGCTTAATTTATTGACTCTATTTTACCGACCAATCTCCTTCGTGTCTTCTCCATTCTACGTGACACTGGCATAAGTAATCTGTGCTCAACTGGCACGCTTTGAAGCTATTAACATAGTTGAAATAGTAGTTTTGTTCGACACTGGCAGAATGTATTGCGTATGTAAACGCAATCCCAAGCCATTTACGTTAAAAAAAAATAGTTGAATTGAATTCCTTCCGAAGTTTTTTGAGCTTTAGTTTCAGAAACTGTATTAAGTATCGTGAAGTTATTCATAAAGCCGAGAAACAAACCAATGTGAATTTACCCTCCCACTTGAAACAACACTCATGCTAACATTTTCATTTTTTTTTACAACTTTTACTTTTTAGTCCATAACATATTCCTCATATTTTATTAAATTGATACCTAAAAATGTTATCTATTCAAATTTATTTAAACTACATAATTTTTCTCTGACTTAAAATATTGTAATTGAATCAAATCAATAGTTTTAAGAGGAACCAAACTTTTAAATGTTACTGACATTAATGTACATTCATTCATTTCATTTGTTTAGATTACTAATTAGAATTAAAATAAACCAACATTTATATTATTTTACCTTTCCCTCCCATGACCATTTTCTCTCTAAAACTTTGTATAGGAAAAATCACGAATCATAGAAACCAAAGGGTATAACTATTAAAAAGAAAAAGGCACTACAAATTTTTTCACAAAATTATATTTTGTGTTAACACCTGCTACAAGTCTTAATTTTATTGTATGTACAATACTTTATATACTACATATTAGTAACAAGTAACATTCATAACCTTACTGGAGCAGATCTTACTTAATAATTTATACATTTGTGTGCGCACAGTTAAGAGGGACGAGGGGTACTAACAAAACCCCTAACAAAAAAAAATAACACATTCACTACAAACAATACATTGCTATGTCAAAATTACAACACTGAGCTAATATTTCAATTATTATGTAAAAGTTGAATAAAAAGATAACCTGGCTAAATAAAAAAGGGAAATAAAACTGATATAACCCAACCAACTATAAAATGAAATAAATCCAGCAACTGCATAACATTAATTAAAAAGTTATGTTATTTTAAAACTTCTACGTAATAATTGAAATATTAACTAAAATTATTACAGTAACATCAACCTATGAGCATAAAAAATAAATCATGAAGATATTAAACCCGTTAATAACAAAAATTAAGTAGTCAGGCAATACTCGTTATTTGGGTACTAAAAATACCCCAATCTATACACTCTTAGCTATGCCCACACAAACACAATGAGTCTGGACTAACGTAAAATTAATCAAGAGGTCGAACTAACACAACTAACTTAAAATAATGCAAGTGATTTAACATTTGGCAATAAATTAACGAGTTTAACACAAAATAATCCTTAGTGCAAAGCGTATAAAAGAAATTAATAGCTAATGTTACAAAAAAATATTTAAAAAAAAAAACATTAGGCCTATTTCGGGTCTTGCCCTTAATACTATCACATTAATTAAAAAAAAAAGTTACTTTTTTAATATACAAATATGCTAAGGATTCTATGTATACAGCCTTACACAAGCGGCCCATTTACAGTATATTACATGGAGAGGAAAGAGGCACTTCCGATAATAAAAACACAAATTAAATTACAAACTGTACATAATCACGATATACATATAAGTGTTAATGATTTTTTACATTCAAAATACATTTTTGCAGTAAACATTGCACATGTGACAAAATTACATATAATTGATGACTCTCACATACAATATTTAAAACAACATAGATAAAAAAAACTTATAGCATTCTTAAATTCCAGGCAATGGTATACCTACATTAATCCTGTTTGTTATAAAATAAAAATAAAAAAGTGAATTAAATTCATTTATACGGTCCATATATCATTTATACATTATCTGTGACATTTAGAAACACATCTAAAAAAACGGCAACAGACCAATTCAAGAAATAACAGTGATGTATGCATGTAAGAGCCACCAATATTCGTCTTTGGAATACAAAACCAAGCACGCTTCCTTACGGACAATCAAATTGATTATCACAGTGCCGAGTGACCGAGTTATAATTAAATACATCCAAATACTTTTTACAAATGTCCCATCTACTGGTTTAATATTGAGATGCTAGTGTAATTTTTTTAAATACAATGCCATTTAATTACAGACACTTTGAATTTTACCTTTGCCATTATATACACAGATACAAAATGTGTGGCAATAAAAAAATTACTTATTGCACTATCATTACGCTACTCCCCACATATTAAAATCTATCAGCAATTTTGTACTTTATTCAGCTTCATACCAAAACAAAGATTAAAAAACGCCATGTAAAAAGGATAAGGCAACTCAAGTGGTGTTTTATATACATCTTAGAAGCGTTATTTTGTACTTTACCTTAATTATATCATACAGTCACTTTTTGGTCACAGATTAAATCACTTAATGCACAAGTGTCACTGTCACTGTCGATGTCACTGTCACTTATCATTGCTTCCTGCACTGGGTTTTAGGTCGAGGCTACCGACGCATAGTTGAATTAAGTGTCTGCATTGTCAAAGGAGGTGGAGGGTTTATGTATCCAGCGTACGCATACACATTGGGCTGTTGTGCCCTGGGATCAGGTCCAGGATACTGGACTCCTGGCTGCACATTCATCATCTGGACTGGCAGGTTGTTGAACTGCTGCTGTGGTGGAACTCGGTAACCATTCAGGCCGTACTGGCTGATGATGTGGGTGTTAAGGTTTGGTGACATGCGAGAGCCTGGGCCCATTTGAACATGCTGCATCGGACTAAGATTACCTGAAAAAAAATAAGATATGTATATTGAATTTATTTTAAATGTTTGTTCTGTCCAAATCTTTGAAATAAAAATAAGTATTTAATTATTATTTAATTTGTATTTAAAAACAAATTAAAAATTGCTAATTTTAAGATAGTTCACTTGTTTAAACAAATGAATGTGTAACCAAAGCACTAATAACCACTACACAAATTAAAGTTGATTGAAATATAATAATTTATAAAATCACAAAAAAAAGAACAACCAACCTGACATGGACAAAATAATTTGGTGCCATTAATAGAGACTTGAATTGAAAATAAATCAAAACTTTTTTGATTAATATGAATATATAACAAATAAGAGTATTTACTCACTGGTAGCATTCCGCGTGTTGCGCGGCGACTCGAGCTGGTTGTGCGCGGGCGCGTAGTACTTGGGCGCGTGGTAGTGGCCCGCGGGGGGAGTCCCCGCTTGCTGGCCGTACTGAAATAAATAGAAACAAACTGTTACTACCTTTTATATGTAAGGAACTAAGCACTATTTTAAAATGGACTAGTATGAAATATGTATGTAAGTTTATATATGAAATATTGTTGTAACGAATGAATAATAATATTCTACGTCCGATTCTGGCCATCTCATTGAGAGAGGCCGTTCCACAGGAGATATTATAGTGCTGCAGCGCGCCACGTAAATGCACTTTTATACTCCGGTGGGACGACAGCTCAATACAACCAGTGAGAGCTAATGCCCTGCGCCCTAACCGGCTTCACATGCTCTTTGAGGCACGGGGTTCGTACAAAAGATAGAAATTGTTGTGCTATGATTCTGTACCTGTGGTGCGGGCGCGGGCGGCGTGTGGGGCGGGTGCTGCGGCGCGTCCGCCATCTGCTGCAGCTTGGCGAGGCTGCACGAGGGCGCCCAGCCCGCGTGGTACTGCTGCTGCTGCTGGAACGACAGGTACCCGCCCTGGTACCCGCTGCCCGACGTGCCGCCCTGCATCACTCCGCCGCCTGGAACGTCATGTTTCATTGTAAATAGATGTTTTTTTACTACATGACTATTGTATTCATATATTGTATTCAGCCTTATTTAAGGTTCCATTGCTGGGCACGGGCCTCCCCATCAATGCGAGTGGGATCAAGCCATAGTCCACCATGTTGGCCAAATGCGCGTTGGCGGACTTCACACGTCTTTGCACACAATGACGTTTTTTTCAACATAAGACAAGTGGTAATCATGTTAGAAGTGATTTACACATGAAGGTATCAGAGGTGCGAAACCCGGATTTGAACTAGCATCATTCGGATATTCATGTAACCGTGTTATCACTGGACTACCACTACCTCATTATAGATTATAATTATATTTAAAAAGAGCAACTACATAATATCTCTTTGTCTCTTCTCAGCAGAACTGCCTTCATAACCATAGATTTAAGATTTCTCACCAACTGACATGCTAACATTTAACTTAAAATTTAAAATTGACGATTCAAAACTGCTTGTAAGTTTATTTTAATAAGTATATTTTGATGTGACTTGCATAGTGGCCACTGACCGTGCGGGGTGGCCGGGTGCGGGGGGGTGGCGCGGTGGCGCGCGGGCGGCGTGGCGGCGCCCCGGACCCCTGCCTTATTGTCTCCTGCGCTCCCACTGCTCGCATTGTTCCTGGAATTATGTACAAAATATTATTATTAGTTACAACAATTTTATAAAGTAAGGTTGTTTAATATTTGTTGAAGCTGTAACGGCTTAACTTATTCTCAAACTATTATCTATAAATGAAACAGACGAAGATTTTCGACAAAATCAGGAAAATAGATTCATATTTTATAATGTGAAATATTCGTGTAATTATAAAAAAGCAATTTTTTTTTATTTATTGTCAAATGATAATATGACAATGGGAGGTCTCACTGCGAGTTTTAGCCGTTGGTGTCGCTACAAGCACATACCGTAAAAAAAAAATTTTTATGTCAATTTTTTTAATTCAACAATAGTTAAAACACCGTATTTTTCCATCTTACATTTGATTTTACAAAACAGTTAACTATTCTATAATAATAAACGCGTCTGTCAAAATAGGCGGCATCGAGGTTTTAGTTGGTGACGTTATGCGCTGGTAGCGCCATCTGAGCCGAGCTTTGCGTGAAACCTCCCATTGACTATGTACACACGAAAGAATCTGTTTCAATTTAACCGTACTGAGATTACACCAAGGATTATACAAAATATTCCTTTACACAAAGTTTCAAACCCACGACGTCTGGAACAACTATAAGTCAAATACATATTACAATTAAAAAAAAAATAATGTCACTCACCTATTTCTGTTATTAATCTTCTGCTGCTTTGCTGGTTGATTCGGCTGACTCATGATGGACGGGATGTGCAGTGACGAGTGCGGGTACTGAGGACTGGGGGCTGGGTGCATATGCATCATACTGCATGGTGATGCCAAATCTGACCCTATACTTGTTGGCGATTCTAGACCCAGCTGGCTAACATCTAACTCACAGGCCGTGTATTGGACCGAATGGACTGAATTACTCGTCGAGTCCGGAGTATAAACCCCCATGGACTGTAGTGCTGGACTAACTGCCTCGCACATCTCTTCCTTATTCGTATCCTTTGGCGATTCGTCTTTTTTGGACTGTTGCCGTGATTTCTTCTCAATTTCAGACTTCTCTTGGCATGGACCGTTCTGGTTGTAACTCTTGCAGCCGGGCGATGTTAGTATTTGGGGACTTTGTTGTCGAAAGTCCGCGCAACTTGTTACTACTTCTTGTTGCTTATTGACCTGCCGCTGCATCATTTGCTTTATCTGTGCTTCGTTTGTGTTGTGAGACTTTTTACTATCACATTGCGTTTGACACGCGGTAGTCGTTTTCGACTGTTTTGTTGGTTTACACTCGTTTTTCTGGCAATCCGAAGCTTTTGATGTTGGCGCCTTAGTCTCTTTGAAGTGTGGCAACCCTGTCGTCGCGTATATCCCACCAGATAAAGCACCATACGCAATATTATGAAAGTCCTTTTGATCGTACTTTGGATGTAACTTTTGCGGAGATTTCTGCATTTGATCTAAATGAGGTAGATTGAAGCCTTGGAATTTGTCCAAGTAATTTTTATCGTTGTTTTTCATATCCAAAAACCGATTATGATCCCAAGTTCTAGTAGGGTCCCATGGCGCCCATTGCGACATGGGGTATTGCGCGTGAGTCGTGTGATAGTTAGGGATTTGATTCATCGCGTAATCTGCTTTTGGTACTAATTCATTGTCGTATTTAAATTTTGGCAACATTTTATTCAGATCGTTTTGCTCTGCTGCCTTGAGATTGAGTTGTGAAGAACAAGTTTTATCGTGTTTGACTGACGAATTTTTGTCACACTTAGCGGCATTAGACTTTTCTTTCTTAAAAAAATCTTGCTTTTTAGGCGCTTCCGTGGTTTTCGTATCCATTTTACTCGTCACTGCCACTGTATTTATTACGTTTATTGGGACAGATGTTTCTGGTTTTCTCGCTGTTGCATTTTGTTCTGGAAAAAACAACTTAGGCTCTGGCGTACTTCTTGGAGTTTCATTTTTTGCCGATTTCTTCTCCGCCTTCTCCATTTTACTATGCGCAGAATTGACTCTCACATCCCGTAACTTACTCTTTTCTCTAGGTTTTTGGTTTGGATCATTTTTATCTTGAGAGTTTGTTTGAACAATGCTCATGGAACCGCCTAAAGAACTTTGTAGACTATTAGCGAAATTTGGATCTATATCAGTTCTTTCCATACCTAAATTCACAGCAGCGTTAGCACTCTGACATCTCGGCAAAAAGCTGATATCAGTAACATTAGGCACTTTTGGTATTACTGGATTGACGACTGGCGAAGTTATGGGATGAGGCACTTCTAACTTCGTCGTACTTTTGCTTATAACTGGTGACGGATCAGGCATGCTGTTGATCACTCTATTGGGATCACTGGTTTTAACAAGATCTCTGTCAGTTTGCACGCCTTGTGACTCTTTACTTATGGTATTTCTATGGTTCATGAACGGATGCTGCAATGTTGTATGCAAAGAATTTATGGGCTGTATTGTTACTGAATTACTAACTGAATTATGGTAATTGGGTATCGGATTCTCGATTATATTTCTCGATACAACGATATCCACTTTTCTCGGATGCATATCATTTCTAAAAGGCATTTCGCTTTCTTTATTAATGTTCATTTGTAACTTCCGCACTTCCATTTCGTTGTAATCTATCTTAGGGGCTTCTGGTTTCTTTAAAGATATATCTCTGTGGGGATCTAAGTTTTGTATGATTGTTTCTATTTTATTCGGCGACTTTTTCTCCGGTGTTTTACTTTCGTCGACCGCTTGGTGTTGAATGACGGTCTCTTTCCTCATTTCGCACTTTTTCTGTTCACATACAACCTCCATGTTAAGCTTTTCAGGCGATTTCTTTTGTTTTGGCGATTCACTTATTACTGTTTTGTCATTTTTGTTTGGAGATAAGCCTGTGTTTGGTGAAATTGCACTATCTGACTCTCCTTCAACAACGATTGTTTCGATTTGATGTAATCGTGGTACTATTAGGTCTACGGGAGGCTTTATTGTGTTAGAATCGGACGGACCTTTAGCATCGAGAACTATGTGAGCGTTCTCAGTAGACATAACTGGCAACACTTTTGGAGGGCTAACACTTTCCGCATCTTTTGCTTTAAACTCGTTATTTTGTATGGGAATTAAATTATTATGTTTAGGAGAAGGTAATGGACAACTTTGACTATTATTATCATCAGATTCCGATATAACTATAGTGTCTTTATCATCGATTGCAGGTTTATTTGGCGACTTTAGTTCACCATTGCTAATCTCTGGTACTTTTTCACTTTCAGATTTCTCACTTTCCATTTTCTCAGAACTTTCAATTATACTCATATTCGGTCCATTCTCTACAATAGGAAGTTCATCTACTTTTTCTTTTTCTGTTTCATTTATAACTTGATCCTTTTCCGCAATAGATTTAGGTGAGTCCATATGAATGCTGTCAAGTTCCATATCGCTAGTGTGATTGTCTGTACTGTTTTCTTCAATCGGTCGAGGAGTCGCTGGTTTGCTTGGTATACTCGTTCTATCCTCTCTCTCCTCCACATCCATCTCATCATCTGCCTCTCCAGACGAATCTTCTGAACTTTCCTCATTGTTTTTGGTCTTCTCCTCTGTTTTCTCATTTTGAGGTTTCGCTGTTTTATCAACTTCAACTTCATCAGGCACAATATCTGCGGGTTGTTCAACAGAATCATCTGTTTTGTAATCATCATTGACTGTTTCATCGACTTTCGGTTTCTTAGCAACAGGCGAAGATGCGGCGGCTTTATTTGCCTTTTGACGTTTGGGTTGACGACCTTTCCAACCAAGTCTCCTCTTAGGTTTACTTTTAACTTCATTAACGGGCGTGTCCATTTCATTTCGAGTGTCAACACTTTCCTGGCTTTCCTGACTTTCCTGACTGTCAGACGCGTAAGCTGGTTCTTTAATGGTCTTCCGCCTATTTCTTGGTAGATCAATAACTTCCTCTTGTATTTTAGCTTTTCGGGCGACACTTTTACTCCTTTGCCTTCTCGGAGTGGCTTCCGGTTCCTTAGTTTCTTCGACGCTTTCGGATATCTTTCTTGTTGTGTCCCGTTTCCGTTTTCGTGTTCCATCACCAACGGTAGGTGTTGTTTGGTAAGTACTTTCGCTGTATTTAAGCGGCCGCGTCCTTCTTCTGCCCGATGACGTTACTTCAACTGGCAATTCCGACATTTCTTTTTCTAGTTTCAATTGTTCCGTTTTAAGTGTTTCCGGTTCCGTTTCAGTGTTTTCACTTTCCGTTTTCATTTCATCGTCATTCTCCGTTTCTTGATCACCGGAACCTTCTTCTGGTGATCTAAACGGATTGACGGTAGGTGCTAACAATGGCGTCCATCTTAAGCATTCAGGGTCAATTTCTAATCTAGGCTTGCTTTTGACTTTCTTCATATGATTTTCAACCCTATTCCAGTCAACACAGATCCCTAACTTGACTGTATCGTTATTAGGCACATATCTGACAAAGCCAAGAAGCTGGAACGTGACAGCTATGTCATTCATATGCATTCCCGTCATAAATGCAATATCCTCAAATGTAAACGGTCGATCTCTATGGTCGTGTAGAAATTCTAAGATTACTGACTTCCAATACGCATGGTATGAAACTCTCCCTAGATCGGACAATGGCTTTTCAGGGGTTCCCGGTTGACCTTCCTCCTTTGATAACAAATAACCTGAGAAAGAAGAGTTACAATTAATTGAAAGCTTTATAGATTATAATAATGAGCATTTTACTTTTCATTAAGAGCTATGTCAAAGCAATAATTTAAAGTTGATTCGCTGAAAAACTGATTATAATAGTAAGAAGAGTATGTTAATATTTTGTATACAAATAAAAAAAACCCAAGCAAACTATAATTCTCTTCAAAAAAACACAGAATAAACAAAAAAAATAATTCCACCACTCACTAAAATGGATGAGAAATCGCCCGTATCCTTGTCTCTGGTACTGCGGCATCGTCATTATGCACGACACGTTGTATTTCTGCTGACAATGCTTTTCCTTTGAGAAATATCCAACTAAATGGCATCCTTTGCTGTCATTTTTCGTTAAAACATAGAATAAAAATGGCTCAACGTCATAATACAAAGTTTTGTGGTCGAGAAACAGTTTTGCGAGGAGACAGAGATTCTGACAATAAATCTTGTTAGCGTTTCCATCCACTTCGAATACGGATATATCACCGCATCTATATATTTCTGTGGCCGGCGGATGTCTCCATAGGCATTTGTCTAAATGCCGCATCAAAACAGCTCGACTTTTCGCGTATTTGAGGCAGAACTCGCATAGGAACAACTTTGGCAACCTGTAATTGAAATAAATGATATATGTTATATTTATAATTTGGGAGATTTTTTATAGTAATAAATAAAAGTTTTTTTTATATTCTTGTTATTTTCTATTGTTTTAACATAAAAATCATTTTTTTTTTTGTTCAAAAATCTATAAAAATTTAATCAAATTATTAAATACAATAAAAATATATCCAAAAAACACTATCAATATAAATATTAAATACCTTGCATATTCCTGTGGAAAGGGACTCGAGTACCAAGTCTCTATCTCCCATTGTCCAAACTCAATAGCCGACGGACATCTTGGTGGCGGTGGACCGGTTCCAGACCCCGACCCTGAAGGCAGCACCTCCTCAGCTCCACTCGCAGCTCGCGCCTGAGAGAACAGTTCCGCATCCGCCTCTGTCACGCCGGGAGGTAACCGCTTGCCCTCTGCAAAAGATAATATACGTAAAACATTCGCCATGAAAAAAGGCAATAAGCGAGACAGCCAGATACAGTTTTTAATTATCGAAACGAAAAACGAGATATCATAATAACACAAACATACATACAAACATCATATTCATTAACAAAAAAAAAAGGATATTCGAAAAAAATCATACAATTCCAAATAACATCTACACATTACATACAATACGTTATAATAATAATACAAAAAAAAAAAGAAAAAATTAAAAAAAAATAGAAGACCAATAAGAACCTCCACACAGGGGTCTAACAACAACAACAACATTAACATATGCAATATCCGTAGAGCATTCGAGAAGCGCGAGCGAAAGTGCGTGCCCAAACACTCGGCGCGTCCGAACAGAGAGGCGGAGGGCCGGCCGGCAATCAGACCGGGGACGGTCACCACTTTCACCGCGCCTCCCGTCACATCTTACCCGTCTGATTGGCGGCCGGGCCCTCGCGCTGCAGCTTGTGCGCCTGCGCGTCCACGCAGCCGCCGCGCTTGCCCTCCGCCGCGCGCACCACCAGCGCCGACGCGCTCAACCGACCCCCCGTATCCTCTCTCATATCCTCTACATGGAGCCCCGCCCCAGCATCCACTACCTTCCTCTCTCTCTCTTTGCTGTGCCGGACTTCCCTTACACTCTTCTTCTCTTTCTTCACCTCTCTCGGCCGACTCTTGGCCCGCTCCTCCTTAACTTCTTCTCTATTCTCTATTGACAGTCTTTGATCCCTACTATTTCTACTCTCGCGGTTCAACGTCGCCTGATATCGTTTGAACGTGCTCCGCGTTTCCTTTAACACTTGACGATCTTCACTCTCGCGCTTGACCGGAACCTCGCGCTTGGGCCGGTGCCGAGACTGGGAACGCGAAGCCGTTCGGACCGAATAGAACTCTGATAGCCCATCGAACAGCGTCGTCAGCAGTCTGTCTCCGCATCGACTCCTCCGCCTGTGCTGTAATCGTTCCGGCGATTGCTTTTGTATTTTGGGTGGTGACGGTTCCTGTGACTGAGGTGTGTCCGGCTCGAGCTTGGACTCGATGACCTGCTGCTTCTGCGCTTCCGCTGCGAAGCCCCACGTGCCCCCGGGGCCTGTGTCCGAGGCGAGGCGCTCGAAGATGGTGGGTGCGGGGCGTGCGGGGGCGGCGGGGCTAGGGGGAGAGGGGGGCGCGGGCGGCGTGGCGGGGGGCGGCACGTCGCTTGAGGAGGAAGAGGAGGGCGGGCGGCGTTCTAGCCGCAATTCGAGGCGCTGCACGCGCGTCACTCGCACTCCTCCCCACTGCGAGTCCTCCCAGCCCTCCCACTCGCTGGAGGACTCCCTACACCGCCGTTTTTTGACGAGATTGAAAGCGGAGAATCTGAAAAATTTCTGTTTCTCCTTCGACATTCTCTGTTCGGACGAGCGCGAGTAATGCGAGGCATTACCGTCGGAGGGTTCGTCATCCGAGTCGATGCGTCGCGCCGCTGCCTTCGGTTTCCTCTTCTTCGGCGTACCTCCCATCGTTGATCTGTAAAAGATAAAATATAATATAAACAACATAATATAACAAAACACTACCACATATTGCATCATTTTATAAATATCACATAATCTGATACTATGTAACTTTTTAAAATTTTCGCGTTTCATAACTATACGTATATCATATTAAGAGACCTAACGCGTGTATTTTTAATGGCATAAATAAATACCTCAGTCTAGTGGTCACGGGCAGACTACACGGCACGTGACGTCTAGTGCAACTCGGTCGAAACATCAGAAATAAGGTATTTAATTATACCATTAAAAAAACTAAAGTCCCGTAGTGCAACAAAGGTGTTAGCAAGCATGTCGATGATACCTAGTGGTGTCCTCGCAGTGGTCGCACCGCCAGGGCGGCGGGCGGCAGCGCGCGTGCGCGGCGCGCGGGCACGCGGCGCAGCGCGACGCCCACTCGCCGCTCAGCCCGCACAGCGCGCACCGCGAGCACTCGCCGCAGCACCACCGCGCGCTCTGCCACATCAAATTCAAGTTTTTGGTACTTCAAATTACATTATTGCAATTTTCGTGGGAATCTCTATTTATCACTACAAAGTATAAAACGAAGTCGCTTTCTCTGTCCTATGTATGCTTAAATCTTTAAAACTACGCAAAGGATTTTGATGCGGTTTTTATAATAGATAGAGTGATTCAAGAGGAAGGTTTATAAATAAGTTAGAGGCTTTAAGCATTTCATACACATTATATTACTCTTTCACATCAAGTAATTTAAACGAATATCTTAAGAGGAATCGTAAAAAATTACGGACGCGACCGCCGACTTACGAATCGCCTACCGCACCGTCTAGTGATGAGCCCGAGCGAAGCGAGGGCGAATCGCTAGTTTTATAATAAAATATGACCAATGTTTCTGGAAGAAGGTGAAGATTTTAAAAGAAGAAAGAATTTATAAAATTGGTGCGGTAGGTTTCATAAAGCTTCCACTACACTACTCGCCAAAGTTGCTTCAACGAAGTACTGGTCAAAATTGACCGAAGTTGACCGAAGTTCGGAGTACATGACTATATCACCTTAAATTCGTAAATACCGTTAGATTATCATTTTTTTATTAATTACCACGCGCGCTGATTGGTTGAATGTACCGCCATATTTGTTAATTCATTTGTTGTTGAATGTAAACAAACAATGTTTTGGTGATTGTAAATTGATTTCACATTGAAAATAATACAAAGCTTTTTTAGAACCCATTCTTTCTAACTAGGTTGGTTAGCTTAGATTCTTAGCCTTAGAACCAGACGCGTGAGATGCGTTCTGTCGCATGCCATTTCACAATTTGACGGTTTTACTTTCGATTGATTATAATCTAGCATATTTACAATTTAACGGTGACAAATACTCTGCGAACAGTGCAGTGAGACGTCTTGTGTACGCTTCGAGACCTTTGACTCGGGGACAAAAACCGACAATAATAATGATCGGGAACATAAACCCGCGGAGAAATCAGCTTGCACAAAGCGAACCGGAGTGCCTCTCTACATTCTCGTGTTCGTTGAACTTCGATCAACTTCGCCAGTAGGGTAGTGCTTGTATAACAAACAAACGTACATAAAAAAAACATATTTTTTTTAAATTAATATAGATGGAGATATATCAAAAAATGTCAAGTAGCACCTCAAGCTTTTTTTCAACATTAACATTTAACGTGTATAACACCAACATTCCTACACATTAATAACAATCTACACATATAGTCTCTGTTCAGTCAACTTGTTAACACTATCCTTTTTAAGATAAACATTTAATCAAAATTACATGTAAAGCTTACCTTAACCATAACTATGTAAATAAAACAAAATAATTGATAAAATGTGGCAAAGATTTTACAAGTTTTCTGATTTCAAATTGATAAAATAACTACTTCTTATTAGTAATCAGCATTACTTGCCAATTCCTGTCTATTTAAGTACATTAAAACACAGACACAACACAACTTCACCTAAAATATGTTTACACAAATTTTAAAGTATGTATATTAAATCAATAAAAAATATTATAAATGAAGCTACCTTGGGAGAGTCTCTCCCGTGACCATGATTGCTGTAAAGCATTCGAAACGTCGGGAACTAAAAATCAAAATAAATCCACGACAAAATCCGAAAAGGTAGTTTCATTTATAATGTCGAATATTCGCGTAAACCTAAGAAAGTATCAATAAAAAATACTTGTATATACATATTTCAGGTTTACATTAAAAAAAATACATTTAAATTAAGATAATATTATATACTAGAGACTCACCCTCGCTCTGCTCGGGTTCGTCTCTAGGTACCTGTCAAACGCGCGAGGTTAGTGTGTAAGTTATCCGAAAATAATCCATTTTGGTACATATTCCCTCCATATAAACATTTTACAAATTATTAGAAAATTTAAAGAATGATTAATAAAATTCGTCAAGTCATTCTCAAGTTTTGATTTAATAAAACTATTTCAATAAAAAAAACGTAAATAATAAAGAATTGAAGAATTTTAAGTCACAAACTTACTAACTAACTAACTCTAAAATATTAAAACTCTTGCACTCATTGACTTTCGTCTTATACTGAAAATATCCATATGAAAAAACATATATTATGGATTCAACTATGAATGCACCAATCATTTTATACCACTCAAGTATTTTATATGGCCCTCCCTATGTATAAATTATTAGTTAGTTGGTTAATGTGCCATATGTGCATAATAAAACTGAGCAGCTGTTAGTATTCTCATGAATAAAATTGAATTTGACCTAGAAACATACTTGTAAGAAATTAAAGAAAACACTTAGCGAATAAATTTGTCTTTGTTTTGTATTTAACCTTTTTTAAGGTCCCACTGCTGGGACTATTCCTCCCTTCAATATAAGGGGATTGGACTATAGTCCACCTCGATGGCCAAATGCGGGTTGGCGGACTTCACATCTTTCAAAAACTTTCTAGGTTCTCTGAGACATACATGTTTCCTCACAATGTTTAAGACAAGTGATATCATGTTATAAATGATTTGCACATGAAAATATCAGCAGTGGACACTCAGACTTGAACCTGCACCACTCAATTATCCATGTGAATGGTAACTACTGGGTTACTATTCTTTATGTTATACATATTACAATAACACTAAAAAATCAAATAAAAAAATTCCTTCATTCAAATTGTAAATGCAATTAAAATGTTGAAATATACTAAAAAAGTTATGTTTCACTTAAATTAGTAGCAATAACAATATTTTCCCAAAAACTTAGATCTTTTTGGTTTCATTCATTTTCAAAAAATCTTTTCTGATTTCAAAAGGACATTCAATGTCAAAACATAATGTATTAGGAATTTTCCACTTATTATCATACTGTTGTAAATATCTTTATTATTTCTTTATTACACTGAAAACTGAATTATGGTGTAACATTTTTTTTAAATACACTTCACTCAAATAGACTTTCACAAGCACTTTTGAATCATAATTTTTACATTATTATATATAGAATTTAAATCAAATGTTAGTAAGTATTGAGTACACCAAACTAAAAATTTTGCTCAAAGGCTTGTATTTCTTTTATACTGTAAAAACTGTATAGTTTGTTAGTTTTTAAGTTACATTATTAATTTCTCTATGAAAAGGTAATAAGTACTCTAATTTAAGTCATAGCTAAAATGAACTAAATTACAATTTAATAAAAATACATAGTTATATATAGCAAAGTCACCAAAAAAATAGCTCACAGCTAAATATGTTAATGGACAATGTACAGGTTGATTAAATGTTTACTTGAAAACCAACAGTACTCATATTAAATGAGATATATGTATTGGGCATCTTGATTACCAACTATTATCAACTTCCAGGTTCTAAGCTAAGCTATAGTTGTAAATATATTTAATCAAAAGTGATACTTAAGAAAAGTGAAGAAATACTTCAGAATTACTTTATATATTTATAAATGGAATTATTGCTACAACTTACCTTTAAAGTGGTCAAATTAATATATTCCAATAGATTGAGGCAAGTCGGGTGAGCATATGACTTGCACTGATTGCAACAGATCAGGGCTTCGTTGACACCGAGTCTGTTCTTTGCATCAGTGCCAAGGCACTCTGCACACACTGGTACTCCACCTGGACTATTCTTCTGAAAATATATGAAATAGTAATTTTAGCTTATGGTCATATTTTAAGTTATATGGACTTATTTTATTTTACATTAAAATAAATGCCTTTACCCGATTGTGAAAAATAATATCAATTCTAATAAGAATACTTAAAATAAATTTATAGAACAACAATAATATACATAAAATAACAACATATTTTAATGTTCATTCTTAATTCAGACAAAAATCTTTCCATACGATATAAAAATTGTATCCAAAACACAAATAGAAATAGTTTTACAATGAAGCAAACAACTTATTAAAGAAATTTTGTATATGCAAGAGCTTTTTTAAATCATGATTCATTCGTCTGAATCATTCTAAGAAAACATCTTAGTTACCCGATTCCCTGTTTTTTAGATATTTATAATTCACTACACTTTTATTTTTATATCAAGGATTAGCTGTTCCAAGAAAAAACATGCAAACATTAAATGAAATATATTCTTAAAATAATGATTTACTAAATTAAATTTATGGAAAATCAAACTGAATACAATTTAATCATAATTTATAATTTGTTATCAAAAATAACGAAAAAGGTGTTTAAATAGACTGGCATAACATAAACATTAAAAATAAAACTAACTTTTATTTATGAATGTTCAAGAATTAAAAATTAAATAAATAAATATGTTATAAATCATTATTACACTCCATTCAATGTAAAGAATGAATGAATAGTAGTGAGTAGTTTACGTTTTTGTTTACTGATAACAATTCATGAATGAATTTACACATAGTATTACACAAAAATAATTTTATTAATTTCTTTGATTTATTATTGTAAATTGTGCAATCTTGTGTAAGAATATGTAATTACTAAGATTTCTAACTTAAATACACAATTTAAGTTCTTATTAGATTTAAATCTAATGAGGAAATATTATGTCAACTTTGTTTGTTTACTACTTACATTTTCTGGGCTTTCCTGAGACTTTCTAGACTTTGAAATGCGATCTGATGTCGTAAGTGGACGATCTGTCGCCCTATAATTTCCCGCGTGGTGAACCAGCAACCCCCTGGCTACAGCTCGCTTCGCCGCAGCACGCAAGATGTTTCGAACGTCAGTATTTTCTTCCACAGACACTTGGTACGCTTGCCGTAAATGTTTTTCAATTGTCTTTAAAGTCGAACCGTCTCGCTCCCCTAACTCACGCACTGCCTTTGCTACTGCCCGCGAAACATCTACATCAGCAGCGATCCGTAAAATTTTATTTTGCAAACCTCCGGGATCCTTGTACGAACTTTGTCCCTTGTTATACACCTTCAATACGACACCCTCGCGCACAGCACGCTCCAGCCGCTCCGAAACAACATCCTCATGATAATTGTGGTGCTGCCTGATAGCATGACATATCCTTTCTACACTAGGCCTCTGCTTTTGAGACCTAATCTTATGTATCGCCTCAAGAATCCATCGCTTCCACACTTCTTTTCCAACGTCGTCTGGTTCGCTCATTTTTATCAACAATTATTTTGTGCAGCCGTCAAAGTAACGGTACGGTATCACAGCTACAGATGTGTCAACACCCATCATATTTTGGCGCCTCGAGCGAAATTCCATTTTATACAATGGAACTTCGCCGGAAGCGACCGGTAAATTCGGCCGCGATGCGAGACGCCACTTTACAGCATGTCCGAAACGCTGTCGACACTAGATGACACATCGGGCCTCACGAGTAAGTTTTGGCGGAGCAAGCATTCGACGGCGGCCATCTTGTGGCAATCCGAATTTACGTAGCGAACAAATACACGCGACGTAAATAATGTTATCTCAATGAAATACTTCACTTTGATCGTCGAATAAAATCTTACACTATCACAATTTGCGTGTTAAAGATCACAAATATTAAAATAAAACTAAAATACAGCAGTACGTTCCGGTTCCTTTTTTCACAAAGCGCATTCACCAAACAAACAACACTATTCAGTAGTGACTATAAATAAACTATTTTATAAAAATATTACATTATACTAGTGAAAAACTATTGTCATATCATAGAATTTTTCTAAAATTTTGTTGAAAACATTCACAAAACACTAACAAAAGGCTCTTCAAAATGGCTATCAATCAGTTTCCTTGCTATAAGAAAAAATAATTTTGATATCCTGTCCATCAGAAATGTATTGCCATTATTAATTAAAATTTACATCTTAATAATTATGGTCATTTTATTGTCTATGAATACTTAACCCAATATAATGATAGTACCATTAACCACTTGATCCCCGCTGGTACCTATGTGTACCACTTCCGGCGTTACCGTAGATCCCCGCTGGTACCTATGTGTACCACCTCGCCCTCTGCGCTTTTATCACTTATTACACAACGAAATCGCTATATTTTTTGCTAAATAAGTAATGCACGCTACCTTTAGAAATTTTATTACATATATAATAAAATAAAATTTTAATCAGACTCCGGCAACATTAAAAACAAATGCGCCAAAAGTTGTTAAAATTTAAAGTAAAGCGCGCGCGACTCGCTATTGGTTTAGTGAGATTTAAAAATTGAAAACAAATGAATTTGTGCCTTAAACGCAGGCATATTAATTGTTAATATTCTTTGCTACTATTGATATACTAATTAATTTATATTTATGTTATAATGTTAGTTTTTTGGTTAAAGTAATTCTGATGTATTGAAATTTGTAAATAAAGTCGCCATTATTTTACATGAATTTGGACTATTACTCACTTATTTAGTATCTGATAAAGGTAAATTACTGTAGAAAAATAAATATAATTTCATATTTTAAGTTTTTTGTAGCATATTTCAATAGTTTTATAATATAAAATGTGTTTATTTATAAATAATAATAATATAAGCCTATAAGCTGTCAAATGTGACATATTTGACTTTCCTCAAATTTGAGCTAGACATTGACACATGTCGATATATTATGCTATCGATGATATCGATATTTTTATATAAAAAATGTATATTGAAGAAATATGTGTTAGCTCGTTCTAGAATAAAATATTATATAAAATTTAAATATTCTTATGTATTATAAATTAAATCAAATGTACATAAGAGTTTCAATACAAAGTCTAACATAATATACATACTATATTATTATAATAGCAATACAAAGACCTTCTAAAATAAAATATTTTTTTCTTGACGATCTCGAGTTTTTATAGTAGCTTGAAATTGGTGTACGAGTACAACACGTATATACCTAGATAACTTATATACAAACTATCGTCCCCTACGGACGATAGTGTTTGTATGTACATTTTGATGATTTCCATATAAAATAAACGGTTATAATATACTTTTATTATTCGGATATTTTTTATAGATAAACTTATGGAGAGTTCCCAACAAAACAAAAACAAGTTTTCAAAATATTCCAAAATAGTCAATAGAACATGAATTTTTCCAAGTAATTCTAACAGAATTCGGAGCGAAGACAAAAACGACAAAACAAATAAAGAAGAAAATGATTAATGTCATGAAACCGATAAAATCACTTTTTCTGATACATATGATACATTTTTACTAAATAATTTCATCAAGACCCGGTTATAGCTTGATTCAAAATATTGTCATTTTTATAGTAAATTAATCATTTTTTGTAAATAAAATAAAGTCTATGCTTCTCGCTGAAAATAAAGCTTTCTCCAGGTGAAAGAATTTTATAAATTGGTTTTGGAGTTTCGGAGCCTATACATTACAATGAAACAAGTGAAATCTTTTTTCTTTTTATAATATTAATGTATAAAAATTCCTTTTTTGTAAATTTATCCCTTTTTGAATACTGGATAAGAAAAAGACAATCATCTAGAGTAAATTATTAGTTTTTTTTTTGAATACCTAAAGGATT
This sequence comes from Boloria euphrosyne, assembly GCA_951802675.2. NCBI lineage: Eukaryota > Metazoa > Arthropoda > Insecta > Lepidoptera > Nymphalidae > Boloria > Boloria euphrosyne. The sequence continues at coordinate 11,573,166 of OX637885.1, forward strand.
ATCTGGATTAAAAGGTGAGATCAGAAAATTTTAGAAGTAAGGCTCTTTGAGTCCAATTACGTTAAACTAAATACTGTACGAATGGTCTTTTTTGTTAACAATTTTAGTTATCAAAAACTATAAGGGCGATATTATTGAATTGCAAAATAAATTTTTTGTACCATATAAGCGGAATAATTTTTATTATATTATTTAAATAATTAAAACTTTAACTGAACTTTTTATATAAAACGCCTCCAATATTTTAGTTTCAATGAGAATTATTACTTTAGCAAGATATGTTATTAGTTTTTGAGCGTTTGAAATTACAAATTTTTATGCAAAATTGACTTTATTTCTCATGAAAATACTATATTATGGACAATTTAAATTATACAACTTATGATTAGATTATTGAAGATTCGAAAATAATATAGGTACTGTCTTATTTTTGTCAAAAAAAATTACATAATATAATAAAATACAATAATGTATTCCATAAATTATATTCATATTACGAAATACTTAACATGATAGCCAGATTTCTGACTCTTGCATTTATGAGATAATTATAATATTTTTTATTTTATATTTTATAAAATTGCTATACATAAATATAAAATTTATTATTTTGTTTATATTTGTTTCGCCCTTCACAACAATTATCGATATTTATTTGTGTTGACTGTTGAGGGGTACATCATTACTACGCATCAAAATATTTAAAATTATTATTATCAGTACAATAATTTGGACAACTTTACATGTTTAAATATTTAGTTTCTTGAATGAAAAGTATAAAGGTTATAATGCTTAGCTTGTATATTTCAAATTTAAGCTAAATAATAAATACAAAAATGTGAATTATATTGAAATACGAGTTTTTAAAAATAACCTCAATTTTTCCCTTTTATAATAAAACCAACTGAATTCTAATCACAGTGGATTGTGTTCAAGATTTATTGGTGTATGTTTTTAAAGTACGAACTAATATGTATTTAAGTGTAACTTGCTAAGAATCTACTCACTATACCGAATCCTGATGATTGCTTTTAAAATTGCGCGGTAAGCTGTGTAAAAACACCGAACGAGCCGCGATATTTATAAAGTTTTGAATGTGATTATTACTTACAACTAATGAAAATAATTCAATGAATGGTTTTGTGTGACTACATGTGTTTCAAAATTAGTGTAAATATAAATCCTGGTATTATCAGAAATCATTGTAATACAAAAAGTAGAAAATTTTTAGCTAACGTTAATGTTTTACAAGCTTATTTATGATTTACAATAGTTTAAAGTACATTTTATATACTCTTATAAACGCTCAAATTATTTAAGAATCCAAAACAACTGAAACATTTAAAATCGCTGCTGTATATTTTAAATTGTAAATGTTTTTTTATGTTATGGTAGAATCGGCGAAAAATGTCAAACGGGCTCGGTGATTATTCGGTGTTGCATGTCATATTGCGCGGGCGTCTAGTGGTTAACAATAGAATAACAATAGAAAGTAAAAAAAATGAAGAAATGTTTTTAATTCCTTTGATATTTTGTAAATCATAACTTAAACCGTACCTACTAATAATAGTACATATAAACATACGTTCTTCATTATATTCATAACATCTTCAATGTTATCAGACGAATAAATTTTGTTTGGACTTTAACAGACCCATCTATGTTGTTCTATGGTAAGCTACGAGGATTGTGTTATGGATAGTTGATACACTACACTTATATAACTTTAGATAGATACATCTTCTAATATATAAAATTCATTTTCTTTTTGTTTGTTATCGAACTCTTCCGAAACGGCTTTTTAGGTACGGTTAGGTCGGCTATTTTTTATTCCGCTAGGTGATAGGGATAGCCCTCTTAAGATTTTTTCATTGGATAGAATGTTATTGTACTACAAACGCCATGTGTTAAAAAAAAAGTTAAAATCGTTGTAACATTATTACCCGTTAGAAAAACTAGGCGAGCCCTCACAAAGCTTAGCTTTTTGCCAGTAAATTAGAATTGCCAAAGCATATTAGTAAAAGTCTTAAATGAAATAATTGATATTATTTTAACGGTGGGGTCCCACGGCGCGCCGGGCGACGGGCCGCGCCAGGCGTTGCTCCGCCCGTGTAGGCCCGTCGTGGCCCGTTTTGAGCATTCCCACGGCCCGTGCCCGCCTGGTGCGGTCTGTTGTCTGACATTCTCCCCTCCATCATGTGCGTGTACGCGCATGCGCCGCCGTAGGCGAAATGAACGATTAACAAGCAACGCAGACGCGCCCGTACGGGCCGCGACGGGCGCCGACGCGCCGCGCCTTTGAACTTACCGACTCCCGATGGATCGGACGGGCGACAAGAGGCCACCACGGGCTTCATCGGTTGCATCGGTTCCCACGGCCCGTCGGTCCGGCCCGGCGCGGTCTGATCTGTGAGAAAACGGGCCGTGGGACCCGGCTTTTACGTAACTGAATATTATGGCGAAAACATGTGACGACGACACATAAAGAATAAACATTATGTAGTCAAACTTGAATAAGCAATTTTTTTTCCAAGTGTTACTATCGGGTATCAGTAGATTATACTATAAGCAGGTTAGGGGTAAAGATTGTTTGTTTATGCATAGGTTCTCATCCAATGAATAAAATGATGATACCTCTTCAATTCTAGACTACTAGATTCTAGACGACTACTACTACATGAAACATTCAAGTGAATGTTTCATCTAGTAGTATATTAGTGCTCTTTTTAGTCGTTGTCGTGGATTGCTAATGGGTAGGTTATCGGCCAGCTTGTTGGGGTGAGCTTTAAGACGACTTCGATTTTTGGTCCTGTTTTACGAAGGGAATATCTGCGAATTGGTGGACCTCAGAGTTGATTATGAACCAGGGAGCTTTGAGGACGGTCTTAAGTAGTTTTGGGATCGCTGGACTGTTTCTAGATTAGAAATACCTACTTTGTATACAAGGAGTTTGTTCTATACTGATAACAGACCCCTGAATCTAAGGTTCATTTCATCCCTCTTAATCTTGATATGATTTTTCCATGTGAGACGTCTATTTAGATACATACCAATAAGATTTTGAGGCACTTGCTTTGTTGGTGTTGTAGAATGTTGGAAGCTGCTAAGAGACTTGTGCTGGTAGCTAGAATTGCTGTGTCATCAGCAAAAGTGGCTAAAGTCACCCCCTCTGCATTTGGTAGGTCGGCTGAAAACAAGGAATAGAGCGATGGTCCCATTCAGTATGTGCATCTTCCTCTTTTACTTGGCTTTATTAAAATCGTATCAGACATGTAAAAACTATCAGATACGATTTTAATAAAATGAAAAAACAGTCGGGAAGAGAAGTTTTTATTTTTCAAAACAGGCATTTCTGTCAGACTCTATCGAAGTCCTGTTGGACATCGAGAGATGCAGCAGAGCAGTACTCCTTTTTCTTCCATGCAGGTTCTTATTTTATTAAAAAATCAATCAATTTATCGAAAACCAAACTGGTGGTCAGGTATGACATTGGATTCTTTCAGAGCTTTTGAGAGTCTTTTGAGCAGAATCCTTTCACAATTTTCGACATTACTGGTAGCAGACTTATTGGGCGATAGGAAGACACAAGGATCGCTGATTTTCCCGGCTTGTGGGTCAAAATTATCTGGGACACCTTCCAGTGGTCTGGAAAGTAAGATGTCCGAAAATGGCGTTGACTAACACAGTAATAAGTACTATTTCCTTTTTTGGAAGCTCTTATAAGCCCCCAGGTGTGATGAGGTCATATCCCGAAGCAGAGTGCTCTTTAAATTTTAAGATTTCTGTCTTTACTTCTTTAGACGTTGTGACCATGACGTTTCCTGATCAAGTATTTCGATTATTAAGTCCGCATCAGTAGCGGGCGACGCTTCGTTGGATGTAAATATTTTGGCCAGGTGCTTGGCGAAAGTCACCGCTTTCTCTTTGCTAGATCTAGCCCAGTTTCCATCTGAATTTTTTATACTTATAGAATTTTGAGTTGGTTAAGTTGTTTTCCAGCTGTCTATAGTGAGTAATTGGATTCTTTTTGGGCACTTAAGGACTCAAGATGACTCTGTAACTTATTATCTTAGAAGGTTTTAATTGCTCCCTAAAAGGCATGCTTTGTTGAAAGCTTTTTTGTCCGATGGATGCCTGCCAGTGTGCCGAACACATCTAAGTCTTCGCTTTTTTTCGAGTTGTTGCTTTAAATCAGCTGACAGCAATGTATTAGAGGACATCTTGTTCTGGCTTTTTTTTATGGGACAAAGGGGGCAAACGAGCAGGAGCAGGCTCACCTGATGGTAAGTGATCACCTCCGCCCATGGACATCTGCAGCACCACAGGGCTTGCAGATGCGTTGCCGGCCTTTCAGGAAAGGGAGGGAGGGAGGAGGGAGAAGGACGGCAGTAGGGATGGGGAGTGGGCCTCCTGGACTCTCACTTACCGGACGAAACGCGACAGCATAGCTGCCACTTCACGCCGGTCTCCTGTGAGAGAGTGGTACTATACGGGGCGTGCCGGCCCATTCGGCTGCTACCCGAAAGTAACAAGCATGGCACTACCACTTGAAAAAAACGGCTTTCAGGAGTGCATTTCCAGGCTGCTTCCTGAATAAGGTAAGTAATATATTTTGTTGCGAGATCCACATACCTCATCAGATGTTTTGAATAAATAAATAAAATATTAGCCACACTTTTTTTTTTAATATGTATCCCAGTAGACAATGTCAAGAGTACTGGGCAATGATCTGACATTCGATCCAAACTTGACCTAATATCTAAATAATTGGTAGATATACCTTTCACTATAAAGAAATCTAGCAGGTCAGATATTTTTGTGTGGTCTGGTCGCCAATTTGTAGGTTCACCTGAGGAAATTGTAGAGAAGTTGTTGGCGTCCAAGCTTTTCTTTAATTCCCTACCTCTGGTAGAGATCAAAATAACCCTAGTGTGTATGTTTTGCATTCCGTCTCCAGTCTCCACCGGAAACAAAACGCCTGCCACGGGAATTAAGGTAGAGGTTGAACTTATTATCTGTTACTTTGTGTTTAGGTGGACAGTACACTGCAGAAATTTATCTGGGCTCATTAATATTCAACGATGGCGTTTGTTCAGATGAAATCCGCCGACGAGCTGGAATGGTCAAAAAGGCGATGTCAGCCCTCAACAGAGTATGAAAGAATCGTGGTATAAAGCGCCTGGACTAAAGTGCGATTAGTAAGAGCCCTAATATTTTCCATTTTTCTGTATGGTGCTGCAGAGGCCTGGTGTATCAAGAGCTGCGATAGTAAAAAGATTGACGCGTTTGAAATGTGGTGCTGGCGTAGGCTACTGTGCGTACCGTGAACCGCTAAGAGAACTAATAAATCTATTCTTGACGAACTTAAAATCACGGAGGGGCTAACTAGTGTAACTACCATATGTCAAAAAAATATCCTCAGATTCTTTGGACATATTATGCGATCTCCCAAACATAGTCTAGAGAAACTCATTATCTTGGGACAAATCGAGGGTAAACGCGCGCGAGGAAGGGCACCTATGAGATGGTCGGATGCGATAAAGAAGGCTGTGGGTGCAACTCTCCAAGCCGCTGTCCAGACATCACTCAACCGTGCAGACTGGAAAAAAATCATTAGTGGTCGCGATGCTCATCAGTGAGGGAACGAGGAAGAAGACACTGCAGATATAGTAAGGTTGCTCATTTTGTCCTCAACTGGTATAGTGGTAGCCTGAAGATAATCAGTTTTGAAAGCAGGTTCCTGGTGATGTTTGATGGAATGCTTAACTATAATTGCAAAACCCCATGAGCTTTTCCATCTGGGTGATTTGTGGTATATATCATAAGACCTGGTATTGATACTGCTTTTTTCTGTAAAGTGACTTTCTGATATGAATATAATGTCTAGTTTGTGGATTACAATTAGTAGTTCTAATTCGTGTTTGTTGGAAGATAGTCCGTTTATGTTCCAAGTTGCTAAGCGTAGGACATCTATGAAGGAAACAGCTTATCTACTAGTTTAACTATAAGCCCCGTTAGCGTGCTGCTTTGTTGAAGGAAATTGTTTATTTTTTCGGATTGCATAAGTAACAATTCTTCGACCGATTTACTAATAGACGATTGTTGAGAGGTACCTTTTTTAATATCTGCACAGGACAGAGCTTTGTCACGAAGATCCCATTTTTTTGAGTGGTTTTGAATTTTCTGATTCAAATTTATCAACTGCGTTGTCTGAATGATCTCTTAGTGCTTGTTTCTTTCCTCTGTTGAATTTTCTATTGTGGATTCAACATAGACTTGACATCCTTTGAAATAGGGTATTTTACTCCGTATGAAAAACAAACTAAAAATATACTATTAAGATTAGGCAAAAAGCATTTTGAAAATGTTGGTTTTAGTTTATAAAGTAACAAAATAAATTTTGAAATTAAATTCAAAGTTTTCAGTTTTTTTATCTGTTTTTAAACACCACGAAATATTAGATGCCACTTTATTACGTCATACCGCCGTGTACACAAAAATAAATAATTTCTTGTGTTGAGGAACAGCACAAAGGATAAGTAGAATAATAATTCATTTTAAATTATAAACAAGAATCAATTTCATACAAATTATCAACGCATTTGTTTACAAAACCCACATCATCTTACTGGCACACAGAGTAATAATGGCGTCCACTGCGTTTAGCGTTTTTGACCAATGAGGCGCGAAATTTGAAATGTAAAAATTTAAATGCATTTTTGTAACACTTATCGATTGAGTAAAAATTTGCTGTTTTTTTTGGGGCTTATTATCACTACAGAATCTAATTGAGACACTCTTCAAAAATTGATGTAATACCCCATTGGCTAGATGGCTTGGTGGCTAGTGACTCGATGGCTACCAAAGCAAAGGGAGCATTTTGCTGGAGTATTTCTATCTTTTTTTGGGCAGTTTGGATCCTTAACTTTAACAGCTGTTTGAAAGCAGCTTATTTATGGATAATATAAAATATAAATATTAAATTATAATGGCAACACTTAAGTAAAACTTTTAGCGTAGAGTGCGTATTTAGCGCGACTTTTACAAAGTTATTTATCAAATTTTGCTTACTACACAAAACTCAAAAGTATTAGATTGTAAATGTTAACGGTTAGACTAAAGGAGAATACAAAAACACTTTTCTTTAAAGAATTGAGCTACGCTATTCTATCAGTTTATTTCACACGAAAATTAAATTTACCTCCAAAATCGGAATTTATATTCGAATTTTGAAACAAAATGAGGTAGGTAATCGTTAATGTGTGACTTTAAGTTTGTTTGTAAATTTAAACTATAATAGTATTTTCAGTCATTAAATTAATACTAATTTGTGTAATATAGTATAATTTGTGTAATAATGATAGAATTACTGCTATTTTATATTACAGTTGAAACTTTAATATTACGCATTTGTACTACACTACAAATCGACTGTCAGGACCCGTTGCTGTAAAGCCTTTATTTGAGCTTTTGAATTAAATAACAAAGAAAACATAATACATTGTATTTCACTTGTATCTGCAATCTAAATACATATATTTAACGTTCTAATAGTAATTTTAAACCATAAGTTTCTTTTGATATAAATAAAATATATTATTTGCCACCGACGCTAATTCTATTTTGTCAGTTTTTATTTGCTTTTATCATCCCCATCTATTAATTAATATCTAGACCAATAAATTTTCAAGTAAAATATTCTATGAATCAGTACTTGCTAGTATCTTTTATGCAGTCAAGGACTTTCTTTCCTCTCTTTAATAATTATATTATCAATTTATACATTATGGAGACTTAGCATATTTTAATAAAGCAGTACTTTTAATTTGTAACAAACTATTTTAGTTTATTTAAATATTGCTTACAGGATATATAAATAAAAAAAAAACATTTTGTAAAAACACATTTTATTCTCATCAAATATAATAAGTACAACAAATTTATTCCTTTAAACAGGTTACAAACACAATTTCTAATCAATACATCTATTTATTGCTATTTTATTACAGGACGAGAGGGAGTAAAACAGCTCGAAAAACTCGGTCTCATGTAAAAAATCAACCAAAGTTCAAGAAGCCAAATCTAGATAAGACATTTGTAAGAGTAACTCGAAGTATGAGTAAGAATTTAAACACCACAGACACAAAAACATTTACTATTGTAGAGGTTTACAGGTGTATGCCTCTGTTGGGCGGTGAAGAAAATATACCAAATTGGCAAGTCCATTTAATTAAATACTCTATTGAATTTGTGAAAAAGTAAATTATTATTAGTGTTACTGTGTAACACTTTCTGTTTGTATTAATTTATGAGACTGCTTTTTTTCTTAAAACCTAAGTTTAATATTGCAAATATTTTAATTAATATAACAAATGACAAATTAAAAAAAACAAATGAAACTTACTTTTTGAACAAAATCTATTTAGTGTACATTAATTTTTGTATAAAATTAATATAATATGGACAAAAAACAATAATTTTTGCTACTTATGTTGACTCTAGTTAATTGTTTAAGTTTAAAATATTTGATTATAGTATTATTTCTGTTACATTCTCTGTAAGTGTTATTTCAATTTAAGGACTTTGTTTTTGCCATTTATAAATGTTTAACATTTATCTTTTTTTATCTTGTTTTATTTCTTAAGAAAACTTATCTATTATAGGTTACTAAGATAGTGCCATTTCTATTTTGAATTATTGATTATAAATATAACTCTTACATGATAATGTTATTTTATAAGTATAACAAAGCTTTTAGAAGTATAAAATCGATTTTCATTTGCAGAAAATATCACTGAGTTACAGGAAAAAAGTGAAACATGTAAAAATATTTGTAATATATCAATGATATGATGTTAAGCCGACAATAAAAGTGATATAATTGGACCATTTGCTTAATTAACTGTTTTACAAATGTAAAAACAGCTAATCCTATGTTGTTGTGATAAGCAGGGTTGCCAATTTTAGTAAATTACACTGAGTTTTATAAAATGGAGTTTGGATATAGAACTCTAAAATAATTGTTATTATAATGTTTCAGTACCATACATTAACTTTTGTTTTCTATGAGAAGACTATTGTCTTATATAATCTTCTCAAATGTTGTGAAAGTAATTGATTTCCAAAAGAACAAAAAGTACAATTTAATTTAGATAAAAAACAAAACTACTAAAAAACATGAACTTGTGTAATATCACTTATCACTGTAATATCACATGAACTTGTGTAATATCACTTCTTAAAAATGAAGGTTGGCAACCCTAATGATGTATGTTAGTGTTGTATTACAAAAAGATAATAACTAATTGATTAATGAGTTAGATAATGGCAATTATATGATAATATGACTTCCGATGTGATTATAGTTCTTGAGGCGTAAGCTCAGTTTTGTATTTGTGTGGGTGACAACCAAAAGTAAATAGCTGTGCTTCAAAAACCCAGTATAAACAACTTTAAACCTATGCCACAAGCCGCACCTCTTTGTACATTGCACAAGCACTAATGCTAAGCTGAGCTTAAGGCACAAGGACTGTATAGATTATCTGTTTCTAGGATTCCATAGATAATTAATAGTGTATTAATAAATTAAATAGTGGAGAGTATTGTAGGATATAATTACACAACTGGTATTCAAGGTTTTATTACAAATATTTGTTAAAAGGACTATTTGATATAATTTTGCATAAAACCTATTTCATTGAGATCAGATCTATTATTAATACTTAATTTATTCGGTTATTGCTATCTCATATGTGCAAAATTCCTATTTTAAATATACAAAGCTCAAAACACCCGTTTATACAATGTTAGACTACGATAAGATAATAATTGACATAAACTATGTGATAGCGGAGACATTATATATGTACTTCATTAGATTTATAAATCTGTATATTGATATAACAAAGTTGATAAAGAAATAAAATCGATTTTAATTAAAACCTAACACATTAAGAATCTAGAAATTAGAAAAATCGATTAGTTCATTACTAGCACTCGTCAAACTCACTATTACCACTGAAAGTGCAGCCGGAGTGTTGTATCACATGGGTTGCTGTGTAGATACCACATTTTACACATGTCTCCCAACTTTTCCCTAGAACCATTTGGCTGAGGAATCCTCCTGTGAAGGCGTCACCGGCGCCATTTGTATCAACTATTTGTTCTCTGGACAGCTTTACGACCGGCACGTGGGTGACTTTGGTCCCTTCAACCAGGATAACCGGGTCTTTACCCTGTGTTATAACGACTACACGTTCCCTGGAATTCAGTTTTGGTAGCGCTGCGATTTTTAATGCAACAGCTTCTAAGTCTTTTTCTGTTATGTTGAAGGCTTTTGCGAAAGCGTCTGCTTCCTGAAACAAAAAAAATGACGTATTAGTTCTATAATAATTGCATATTAATAAATATGTTAGGACATTTTTACAACAGCACCATCTAGTTCCGTGGTAAGCTATGAAGCTTGTATTACGGTTCCAGATAGTTGATAAACTACATGTATAAATTTTAAATACGTACATATTACAAATATAAACACCTATGACTGGAGTGAGTACAAACATTCGTGCTCAACAAATGAATGCCCCCAGCGGGACTCGAACCCGCGACCGCTGGCGCATAAAGCAGGGTCACTACGAACTGAGCCAAACATGTCGTAAAAGTAAATCGAATCGAGATACATATTGAAAATATATATCAAAATTGATAGTTTATCATAAATATCTAAACTTATGAAGTTATGTTCTACTTCGACAGGCCATAGCCCATCACGCTGGCCTAGTGCGGGTCGGCGGACTTCACATGTCTTTCGAAAACTTGCTAGGTTTTTCTCAGACACAATGTTGTTTCTACACAATGTTTATATTCACCGTAATACAAATGCTAATCAATAATCATACAAAAATGATAAGCACATGAAAATATCAGAAGTACAAGACCGAGATTTGAAGCCACTTCACTCTTTCCCAAGCGATCTCGCTACCACTGGACTAACTACCACTGCCTGTTTGAATAAAAAATAAAATAAACTGTAATTAAGTCAACTCACCGATTCATTTCCAAACAAGACGTCGACATACGGCAGCATTTGCTCGAGCGGTTCCTTGTAGAACTGTGACACGAAGGGCGCGCTGAGGTTCATGATGAAGGTGTGGTTGTTCTCGAGCGCCTGCTTCGCTAGCAGCATTATCGACTCCGGCGATACAGCTACGAAGAAGCCCTGGAAATTAATTAATAAAAAATAATTTAATTATAGATGTATACTGTATACATATTTAAATAAAAATGAAGTGTCTGTTTTTAATTTCAAATTAACAGCTTTTCACTAAATGTATATGAAATTAACATATATACGGTACTTAGATAAAATCTCCAAAACGGCTGTTAATAAGTTCTCCGACCGACTTCGATCATGGCGGTCAATCTCAATGTGACTAGCCAACAGCTATGCAGGAGATATAGTGCAGCTCGTTTACGCGCAGACACAAGTGCACTCCCTGTTCCTATCACTCTCATACTCCGGTAGGACGACACGAGACACGAACAGTGAGAGTTAAGGCGCAGGACCGATGGCTTTACATGCCCAAAGCACGGGTGACACACCGTCAATTTCCTAACTCCGAGCTGTTACTAAGGCATACTAGAAAGAAAGACTCAATAACTAAACTTGGCTCGACCCGGGACTCGCACCCAGGATCTCTCGATGAATGGCCGTACTTGCTAGTACTACACCCATTAGATTATAATATGTTGGGACATCATTACAACAGCGTCATCTAGTTCCGTGGTAAGCGTACGAAGCTTGTGTTACGGATACCAGATAGTTGATATGCTACGTATATAAATTTTAAATTCATACATATTATTAAAAAAAAATTAAACCGACTTCAAAAAATCTGCACTAAAAAGAGAAAAATAAAAAGTAGAAAATAATACTTTAAAGAACTTTTTTCTCTTTTTAGTGCAGATTTTTTGAAGTCGGTTTATTTTTTTTTTTAAAATAACTTATTTTTACATTTTTAGTGTGCCTTTTATTTAGCTGATTTAATTATAGTGACTTACTATATGTCACTAATTTAAAATCTGTTTAAGCTTTATATTAAACAACGAGCATACCCATTAACGACGAAAATAGTAATTAATTATCGGGTCTGCCGAAAGGGGGGGGGGGTGGTCGTGTTGGTGTCCAAAGAGTACTCGATCTACGACTACTGTAGCTGTAACTAAACTACGAGCTCATCTTTATGTTTACATTCCCCATACGAAATAGTTTAAATAAACCACGTCCATTATTCCACCTAACTCCTAGAGGTTAATGAGATTTACCTTCTATTATCATATTAACGTAATAGCCTGGAAGAACACAACTATCAATCTATATGTATGTATAATTTTAAAGGAATTTCCTTTCAACTCCTAGCCGTTGAGGAGTTGTACCTTCATCAGCTTATCCACATGAGATGGTAATTATCAAATGCAAATCCTTAAAAAACTTTAGAAAATATATGAAAAATGTACTAAGTGCCTATAAAATTTAAGAGTTGCCATCGATCCCATTATCAGATCCTAACTTGGTGACAATGGGAATATCTTGGAAGTATAACCTACCAAACAAAAAATAAATTTTTGAAATCGGCCCACAATTGACGCATAAATCGGTGAACACAGATAAAAAATAACATTTGAAGAATTCTACCTTCCATCATCAGCTCATCACATGAGATGACGATTTTCAGACGCAAATGCTTGAACAGCTTAAGAAAATATATAAAAAACATAATAGGTGCCTATAAATTTTGAAAGTTGCCCTGGATTTCCCTGAGATCCCATCATCAGATCCTGATTTTGTGATAATGGGACCCCCTCAGAACTATACCCTACCGAACAAAAGAAAAATTTTTGAAATCGGCCCACAGTTGACGGAGAAATCGGTGAACATACATAAAAAAAAAAAACATACATCGGAACATATAACCTCCTCCTTTTTGGAAGTCGGTTAATAAATATAAACACCCATGACTGGAGTACAAACATTCGTGCTCAACAAATGAATGCCTCCAGCGGGACTCGAACCCGCGACCGCTGGCGCAGAAAGCAGGGTCACTACCAACTGAGCCAAACGTGTCGTCATATAATTGAATATGCAATTATTTTTTCATTTTTTATTTAATTAATGTTACTTATCTGCTAAAGGTGTAATTAAATTGACTATTGTATTATAGCTTTTACGTACGAGTACATTATATCGCTAAAAAACTGTTATTGTGAACTGGCGTAGATGACCTTTTTCTCCCAGTACGAGATAAGATTATGAAAATAAACAGCTATTAAAAGATAGTTCTGCTTTAAGTTTTAGTTGTTTCGAACGAATAATATAATAACACGATATCTTACGTCTAAAATTTACTTGATTGGGATAATCGAATCGAATTCGATATTTTCTCGCAGTAAAACGTCTAAAGGGATACTTTATTTACGATTACTTATTACTTAAAACAAAATTTATGCATATAATAATTTAAATATTTTTTTTTGGAAAATTTTATTGAAGAAAAGATCGATACAGAGACCGAAACTATCCTTTGTATATTTTTTTTGTCAGTCTAGAAAAGAATTACTGGAAAATGTGTCCAAATGGGACAGATAACTAATTATCCGGGACAACCTATAGGATACTTTTTACATCGTAGAAATATCTTATTTCTGATTAATCGTTGCAATGTATCTAGGGTAGAACACGAGCGAAAAGAGTGAGACGTTAGCATGAAAAAATAAATACTTACAGAGGCATAAAAGAACTTGGCACTCTCGATAATCTTCTTGCACTCGTCCTTGGCCAAGTGGTCGGGCGTGAACTTCTGCGCGGCGGCGAGGTTGGCGCACAGCGAGCGGTGCGTGCCCGTCACCAGCACCGCGCACGTGCCCGTCGGCGCCTCCCGCGACACCTGGTAGTGCACCCTTACGCCCTCCGCACTAGAATGCAAATTGACGATATTCACATCTTAAAAAACCAATGATATGTATGAAATCAGCTAGAGATGAAACGGATATCCGGCAACTATCCGGTATCCGACCTATCAGGCCCTGTTTTCACTATCCGGCCGGAAACCGGATAGTAATTCAGTACCGAGCCGGATATCCGATAGTGAAAATAAAAAACAACTTAATTATTTTACACAAGGCAAATCATACCACAGTAGGTTATGGACACCGTTTATATTTATAATCGCAGGTCAAAAATAATTGTTTCATCTTTGCGATCGATTCGAGATGTTTTTAAGAAAAGTCAATCTCGCTAGCAATAGGATTTTATTTTCTTGATCGCGACAATCACTACGATCGATCCTGTCCCAGGATCCCGCGCTCGCTTGTACAACTGAGTGATGCCGGATGCGAGATTTGAACTCGCATCACTCAGTTGTACAAGCGAGCGCGTTACCACTGGGATACCATTACCTTCGAAAAAAACCCAATAATATACAAAAACTCATTATACACAATAATAAGCGTCTCAAAAGTTTCCTCTAACTACGTTTCATTTATACCTAATGTCAATTAATATTCGCGTAAAGCTAAGACTATTTTTTGCCCTGTTTTTTCGTCTAAAACAGCGGGCTTACTCTTGAATTTAATTCCGATCGATCGACATTGGAATTGTGACGTTTCGTACTCTTGAGTTGGACGCTAGCGCCACATTGTTTTTAAATTGCGTGTCCATTTTGGGGAACTAAGTGAAATCGGGATCGGGCTTGGCGCACCGTAAACGCTACTCTTGAGTGAGAGTACTTTTTTTGAAAGGATAAAGCATTTTAAAGCCATATTACTGGTTTATCGTAATAAGAAGAACGACACTATTGCGGCCCGTAACATAGCTAACTTCACTCTTAACAAAATAATCGCGGGGCAATCCCAATTTCAATCCAATGTTGACAATATTGTTTTCAAGAGTACAGAATCACGTGACTTCAAAATTGACATTGGAATCGTATTGGCATAAGATTAGAATTGAAATTAGTTTGAAGAGTAAGCACACAGTACTTCTTTGTATATTATTTAATATTTATACTTTTTCGTAGTTTATGTTATAAAGAGTACTATGTTACTACTTATAACATGAGCTATTACCGTAAAGCCCCGTCAAAACCTGTCCAGCCGTTCCCGAGAAGAGCGGGAACAAACAAATGCATACAACAATGTTAAAAATTATAGTGCTCCTATAGATCATAGATGTCGTACTCCTTACATAGGTACTTAATATGCATTTAGTAAAAAACTGTTATGTTGATGAAAACAAATTTACAACTACTAACGTTTGCTAATTAACCTTGAATTTCAATTGAATTCGCGATACATGATATGCGCAGTGTTTTTAAATGGAATATCATTGATGCAAAACGTTGCTTCTAATAATATTATGCACATTATTATAATGATCCCAAAAGAGTTAAATTTTTAATTTTAGTGCTTAGCAAAGCTAAGGCTTTTCAGAAGGTGCTTAGGCGACCAAGGGTTCGAAAATATACCGTTGTACACTGATGTCCCAAACGAGTGTATGGCAGCTTGGACTAGCTGTCACGTCCATTGGCCGACTATATAATTCATAGGCTTTGATAGGACTATATCAGGTTACTCCGCTAGACTAACGAGTTAGTCTCTCCTATAGTATAAGTAATATGAAACAAAGTTACTTGCCACCGTGTGTACGCTTGTATCTTTTACGCTACACAACGAATTTTAACGCGGTTTTCATCAATAAACAGAGTGATTCAAGAGGAAGGTTTTTTTATATTATACTACAGTAGAAAATAAAGTGCAAAAGATACGAATTATTATTAGAATTGAGACGTTTTTGAACCAGGCTTGTCAAAAGTTAGTGATCATCGGGATTGCTGCATGAAGGCACCAGAGAATACTGGTTCTATTTAGATCTCATTGACAAAATTAGCTATGCACATACATATTCACCATAAAAATTTACTATTATTATACATATTTATGAATACAAATTAATAAAGAACTGGCGACACACCCTCGCAAAGTAAAAGCAAAGCAGCTTAAAGATCCTTTTCAAGTTGTCCCTATGCGAATGATCCAATCAGAATCGTAACTTACAGCGTCTAATCTATCCTAATCTTAAGACTCGATTTTATTAGTCCTACAATTAAACTTCAAAAATAGAAGTTAAACAAACTAGTAATAAATTAAGAAAATAATATAATTATAGATTGTGTTGAGAATTCCATAATTCAAATCTCTTGTGTCAGATCCCTCCGTTTAAAAGTACAATTCGTGTTGGGCCAAAATTAATATTTATATAAAAGCTACAAAGGTGCATTCACGAGATAAAGCGGGCAAATGTTATCAGATCGCAATACACCGCTTTTGTAACAGTACAAAAATATTTGTTCATATATTTTCAAGAGTGACTTGATAAGATAGCACTTGACTCTTGAGGTTAAAAAAGATGACGATCCGTAATTTCTAACTTTTAAAGATTTTCCTTTTCTATCTATATGTAACTATATTCTGGCCATATTGTTTGTATAAATTTTTCATTCACTCTCCTTGGGCTGGATTCATCCCTAGATTATTATATGTTATAGAATGACTTGGCCGATATGAAGCTCTTAATATGGATTTTTTTCAAGTGTTACTATCTGCAATCAGTAGATTATACTGTAAGCCGGTGAGGGGTCAAGATTGTTTGTTTATGCGAAGGTTCTCATCCAATGAATAAAATGATGATACCTCTTCAATCCAGCTAGAAGTGAATCTTTTATCTAGCTCCAATATTAGTCCCCTATTTAGTAGTTTCGGTGGACTGCTAATGGTTAGCTTATTAGCCAACTTGTTGAGGTGAGCTCAGACGACTCCGATATTTGGTGCAGGTTTTAGCAATTTCCTGTTTTATGGAGGGAATATCTGCGAATTGGTGGACCTCAGAGTTGGTTATGAACCATGGAAAATATGGATGGCTTAAGTTTCATTTAAAGCATGCTCGTCTAGAGATTATTCTCGTGGTTATGCAATTTCTTATAATTATTAAAAAAAGGGGAATCCACACAAAATATTAACTAAATTTTGTGTAGTGATAAGTGAAATATTTTTAATTCCCATGGGAAAATAAAATGACGACCTTTGTTAATACAGCTAACACAGAACACTGACTAATGATTAAAAGATGAATATAGAAGAAAACGACAGACTAGAAAAATGAAATCCCAAAAAATGTACTATGTTGAAGTTTTCATGACTTCAAAATTATGAAATGAATGTTCCAAATTCATGGACACACTATTTCCTCTAGTTTCAGATTATAGATAAAGTATCAGTCATATGACTGACACTTGGTTAAACTAGATAAAAATGTATCAATTTGAAACATTTTTTAAGAGAAATAACTGTTAAATAAACCTATGCTATATATAAAGTTTTTGAAACATAATTTGTTTTAATAAAATAAATTATGTTTGAAACACTATATAAAGAACAAAAAGAACAGATATAAACTGAATCTACTATCGCCGGCACAACAAGTAGGGTCACTACAAACTGAACCAGACATATCAATAATAATAGTTTGTAGAGTGTATTGGATCTATATTCTATATAGATCTAAATCGAAATTATATTACAAGGCCTATGAAACATATAGTCGGCCAACGGATGTGGCAGCCCAAGCTGCCATACACTCGCTAGTAAAATTCAATTCAATTCAAAAATACACTTACACTGCTCTTTCACGTAATATTTTGGCATAATCATCATTTCCCACACATCCAAAGTAGCAACAAATGTTGGGTTTCTTCAAAATCCACTGAGCCACTCTTAAGGAGTTTTGCACACTTCCTCCAGCTATAAATTCTGCATTGTATCTAAAAGTTAAGTAAATTAACATAATTCAATTTATATAAAGAAATATAATACCTTATAACATAAAATTCTTAGTGGAACTCTTATCAGAAGTTAATAACAACAAAAATAAATTAGGAAAGAGCAAATAAGTATTGAAGCATGATTACATTTGGATAATTACAGTTATTTAATTGTTTTTTGAAAAAGTATGTAAGAAAGCTATATTTACTTTTCAACTAATTCTCTATAAAGAGGCATGTGTTTTTCTTCAGCCATAATAGCATCATCTGGGTGTAGGTCATATTTCTTGAGCAATTCTTCATCAACAATCGCAGAAATGTCCAGCAGTGGGTTTCCAATGCCCACAAGCAAGTCTTCTTTATCACATGGGCACCTAAAGTATTTGTTTGTAAAGTATTTTTTTTACTCATCGTGGAAAAATAATAAAAAATACAAGTGTTATTGAAAAGTTAGTAGGTATTATAGGTATAATATATGTAGCAATATTCAGTTTTTCTATATATAACATGAACAATTATTATTCTATAATTCATTAAACACGAGCCTTTTATTTGTATGTATGCTTTATTAATTCGAGACACATTTGTTAATGTAAATTAAAACTAAACACCGGACTCGGATAAGGAAATTTAATATGGTAAAAAAATTGCTCACCTAGGATCCATTATGTAATCTAATTACACAACAACTGAAATTAGGAATATAGTTAAATTTATATTTTAAATATAAGTAAAGATACGATTAAAAAAATAAACTTAAGTTATCGCGCAAGGAATTGCCGCATGTTTTTCTTACGTTTGCAAAACGTGCACGCTCCTTCCTATCTCAACGAGGAGTAGAATGTAGATAAAATTTTATAATTTATATTCTGTGAAATGACATGAGCTGTCATAAGAAGCCATATCTATGGCTGAGGCTGACATAGTTCTCAATAGTCAATGGGCAAGGGTTAAAGGTTATTCTTATTATATATTTTGGACTTTGTATCTTGTGTTCGAAAATATATCAGAGCTATTAAATAAAACATAATAGCATAAAACTTTGTAAGAAAGAAAAAGAATATATTATGTACACTTTCAGTACACAAAAAAATGTAATATAGAAATTTGTTCTTTCCTCAATATTTTATGCATTTATAATATTTAAAATAAAACCGTATTTTTTTACATATCAAGTGTTAATTTGTATATTATATTCATTTGTATTTTGTAGAACTTCTTAACCAAAGACATTTATAGAATAATTAAGTTTTATTTTATCTGTGTCTATGATATAACCTACAACCGGCACATAAAAATCACGTTTTGCGATTTCAACGAGAATCTTCGAGAAGTGCAAGTTCAGAGCGATCTGAATATTCTGCGAAGTCCATTAATTCATTCCATTTAACTTAAAAAATGTTGCGTCTGCCTCGTGTCGTCCGCCAAACTGTTTCTTTACAAAAATCTCTTCAATTCTCCAGATTTTATGCCAAAGATGTGAGGTTCGGCGCTGATGTAAGAGCTCTCATGCTCCAAGGCGTAGACGTCCTCGCAGATGCTGTCGCCGTAACAATGGGTCCAAAAGGTAGGAATGTTATTTTAGAACAGTCTTGGGGTTCACCAAAAATAACCAAAGATGGTGTAACAGTTGCGAAAGGAGTAGAACTCAAAGACAAATTCCAGAATATCGGTGCTAAACTTGTACAAAACGTAGCGAATAACACTAATGAAGAAGCTGGCGATGGTACTACAACAGCTACAGTGCTCGCCAGAGCAATCGCCAAAGAAGGTTTCGAGAAAATTTCAAAGGGAGCAAATCCAATTGAAATCCGTCGTGGAGTGATGTTGGCTGTAGATGCAGTGAAAGAAAAGTTGAAGAATATGTCAAAGCCGGTCACAACTCCTGAGGAAATCGCGCAGGTCGCCACCATTTCCGCAAACGGAGACACTGCCATCGGCAAACTCATCGCAGACGCTATGAAGAAAGTAGGACGCGATGGTGTTATCACAGTAAAAGATGGCAAAACTCTTACTGATGAATTAGAAGTCATCGAAGGTATGAAATTCGACCGAGGTTATATTTCACCATATTTCATTAACTCGTCTAAGGGTGCAAAGGTCGAATTCCAAGATGCCCTCGTTTTGTTCTCTGAGAAGAAAATTAGCAATGTACAAACAATCATTCCTGCATTAGAATTAGCCAACCAACAAAGGAAACCCCTTGTGATAATTGCTGAAGATGTAGATGGTGAGGCTTTATCCACACTGGTTGTGAACAGGCTTAAGATTGGCTTGCAAGTTGCCGCTGTGAAAGCACCAGGTTTTGGTGACAACAGGAAGTCTACTCTTAGTGATATGGCCATTGCCACTGGTGGTGTAGTATTTGGTGATGAAGCTAACCTCATCAAAATAGAAGATGTCCAACTTTCTGACTTTGGACAAGTCGGTGAAGTTATTATTACCAAAGATGATACTCTCATCCTTAAAGGAAAAGGGAAGAAATCTGACATTGACAGAAGAGCAGAACAGATTCGTGACCAAATTCAGGAAACCAACTCTGAATATGAAAAGGAAAAATTACAGGAACGTCTTGCGAGACTGGCTTCTGGTGTAGCTGTATTACATGTTGGTGGTTCCAGTGAAGTTGAAGTCAATGAAAAGAAGGACCGTGTGAATGATGCTTTGAATGCTACCAGAGCAGCGGTAGAAGAAGGTATTGTTCCTGGCGGTGGCTCTGCTCTCCTCAGATGTATCCCCATACTAGATGAACTTAAATCATCTAATACTGACCAGGCGACTGGAATAGAAATCATCAAAAAAGCTTTAAGGATGCCATGTATGACAATTGCACGCAATGCAGGTATTGATGGATCTGTAGTAGTAGCTAAGGTTGAGGAACTCGGCGCTGAATTTGGATATGATGCCATGAACAATGAATATGTTAACATGATTGAAAAGGGTATTATTGACCCCACCAAGGTTGTAAGAACAGCTTTAACGGATGCCAGTGGAGTTGCATCTCTGCTTACTACGGCAGAAGCAGTTATCTGCGATATACCACAAGAGAAGGAACCCAACCCCATGGCTGGTATGGGTGGCATGGGCGGTATGGGTGGTATGGGAGGAATGATGTAAATTTCCTATGGACTAATATGCATTTATAGTGTAAAAAACTATCACACATTAAGGTTACAATGTTATGAATGTGTTATTTGTGCGGTGAACGAATTATTTTCTTTTATTGAGTCTGATTGCGATAGAGTAGAGAGAGCTGTCATAGAATTATTTAGTTTAAAGTTTGCTTCAGTGGAGCAAGGTGTTATTTTTTAAAATAAATAATAATGTTGAATATTAACTTTTATTTTATTTCAACACTTTTTATAAGTACTTGCTTAAATTAAAAAAAAAATACATTTTAAACTTCAGTAAATTTTTACTGTGTATTTTCTGTATTTCATTGTAAAATGTAGTCTATAAAATTCTAAGTTGAATCAAAATTTTTTGTTTGTCTTGTACACAAATTGAAAGAGAAAATTGTAATTTTTTTTTGGCACTAGGCCAATTATATGAGTTTTAAGGTTTTTGCTTAGACTAATAATACCTATCTATGGTTTTTTGTATGTCTGTGACTGCATTACACTAACAGTTAAAAGGTTTGTTAGCATAAACCCGGATGAAACCAGAGTGAATCTCCAGTAGTAGAATATTTTTTACGCCTTATGTAAATGCTAAGGAAAACAAAAAAGTTCAAAGGTTAAAAGAACACAGGACATTCAAAAACATTACGAATACAAAGTCCGTATGGTATTTTTTATTAGTTAATTAGGTAGCAATAAAAACATTAATTTATGCATAAAGATTATATTTTAAGTTAAATAAGTACCTTATAATGGATTTTTTATCTTGGTACATTAAATTCCTATTGTCTAAGGGGTGCAAGGCATTCTATAGGGATCTCTAACGTACGAAATAAATTTAAATAATTACAATACTAGCGAAATCGGTAACCTCTGACTCAAAGAACACTTTTACTAAGGGCTGACTAGTTTGAAAAAAAAGGTACCATATTAGTACGCAAAAAATGATTATCAAAATCGTTTAAGCAGCTTCGCTGAAGGAGTATAAATATACTGAAATAAATAAATTATATAAGACATTTTGAGTAAGAAAGGTATTAACACAACTTCTAGAATTCATGTAACCTTACTAAAGGCAGTGCAATGACCCATAAGATAATGTGTTGTACCTACAGTCTACACAATATTGTCGACTATAATACTAGTTATTCTAATTTACAAATTTATTACGCTGATGTTAAACAATTTATTTTAAAGTTATATTTTTAAATTTAATTCTTTTTCGTTTCTTCTAAAATGTCTAATACAAACTTATAATATTTGTACCATTAGTTTCTGTAATGACTTATTATAGGAACTTTTTAGGTTTTACTAAAAATTTCAAAGGTAGTGTATTAAAATCCATTCATCCATCCAAGATAAGCAGAGGTAGAGTAGGGGTAGAAGGGTTGCTTACACCCTTGCTAATGTGTATGTAATTTGTAAATAAATACTAATAGATACCTATCGTTACATGCTTGAAAATCTGAAAAAATAAAGCACTGTTGTAAGAAAAGTGATGTATTTCCTGAAAAAAATATATAAGACACACCTACAATGTCTGGTTAATAGGATTACGTAAAACCGACGACATCTTCGGTCTTACGCAACATTCAAATTTCTTGAGTATATCATTATGCGAACTTATCTTTAGTAGGTACTATAAAAATTTACCTTCTTTAAATATGGTTGATAAATGTGTTTAATACAACGTTTAATTTGATAAATTAGAATGATTAAAGCTTAGAATTACCTTAGAAAATGCCATATGTTAATAAAAAAGAACTCACAAAAACACATAAACATAAAACGTACAGTCTTTAAGTACCTACCTACTTATCCTTGCTTTAACATAATTATTATAATTTATAGGTCTTAAAAGTCTACAGAAATGTATACAATATCCTAGGTCTTAATCCCTGAATTAAACTTGCAATACCTATTTTAACTATATAAATAATAAAAAAGAGTAACTTTGAGATAAATTATTGACTCCCTCATTCAAAGTTTCATCCATCTTTTCACCCCTTAAGAGTTTTTTTGGGATAAAATTAAAAACTATCCTATGTCCTTCCTTAAACAATATCATCGTGCTCAAATCTTACATCCGTTAAGCAGAGATTCATCAGACAAACATACATACTAAACATATTTTTACTTTATAATATACCTATATTCTTTATAGCACAATACAGTTACATAATACTAGTGTCCGACCGAACATTCGGTTTCGGTTTCGGTTTCGGTCGAGTTTCGGCAAAAAACGGGGTTTCGGTTTAGTTTCGGTTTCGGTAGCAAACCTGCCGAAACTACGACCGAAACCGAAACTGCATTCGGGAGTTTTCGCGCTGTGATCGGTCATGTTCGGCGAGTTGATTTCCATCCATGATCCAAGCGACTAATCATGTCGTAACTGGCTTGTGTTTGCAGTTCATTTTGTATGTTGTCAGTTTTTGTGTTATTTATTTTCTGTAAGTTTTATCACGTGATATGGCATAAGATTAGTCATCAAAAAATAAATCAATATGACAAAAGCCCTTTTTAGCGTTCACTTCTGGGCACGGGCCTCCCTCAGTACGAGGGGGATCAGGCCATAGTCAACCGCGGTGGCCTAGTGCGTGTTTTGCTAGGTTTTCTATGCACGTTTCCTCACGATGTTTTCCTTCACCGTAAGACAAGTAGTAATCATGATAGAAATGATTCGCACATGAAAATATCAGAGGTGCGAGACCCAGATTTGAACCCGCATCACTGGGTTATCCAAGCGAGCGCATTACCGCTGGGCTACCGCTGTCTTAGATTAACCTAACTATCTAAATATTTTTTGGTTAATTTAACTCTCTCCCTAATGCTATACCTAAACAAAAATTAGTGTACTTGGTACTTACTATAGTGCACTAGTGGTGATAATATTGTGAATTCAGAGTTTCAAAGTTCCCTGTCAATACACAAGATTCCCATATAGGAACCGTCATGTGGCCAATCGAAATACTACTTTAAACGTTTTTTTCACTAGAATAGAGTGCATTTGCTTAGACAACTTTGTTCATTAGGTTGAATATAAAATTTTACAAGCGACAACAACAGATCGATGTGAAACAAAAGATAGTGGCGCTTTCAAAAGCATAATAACGTTTTTTTTATTTTTCTCTCAAAACATGATCCTGGTAAGGAAGTTTCGGTTTCGGCCGAAACTGAGAGCGTTGCCGAAATTCGGTTTCGGTTTCGGTTTCGGTCGTAAAAACCAGTTTCGGTCGGACACTACATAATACATACATTGAGAGTGAAGTAGACAAAAGGTGGACTTACCTATCTCTATAAAAGATCTCTTCCAGTCAACCCATGTGAGTGGGAGATAGTGTCGTACAGCGGGGCAGAAAGAGAAAGTGCAAAAGAGAAAGTGCAGGAAGGAATAATAAGGAAAATAAGAACATTCACTTAAAAAAGTTTACATATATATATATATATATATATATATATATATATATATATATATATATATATATATATATATATATATATATATATTTAAATCATACAATACATAAACCTACACATTAATTAACGCGGATACATTAACGCGGAACCCGCGTCTTCGCTCGCGCTGAATCTAGGGACGAACCCGAGCGAAGCGAGAGTGAGTCGAGTATTATTTAAAATTTGACACTGCGATGGTAGCGCCGTCTGTCGGATCCAATGTAAAACATTCCAAAATCAACAAAGCTACCAATAAATTAAAAATTAATTGAAAAAACATTGTCCAGCGGACAAAATTGTGAATTTAAACCATTCCCAGATCCCCTTGAACACACAAAAAATTTCATCAAAATCGGTCCAGTCCTTTGAGAGAAGTTCAGTGACATACACACTCACAGAAGAATTATATATAAAAAGATAAATAAAAATATACATAAACATATCATATATATATAATATAATTCAAAAAGAAAAGTGTATTGAAGTTTTAGCTAAAAAGTGATTTTTATGTTGGCTTTAAAAGCAGCTGCAAAAGGGCTTTCCTGTAGAGTTTTAGGGAGTTTACAATAGTAAGAACAGGATACTAAAAATGATTCAATAGATCGAAGGTGGTCTTAAATCGCATTCAAATTTTATGATAATGAGATTCACATTGCTTAGTGTGCCGAGAACTATCCTTATCTAGTACATAATCGGTGATAAGAATATTTGATAAGTAACGAGCAAAGTACCGGTAATTTATTACATCAAAATTCAAATGCAATTGAATTTATTTTTTACATGAAATATCCATACAATATAATCGAGTTGATCATGATCATTACATATTTCTGGAAAATTTTATTAAAATAGCCATAAACCATTATTATGAATCCCGAAGTATAGTTTGTATTATATTTGTCTGTCTGTCCGAGAATGCGTTACGAGAAAATGAGTGAACAAATTTAGATGAAATTTGGTATGATGATAACTGGTTAATATGAGATACATTTACAGTGAAAAATTGCCTTATTTTAAGAAATCTATTATCTACACTATTTTTTATTAAAAAAATCTTGCGTTTAATTTAAATTATGTTAAGGACGATAATTTAAAATAAAAAAAATGTATACAATTAATAATATTATAATATTTATTAAAAATATTTATCATTGTGTAACATAAAATCAATATACAAGTTAGAAATCTATAAAAATATCTGCTCTTCATCAGAGTCTCCTGCACCATAAATAAATCGTCTTCTTACAACATTGCCGTCCATTGCACGTTCGATTTCGGCTACATCATTCTTGCAAGGCGTCACTGGGTACCTCACTGGACCTAGCCACCGCCTACTTAATCCAAAATTTCTTGGGAAAGCCACATTTTTTAATGAACCACTATGCACTGACTTGTCTATACTATTTAGCGACGATTGTATGGATTTTAGAGATGACTTCTTTATTAGGTCATCATCATTTAAGTAGTTATCAGGTATATGAACGTCTGCGGGAATGCTTAAGCTCAACGGTCTTCTTTTTGGCCGGCTATTTAAATGTCCTTTCCATGTATTAAATTTCTGGGAATTTTTCTTCTGTGGTGTGTTTTCTTGTGAAGAATAATTACCAATATCCGATTCCTCATACACTTTATTTTCAGAATAACATTTTTGTAAGTTACTAGAATTAGGCGTGCTCTGCCTATTTGATTTATCTTTCATACGACTGATAACTTTTTCTTTTGTCAATTTTATTAAAGCGTAAATAGTTTTAAGGGCTTCCTCATTCAGAAGTTCGTCATCAGTCAAGTCCGCGTCGAGAGCACTAGCTATACTATGTCTTAACGTATTTTCTAAACCTTGAGATTCGGTTAAGGCACTGTCACATTGGTCTGAAACGCCATTCTTAGTAGTGTTTTGGAGCACAATAAGTTCCACATGTAGTGGTGCTGTTTGCAGCATATTTAAAGCTTTGTCATATTTTAAGTTAAGTAAAGTTTGCCCGTTAACTGATATTATTTGGTCTCCGGGCAAAAGTTTCCCGCATAAATCTGCAGGACTTCCAGGAGTAATGGATTTTATGTACACATTCCCGTCAGATCCTTCTGCAACTTGAAGACCTAAAGCGTTCATCTTATCCCTCTCTAGGACAGCCGTCACAAAAATCCTTTCCCCTTGAACACATTCCATATTATCTAATCTTTCAAATATAGAATTATTTACACAAGATTCGTTTCCAGTATCATAATTAAAGACGTCAGAGTAAACTTTCGGAGATTCTAACACATAGGCGGTTGGTGCTTGGATCGTATTTTGGCTGTATGACCTCTCGGGTAGCAGCTTCATGCTATTTACATTGCATTGTCTTTGCTCTGAGAGGTCGTCGGAGTCACTATGTGTCATTGCCAAGTCACCGTCCGATCGAACCGACAATAGTTTGGAAGGCGACCGCGTATATTTACCATTAAACGTTGTTTTCATACCATTAAATACTCGAGTGCCCATTTTAACACCATGTCTTCTTGGTAAACTGCTTTCTGATGAAGAAAGACCTTCATTTGATGAACTCCTTTGCCCGTTTTTCGCCGGAGAATTAACTAAGCTTTCGTCACTCATCGGTGGTGAGAGAATTTGTCGTAATAACTGTTCAGTATTGGGCCGTTCATTTTCCTTGTTTTGAGATTTTTTGTCACCGAATAAATCTACCTTAAATCTTCGTCTCACAGGTCGTCGAATTTTAGTTGGATTTCTAACAGCCAAGTTATAGCTATCTTGATAATTACTACAGTCTATCTTCTTAGGGCTATCTGTATTCAATGGGCAGTTTAGTTCACTTGATAAATAATTTATGAAATCATCCTTTGCATATAATTTTAAATACAATCTATGGTGTAATGATGCCAACCAAAAAGCAAAATAGCTTTTATTGTCTAACATTTTAAGTTTATATTTGATCCCTATTTTTGAGAGACCGGAATATGCATTAGGCATTATGTATAAGCTCTTTTTGTTGTAATAAAATGTGTGTATGTGATGCCATGGCAAGCTTTGCAGTACTATTCTGTTAGGATTTGACGTAGAATCTTCTGAAACTTGATTCGTTCTAGAATAAATAGTCACACCCCTGGGGCCAATAGAAAGCCATACATCACGACAAAACCCATCTCTTGTAGCCCATATTGCTGAGTAAAAATGTGCTCCATAATCTCTAAAAGTCTGCGCGAGAGTTATATAATTTACAATAGCTTTGCTTTTGTCTAAGCCTCGTCGAGATTCGTGAGCCCTTTTCATGCGAAACTTAACATCGGCCATATCATTTGTTATTAAAGTTTCAGGTAAATAATGTTCCAGTAAAAAATAATCAGCGGTTCCATGTTCTCGGTAAGAAAATTCACCAAACTCAATATGTAATGCATATCCTGCTAGTAAAATGAGATTCTGAATATTTGAGATCATTTGCCCTTCAACAGTAGCTCGTCTAAGTTGTAAATACACTCTATATTGCCATTCACCACTCTGTATGTTATTTGATACATTAACTGGCAGAAAAAACTTAATCCTTAAAAATAATGTGACTAATATATCTTCGTCTAAATTTTTGTTATACTTGTTGCCTGTTTTATGCCACCTATCCGGTACAACTTTCTTTATTTTATAATCATCTGGTAGAAAAACAAAGTCTCCCCCGATCAAAATTGCAATTCCAAGCATAAAATTGTGTTCATATTTTTCAGAAGTAACTAAATGTTCGAATATTTGTCCAGCTGTCACTGTATTTGGGTCACACAAAACTTCAAATCGTTGGCCATTTAAAAGTACTGCAGTAACCAGTCTTTTATCACATAAAGCTGAGATTGTTAGGTCTAAAGATTTAGCGGGTTGTGACGCTCGAACTATAAACTCTGGGCCTACACATTCGTCTTTCCCTCTGACATTATCTGCTTTATAGAGTCTTGAAGCTGCTCTTTGTACTGGCTTACCTCTTCTAAAATTATTATTTACAGGGACTTGTCTTTTAATCACTTTTTCTTCATCTTTATTAAGTGCAGTGAGTGAAATAGCGTTGTCTTGTAGTTCTGACCTCTCAATTTGTGTGCTGGTTGCTATATTTAGTGTAGAATGGGCATTACTTAAGCCTCCTAATCGTGGGCTGTCAAACAATGTGAACACAGCTTTTCTATGGTTCCTTGGAAGTCTACAACTGGGAAATGGATCTCTTTCATCTGGAGATTTAATGATACTAGCAAAGTTTCTTGGTTGAGTGCTAACTTTGAGATTTGTGATTGAGTCTTGTTTTCGTGACATTTTTTTAGCCTCAAACTGGTGAAAGTCTAAGACTGGACTGAGTGCTAATGAAGCAGCCGAACATGAACTACGCCCAGAATCTCCATCGCAGTTCCTTGGCATTTTTCTGAAAACAAACATTTTAATTTTGTCATCACTTTGTTGTAGACAAATGCATTTATATGTAAAACTGTATAGCAAATATTATTTTACTTAGAAAAAATCGTTATGAAACACACGAAATTGATAGAAAAATGACTCTATTTTTAAATTCTAAGTTATTGGAGATACGTAATATCTTACGTCGCAATTTTCCCACGAAATATGCATAACTTCACTTAAATAATATAACATAAATATAACATAATGCGTTAGTCGTTAGCTTTCAAAGTGGTTTGCCTTGGTCACACATTGTTAGAAATATTACTAAGCATTTTAAAATCAGCATAAATTAATGGAAACAATAACTTTGAGCGAACTTAGCTTTTTCTAAATGAAACTTACTTTCACCACCGAAAGAAAATACTTCACATCACGAATTGATTAGATATACACTCCCCAGCTTTACCTTTTTTCTAATTATTCACTCATATTTACATAAAATTGAAAGCAAAATTGTAAATAACAGTTCAACCTGTCGTTTATAATTCACTTGTTGCTTCAATTTTTTTTTTTTACTTTGAACTTTCTAAGTTGTAACAATGTTGCCCAGTAATGATAATGTTTACATGTAAAATGTAGTTCTTGCTACTTGCTAGTTTGTTAGGTAATTATAAATATAATCAAAATCATATATAAATAATACATTATGTAAACTCTGCACGACGATTATTAAGTCAATATAATAACTTAAGTATTATTATGCAAAATGCATCTCATGGATAAATAATTATGCAACACTATTTGAGTGTATAATGCTTAAAAAATCAAATTAAAGTGCTATTTATATTAAGTAATAAAATATATCGTTTAAGTTTATTATTTCGTATAATAAGAAGGTTGTAAATATTTTTTTAATACCTATAGGCATTCAATTAATTAAAAATATAAGTTAATAATATTTTGAACTTTTATAATTAAAAAGCTTGTGTGAGTTCTTGTCCTGTTTTTATGTACTTCGCAATGATAGAAATGAGAAAATCGAGTAAAGCATGAGAAATATAGAATGAGAAAATATATAATAATGTTCTGATTTATTCATTTTTAATTTTTATATCACTTTAATTGGCAGCACTAAAATTAGTTTTTCTTTTGACCGTTTGACGTCATAACTCACACTGACACACCTGTGACCTGACAATTATTGACATTTGACATTTGTAATTTGAAATTTCTATCGATCTCCTCTGTACCTATTTATAGTTGTTGAAATATTAACAGACTGAACTGAATCTCTCACAAAATATGATTCTATAAAAGTGTAATAAAGTTACGGCTATGTGGTTATTTGGTGTGTAAAAATGGCCACGTTAATTCAATCATATGAACAGCAGTACTCTGTTCTTACAGCAGATATTACGTCGAAGATAGGTCGATTAAAATCGGCCAGTGAAGGTTTATATAGAGTTATTGATTACCTTTATTTCAATTCATTCTAATGATACTTGTATTTTAACTATATTATTTTTGTTACAAATGACATGTATTTTCTATAAAAATAAACGTAATGCACGTAACGTAATAGAAAAAAATGTTTTATATTTTTCAGAAAATATTATAATTATATATTAATGTAGTACTTTGTAGAGAGTCTTTCTTTACGTACAATTTACATTTTCTAAATAGTAAACAATTTGTAATCATCATCTTCAGCCCATTTTAACGTCCTACTGCTGGGCACGGGCATCCCTCAGTACGAGGGGCCTTAGTCCATCGCGCGCTTGCCTAGTGCGTGTTATTTTGTAATATTACTTTATAATTAATATTACTTACAGATGAACGTGAAAATTTATCTAGAGAAATACAATCGAATTTTGACGAAGCTAATGACTTGGTATGTTTTTTTATTACTTTAATACCTATCTATTTTTCAATCACTTGTAATTTTCCATAAAAAAATATTCTAATAATTAAGGGTATTCAATAAAAACCTAATGATTAACATTTTTATCACTAGCTTGAACAATTAGAATTGGAGTACAGAGGAGCTGGGGCTGGATCTCGAGTAGCTGCCTACAGAGTGGAACTGCAAAGAGTAAGAGATGAGTACCGCTCTGTTGCTAGCAACTCTGCTACTTGTAAGTGAAAAAATAATTCTTAATAATAAAATAATCATCTAAATAATTTGTAACTTAATTTCTATCAAGTGGTGAATAAATGTATACCCTATAGCTAGGGTTGCCAACCGTACTATAATATATAGTATTGTACTATATTTCGGGCCTGGGTACTATATACTGTTGAAGAAATATATAGTACGCAAAAATACTATATTTTCAAGTCTCAACACCGAAAGTCACGCACACATAGTTCACAACACAGTCAAGCATGCAATGAATTTTTTAAACATTGATGTTGAAAATATAATTTTAAAAATCTACAGCCATTCTCCGTTTTGCTTAAAAAATTTGTTGGTGCTGTTGACGGTGAATGGCATGAGCTGTAACGACATGTTGGTACTAGATGGCTTTCATTGCTACCTTGTGTGGACAACATGCTTTTGAATTGGAAGGCTTTGAGTGATTATTTTTTTAGTTTAGGGGAGGAGTGGCCTACACATATTCAAAATCTTTTGATGATGAATGACATTAATGGAAACAGTAAAGTTAAAATCTTTTTGCATTTTGCAAGCCAATATTTACATAACTTTGATAAAGATGAGTTATAGAGATAGAGAGACTGATTGAGTATAAAAATGGACAACCTTTACTATGAAATTACAATATTAAACGAAATCTTTGGTAAAGTAAAAGACTGTAGTGACTTTACTGATGAAACTACAGGTCAAAAATGGCAGCATATTTTAAAAAATTCAGAAAATAATTTACCAATATGAATTCGAAATGGCGAGAAGAAAGAAACAGATGTAGTCTTACATTAATAAAAAATGAGCTTTTAATTTATTTTAATTTAAACATTCAATGAGAAAAAGTCTATGAAACTTTTATTTTGACCAAAAAATTGCTACAAAAGACAAGAAGTGCAAAAAAATATAGTTTTTATACAAATAAATAAGTAACAAATGTATATTTATTTATTTTTTGCTTTTGCCATAAAATACTATATTTTTTTTAAATGTACTATATTTTTTATAACTTATTTTGGAATATACTATATTTCGCCGATGAAATGTTGGCAACCCTACCTATAGCTCACCTGTTCTAAATTTCACACTTAATTAGTAGTACTATTTAAACATTTAACCTTTAGATTTGTGTTTTTCTAAGCCACTTTTACTACGCCAATTACTTTTACTAAGTAATCATTCATCTTCGTTTTTGTTTCTCAATTTGCTCTCCAAATTTTTAATGTTATTTCTTTTTGTAAAACAATACTAACACTGATATCTTACTTCTAGATATTTCTCTCAAAACCATCTATCTCTACACAGAAAGTCATACAAAATACATATATGGCAACAAAAATGTTTTCTTTAATCTTTGCTAAACATATATTATTATAGTGGCTTGAATGAAGTTTAATCATAGATTTTTTTGATAATAGATAATATAGACCCAGATGAATATGAGGATTGGTCTATGGTGAATGACCAGCGACAAAAATTACTAGACAATACTGAGCAATTAGAAAGGACGGGGAAAAACCTCAATGAAGGTTACCGAGTTGTGTTGGAAACTGAACAAATTGGGGCTGCCGTGCTTCAAGACTTGAGTGCTCAGAGGGAAACCATTCAGAGGTCAAGAGGACGGGTGAGTGGAGTTAACAATAGTCCATATGTTTGAGGTTCAGAATGTACTTTTATTAATATTTGACATTTTAAATAAAAAATGTTTTTGGTTCTTGATGCTTTGAATGCTTTTATAACATTTGGTCAGCTTCATGGTGATGGATCATATTTTTAAGACAATTTTATACCAAAATAAATATCTGTATAAGCACTTAAATAAATCAATTTAAGGTACACTGGGAAGGTATATAGGTCATTACATAGATACATACAGCCCCTGGGCACACAAAAAATTAAGGGATTTAAAGAAAAAATAAGTGAATTACAATATAATACAGTATATAAAAGACAGTATAGACAACATTGACCTCCTCCGTTTCCCATGTTAACGAAAATGTTATCTTTTCTGGGCTTTTTGTGAGATGGGGCTCTAGACATGGGGCTCCATGTGTCCTTATAATATGACGTAAGATATGAATATATAATATGAAAAAAACTGTTTATCTTCCGAATAAAATAAAAAAAAAGTGCGTGCATACAAAGTACACATATCAGAAGTGAAACTTCTTTATTTATAACTCACTGTTTATACACTGTATAAATACTAATGTGTTGGCGCTAACTCTTCCCCGTCTCTGAGCGCCTGGTACTTGATTTACGTGTTTGTGTCTCTATGGACTTACTTTTTCGTTTCACCGAGTTTGAAATCACAACGATTCTAAAGAAGTTTCACTTCAATAAAATGATAAGGAATTGAGAATGTGACCTAAGGTATTATTTTTTTTTATATGAAACTAAGAACTGTTCGTCTATATATCTATCATGTAATAACAATAAAATGCCGCAGCTGCGCGAGACGGACGAGCAGCTGAGCCGGTCGTCGCGGCTGCTGGGCGCGCTGGCGGCGCGCGCGCGGCGCGAGCGCGCCGTGCTGGCGCTCGTGCTGCTGGCGCTCGCCGCGCTCGCCGGCGCCGCGCTCTACGCGTACACCTAGCGCGCGCCCCGCGCCGCCGGCGCTGTCGTACGTACATTCCATTTTACGGGTTTTTTTTTATGTTTTTCCTTTATTTGTACAAAAAAAATCCTTATTTTTGTTCTCCTATATAGTACACTATAAATTTGAAACCTTTACTATTTGATAGTATTTTTTGGATTGCAAATTTTGATGTCTTCACTACTTTAAGGGATTGTATACCCGATTTAATAGTTTTATCATCATTGCAATTCGATGTTTCCACGCTTATTAAAAAAAAGGTTAAACGGACAAATAGCAAAGTTACCATAAAAAGATCCACTTTTCCTCATCGAAACAAGGAACCTTCTCGATCAATGGTTTTTAATAGCAAACTATACGAGTAGCCCATCCGCAGGACTGCCGCGTGCTGGTGTACCGGCTGTACGTGGTGGCGGCGCGCGCGCTGCCGCTGGCGCTGCGCTTCGCGCTGCTGCTGCGCCTCGCCTGCGCCGTGCTCGCCGCGCGCAAGCTGCTGGCGCTGCGCGGACGCGCACACCACCCGCCAGACATGTAATCGCGGGACGAGCCAATAGAACTTATTCGTTTTTTAAGCAAAACTGTGCATCGTCCAAGTGTTGCATCTGGAAATGTGATCTGTGGTTATGCTGTTTAAGTTCCTTTTTCAATGGTTTCAGCACTGCTTGTTACAAGCGCAAGCTGCTCGCGCGCTACGTGTAACTCTTGTGACGATCGTTGTATCTAAAATGTGCTTTGGCCTTTGTGATTATGTGATTAAAGTCTCTTTTTCAATGGATTTGAATAAACTATCCATGCTCGACTGCTAATGCGTACGATCTTTATTTAGGTGGTGTAATCTGCCCCGGATCTCAGCGGGGTATAATAAGACACCTGCCCCGAGCGGCAATTTTAAGGGGCGCCAAACTCATAATACAGCACTATTAAAAACAAAATACTTGCTTCGTAAAGCGCTTTGTATGTCAACACTGTAACTGTAACAATTGTAATAAAATGGCGTCAGACCACAATCGAACTTGTGGACTATACTTGAGCCACATTAGAGAAATAATGTTTAATAACAAAGTGTTGCTAGGCAACCATCTGAAAGCATGGGTGAAAAACATTTTTTATTAATGTTGATTGTTGTAAATGCTAATACTTTAGAATGATAATTAATAATGATTGTCAGTAAATAATTAAGTTTTTAAACCTATAAAACTGCTAAAGAAGATAAAATAAAACAAGATGGAAGTTAATTTTTTACATTTATTATAATTCTTATTATTAACAAATTATAATGAAATCTGTGACAAGTTTCATCAACCGTTAGCAAAGCGTTTATTCCGTCCAACGCTTACTCACTCCTCACTCAAAGTCTAATTTTACGCGAAATCAATTGATTTGGCAGCACCAAATATCATTGGATATTTTTTTAAGAATCGATAAATAATACGACTAATTTAAAAAACAGTAAACTATTCGGTTAGTGTAGTGTACTTGGTGGTATTTTTCATTTGATGACATTATAAAAATATTATGTAAAAATGTTTACGATATCTTCCAAAAAAGGCAGAAAGCTTTAGGGATGGCATAATTATCCACCATCACAACCCAATATAATTAAAAATGTAAGAAATAATTACTTACATGTGATTTGAAATGTTTATTAACCATGTATTATCTTTTACGTGTCTTTACAATTAGGTATTATGAAAACTCTGATAGATATTTAGGGTAAAACTGTTGAAAGTGTGAAATCGTGATTTCAAACCTGAAGTGGAAACCCTAAAAATCAACTGTTGTGGTTTGTTTACAAACATTATTTCTCTAAAGTGGCTGAAGTATAGAGATGCCAATTTGAGATTTGCCGTCAACAACTGACGTCATTTGTCATTTAATGAAAGGGGAGCGTCCCTTTACCGCCGCACTCATAGTCACCTAATGAACCATTAGGTCGAGAATCTCCATACTAAAGAACGATTCAATGGTTCATTAAGTAACTATGAGTGCGGCGGTTAGTCTTTTAACTTTCTGCCTCGGTTCGAAAACTTCGTGGAACCGGGGCTGGGCGCAATGAATTGTATTTGAAAATGTGCTTTACTAATATATTGTTTAGGTTCTTTTTTGGTTTTAAACACGAAAAATAATTATTTTTTATTATAGATTTACAAAAAACACCTCTAATAGGTTAAAACATTTTCAAATATAATCTCTATGCGTTTAGGTGTTAAATGTTTTAAACATTTAATAAATAATTTTAAGCTTATATATTTTGGCAAATTGTATGTGTATTTAAAATTATTAATATTATATCAAATATATAATGGACTTATTAACAATATTTATGTATCAATATATGTTTTAGAGAAGTTAAATGGATATAAACATCTTATGAATGTATATTTTAAAGAAAAATATTAGAATTAAATTAGGTTAAAAAAAATCTGCAACTGTCACTGTCAAAATATTTATAAATTATTTTGCCGCCATATTTAATTTCAATCATTTGTTTTTTATTATTAATTCGTAGTTTGTATTGTAATATACTAATGATATATAAAAAATAATAATATTTCGTGGCGTCTAGAAGTGGCCATTGACTTGAAAATTATTAGACTATGACAGGCCTACCTTCTAAAGGCTATAACAAAAATATTGTGCTCTTCAAAACCATATCCATATATAACTTTTGTAAATAAATATTTCCTTTTACGTCAAATAAAACAGTAATACAGATAATATATGTGTAATAAATGTTGTAGGATGAATTTTATTTTAAGAATTTAAATTATTCAATAACATTCCAAATTAACTTATTTAAAATAGATGTTAGAAGTAGTTCCTTTTTATTGAAGTTATACTTCTTTTGGCGCGTTAGGAAAAAATTACCCGTATTATATAGTGCTCTGTGGGAAAAATGATGAGAGGAATTTTTACGATGCGCGCGCACACCGTCACGAAAAACCGACACCCTGAAGTTAGCTATAGTCAACATTTTAGTTTTTTCTACAAACGTAGCTTAAGGCGAAAGATAAAATTTTTGTTACGCCAAAGAAGTATAACTTCTAACGCGTGTACATAAGTACACACACACTTTTTTGTGAATTATAAGTTAAGCTTCGTGTAAATACTAAAATATTATGTTAATTTTAAATTTTAGAAGTAACTAAGTTATATATTTTGTATTATAATTTTGGTTAGTAATTAATTTCGCATTTATATTTAAAGTGGTGAAAAAGATGAGATAAGTTTAATCAAAGCTGTGGTTTTATATTATAAGTTTTTATGTAAATAATTTTTTTTCGATTTTTTATGTAATTTATATCAATAATATTAATTTATTTGAATCGACTTGTGTTAGATGTAAGCGTTGATATTTTAATGTATACTATGTACTATGGATATAATCTTTGATGTGAGACTGTATGTAGTTAGGGAAATTGTAGATAGGTCCTCATTTTTGTTTGGGTTTTCCTTAATAAAAGTATGTTTTAACAGCTGTAATTGCTTGTTTACTTCATTATTTATTTAAAAGTCCCAATTTTTTTGTGTATAATCGTATTTTTGAATAAGTATAATAAGTATAATTTTAAATCGGTCAAGTGCGAGTCTGACTAGCTCACCGATAGTTCCAGAGTATGTAACTTTATTTTTTAAGTTGGTGTGTTACATTTTAGGGGAAATCAAATATTTACTCATATGTGTATAATTGTATATGTAAAATGTGTCATACTTCTAATATGATTATAATGTACTATGTGTTTCATATGAATGTATGTTTGTGTTACAATTATATGTGGTTTCTGTTATAATATACGGTTGTTTTTTTTAGAACCTTACCATCTTGCACTTTTCTGCTTCACTAAGTCTTTTTGATGCCTATAGGCATTTGGATATAGTTAGGGCATAGTTGGATTTGTTAGAGATAAGACCACCTTATCTTCAATTTGTTTCAAAATGATATGTTTTAATTTTGAACCGCAATAAAGAAAACACTTTTTACATTTAAAACATAAATAACTTTATATTTTTAGCATGAGTGATAACGAATTATCTCAAAAACTACTTAACATATCTTATTTATGTTGATTTTCATATGAAAATTTGGTGGAGGCTTAACTATATAGCTTTTTTAGAATTTTTCGACTACAAAAACCTTACAATGCAGTAAGAGAGTACCATCTTTTACATATAATTTAAAAGTATTAATTTTAATACATGAAGTCAGAGATAGTTTATCTGAATTTTAAAAACCTATCCAGCAATGCTCCACGATTTTTTAAAGTTTCATTTAATTAAGAGTAGTACCAGTACCACCCCTATTTTTTTACTTGAGACATTACCTATTTTATTCCAGCAATGAACAGGTGGTCGTCGATATTATAAGGATTCCTTTTTAGCTTTTTACTATAAAACCCCAAAAAAAGGTTATTACTATTAGGTACAAAACAAAAAATTAATAGAATAAAATATAAAGTTCAATTTCCTTTGAAGATTGTAATAAAAAATTTAAATTAATATTATAATTTTATTTAAATTATAAACATTTACCTATATATATTCCAGAATCTAATTTTTTTATAAATTACTTCTTATTATAAAAAATCTGTACACTTTAAAGTAATAATGATCAAGAGCCAGTTGACAACCACACAATAGTTTCACACAAATTTATTTAAATTATTACTATCTGTGATTTTATTTTAGTTTTTAATCTGTGATTTATTTTAATTTTATTCTGAAATTAAAAGTCAGATGTTAAATTACAATGATACATTTAATTTTTTTTTTATTATTGTTGTTGTTTTTTTACTATTAATTTAGGCTGTTCGTTTTGACATTTCACAATGTTATATATAATTCTCCCAAAAATATGATCGTATTAAGTTTGACTACTAGTTAAAATAATAATTTTAAACTTAAAATAAATAATCTAAATGTTATAAAACTGTCTAAAATGATGTTCCCAACAAAACTGTTATTTTAATGTATGTATTTAAAACAATGAGATACTCTACACTTAAACTAGAGGCAGGAAATAAATTGTTTGAAAAATATGACAACATTTGGTGTATACTTTAGGGATTTTTAGAGATATCTTGTAATTTTTAGTTTTGGGGAATCTGTATACACATATACATTAATATTGCAACTCTTAAGTTTCATTAATAAATCCGAAAAAATGAACATCAAAAAGTTTATTGGACGCTATAAAGGCCATATTATTATCTGTTACAATAAACGTTTTTAAATTTATTTTGAAATTGTCTGGATCTTCTAAAAAAATAATTGAGGTCTGACTCGATTGCGAAAACTAGATACCAGAGGTTAAATAATATAAAAAAATCACTTCGTATGTAGTTAATATCTGTCAAAAGGTTGGTTTCTAACCAGGTACGTTCCGGCCAACAAGTATTAAAATTAACAATTATTAAATTATAATTAACAAGTATTAAAAAAAATATTCGAAATAAAATAATGTCATTTTGTAAATCTTAATTTGCCCTTTAGACCTACGTGAATTATTTTATAAGCCCGTTTTTTTTTTTCCAAGGAAAAATCGAATCATATCTCTGTGAAAAATAATTTTGATTATTGATTATTATTATTATTATATATATTTGATTATTGTTTACTTCACCAAGCGCCATTTAGTACTTGTAGGCCGGAACGTACCTGTTTGGTTTCTAGGCCCCTAATACAACTACTTCATATATGTTTAATGAGAAATTAAATAAATAGAATAGAGGTATGTACTTGCATTTGCCATAAAAATGTGACAAAGTATGTCGTCCAGTCTTTTTATATTAAGTGTTCTGTATATATTATAATAGAAAGAGACAGATGGATCATCGCTTTGTCTCGCTTACGGTCCACTTTACAAATATTTCGTACCATATTGAATTATTAATGTAACAAAATAATTGAAATCCCTATTTAACATTTATTAAATCTATAGTTTAAGTCAAGTTTTCTTCGGGTTCTATTATGTTGTCGTCCTCTATAGACTCTCCGAGTGAAATTAACTTCATTTTGTACTCGGTGAGTTTAGCATCCTGAAAAAATAATAAAATAGGAAATTTTACTCATATGTAACAAATTCACATTAATTTGTGTCACTAATATTATCATTATTAAAATTATTTAGTTAGTGTAACTAAATAAAAATTAGTGACACAAATTAATGTGAATTTGTTACTTATCAAGTTACCAGTACATGTTAGTTTTTAAGCATTTTTTGATTTTCCTTATTCCTTTGAATACTATATTAAAGTTACTTTTTATTTACTTAAAAAAAATACTAATAAAAATGAAAAGTGACTAAAAAAAATATATAAAAAAAACGGTATAGTCTTGACTGGTGACGCTTATAGCACTGATAGTCACAGGTTTCTTATATTATAGTCTACTATACCTCAGAAGTAACCAAGTTTGAAAACCTCTTGGTCAATCAAAATGTAGAGTTTATGCACTATAATTTTACTAAAAAATTCCTAGCCCACCTGATCAGCGAGCAGAACCAACAGATCATCCTGATCGTTCTTCAACTTCTCCA
Source organism: Boloria euphrosyne (assembly GCA_951802675.2). Taxonomy (NCBI): domain Eukaryota; kingdom Metazoa; phylum Arthropoda; class Insecta; order Lepidoptera; family Nymphalidae; genus Boloria; species Boloria euphrosyne. The sequence continues at coordinate 11,613,251 of OX637885.1, forward strand.
ACTCCTCATTATTTTTCTTTATGGTATCCTTGGCTTCCACCAGCTCCTGGTTCAGTTTTAGCACCTCCTGAGTGAGAGTGGAGATCTTGGACTCGTAGTCAGCAAGACGAGGGTCTACCTCCGGGGGTGCCGGGGGAGAGGTTTGAGAAACGGTGGACAGTTGTGCTTTGAGCAGTGTGTTCTCATCTTTGAGGAGGGAGTTTGCTGCTAAGGAATCGCTTAGTGCTGTCTGAAATATAAAAAGGTATTTGTGAGAAATATATAAATAAATATTTACATTTATATATTATACTAACAAATAACAAAAGTCTTGTTTTTGATTATTTTATTTTATTTCTTGTTTAAGCAGCGATGTCATTTTAGAGTTACAGTTTGTTTTTAAAATGTGTATATTTCTTTTAAATTCAATGTGTTAATATTTTTTAAATTGTTCAATAGTATGAATATACTTTAAAATGGTAAGATAAGTTAAGTGTAATAAGAAGTCTTGTTATAATCTGTGAGGTCCAGTTATTACTATTAGCAAAGCCTATGAAACATAGTCGGCCAACATGACAGCCTAAGCTACCATACACTAATGTCCCAAGCGAGTGTATGGCAGCTTGGGCCGTCACATCCGTTGGCCGACTATGTTTCATAGGCTTGATATTAGTTAGTACCTACCCTCAGCGCCTGCGTCTGCTCGAGCTGGTGCACGAGCTCCTGCAGGCGCGCGTCCTGCTGCCGGATCAGCTGCTTGTACTGCGCCAGCTCCTCCCCGCCGCCCGCCTCCCCGCCGCCCGCCGCGCCCCCCGCGCCCGCCCCGCCCGCCTCCCCCGCGCACGTCACGCTCTGCACCACCGCGCCTGCGCACATTGTACAGCTGAGTTTGCTGTCGCTACACACAGATAAGTATAGCATATATGTTATAGTAGCATGTATGGCTGGCGATCAGCTGGTTCTAGACTTAAGTCCTGGACAGGACCAAGTAACCGGTTATTTTGCTTTATGCTCTTTGAAGCATGAAGCACAAGGATGAAAAAAATCTAACCTTTCTCACCTTCCAAGACTCCTAGTCCCTAAAACCTAACCTTTCTCACCTTCCAAGACCACCAGTCCCTTAAACCTAATCTTTCTCACCTTCCAAGACTACCAGTCCCTAAAATCTAACCATTCTCATCTTCCACGACCACCAGTCCCTAAAACCTAGCCTTTCTCACTTTCCAAGACCACTAGTCCCTTAAACCTAATCTTTCTCACCTTCCAAGACTACCAGTCCCTAAAACCTAACCTTTCTCACCTTCCAAGACTCCCAGTCCCTAAAACCTAACCTTTCTCACCTTTCAAGACCACCAGTCCCTAAAACCTAACCATTATCACCTCCCAAGACCACCAGTCCCTAAAACCTAACTTTTCTCACCTCCCAAGACTACCAGTCCCTAAAACCTAACCTTTCTCACCTTCCAAGACTCCCAGTCCCTAAAACCTAACCTTTCTCACCTTCCAAGACCACAAGTCTCTAAAACCTAACCAGTCTCACCTTCCAAGCTCTTGAACAGCCTGCAGAACTCGTAGTCCACGAGCACCTCCCCGGGCGCGCTGACGCGCAGCTGCGGGTGCTTGGCGGCGCGGTTGTAGAGCTCGTGGCGCGCCACCTCGCACAGCTTCGCCGTCAGCGTCTCCAGCCCGATGCGCTTCACCAGCAGCTGGCGCAGCCCGTCCTTGCTATAGTTGGCTACGCTTCCGTCGTTGAAGTGCACGCAGATGGCCAGCAGAAATGCTGATAACCCTAAAATGTTATATGTTGGGATATTATTACACGTAGCACTATCTAGTTCCATGATAAGACACAAAATTTGTGTCATGGATACCAAGTAGTTGATACACTACATATAGCTGAATTGGAACGTGGCCCACTTCGAAAGTACTTCTCTGATAACAGCGCCGACTATTGATCAATTCCTTTGTTGTGCGGTCTGCTTCGGCAGACCTACCGTCGGGGCGTCGTGGTTGACCGTTGAATGAGCAAGTGAACCTACGACGCCACGACCAAAGTCAGGGAGGTTTTATTAGGTTTTGCTAAGTAAATCTGACCGATGAGCCCTTTACCTCCTGTTATCAACATAAGTACAATACTCGAAGTTGTCGACGAGTATGTAACAACTAATATGTATACCTAGGACAAACTGTCCAATAAGGTAGGTCCAACTTCGAGAAAGAGGTCAATCGGATTATTCGGAGGATCAAACTCGGATGGGCAGCGTTCGGGAAACTACGTAACATTTTCTCGTCTCCAATACCGCAGTGTCTCAAGACAAAAGTCTTCGACTAGTGTGTGTTGCCAGTGATAACATACGGTACAGACACGTAGCCGCTCACAATAGACCTCATAAGAAGGCTACACTGAGAGCAATGGAGAGGGCTCCTATGCTCGGGGTTTCCCTGCGAGATCGTATCAGAAATGAGGAGATACGCAGAAGGACCAAAGTCACCGACATAGCCCGCCGAATAGCTAAACTCATGTGGCAGTGGGCACATCGCTCGCAGAACAGATGGTCGATGGGGACGATAAGCACTCGAGTGGCGGCCACGTACCGGAAGACGAAGCGTGGGCAGGCCTCCCGCAAAGAGGACCGACGACTTGGTCAAAGTCGCTGGAGCCCACAGGATGCGGAGGGCGCAAGACCCGTCGTCGTGGAGATCTTTGGGGGAGGCCTATGTCCAGCAGTGGACGTGTTTTGGCTGAAATGATGATGATGATCTACATAAGGAGTTTCCCACACCAAAAAAGGCTGTACCTTGCAGCAGGTACTCGTTGTCGTCGTGCTCATTGGAGCAGGTCTGCGAGACCAGGTAGGAGACGGCGCCGGGCGCGCGCAGCAGCGCCGCCACCGCCGCGCCGCAGCGCGCCGCCCACTGCGACAGCAGCATCAGCAGCGCCACCTGCACCACCACCACCACACATCAATCTCCGACAAACGTTATCATAATACTTTCTTAGATTTACGCGTAACGCGAATATTTGAAATTATAAATAAAACTATCTTTTCAGATTTTGTCCTTTTGTTGAAACATCAATGATCTTAAGACTCCACGATTGCTGTAATTATGTTTTACAGCAATTGCGGTCACAGGAGAGACTCAAGATCATTGACGTCTCAGAGGTTTAGTGTATATACTGGTTACATAAATTGTGTACACACGACACCACCAGACACGCCAAGCACCACGGTCAAAACCACCATCAAACATCACCACCACTTTTTACTATCACACATCCTAATGTCCAAAAAAAATTACTATCGTTAAGATCTTTTAAAATTGCTAAAACTAAATCCTTAAATAGTTTATATGATATATTAGAAACATTAACTCATTTATAAATTACGTAAAGACATTACAAAAAAAGATCTGGAACAATTGACCAAGTTTGACAGTCAACAGATGGCGCTGTTGTAATAATGTCCCAATATTTTTATATCAGCTTTAGAATTCCATACACAATCAAAACAAAATATAATTACATATATTCTAACCTTGGATTGGAGCTTTGTAGTTTGCTGTAACAACAACGTGCACTGTTCAAGTAAAGACACCGGAGCACTCCCAATGTTCGTTGCCAATAGCACTCTTAGTAATTGTTCTTTTTGCGCAGTGTTATCTATGAGGGCGTGCTTTAGGGCTACTGCTGCGAACCAGTTCGAGAGGACGTCTGAAGAGAAGAGTCCTCCGCACAGAATCTGACCGCTGGTCAAGCTTGAGACTTCGCTTGTGGAGGGAAGGAGGGTGAGGACGAGGTTGGCCTGGCTGACCTCATTGTGGTAGAGGTAGCATTGGAAACAGTATAGGACTGCACATCTGAAAGTTGAAAAGTTGTTTAATAATATAATAAATTGTTATTAAAGTTCCTTTTTTATTAAAATAACTTTTTAAATGACTATGGCAAAGCCAAATGTCAAAGATGTAAGGAAAATTTGCAGCACGTTTAAAATACTTGTATCTAACTGCATAATACTACTTTAATTTGTATTTAGAAGCTTTTTATGGAGTTGACATTTTGTTTTTGTGATTCATTCATTTTAAGAAGCTATACCTACCTTAAAGAAAACGGCTGCTTCTCATTAACCATGGACATCAAGAGAACAATAATAGCTGGTCGCGGCGGGTACGAGGGTGCGATCACATTCCCAATAAACTCCTGGTTAGCAGCGTCTCCTCGAACCACTTCCCCAACAGTGTTTATAGTCTCCGTCAATATGTCAGCTGGTACTCCACTTGCCATTAAAATATTACACAACGCATCTAATAAGCCGACATTTTTCATTATTTTCTGACAGCTAGAAATAATCTGCGCTGAATTACTTGGAGACACCAAAGTACGGACTAGTTGTAGCATACAGTGCACGTTGGATACTTTCTGTGGAGACCAACCCGCCTCTTCAGAATCCTCAGGCATATTGAACATCGGTAACATTTTTTGTATATAACTACCCTCTTTGAAAAAATTGATATTGCTGCTATTATTTTTTAGTAAATTTAACATTAATAGAAGGCAATCCTCAACTATGATTCCACCATCAGAATAGCCTTCAGTGTTAACTATTTCAAATAGTCTGTCGAAGGCATTTTCAAACGCCACAATTTTTTGTATATTAGCATTGCCTTTTGTTAATTTTATCAATAGTAATAAAGTCTCGTTCCTAATCACTTCCCTACTGTCAGCGAGGAGATCCATCATTTTCGATACACCCATAGGTTTGTCAAGTATAATTTCTTGAATATCCTTTGTCCTGTTGGTTAAGAGAGAAATTAGAAGTTGTACTGTAGAGAGCCGTACTCTAAAATCATATTCGTCTAAAAGGTCCAATACAAGTTGTATATTCCGAGGGTCTTTTATAAACATTTCTGTGAACTGATCTCCTATATTGATTGGTAAGTGGGGTTTATCTTCTTCCTCATCAAATTGTAATGGTGATACAATGTTATTAAGAGTATCGAGAGCATAATTAATTGTTTCATTGTCTGCTCTGTCCAGCTCTAATACCTACAAGAATAAAGGAAACCCAACATTATTTTAATCTAAGGCCAAAGAATAGTCTTCTTGCATGTTATTAGGGCCATTAAGCTCACATACATCCAGGGGTGGATCTATGTATAGGCAATATACAACAATAGATAATATTGTGAATTTAAAAAACACATTAACTAAAAATTAAAATGACAAAAATAAGGTTATAAAAAGTTGATAAATTAGAGGTAAATTAATTATTTAACAAGTTTGTTATCTTAATTGAGATGAATAGGCTGATTGATAAGTCTTTATCACATTAATTTGTTTTTACTTTATGTTATGTTACATGTTTTGATATTGCAAAATTATAAATACTTCTGAACACAACTCTTCTTTATCAAAGATCTATTTTTATCAATATTATAAGTAGGTTTTAGTAACACATCAATATAAGATAAAAGTTTTTCCACATTCTAACTTTTATTCATTCAACCAACTCAAATCTCATATTGAATGTTTCGATTGAATCTGTACAGATTATATTTATGATTTTGCTTATTTTTATTTTACTTATTTCCATATGTAATTAAATACAAGAATACTTTCTTAATTTAAATAAGTTAAAATTAAATTAATTACAGAAAATTTAAATATGTCTATACATTAACTAACACACAGCACCATCTAATTCCATAGTAAGCTACAGCCTACAACACTTGTTATTGTATACCAATTACCAGATAATTGATACACTACACATATAACTTTAAAAACATACATATTATTAAAAAATATAATTAAAATAAAATGAATATTAAGGCAAATAGGTGGTCTATTTGCCTCCAATTTACTTATATATTTTTAATTACCTGCTTTAATGTATCTAAGCCCTGAGCTCCAACTTCAAGGCGATACTTCCTTGACATTGCTTTTAATGCTCTGCAAGCATCTCTTCTATCCTCTAGGAGAGTAGAGTTACTAGCTCTTTCTACTAATCTTTCCACCTATTTAAAAATATAATAATCATAACATTATTTTTAATATATTAGAAATAATCATTTACAAATATTAATATAAATAAATATTAATGATATTTGATTAAATTAGTAAAAAAGTAATATTTGATTAAATTAGTAATTTCGAAAATTATGGAATAACTTTAGTAGATATATAAGCATTGCTTACATATTTAATTACATATAAGTTTAATTTCTTTGCCTATTAATAAACTAAATATAAGCTCAAAGACCAGAGATATGAGACTACAGGTCTCATTATTATGTAAATTATTTTTATGCTGTAATTACGTTACGGTATGTTGTTTAATTTTGAATATTACCAAAACTCATATCCACAAATATTAGATATCAGAATCTCACAAGATGTGCCACCCACGTACACATCGCAAAATTTACAAATCCTTGAACTGCTAAATTTATAAATAGGCCAATTAAACGTTTATAATCAAAAAATTAAAGAATGTCACCGTATCAGCCACTGAAGGCTGTTGTCCAGTTTCAGGAGCTCCCAGGACTGTCTTAAGTCCACTCTTTAAAAAATCCATCTTGTCTTATTTTGTACTACTTCTAGATAATAGCTTATTTTTTAATGTATGTAAATCATAGCTAAATATTGAAAAACCGCAGCAATATTTTAATAATCGCGACACGTCAGGGCCGTCAGGGCGTATACATTTGACGTTACACAATTGACTTTGACAATATCAATTTCAGAAATCGGAATTCAGTAGTCAATTTGACTTTGATTTTTTAAAATTATATTGCAAGTAGTAAAAAAAATAAATTGAGTAATTCGTCAAGTTAATAACTATTAATTTTTGGCTGAGTCTATGAATACAGTTACCGTATGAACAATTTATAATTATTAATACAGGTACATGACAAATTAAGTCGTCCGCTAATTGGATGAATCAAGAAAATATTATTCGTCCGACAATTGTCGGTTTATACGAATATCTATCACTTTTTAAGATTCCAACAACTTTTACTACGTCCACTAATCGGTTAAATATATTTAATAAAAATATATAATTATCCGTCCGACTATGTCGGTTTATACGAATATCTATCATGCTTTCTAATAAAAAATAAGTGAATTTTAGGCGCAGGATATATGCAAAATATAAAAAGAAAATAACCTTAACCTACCGAGCTGAAAATTTATTATTTAAGATTCCACCGACTTTTAACATAACATAAAATAAACGAGCTAATCATCCGATAAATGTACGAATAAAAATGGTTTATTCGTCCAGTACCCGTACAAATATTCACTTCGTAATTTTTTTTTTTATCTTTTCTTAGAGTGCTTCTTTGTGAACTAAAGTAAACGACCCAAATGTTGGCATTCACCCAATTATTGGCACTTATGCATTAAAACTATAATAATAAGGTTCCTTTTGGCCCAAGATAATGTTAACAACAACAATATTTTAGTAGTAATATTGCATTATTAAATTGCCAACACTGAATCTTTGATGCCGTTGTACTTCATTCAAAAGTAGCTGCTTAAAATTTCGCTGCGAATGAAAACCGATTTTGTTATTGTTTTCATAAGGTAAGTCAATTTGATAATACATTTCTAATTATGCTCGTTTAATAAGAGACCAAATGAGTGTACTTGCTTAATATTGTTTGATGCTTAAAGCATTGTATGGTAACGATTTTAAGTGATAAAAAGTTATGTTTTCGCTATTAATCGGGGGTGCCAATTACTGGATGCCAAATAGCTCATAGTCCCATTCTTGGCACACTATGCCAATAATTAGTCGTTTTATAAATATTTTATTCCCGTTCTTTTTTATTCATTACCTTTTAACATTATTAACTTTACATTTCCTCTGAATGAATAACAATAAATTATTTGGTTATCCTATAATTGGCACAGTGCCAATGAGTCTAATACCCATTATGGACACTACGCCAATAATTGGGTCGATAATATGCCAATAAATGGTTTATTACATATATACGAATAAAGACGAAAATGAAGACCAAAAGTAAAGCGAAGCCTAATGAAAAGAGAATGAAATATGATGATGAGAATTTAAAAAAGGCCTTAAATGCAGTCAAATTTGGAATGAGCAAGAAACAAGCTGCAAGAGAGTTTCAGGTACCCAGATCCAACACAGAAAAGAAAAAGGCAAAAGAGTTAAAAGAAGAAGGTGTTAAAAAAAGAAAATTAGAATGAGAAGAAAAAAATACTTACACAGACAAACAAAACACAAAACACAGCTGGTAAGGGCAAAGGGAAGAGAAAAAGAAGTAATGCACATGATGTAAAGAAAAACTTACTAAATATTCAAGAAGCGGAAAAAGATAATGTTTTTGAAAATGTCGAAAAAGTAGTAGAGCTAGAATCAAATGAAGAAGAAAATGTGTACGAAACAGGATGATGATGTTGTGCCTTCTACTTTAAGAAGGGTAGTTAGAAAAGCCTACAGTGCATCAGAAATTTTTTAAATGCTTGCAGATTCAAACGATGATGAAATGTAAAAATCTGTTAGAGATGGATGAGCTGAGCTTTGAGAAAGAACCTATTTTTTAGCTGTTTTAAGAGAACTATTCCTTGTATAAAACCTACTTACAAATTAAATTATAATTTACGAAAATACCGATAGTTATATTTAAAGACAAAGTAGAATTAGTAAACGAATTAGAAGTGCCAATAATTAGCATTAACTGTGTCAATGATTAGGATTATAGGTGCCAATAATTGGTTTTTCCAAAAAAAATACACAATCTTATTTTTTTATTTTATACGACAAAATAGATTTGTTTTAGCGTATGATCTTAAAAGTAGATTATATTGGAAATACTAGAACATAATAAACATCGACATAAATAGTTTAAAGACAATTCTACATTCATTTGATTAATAGCCATGTCTTAAAGTGCCAATATTTGGGTCACTTCCCCTATTAAGTTATATTTGCTTTATTAGATAAAAATAATATTTTTATATTTATCTATTTTATAAATATGGTATTAGCCCAAGGTGGCAAGCCTAGATTTCTGTCAAATGTCAAAATATAAAATTGTGTCCCCACTCACCAAGTCTATAGTTTTCTTGTATATAAATAATTATAAATTGTTATTTAGTAACTGCGAATTAACTGCCAGCTGTAACTGCAAAGCATTACAATTATAAATCTATACAAACTCAATTTTAAACTCCCCGTAATGGCTACGGATTTGAATTCAAGTTTCAATGAACAATATATCAACATTAATATGAAACTTAAAAAGTATAGTGCTAATTTCTTTTTGAGTAAGATGATTCATCGTAATATACTCATTTATATTTATAAAATAATAATTTCAGGAGGTTCATGCGAAAACCAAATATATCTGAAGCAACAAATGAATTTATAGCTTTAGCAATACAATGTGAGCATTCTGAACAGCCAGCATTTGCTGGTCAAACGTATATAGGTGCCGCTAAATGTGAAGCTTCAGCTGGAAATTTCCTAGGAGAAGCTGAACAGTATTTAGCAGCAGCACGACAATTTATGAAAGCAGAAAAAAAACTTACTTCATTAAAATTTCATAGCCCTGATAGAGAGAGCTTAGAAGTATGTCTACTTTTTAAAAACTCATCATATATTTGCCATGATCTTTGATCTTAAACATATAATGTATCCTTTAATTATTTTAGGCCGGTATTAGTTGCTATCTTCAAGCTTTTAGTAAATACCCAGAAAAGTCACCAATAAGAAGTTCAATTCTTCTGGAACTAGCCAATGAGCTGATAATATTAGACTATAAACTGGAAGCCTTACATTATTATGAAGCTGCTTTAGATATAATTGAAGATAAAGCCATGAAACTCATGTGCTTAAAGAATATAGTAAACTTGCTTATTGATTGTGGTAAGATTTTAATTTTCTAAAATACTAATAGTAATATTATTGTATTTATTGAATATTTTACTATAATTTCATATTTTAATGCAACCTCCAGTTTTATAAACAAAAGTGAACTAAGGTAATATACTCACTTTAATAATATTGAGTGTTATAAATATAATTCTTTTTTCAGACAAATTTGACATAGCTTTGGAAACAGCAAATAAAATATGCGATTCTGATTTTTATATACCAGAAGGCATTCTAACTGAGTAAGTTGTGTACTTTTAATAAAAATATTTTAATATAATATCTATAAATTAAAAATAATTGGGTCCTTAATATTTTTTTCTTCATAGGATTCAAGTGATCAGAGTACTGTTAGTTCTACTGGTGGATCCAGATGAAGATACCAAGTCAGAATCATTAAAACAGTTATTAGATAATTTACTTAATGATGAAGACAGTGATTGTAAGTTAACTAATTGTATAATATACACACTATTTTCTTATTATTGCACTGTTAATTCATTTTACAATAATTATAATTTTTAATGTATAATTTTTATTGTATGTTGTTAATGTATTTTTTGTTTTTTCAGGCATTCCTTTTAACATTGACCTAAAGTTGAAACTTCAGTCTATCATTATATCCACTAGTGCAATGGACTACCAGGCCTTAATAAATGTTGCAGCGGACACCAAACAACATTTAACAAGACAGCAAAAATATCTTCTTGAAACACTAGTTATGGAGAAAACTTCTGAATAATAATTTTAAATTTACATTCAATTTAATTGTACAATTTCGTTTACTTATATTTTTCTGTGATAATGTTAAAATGTATAATAAGTTCACTTTTTAAGTTATTTATTTACATATTGAAGTTGTAAAGTACATTTGTTTGATTGTTAAATTTCCTTTGATAAAATGATGTATTCACAAAAAACTATTAATTGGAAGCTACAAATAAAACTCTGTAACTCATTTTGTGTTTTAATCCATTACCAATTCAAAAAAAAAATTTTTTCATATAAATAGTCCTAAAGACTATGCAGTTTTTTTTTGCCGTGTGAAAATGTATTTTTATTCACTTTTTCTTTTCCAGATACAAAAGCTAGTACTTGTCTTTTAAGATTTTTTATCATTCTCACTATTACCTATATCAAGCTCATTTTTTGGAATAGCAACATTGATTGGATTGGCAAAATTGATTTCCTTGTCTATAACGACCTCATCGATCTTGATTTCATTGCCAAAGTTCACAGACAAGTCAACAATTTTATTCTGCTTAGAATGTGACCACATTTCATCGAATTCATCTTCCTCACAGCTCTCATCACTTTTAACTTTCTTCTCACTAGTTTTTTGCCAGCAATACTCAAATGGATAACTAACATTCCTGTTGTCATCAGGAGCTATCTCAAACCGAGAGGATAAACTGTTGTAGGTAGTGTGTACACCTTCTAGCAAATTGACATCCACTTCTTCAAAGCCAGTGATTGATTTGAACAAATCTTCAGCTGACTGTATATCCGGCACACCTTTTTTTTCAAAGAACTGAAATAAAGATATAATTTAAGAAAATATTGAATTAAATATTTTTTTATATAGCTTATACATACTTTTAAATAATAAATATACTCACATTAATAATATTGCGACAATCTCTTAATAAAAATTCCAAGCCATTGGGATGATCAGGCTGTACAGACTGAGAGACATCAATAAACCAGCATTTGTTCTCCCACCAAAGTATATTATACTCGGAAAGATCAGCATGCACTAAATGGCCTATATTGTATAGCTTATGCATGGCATCTACAACTTCATTGTATACACTCAACCATTTTTCTGGTTTCATTATAACATTTCGCAATTTAGGAGCAGGTTTATTATCCTTTCCTATAAAAGACATAACAAGTATGTGCTTCTTTAGACAGACCATTTCTGGGCAATTAAGGCCAATCTTTTGTATTCTCATCATATTGTGCATTTCTTTTTCTGCCCACATATGCACAATTTTTCGAGGGTTTTGCTTTGAGAATCTATCTTTAAACCTATAGTCAGCTTCAATATATTTATCTCGAGTTTTAAACTCATTTAAAGTGGTCTTAAAGACCTTAATTGCACATTCTTTAGGCAATACCATATCAGGAAAAGATGGATCACTATTAGCATGTAACACAACAGATTCCTTTCCTGTTGATATTATTCCATTTATATCTTCTAACATACCATTGTTAATCATTTTAAAAAGTATAAGTCTTGTAGCTTCATCAAGACCCATTTCGGCAGTAGCTTGGCTTTCTTTTCTGTCTAACATTTTATGTTTGCGAGCTTGGTTCCATCTTGTGTGCTCTTTTAGTTGATTGAACACAGAATTTGGTAGTTTCATATCGAATCCAGCACCATCGCCTGTGCAAACTTCAGGAGGAAACGCCATTACTTTGCATGCATTCCTTCTGCCATTGATAACACTGTCATGCTTGGTGACCATTTCACCATCTTTCATAACAAAACCACGTTTAGGAAGACTTGCGAATTCCTTTTCATTCGTTTCAAAACGATCCCAGTCCTTCTTGCTAATATTTTCAAAGTCGTCATCATCGTCATCAGAATCATATAAAAGGCTCTCAGGAACATTGCGGTAGTTATCATAGGATATTGATACCTTAGCGGCTCCGTTCTTCTTTTTTTCCACTCTTTTTATTTCGTCATCATATTCTTTGTCAAACTGGCATTGCAAAACTTTTGCAATAATAGCGTCGGAGTCGCAATATTCCTTTACATTGGATTCCTCAATTTGTTTGAGGACTTCAGGCGAAAGTTCATTTGATTCAACAATAACATGTTGATCAGATATTTGTTCAGCAAACTTTAATTCTTCCTTAACCTGTAAGCCTTTTGCATATTCCTCGGACATGATTTCAGATAAATTTTGCGCGTCAGCGGGCGTCGCAACTTTCTTCCACGGATTCGACATTTTAATTTTAATATAAATTATAAATATATCACAGTTTTAAAAATAGTCACTAAATAAATAATAATAAATTGAAGCTCCTAACTATTTCACAATATTGTGTAAAATATAGGCAGTGAACTAATCTGTTCAAGATGATTTTTACAATAGACAATAAAGAATAAAGTCTACTTTATATATTAACCACTTGTCATTATATAGAATATAGACTTGTTTCTTATCTTTTTTTCTTTATTTTATTCCGTAGTTTAATTATTTAAGAATTCAAATATTAAAATAAATGTTTCCACATTTTAATATGGTAATGAAACTATCATTATCCATGTACTTTTTAAATGACTTGACTGACTTTTTTAAATGACGAATGAGGGAGTTCAGTATTCGGGATTATTATTAGGGTAGGGTTATATAGGGATTATTATATAGTAAATATTTTTGTTGAAATTTGTTGGTTAATGTTTAATTATGTAGTTAAAATATAAAAAATCGGTTCTCTTTTCATGAAAGTGAGTGATCTCTTTACATCAAAGAAAAAAAGATAAATAAATAAATATGTTGGGACATTATTACAACAGCGCCATCTAGTTCCGCATTAAGCTACGTAACGTGCTTGTGTTGCGGATACCAATACTACTCATATAAATTTTAAATACATACATATTATAAATATAAGCACCCATGACTGGAGTACAAACATTCGTGATTAGCAAATGAATGCTCCCAGCGGGACTCGAACCCGCGACCGCTGGCGCAGAAAGTAGGGTCACTACCAACTGAGCCAAACGAGTCGTCAAAGATATCTCTGAAGATCACTTTATTATCGATTAAATTTATCGATTACAAGAAGTAAACTCATTTTATGTTTTCGAATCCGTATTTAAATGTTTAGGTTATTGACACCATGGAATTGAGAACAGCCTTATGAGCACAATTGAATTGTTGCTAAAAACTATGTTTTGAAATTTTTTATCATACATGATTATCTTTTATGTGAAGCAGACTACAGAATGGTTTTTTAGGGTTCCGTACATCAAAAAGAAAAAAAAAACGGAACCGTTACAGGATCACTTTGTTATTCATAAAATTCATTTTAAAGGGTCTAAAAATCTTTTTTTTAATCTTCATATCCCGCTTCTGTTAAAATAATATTTTTGATACGATAAATATTAAATAGTTTTTTAAGTTAAGAGCTAAAACCGTTTATGGCGTAATGATCGGTTAACCGCGAAACCAAATCAATACTGCATAGTATTAATAGCCACTGACCTCTATAATACCATTGGACTGGCTGTTGTCAACGTGCTTTTGTGGCTGCTTAATATTCGCCATTATGGCGCTGTCGGACGTAGCGAGAGTTTGTGGTAATAAAACTAATGATGTTGATATCAGCGAGCAAATATCGATAACTTTTAATAATAAGTTTTTACAATCAATAAAACTGTTTCAAACAAAGATTTTTATTTTTTTATTTTTATTAATCAATAACCGTATCATCATAATTACTACTTATGTTATATTAACACCGAAAATGCTAAATTACTTTACAAACATTTCTCGCTGTTATTTGCAATATAAGTCAAAATTAGTTCTCGGGACTCTCGGTAGTGGCGCTTCAAATGGACACAAAAAAATTGCTGTCAAACGCTTGGAACAGCCTGTCGAGTGGGATTATAGAAGTCAGTGATTAATAGCATTATTATTAAAAAAAATAAAAATAAGGAAGATTGTTTACGTGAATTATATATGAAGTATTCATGTACTTTCATAGTGACTTGCGGTACCAGAGGTGGCGGGTTCGAGTGTTATTTTTGTGATGCATGAATGTTTGTATTCCAATCATGAGTACTTACATTTATATTATGTATAAATTTTAAGGAATAACGTATAGTAGCAACTATGCACAGTACTACTCGACATTTAGTATATTTAATAATAACGTGTTTCTGACCGATTTCGACAAAAGCGGCCCATCTTAATCCGGCTCGAAGGACCATTGTTTGTACTTTGTGCTCCTGGTAGTAAGTGGACATATTATAAAAAAAGATACATTCAGTGTTAGCTTTATATATAGATTTCTCAAAGATGAGATATTTTCCCTAAGTATAAAGTATTCTGATAGTAATGTTGACCCTGATAACCATCAATTGTGATGTGAATACTGGCAAAATTTCTATAAACTATAAATTATGCCTCTGTATCAATAACTATGTCAATGAGATTATCCATAAAATATACAGATTAGACTAATTCAGAATTTCATTATAAATGTATAGATGAAAAAAATGTAAAACATTGCAGCAATCTCCGCAGTAACTAAGAAATATTAAAAACACTTTATTAGTTACTAATCTAAATACTGAATGAGCTATTCATTTAGTTATAAATAAAATATACTATTTAGAAAGTGTCTATTTTAATACATTACCCCATACTTTGAACTCAATTTTCACGAAATTAGAATTTTGGAATAATATATCACCTTCATTCAATTATTACTTATTTAATAACTGTTAATAATAATAATGAAACAATAAGTGGTTTTTATTATTAGTTTATTTACACCCTAATGTTCATTTTGTGGCCTTCTTGCTGCCAGCCTTGGCAGACGCTTGTTGCGCCTTGAGGACCTTCACAATCTTTTGTTCCTCAATGAGGAAAGCTCTGACAATGCGTTGCTTGACACACTTGTGGCAGAGAACACCACCGTATACACGCTTCACTGTCTTTTTACGATAGCAAAGTCTGGAACGCTCTGCGGGTCTGGCAGGTTGGATACCTCTAAGTTTGCTTTTGCATTGACCACATCTTGGGATCTTCTTGGGCTTCTTAACATATTGATAGACAAGACGTCCACCTGGAGTTCTTACTCTGTAATAGATAAAAAAATAAATTGAAACTTAATACATACATTATATTATATAGTATACTATTTATGATAATTTTATACATTTTTAGAAGAAGTCACACAGACTCTTGATTTTGACAAATATTTTTTGTATTTAAAAAAATATTATTATAATAATTATTAATAATACAAAAAAATTTGCCTTCTAAAATCGTATTTTAAAAACAAAGTTTAATGTCAAATTAGAGTAGCATTAAATCCTTGTCACCAACATTATCATTAGAATTGGAAGTAGGTATCATGAAAATGTGCAGCTGATAAGTTAGCAAATTCCAAATGACATCTTGGGTACTACCTCAAGTTTCACCTTTATATATTTTTTAATAATTGAAGTAGTAAGTACTTTCAGTTCAATGAATTTCATGTTAAGATATAGACTCGAGTAGACATAACAGCATATAAATTGTCTTATGTTTATTGTGATATGTATGTAATACTGAAAAAGATACATAGTTTTAAGTATCAAAACGCTACTTAAAGCAACTTTAGTTCTTTTATTGAGCTTGTATTTAGGGTTGCCAACCGTACTATAATATATAGTATTGTACTATATTTCGGGCCTGGGTACTATATACTGTTGAAGAAATATATAGTACGCAAAAATACTATATTTTCAAAACCGAAATCTAAAAAAACAAATCCTTCATTTAAAAGTTTATGAACACGCCTTTACAATAACTTTTAACTGAAAAGATAGCGTGTATCTGAACGAACGCATGCGCTCCGAACTTGTCAATGTCATATTTACAACTTCAATTTTGAATTTTTGACGTCGTCAAACGATATTTTGGTCTGCTTTATATTATTTTCAATTCGATGTTGTTTAAGTCTTTTGAAAAGTTGAAATACTAAATAAATTAGTTATGAAAAGTGGTAGCGATAACGAAGAGATAATATATATATATAAGAATTTTTTGGTATTTATTAATAAATGTTTAGACTATCTTAATAAATGGTTTGATTTTGGTGAAAACAATTGGTTGTATAAAATCCAAAGTTTTAATTTAAAACAGGAGATTTCTTTTAATGACTGTGAGATAGTGTTAGGAATTCTAAATTTACAAGAAAAATTGAGTATAAAAATGGACGACCTTTACTATGAAATTACAATATTAAAAGAAATCTTTGGTAAAGTAAAAGACTGTAGTGACTTTACTGATAAAACTACAGGCCAAAAATGGCAGCATATTTTAAAAAATTAAGAAAATAATTTACCAAACTTATTAAAAATAATTTCGTTCCTGCTCTCTATTCCCGCCACTTCGGCATTCACAGAAAGAATATTTTCTGTTATGAATTCGAAATGGCGAGAAGAAAGAAACAAATGTAGTCTTACATTAACAAAAAATGAGCTTTTAATTTATTTTAATTTAAACATTCAATGTGAAAAAGCCTATGAAACTTTTATTTTGAACAAAAATTGCTACAAAAGACAAGAAGTGCAAAAAAATATAGTTTTTATACAAATAAATAAGTAACAAATGTATGCTTATTTTTTGCTTTTGTCATAAAATACTATATTTTTTTTAAATGTACTATATTTTTTTATAACTTATTTTGGAATATACTATATTTCGCCGATGAAATGTTGGCAACCCTACTTGTATTATACAATTTGTTACTAAATAAATATACACACATGAGCCATAGCGATACAAATATCTTAATTTTACGTATAAGACTTGTTTCCACAAATAAATAAACTTTCGCGAACTGTACATTTCAAGGTGTATAAAGTTATAGTACAATTTAAAATGTTACAGTCTATAACGCAATATGAAACTTAGGTTATACTCTTTAGTACCGCAAACCGCTACTTAGAGGTTATGTTTGGGTAGGTTTCAAAACAAAATTTATGAATAGTTATAGAAAAAGCTTGTCCTGAGCACTAATTACACTTTCATGATTTTGTATTTAAGGCTATGGAATAATAATGAAAATATAATACTCACATTCTCCTCTGGTTTGACTTGGTGTTGTACGACAACCGTCGCCTAAATGTAAGACGTTGTACCATCTTCAAGCTGAAATATAAAACAAATTATGTATAACAAACACTAAACTTTTCAATGCACTATAACACCTATAATATTTCCATTAAATATAATGCGATTTTATTCGATTTCTTTTCACTTGCATTAAATCCGTACCTTTTTGACAGCTGTTAACAAGAAAAGAATAACAATACTTTACTATGGTAACATTTTGTTCCACTCTGTTTTATGTTACAAAAAGCTACTAATATTTTATTAAATTTTAAAACGATGAATTACATATTTTGAAAAATATAATGTGTTTAAACAAGTCTAAATAAAATTTAAGCTACTAACAATAATATGGAATATAGTTTTGTTCGTATAATAGATATTATATGCTATGGGTAAATACAGATTTTTTTGTAATTTTCTCTAATCTTTATCTAACAATCAAGTTATTTTATTCCATTTCATTAATTCAGTTACACAAACTAAAAAGATTTGTAAAACTAAATAGATATGTATGTTATTCTTAGTTAATATACAAAGTAAAATTTAGCAAGAGTTGTAAACGATAACGTACCTATATGTTGTACATTTATTAACAGTGGCAACATTTATTACAAGGTTAGTAAAATGGCTGCTGTTGTGTGATGTTTTTAGTGTTTGTGTCCAAATTTGAGATAAATCGTGTTTCTTAGTGATATTTATCAAAAATGGGTAAGTGATTTATAATTACTTGCTTAAAAGTAGATTTAGTAAAAAATACTAATATTACCATATCATCTATACTAACTGACATTCCAAAGAAGATAACAGATGATTTAGTTGTCTTTTTCGATCAAAACATGAATTTAATTAGTTCTATAAATGCACATCACTAATATTCTTAAACTTTATATATTTCTTTATATACAAAACATTGCATTCGTTGATTTGAATTGAAATTGAAGAGAATTGAAAATCAAGTAGTAATATTGCTTTGCTTATATATTTTGTTTATTAATCTTATTTGATTACTCGAAAGACTTAGCATGTCTTTATGTCATTCAAACGTTGGAAATTGCACATATTTCTGTAAATTCTATTTATATCAATTAATTAATGATGTTCTTTAAAAATACACTAAATTTTGTTGTGTATAGTTTGTGTTTTTATCAATAGATGTCAGCAGAAACATGTAGTGCTATTATTACAATCATAATGTAATAGATAAAAAAATACCTTATCACTGATTCTTGATAATTGAAATAATTACTTATACCTTAAATATTTAACTAATATATGTATTGGATATATATTGTTAAGGATATTGTTTTCTTAAAAGTGTGGGGTAACATTTTAATGTTAGCAGTGTTGTTTGTTTTGATTTTAAATTTGTTATTTGATTTATTTGGAAATTCAATATATAATGTGGATGATATGTCTGTGTATGGGTAGAAAAAGTATTTTTAGCTATGGGAAGTGAGATCCTCCAGACATCATGTCCTATAAACTAAACTGCAGCAATACTACGTTACTTGTTTTAAAATATATTTCTTTAACTTTAACTTAACCTTTGGTTGATACTTGTATGTCTTTGTGTATTTATAAAAAAGTTTTCTTACAGCCTTAAAAGCTATCTGATAAAATTATAGATTCTAGTGGACATTTCATTGTATAAAGTTGAAAGTCTTAATAAAGTATAGACTGTGAACATAATATTCAGTTTATTAAAATAATGGTTCAAAAAACTGAAAAATAGAGATTAATAATAATTATTATTAAACCTAAAAGTTATTACTCATTAAGGATAAAGAAATAGAAACATTTATATAAATTATATTTCTTATTTTAACTATATGTGAATGTTATAGTATTTAATTGACGACTAAGAAAACTTAATATTAAAGAGTAGCTACAGTTCTTTTTATATTGTAAATTTATTTTAAACTAGCAGCTCACTCCTCACCTCGCTTTGCTCAGGTTTGTCCCTGGGTATGTGTTAACTCTTGGTAAGGAATAGATAGATATGTAATAATAGTTCAGTTACCTATCATTTACTTTGCATTGGCTAATATGTGTTTGCTGATTTAAATGTCATTGCGTGCACCATGACAATTACTGTCATTATATAATACATCAAAAGTCCTTATTTTTACTATCTTAAAGTTTATATTTTCTGTGCAACTTTTTAATTTTTCCTTTCATAAGGACCTTCTCCAACAATAACAAAGACAGCAGAAAACAATTAGCAAAATTGGTTCAGCCGTTCATGTATGATACCGTGACCTCCCTTGGTCTTAATAGAGATTTTTATTTATTTATTTTAAATGCATGTTATTTTTATCACTATCATAAAATATTGATACTACACAATCCACATATTATTTATAGGCATTAAAGTTTCGTGGATATCGAGTATACAATACTTAAAAATTTTGAAACTGTCTAACCATATTAAATGTGTAAGAGTTACTGTGGAAAGGATGTTTCTTTAATATTCCCTCAATCTTAACATAAAAGATCGTAACAAATCCGGAATTCGGCTCCGACGCACTTCGCTCGAAACGTTCGTACGCATTCGTTACCCGCCATGTTTCATTGGAGGTGTCAGAAATAAGCCTTTATAAAATGTTCAAAGGCGCTTAAGTTATATATCAAAAGTGGAGTGACCACACGATTTTGTGTTAGTGGATTTTCCGCTAAACTCTTAGTATAATTTTAGTTATATTATAATTTGCTTCGGATATGAAATATTACGATGTTGTATAGATAAAATAAAATGGCATATTTTATTGCATGAAAATTATATACTATATATAATTCCAATTTCAATACAGTTAATAAATTTTTATACAGATGTATAACAATCTATAAATTTTTTTATGACCCAAAGTTAATTTGTTTAATAATTCACGCTCGCTTCGCTCGGATTCGTCCCTTAGTACGTTTTAACAGATAGTTAGATTTCACAGAGATGGAATATTTTTCCGCATTAAAAAGTATTCTCTATGTTGATATATTATATTACCCATATATTACCCGGTTAAGCTATCATCATACCAATTTCATCCTAATCTGTTCAGTAGTTTTCTCGTGATGCGGTCACAGACAGACAGACAAAAATAATTCACTAAAAATTATAGATTCGGCCTCTGTACGTATAGACTATAGATAATACTGACTACATTTATAAGATTTTCCAAAAAAAAAAATAATGTACAGATTTGACTTGGTTAGAATTTTGTAACATGTAGATATATTTTGTAAATATACGACCACTTTCCAAAATTTTAATATTTCGTGGTTGCCGCGCTTTAAGGCGAGCGAGGACTTGATTCGGGGAATCGTCCGACATTGAGATGGGTCATTTTGTAATAACAATAGCGGACGTTTAGGGTTGCCATCAGCCATGCGTTCATAACTTTGATTATAAAATATATTAGTAATAATACTTAATTTCAACATAAAATATTTAAGTATAATACCTACATGAAAATATTTATTAGGTACAACGAAAAAAATAGTTTGTTCAAAATTGTGATTTTACTTTGGTTTAACGGCTGTAACTACTAACACATTATACGAACGAGTTTAAAGTAGAAGAACTATCGTTATTAAAGTACTACTGGTAGTGATTTTGTCTCATAAGGATATAATGTCTGAAACGTTAATTTATTTGCTCTATAGTTTTTAAGCGCGACATCGTTCTTATGCGAGATATGTCGCCATAATAATTCAGGATATGAACTACATCCAAATACACTGAAATTAAGTAACAAAAACACATTAATTTACTTACAAACCCACATTTTCATTATTAGTGCGATTAATTAGGTTAAAATTTATTTTATATAGCAATTAAAAATATTTATAGAATTCAATTGACCTGGTTTGAATTGGTTCCTGATTGAATAATATTATAAAAGCGTAACGAATTCATCCATTGTTTATTTTTATCCAACTATTTCATGAATCATTGTCCTATTAAGTGGTAACCGTATTACTGGACTTATATATCCGAATGAAACGTTACGTTGTGTATTCAGCCCTTTTTAACGCCCTACTGCTGAGGGTGGGCCTCCCTTTAATGCGAGGGGGATGTGGCCATAGTCCACCACGCTGGTCTAGTGCTTTCAAAAACGCTAGATT
Source organism: Boloria euphrosyne (assembly GCA_951802675.2). NCBI lineage: Eukaryota > Metazoa > Arthropoda > Insecta > Lepidoptera > Nymphalidae > Boloria > Boloria euphrosyne. The sequence continues at coordinate 11,635,107 of OX637885.1, forward strand.
CTTCTCCGACTTACAGGTTTCCTCATGATGTTTTCTTCAACCGTACGACAAGTGGTAATCTAGTTAGAAATTATCCGCACAAAAAAACCGCTTTACTATACCCAAAAGTAGCGCGTTAGCATTGGGCTATCACTTTTTTTCTTCTGTTACGTTGTATTTTATATAAATATGCTCAGAACTAGTAACGTGCCCTTGCATCGTTCAGAGCCTACTTCTCTACGTACCCGATTCTACCCTACCGTCCTTTGGCGAGTTTTTGCAAGCAAATGTTATCATATGCGAGCCACTTGATACAAAAGTTACCTATATCACTCTCTGGCTCATAAATTATGTCCATGCAAAAAACGTTAAACATGGATTCAAAGCTCTCTGAAATGACTCTAAATCATAGATTCACTTTTCAAAAATCATGAATTAGATAATTTTTGTTAAACTGGCGATTTATGCTCGCTTTTCTGGGGTTCTTTTCTGGGTGAGATGTAACGGTTAATATAGAAATACTACTTGTATTATTTTGTGATATTACTTTACCGTTTCCTTGGGGGATTCATGATAATATATAATCCTTCGTCGATAGACGAACTATCTAATGCATAATGATTTCGCGTTCAAACAAATATACTCACTTTCAGCCTCTTTATAACATTATGTATACATTTTGTGGTAGAGGTTGTCCTTGTCTGTTACTGTTAAAGTCCGAAAAGGTTAATAAAAAATATAGTTACAATTCATTTAAAATAAATTTGATGTCTTATTTTTTATTTAGATCTTCATATTTGTATTAAATAATTTTATTTATCTACTTACATCTTATTAATATTGTCGTATGTCACGTATGTAGGAGAATAATGTTTTCCACATCCACTTTCATGAATTGCTGTTTTGTTAAAAGATAACGTCAGAACCATTTACCTACGTAACATATTTTCGTATGTTTGTACAGTGTACACAGTCTGTATACGTAATTGTTGAGTAGTAAATAAATTACATAAGAAAGCAACCAAATACCTATACATTTTTAATTTTTACATTAAGCTAGGACCGTTAAGAGAAATATGTATAAAAAATAAAGTACTTCCGTCTAGCCATCCTCAAGTGCTATCATTGCTTACAAGTTACAAACACCACAATATAGTAATAATACCATAGCTTTTTCTATTATTACAGCATTAACTAAGTATAAGTACTTAACGAGCGAGGGTAAGCCCTCGCTCGTGTTTTTATCTAGATACGTTTTAAAGATTTGTATAGATTTCACAAAAATGAGCTATTTTATCGGCTTTTTCTACGATAATAATATGCATGTATCGTACATATAATCCTTTCGCTTGTATCACTCTATCTATTGATGAAAACCGAATTAAAATCCGTTACGTAAATAGACCTTAGATTTTGTTTCAATACCATGTAAATTGTAAAGACATGAATCTGTAGATTACGAGAGCTAAAAGAAATTTTATATAACCAAATTATTATTCAAAATGCACACAGTGGTTAACCCTAAGAGAAGCGTATTTTCTTTTTTTCCTTAAGGCTCGCGTCGACGCCGCGCGACAATAGCCGCTCTCGAGCTGATTTTACTATTGTTCCTACACGTCAGGTAACCTTTAGAGTTTAGGCTTTTCTTTTCTAAAAACTTGTAACGTCAGTTGTACTCGTCGTTGACTAACAGTTCACAGTTTAAATGAAATAAGTAAGGAAGCTAGGCCTGAAAGTATAGGCAAGATCACTAACAATGTTTTTTAAATATTTAATATTATGTTTCATTTATTTTGTGAATTCGCAATACTTAAGCACTGTTCTTAACCACAATAGAATACAGGTCCGTCTGTCCCACTGGACATTCTGCGCAAGTGCCTAATGACCCGCAATCGGTTCCGGTCTGCTTTCAAAATACGGTCTCTGACAGAAGTCCACTCTTATCTCTACACAGGAGCCCTGTGAACCTTATGTGCCCAAACCTTCATAGATTAAAGGCGGCCTTGAGAGGACCATAACTTATGATTTGGACAAAAAATGTAATGTGCTCTAAAGTATCCTAGTCAGGAAATCAAATATTGAAAAGCTCTAATACATATTTTGTTATAATAACTAAGTATTTGTAGTATATAAATTACAATATATTTTATACTAGCAGTACCCGCGGCTTCGCCCGCGTTAATTGTTTAAATATTAGGAGTCAATCCCGCGGGAACTCCGGGATAAAAAGTAGCCTATATGTTATTCTGGGTCTTCAGCTACCTACATACTAAATTTCATCGTAATCGGTTCAGTAGTATTTGCGTGAAAGAGTAACAAACATCCATACTCACAAACTTTCGCATTTATAATATTAGTAGGATATCAAACTTGACAAAGCTCGTGCTTACAATAAAAATAAAACTTTCTAAATGATTATCTGCTTATAAACGAACCTATTTATAAACAAATGAGCATATCTCATCGTAGAAAGCTTTTGTAAAGCATTGCATAACATCTCATTAGTTGATTTTCAGGGCGTAGGATGAAAAATGACTGGATATTGACGTCCTACGCTTAAACGATGGAAATGATAATTTTGGCCTTTAGCACCACTACATAAATTAATAGGGTCTGTAAATATACCTTATAAAGATGATATTTAATGTACTTCAGCGTCTGTTACTGTTGATATTAGGTTCTAAGTGCATGTTATTCTAAATATAGCCAGCCACTAGTCGCCTACATTCGCTTTGCTAGGGCTCACCTCTAGGCTCAAGGTATCCTTTGAAATTTGTAATACATATTACGGATTTGATACACGGTCTTTGAGGTAAAAGAATTGTGCCTTTGCATATTAAGCCTAGATTATCATTTTAAACTGGATGTATTATTGACTTATAAGTTGATAAACATGTAAACAAATTAGATGATTTTATTACGCTTTAAATTGTCTTCTTGATTCTGGACATAGCGATTTTGATGTAACTACTATTAAACTTAATAAACATTTTGTTTGTGTTGACAAACATAGGTCTATCGTTCTTTCCACAAAACTGGGAACGAGTGTTATTCTACAGTATAAACATACTTTCCACAGCAGGAGAATGATCTTCAAGTTAATGTACATATCATGCACTTGTGTATTTTCTGGCAACACTGCATTTTATAAATTTATTTTCGTTACAAAAATAAAATAGTTATACCTATTAATTATATTGTAAACATTAACGAAATGCAATCTATACTTAAGGGCCTTTGCATATCGAGCCGCGATAAAATCAGTTTAAAATAAAAACTGATTGAGGCAATCGTGCAGACAATTAGGATGGGGTAATATAAACCATTCTCAATGGTCATTTACTTCACCGGGACGAATTGGAAACAGTCTGTAATGTGTTCGTGTAATTGTGATTCCCTCGCCGATGGTTTTTGTCTTAGTTTTATTTTCAGCATTTGTCCCGAGCATTTATTTTACTTTATTTTTATGTATAAAACAACTTACTTTGACTGTTTGAAACACCAATTTTAACCTTCTAGTATGAGTATATTGCTTTGTATGTACCATATTATACGTATTTAGTGTTGTTATGACCGGGAGCAGTCAAAACATTTAAGTTTTAGGTTTCACAAATATAAATACGTACATTATTAGTATTTAATTATTAACTATAAATAATTATTTGATTTGTGTAATAATAGATGGTATGGCCTAATTTACTTTAATTGGTCATTACGTTTACTAGATACGCTAGTACTGTAAAACTATTGAACAAAACAAAGTTCCGAAATTATATTTCTCAAGACTAAAAAGATCTATAAATAAATTTAAATATGTTAGGACATTATTACAAAAGTGCCTCTAGTTTCATGGTAAGCTACAGATAGTTGTTGCACTACACATATGTAACTTTTTAAATACATACATATTATAAATATTAACACACATAACTGGAGTACAAACATTAGTGCTCAATAAATGAATGCCCCAGCGGGTCTCGAACCCACATCACCCACGCAGAAAGTAGAGTCACTACAAACTGAACCAAACCTGTTGTCATCTATATCATATATGTGTAATAACAAAACTTTTTAAATCCAAATCGATAAACCGATATCGATCGATTGTTCGACTAATGGTGCATTGAAATGGAAGACGGACGATTTCAATTGATAGGTAGTGCTTAAAGTGGATGACTTGTAATAATACTTATGGATACTGGAAGGCGTTTTAAACCACAAAAGTGATGGCTTATCTTGGAATATTACTTAAGTATAGGTAATATCTATACATATGATAAAATTCTAATTTAATCGAATCTGTACATTTTTTTTTAAATCTAACTGAAATAGTCATAATTATCTATACAGAGGCTGAATCTATAAGTTTATGAAGTTTTATTTTGTCTGCCTGTGACCGCATCGCGAGAAAAGTGGACTGGACAGATATTGAAGAAATTTGGTATGATGATAGTTGGTTATCCGTAGTAATCGGAGACTTCACATCGGGGAAGTATCTCATCTTCGAGAAATGTATACTGACATACTATCCCGAGCGAAGCGCGGTTGCGTCTAGTTTATTTAAAGTTGTTCATTTATTTTCATTGTTGTAGTTATTTATTGTATTTATATATGAGGAACTGTAATTTAAAGTTCACGTCATGCTAGGATGCATGCATGCAATAACTTGGAAGAAAATGCTTTCTGTCCGCATACAACCGCAACAACTTTAATAAAATATTATAAGATTTTGATAAAAGAATCATTTGGTTGGAATGTGTTATTTTCATATTCAAGGCCGAGATTAAAAATACTCAATATCGGTATGTCCACATCCAAAAGCAGCTACGTCACAAATTCTTACGACTCAGTTTGTATCGTACAAATTCACGTATGTTTACGTGTCGATGACCCTCACAGAAAATACTAAGAACGTATTGTTTTAAACTTACGATCTAGGGCGTTAGCCCTCTAAAATGAGTTATTTGTAACAACAATGCTTCAACATTATAAACAGCGTATCGCATTCCGTTCGGATTTCCTTACGAATTTTGAAACATTACTCATGTTTTGCAGGATATTTTGCGCTTAACTAAATGTGTATGATACGTTTTACGCGTAAGTCATCGTGACGTCATTGTACATAAATATTTTCGTAATTGACTTTGATTTTAACTATGATTATTAAGGAGTAACGTCACATTTTCAACTTGTTGTTGGAATTTAAGTTCTAATCTATACATATAATAAAATCCAAACTAATTCGAATCCGTTAAATATTTTTTTGTAAATATTATTGTAATAGTAATTATTATTGATACAGAGGCCGTATAGTATTTAGGATTTATGACTGTTTTTGACCGTATCACGAGAAAGCCACTAGACAGATTTTTTTGAAATTTTGTAAAATGATAGTTATCCGAGTCAACATATGGGATACTTTTTACTACTGTGAAATATCTCTGTGAGAAATTTACCTACTAACCGTTATAACGTATCATTTGTGAGTGTAGAATATCATATCATTAAATCTTTATATTGTTTGCTCAGACATTTTTATTGCATACTACGTAGATACTTACCTCTATGCTATCTGAATTAAATCCAAGCCAGGAAATGTGGGCGTGCGCCTCAAAGTACCATTTATTACGATTGCAGTCCTCGATTAAGTGCCTTGTTTAATTGATACGTGTAATAATGTAAATATTATTTATTTGTAGTAAAGGAAATTGTAACATTGTTGTTTACTGAAGGTATAATAACCCCGTACAGATTAGTCCTTTTTGGAAACCTGAAGACACGTTTGTAGTAACCCTTGCTCTTTCAGCGGTCGCGAGTTCGAATTCCGTTGGGGGCATTCATTTGCGTGATGAGAAATGCTTGTACTTCAGTCATGGGGGTTTATTTTTAATATTTATGTTTTTAAAGTTATAAATGTGTAGCGTATTTAACAATCTGGTATCCATAGAACAAGGCTCGTACTTTACCATGGAACTAAATGACGCTGTGTGTTCATGTTCTAACGTATTTATTTACTTTCATTCCTATTCATTAATTTATTTATAAAAAAATATGGAATGTAAAAGATAAGAGGCAAGATAAAATCCATTTTAAATAACGAGAGCTTGAACTGTTAGAAATGGACAGATTTGTTTCTACGTTAAGAAAGTATGCTGTATATCAAGATCCTACGATAATCCTTATTTATTCATCCTAATTAGACAAGCTCAGTCTAATACAGGCCTCATTTAGAAGTATTTATTTAAGGATCTCCCATGAATTCCTGCGATGTTAAGCTCACTTAATGGCCCCTTTCCGTCGCTGTTTGAAGGGTTACAGGCTACAGCCCTACAAAAACACCAAGTCCATACTCCGTTATGTGGTTCTGTGTTTACACAATATTCCTTTCATCTTTTAAAGCAATAACTTTTAGTACATTTGTATTTTCCGAAGAAGTTTGTAGATGGTTCTTATTTTCTATTCGTTCTTGGAACTGATTACGTAGTGTTTATCCTACAGGCGAACTGGCATGGTACAAATTTCATATCGGCGCTGTGCGTGCTGTGAATGTTAAGTTCTTGCGGTCCGAATGGCTCGACTATTGCCTGCAATTTGTTCGTACGTGCGAAAAGGGATTGACTTTCCTAATTGCAGCTCGCACACTGCACCGGCTGTTGTGTTTATATTGCGTCATCATTCCACGCTGCAAATATTTTGTTTCTTGGAAGTATTTTTTGGTAATAATACTTTGCAAGTCGTAACACTTAAATGTAATCGAAGATAGATGGCATACCAACTGTACCTACTCATATTGAATTGAAACTACCTGGTATCCATTTAAGATTTTATAGAATCTTGATAATTTGATTTCCTATTAGGGAGGTGAGCGCTTGTAGATATGAAGCTTATAAGGCTTGAAAATACTCGCCGACTTTTGCGGATTGACTCTGAATGGCGAATGCCGAGGCGTGCTCGGGCTTTGGTTAACTCGATGGGGTACACGTCGTTTTTTGTCGGTCGGGCGTTGCAAACGAAATTATGCCTCGTTCGGCGCCGCGCGGCCGTATCCACTCCTCTTTTTACATCGTCCGCGTCGAATTTTATTATTTTTATTTAACACCTGCGCCCAGTAATCTGTATTCGAAGATCTCCCGAACGCTTAACTCTTTTTGGTCATGTTTTTATGTCTACCCGGTCAATTTATTACGTCGGAGTTTTGTCCACCAAAAAGTGTCGTTTAATTTTTCCCTGTTGCTGCGTCAATAATCGATTATATTCAGTATCGATTAAATTCCTTTTGGAGACAAATTCCATAATTCATTTTCCACACGACTCGTTATCATTATTCGTTATCATTTATAGTAGCTACACTTCATTCTCATGGACGTAATTAAATTGAGGCTGATACTAATGTTTGTTCGTTAATTGACCTGAAGCTTATGTTTATTACATGTAATTGTCGTCGTCTTTGGGCACGGGGGCAGTGCTGGCGCCGTCTGACCTTGTTATTTAGACGCACTAGATTTTGCATGCCAACTCGTACTGATATCATGAAAAGTAAAATGAACTAATCTTAAATGTAGTATATTAGTTGGTACAATGTCATATTATATGTCAAGTGTTTTTTTATAGAACACCTTTTTGTAATTAAGGAATGGTCAATATGCAAATAAAACCTTAATAAAAGTTTGTTATCGATAATTGGAATAAAAATTACGTTACGAAAATATTCAATGCATTCTCAGAGAAAGATAAAGAATGACTCCTCATTGATCGGAATTTTGGCTGTAATTAATAAATTTGTTTGTTGAAATTTCTAAGAACGTTATCTCGTGTTGTTTTGGATATTTCCAGCGCTGTTTTTAGTAACTTTCTTACAGACGTGACCTTATGTTATCTTACACGTTTCAATTAAGCATTTATAGTGTATAATTAATAGCATATGTAAATATTATTAAATGAGGGATAATCCGTACACGTGTATCTTCTCCCGATACAAAGAAATATTTATGTACATTGGTCTTCCTAGATCAAGAATCAGTTAAAAGTTTGCATGTAGGTACTTGAAATTATTTTAGTATACTATAGTGATATTAAATTATAGAACAAATTACCTACTTATACTAAATCTTATAAACGTTATATTTTCTTTCACGAAGATTTAAATTTCTTACAATATTACGAAAGCCATTATTATTACAATAAATGAATTAAAAATGTTACAATATATAATTTAAAAAATTTTGTAGATCTATTATGTATAATCAAGTAACTATGCAGAAAAACAATAGTTTAGTTTAATCTGTACATGGCTAGGCGAAGTAAGGCATTATCATATAACCCAGGATAATCCTTCCTCGTCAGTTTTAATGCTTTACGGCTTTTATCAAGGCTCAAATATGAGCGGTAATTAATAACACTATAAATAGAGGTGAAGAGCTGTCTTCAAAGTTAAGCCTAAAATATGTGCCACCTGGAATGTTACACATTAGGAGCTAATCTCAAAGTTGTAGTCTTCACTTTCGCTTTCTTTTGTAATATTTAATTATTTAATTATATGTCATGTTTATGCACACTTTTTTTAATTTTCTTATGTTCTGTAATAGTAATGTTATTTGTTAATTACACTATAATATGTAACAAGAATTTATTTAGCGAATTCGACAAGTAGTTCCAGATAAGAGTTAAAACAAACCAAATCTTGAGATTTACTTTTCAAAGTGCAGGTAAAGCTTGATGTTCTAACATAATCGCCTAGGCCATACCAATTTACAAACTGTAAACTGCCCTTAAAGACGAAAGGAGTAGCGGAAACTGTATGGGTTTATGTTGTCTTTGTACACTTAGGTATATTACTATGTTTTATGTTTAAACAATTTCGTACAATTGAGTGAAATTCGAAATTGACTACTTTTTCCTGTTTGGACTGAATTTAAGTTAGTTAATAAAAATTAAAATACTAAAAAAATGGCTGTAGGAGCATTATCAAATTAAAAATAATAAATATCTGCTAAGTTGAACCGTACAAAATATCTCCCAAACAATAGGAGCAAAAAGAGACCCGAACACGGCCCAGATAAACGGCGCGCTACTGTTAAATTACAAAATGACGGTCAGCGCGTATGGGTTACCAAATGCTATAATATCTAGGTGCGCTTGTGACTGCGGTCATTATATCAACTATTGCCCTATGGCATGATGTGGCATTTTGGAATGAATAGTTTTATTAGTTTATTAGAAAGGAGAGTGATTCGTAAGGGCTTTGTGTACCTACTGTGTTATGGAAAGGATAGGGTGCATTTAGGATTATAGAAATCAGTAGCCCAGGAATAGAAGTGGGAAATGAGTGAATCGGGAAATTGGATTCAAATCCCAGGTATCGCTATCTGTGATATTTTCAAGTGCGAATTATTTCACGTCACAGTGAAAAAAACACTGAGAAAAGCTGCATGTCTGAGAAAATCTAGCAAGTTTCCTAAAACGTTAACTCCGCCGAAATACATACCTAATGACGTTTTTTTTATAAGAATAAATCCACACATATTTGGCTAAATGCGTTAATTTATATCATTTGCTAAAAATAAGCTTGAAATAATAATCGAACCTTTTATATAATATCTTGAACAGTAGCTCTAACAAGGCGATATCTTACAATTTTGATAATAATGTCACCCGTACATCTTTATGCTTTAACATTTAAAATATTTTTCCTAAACATAATTTCTTTTTTATAACTTCGGTCTGTTCCAAAAAATTATACAAAAAAATTAAAAAATATATATTAGTGTAGTTAAAATGTTAGAGTTTTAAACCATGTATGGAGGAAACTACAAGTTTTGCGCAGTTTAAGTCACCCATAAATAATTTAAACACTAAAACTTCCAAATGATAATAAATACCCAGACTTTGTATATTTTATTGCCTATTAATATTAGATTTTAAAATACGTTATACGCCTCTACCTGTTGCGGACCCGACGGTTCCAATAATCGGTATTCCGATCCCATATCAAATTATAAAACGAAAATAAAATATCATTGTGAAAAAACTCGGCTTGTGGCGCCTGCTTGTTTCTCCAAAATACATTTTGCGGTCAAACTCGGCCCTATTACAATATCAGAAGGTGTATATCAGCCATAGAGCATGCAATACTTGTTGAATCCTCCGAGTATAAATCAAATTCTCCACTACGTTCTATGAACGTGTGTGTTTTTACACAAATGTACATCCTCGGATTGAATAAATACTGTATTTTAGTAAAAACTGACAGTTAGGGCGAACGTTTCTAAAATTAATACGGGTCGATCCATTGTAACTTTTCCAACACATTAAATTATCTTTCGTATATTAATGTATCAAATATGTCATTTATAAGTATTATAAAGATTTAATATTCAATGACACTTTCGGTTAACTCTAAATAATTTATAATGAATGAATGAATTGGAAAAGAGTATTTTTTAATAAATAACGACAGCGGTACCTACTAATGGGTTAGCAACGCGCTCGCTTGGGAAACCGAGAGAAGCGGGATCAAATCCGGATCTACCACCTCTTATGTATCATGTGCGAATCATTTTCTAAAATGAATTTGAATACCACTTATTTCACGGTGAAGAAAAACATCTAGAGCAAGTTTTAAAAAGACATGTTAAGTCCGTCAACTTGGCCAGCGTGGTAGACTCTGGCCTCGTATTGAAGCCTGTGCTCCTATTAAAGGGTATGTAATATGTATACAATACATATTTTAATGATGTATGTACATCTGTATTCGAAAGCATTATAATTTTGTCAAAATTATGTATCCACTTATCGTTATCTTAAGACCAGACTAAGAATTTAGTAATAGAACGCCAACTTCTTACTAATATTTGAACAGATGACATCTTGGCAAAGCATCAAGCAAAAAACAACTTCCTGTGTGTAATGTTGAAAATAAACAAATGCAAAACCAGTAATCTTAAAAATAGTTACAATATTTTGAAGACACGTTTGGCTAAGTTTTTAATGACCTTACTTGTTGTGCCAGCGGCCATGGGTTCAAGTCCTGCTGGGGTCATTCATTTGTGTGATTAGTACGAATATGTGCTTGAGTTATGTGTGGGGTGTTTGTTTATATTTATAATATGTAGTGTAAAATAAAGTAATAGATGTGCGGTGACTCATGTACCAACATAAAAAAATCTAACAATATTTCATCTTCAACCATCTATAAATACAACAAATATACTATAAAATTCGAGACGTTTAAAACCTTACTCTCTCTTGTGACCATGATTACTGTAAAGCATTCGAAACGTCCAAAAATCTAAATATATCAGCGTAAAAGATCCGAAAAGTTAGTTTTATTTAATACATCTCAAAAAGACAATGTTCATCGAGATGATGTATAGTTGTATGGCGCTTGCTATAATAATTTAAAAAATGTCATTTAACGAATTAATATCATTCAAGCGATCATAAACATTTCGCTTCTAATGTCCATGCGCCAACTCAACGCGGCCATTTCAAAGCTGTTTTTATACACCTATTACAAAGAAGTGCCTTTTTTGTGCGCAATCAATTATGCAAAAGCTTAGACTTGCTAATTAAAGAATACGCCGCTAATTGTGTTACATTCGGATATGCCACTGTGTATGACGGTTTTACTTCCAATTAAAGTCACCTTGAATGTTATTGAAGAAAATTCTAAAAATTTGCTTTTTAATATAATAATTCTCGTCACTACTTCAAAAGTTTTACACACTGTTAAAAAGTGAATATTTGTGTTACAACATTGTTTTGTGACGATATACGATACGTATTTTACGACTACTCGAACTAGAAGTCGTGACCTATGCTAATGTATAATATTTAAGTTTTTAACTACTGAGCTATAAATAATATTATTATGCAAATGCCCCAAAGAAAACAATTTCATCTGAATTATGTAAAAGCTTAGCTTGTTTATACATATTATTTTCATTAACGACGACAGAGCACGCTTTTTCCGAATCGACACCGGAAATATAAAAGTCGTTTCGAATTTGTATCATAGCTGTTTACGGTGCGATGATTTTATTATCTCCATAATATATGCAAAGAATTTCTGTTTTGCATATGTATTGCTTTTTATTGTTTATCATTTACAATGTAAAGGTACTCTAGATGACAATCAATTTATCCATGGGATTTGAAATAGTAGTTTTCTCATTAAGTTTTAAATATGTTGACTCGAAATATGTAAACTTCTTTTAATAAGAAGAGGACGAGCAAGTCCATTAAGTTTTCAATAGCTTACAGCTTTTTTTCATTCATTGATGTGCGCTATATGGTATAAAGAACATGCATGGAGGCGAAGATTACAATAAAAGTCATATAATTTATGACTCCTCAGATATGTATATCTTTACAAAAAATAGTGCCTAATCTCGCAAGGCGCTGTAAAAATATAAATTTTAAGATTAAATTTGAAGGCAAGGCATCGTTGTTACAAAAGGCTCGCCAGGCTTTTGTGACGAGTGAATGGTTTGATTGACGTCGCAGCTGCTTTAGTTAATCCTCAAAAGGTTACGTGGGTTGATTTGAATGCTTTTTACAACAGATACACTTGTGGTTTACATATCGCGATGTTCGATCGTTATATTAATGTTCTTTTTTTCTACATATATATAGGTTATATACTATTTATATAATTCGTTAAATATAGATAATACATAATTAACATTGTATTTAGCCATTTTTAATGTCCCAATGCTGGACACGGCACGGGCCTCCCTTCAATATAGTATAGTCGTCGTAGGCCATAGTCCACCACTCTCTTCAAGTGCGGGTTGGCGGACTTAGAATGTCTTTCGTAAAACTTGCTAGGTTCTCTCAGACGTGCAGGTTTTCACACGTTTTCATTTACCGTAAGATATAATAATTATGTATATTAGAAATGATTCGCACATGAAAACGTCGAGGTGCGAGATCCTGATTTAAACCCGCTTCACTCAGTAATCCAAGCGAGCAAGTTACCAGTGGGCTAGAAGTGTCTTATATGTAACATACTAAAAAAATGTTATGCTTTGTGATTAGAGGTAATACGGTATCAAAATAAAAAGTTTAGCCTGAGCTAGTGAGTTACTATAAGCTATTAAAATTGAACGTTAAAGTTACTTTACAGTTACTTTTCTTTCTTTTGTTAAAGGCCGGATGGGTATGTTAATGAGTCCCAACGCATCGGGTATATTTTCTTAATTGAATAATTTTAAGATTTCCATTTATTAAGGTTAATTTGTTTGAAACTGAGCAGTTAAATGGTAATTTTGTATATGGCTGGAAATAGTCGCTTGAGTCAACTTTTGACCCCGATTGGTTTTATGTTAGTTACAGTTAAAAGGGCAAGCCTCATAGATTAACATAATATGTTGACAAATTTTATCTCAACCACTAACACCTGTGGCTTTATAGACCTGCGTTTGAAAGATAAATAAATTTTACTGCACTTGATACAATCCACTTATATTATAGGTAAATTGTCGTAAGTTGCTCTGACCATAATATTATGAAACAGTTTTATACTTTTATTTTATCGATAATTTTTTCAAGGATTTAAAATTTTACTTTCGCGGTGATCATAAATTTTAAATTTAATATTAAACTTTAAATTGAGTGCTTCTGACTTTTGACATAAAATAAATAAGATTTATTACAAGTTGTAAATTGGTGGTAATTTCGAAGCTCTTACAAAGCTTCGAAGGTGTTTGAAAATGAATGCGTCAGTCTGTTTGATTGACGGGAGGCGCCAGACCGCGGGCTCTGGCTTGTGGTACTTAATTCCATTACTATTCTTTTGTGTAACGCTTTTGTTATGAATTGTTATGCATATGAGCTATATGCTTGTCTAAATCGAAAAAAAAAACTCCTTTAAAATACACTTCACTTAATGTACTACTCCTTTTTAAAGTCGGTAAATATGTCTGGAGAAGTTTGTAATATATTTTAATGTAATAACATCAACGTTAAAGAATCTTAAAACGATAATAAATCTTTTACAGCATTATATCGTAACTCATTACTTGAGTTCTTTGAAATAGGATCAGTGTCGTTCAAAACCGACCTTAAAATTATAATCAAGATTGAAACTATCTCATCTTAGCCTCTAAGAGCTTTACTCTTTTTGCTCTTATCTATAAAACTGGCGACAAGATTTATAAAGAGTTTTTCTCTACATAGGTACGTTTTAACTGTTAGTGTGGAATATAAACTAGAGAGTTTTATATTAGTATCCCTTACTTGAGAAATTATTGGTACAAACTTTCATCTCCCTGTATGATTTCCAGGGTAAAAATTTTCTTATGTCCTTCTCAGATCTTAAACTATCTAACAAATTGATGTAATTTATATAAGTAAATCTATTCAGCGGATTTTTAGTTAGTTTTAGTTTATATATAATACAAACAGATTTAATAATATTTAATAATATATAATACAAATAGATTTAATATAATTTAAAATTAATAGTAGTATAGATTATTTATGTAATATTTACCAGCAGCAAAACATTAACATAAAGAAACGTATTATAAAGTTAATTTATATCGACCGATTTTTCTTATTCACTGAGAGTTTTTAAATGTTATAAATTTTAAATTACAAAAGGAAATTACTACATTTATGTCTTCTGGTGAAAGTTTTGAAGGAAATATAAAAAGGTAAACGTAAATGGGCATTCGTCACGGCAAAATGAATAATTCTCTCGCCGCGTCTACAAAAGCTCTCATTAAGTTCCCGACACCGAACCTAATCCTTTCGTTAGACCTCTATTGTGGCGACCCGTTGGGAACTTGAAAAACTATCTCGATTTATAACAATGTATCATCTCAGAAACTGGAAATCTTTTGAGCTTTGAATATAATGTGTGCGATTGAAATCTTTATTGAAACATTCGTTAATTGTAGAATTAAAATCACTGTTATATATAAATTATACATGTCAATGTGTGTTTCTATGATAATAATTAAATAACTAGTTTCAGTAATCGATACATCTGTGACGTATTCACACTTAAACCTTCGAGACTTGAATGGGACATAGTCCACCTTTGATCAATGCGAGCAAAGTCATCATAAACAACTAGTTAATTCAGTTTTAAACATAATATGATCCTACATAGAATGTTATTGTTCAACGTTTATTTTATTTAATAGACAATCTATTAGAAATGCACATTTGGATACATCGTTTGCAAATGATGAAGTGACATGAGAGACAATAGGCGCAATTGAGACGAATGCTGGTTCTAATCAAAGCGTGACACTATCCGGCCAAATATTTGCTTTATTGTTTGTGCTTGTAACATGATGTCATCATAGATGTTGGTTATTGTCTATTAGATTAATGTAGTTTTTCTCAATAGATCTATTAAGTTGATTACATTTTATAATTGTTATTGAGCATTAATATACTGTTATTTGACTGTAGTGCGTCAAATGATTTGAAGTATTAAAACTGATATTCGTATATAGAAAGTTTTATTTTACTCGCCCCAGGTATATTCATAGTTAACATAGTATTTGATTTTGATTGGACGCATTATGCTTCTTTGTTTACGATTTTTATTAAGTAGATACCTGTATACTTTCTTACTGTTGTTTTGTTATAATTCCATTTATTCATAAATATTATAAATTTTAAATTACAAAAGGAAATTACTACATATTTGTCTTGACGACACGTTTCAAGTTCAGTTTGTAGTAATCCTACATGCGCCAGCGGTCGTGGATTCGAGTCTCGTTGGGTGCATCCATTTGTGTGATAAGCACGAATGTTTTTAATCCAGTCATGTATTTTTATATTTATAATATATATGTAATTAAAGTTATATATGTGTGGTGTATCGACTACCTAGTTTTCATAAAACAAGCCTCGTGCCTTATAATGCAACTAGATGGTGCTGTGTGTTAATATCCCAACGTATTAATTTATTCTAATCTTTACTTTCTTAACTGGTTCATCCCTTTTAAGAACAAAGCTTTCAAAATCTAAATCTTTCTATTGGTAATTACAAAAACATGCATTTACGTCACTTTATCTAAAACGGTCAATTAAAATTACTCCCACATTTTTATTCGATCTCATTTCTCTTTCTTTTTTCGAAGTCAATTTAATAAATTTGATCTGGCTTTAATGTATACCGGTGTCTTCAAAGGAAATTTTATTTTATCTCGCGTTGACACTAACAAAATCCTTTTAATTAGTGGGCTTCGAACTCGCCTACAGGCTTCAACGTACCCTACTCACTCCCACGCTAATATAAAACTCGCACCTTGTACACAAGGTGTAGTTTTTTGAATTTTCTCATCGAAATATCTTCATAATATCCTCATTTGGGTTTTGCACAACAATATTGTCGTATAACTCTTTTGTTTTAGATATGTACAAAAATGTTGTGACATTGACGTTAAATGCTATGTAATTATTATCTAATTATTATGTTATTATCATAACATTATTCAATATACACCATAAAACATCAATTTAATAATAAAGGCATATTTTGCTTATTCAAAATATTTATAAATTGAGTATATATGGACTAATAAGCTTCTTAACAACTATAGTAAGTACATATTTCATAAACCCTAACGTATCTTCTGTGAAGCGTTTGTTTGTTTATTTTAAATATGCAAGCTAGTTTCAAGTCTTGTCTGATTCTTAGTATGTGTTAAAATATCAATTCAATAACAATGTATTTTGCTTTGCCTAGGGTTGATTGGCTACTAAATCTTGGTCTTTTGCGAATAAATTATAGCTTCTCCGCACTTTGAAATACATACGTATACGTACATCTGGAAGGCCCTTAACAGTTCTTGTACTACTGGTTTCTGTTATATATAGTTCGCTGAATGAGCGTAATCGGTGAACTCGTAAAGGACGGCCTTATCGGCTGCTCTCGTCGTAAAAGTCTGCATAAAGTTTATGCTACTCGTATGAAAACGTTAGGTTATTTATATATTTGTGGATTTACTGCCGAGAAAGCCTATGAGCATCCGTTCGGACCGAAATACACGGT
This sequence comes from Boloria euphrosyne, assembly GCA_951802675.2. Taxonomy (NCBI): domain Eukaryota; kingdom Metazoa; phylum Arthropoda; class Insecta; order Lepidoptera; family Nymphalidae; genus Boloria; species Boloria euphrosyne. The sequence continues at coordinate 11,652,103 of OX637885.1, forward strand.
CGCCTGTTAGATTCCGCGACGTCTCGATGGGTCGACGAACTCCTAATGAAATATAAATTTAATGATAATATTGACTATGCACGTATTACATTTTTAGGTCGTGAGATCGGTCGTTAATAACGTATCAACACAATCATTTCATATCGTTGATTGATGTTGACAGAAACTGCGAGAGAAATACAATCGTTTCTATTTGACGCGACATCTATTGCCTCTAAAAGAGTGATTGATATTTTTAAACATGTCCCATGTCGTTAAAGTTTTAGAATTTATGTGATCATTATTTGAGAATTATCGATAAAGGTAGTAAAGGCGAGATGAAAACATTTCGATTAAACCCAACGTCTCCGAATTCCAGTCCTGGCTCATATATTACACTCATTCGAATTGGAATCGTCAAACGCCGTATACATTTATTGTGATACAATTCCTACTCGTTAGAGCTTTCTCACTTTAACCCGTTTTATTTTGGTAATGTGAGCGAGAGGGAGCAGGTGTTTGGAGGAATGGTTACGAGGATGGTGTGAAGTCCTGTGGCGTCCAATTATTCTGACGGCGGTGGTCGTCGGTTAGGCGCCTCGCCCCCTATCGCGGCTGGCCATCGATAACCCAAACCGGTTAGCTTTTCGTTTATGGACCCGAGCAAAACGTGCTTTGAAGAGCTTACTTTCAACATAATATAATCAAAAGTTTCCTTTAAATATCTTTGAGATGGAAACAGGACAAACATTTTTAAACGTTTATTCAAATTGATCTAAAATCGAGTTTATATTTAGCATTAACATGTTTTATCTAAACACTTAATAAGGGTCCGTAAATGCATTTAATATTTATTATTCAAGTTCTAAACGAGACACCAGGCTTGTTATACTGCATATTAAAATCATTAAAGTTGTTAATTGCCAGTCTACGTTTGCTAAAGTAATAAGTGCTTTTTCTACGTCTAGGCATAGTAGTCATGACATGAGAAACTATTAAATAGGTTTTAATTTCATTTAAAAGGCTTTGCGACTGATTGTTTTCTTTTTTAATAATTGTATCTGGATATTATATATTCAAACTGTATGTGTTGGTGATTTTTTACTAATTAATGTTATCATTTTCTAAGTAAATATCTTATAAACGTGCTGCACTAACAAGAACCTTACTTATAATTGTTAAAACAATTCTTAGCCTTCTATTAATGAGTAATTGATACGATCTAGGAATACGAAACAAAGTGGATATAATTGTTCATTAAGTATCGCGTCTCATTCCAAAAGGGTTTGTTAATTCAACTTAAATACCGTTATCTCAAGAGTCCCACATACTCCGTATATCTCGTGAATTGTGCGATTTACCTAAGGTTGTATAAATAGAATAATTGCAGCAAAGAGAGTCGTGTTATCTTTATTACAACGACAAGTCATGTTTTTCCTCCGTGTCTAAGAAGCTTATCATTTACATCGCTCATGACCGGCAAGGATTCCGTGACTATAACTGGATATTATATATTTAAAAAGCACTCGGCTAAGTGCAGAAGCAGCAATTTTGTTCCCACATGACCTCGTTCCGCAGGCCGTGAGATAATCGCAAACGGTAGTGTCCAAGCACGTAGCTAGGGCCTTATTAGGCTGACGAGGTTTTTTCTTCCATCGCCCACTGAGAGACATGGGACCGAGCACGCATGCATCATTGGTAATGTTTACCGAGAATAAGCAAACCTCTTTGGACTTATTTCAGTTTTCCCTTTGAAATTTATCACGTTTAGTTTTTTTACCGTCCCAAGAAAATTATTACCGTTGTGGCATGCCTGGGGATGGTTTGCCATTATTGGTTCTTATCTTATAATATAGCCACCATATATAAATGTTCCACAGCAAATCTTATTTCTGTGGTTACTCAACCTTTTACGGTAACAAAACACGAATGCGTGAGCGCTATCTTGCATCGATCGTGCGTATTCTTTTTTTGGGAAGTTTTGAATTTTAAATTACTTTGAAGTCCTTATTCATTTATAAAACCTCCATTTCATCGTACTCGTGCGCCGTAAACGTCAGCCGCGAGTGTTATAGTGAAATATGTTTACGTTGCGCAAGCAAAACAACAAAACCTAAAGGTTTGGCGCCAGCGGGCCTACTGCCAATGGACTCTTAAACGGCCTCAGTTTTTTTCACTCCAATATGGGACAGCCAAATGAGTTGATTTGCAAACTTGCACCAATATGTCATTCATATAATATTTAATTTCGAGAACGTATGAACATGTACATATAAACATTGTTAAATGTTTTACGTTTTGTGGCTAGCGATAACAATGTTTCAGTCGTAAATGGACGAAATCACATACATAAATTATTTCGATCGTTTCGTGGCATCAGTTTGCTTTTAGACAGAAAAGGTAATTTCTGACCTAAACTTTGAGTGCAGTAATACCCACAGCTAGTTATTTTTTATACCGTAAGTGTAGATTGTTGATGATTTAAACTAACATGATTGTTAATTTACGGATAGAAGATAATGTATGAACATGCTGTATTATTTATCCAAAATGTCCGCCCACAGTGGTCATAAGTCTATCAATGTCAACGATAACTGGTGAAACGCAAACATTCATCGTATTACCATACCTTACACGTTTGAATTTTTACAATCAGCTACCATGATAAATGACTTTAATTTAAAGTATTGAATTATAAAGTTGCCGTTTTAGGTATGCAATAAAAGCTCATATGGATGCCCGGAAGCGTAGTACCCTCGCAAATCGGTCCGGTAGCCGAGCCCTTATGAATTATCCAAGCGCTGTGGTGACGCCGTCCGCGCGGCGCCTGCGCAGCTCTAGCGAATGCAACTGTAAACATATCGAGATAATAAACTGCCAATGTTTGTTCTTGCTTCCCATCTGTCAATTTACATATTATCTATATATTGTAAGTTAAGATTGGTGTACTTTTCATGATATTGATAAGATTTTTAGCAATAGATACTTTAAATTCAATTCACATAAGACATTAGTAAAGTGATAAAAATTGTTAATGTATTCTATTCACTCATCTATTTCAATATTGTTTAAGTGGTTAGAAGTGCCTCTTCGCATACTCTAAAAATAATTGTAAATTAAGCCAAAACGTCAGAGTTAAAATGAAATAAATAAATATAGCTATGCTCTAAGGTAGCCATTTTTTATGTGTTAACGCAAACCATATGGCGCCTAAATCACGCAAGTTTGCGACATCAGGACATTTGAAACATAAACTGTTTAATCTCCGTAAAGAACAGGAGATATGAAACGAGAGAGTTCATTAAAAAAAATCTTTGTTCAGGATTGGTTAGACTCTCTCTACAGTACTCTTCTTTATTCCACACGGACAAACTCGACCCTTTTTAGATTCAGTGAAGACTTATGTAGTAAGTATGTAATTGGAGGCATATAATGTGGGACGAAAATACTTGTTTTCTGTCTAAAACTTATATTCTTTAAAAAATATGATTTTTTTTGTAAATATATACAGAAGTGTATAATTTATTTACATTCTTTGAATTACTCAAACACAATCAATTAATAATTTTCTCTTTATTTATGTAATAGTTTAATATACTCGGTTTAAATTGTAAACACTCGTAGTATGACAATATATTTGTTTATAATAATAATCTTGATCGCACTGTTTTGCAGTTTGTTTCGACATGCGATACTACGCTATTCGTCACGTGCGTGACTTGAATTTGCGCGGTTAACGTTAAATATTTAGTACGATTATTTTAAAGCGTCTAACTACGTGATTTCGAGAGGAAGGCAAATGCAGAGCTTGCAGAAGTATTTCAATCTAATATATCATTTATTGCATATTAAAAGTTGTGTAATTGTAGTGTAATGATTAATATGTCGTTAAATTAAGACTTTTGATGTAGAGTTGGTGTATGGATTAGTGATAGGCTTAAAATATGATATAGCTTTTCTCTGGCCTGATCCCTCTCGTATTAAAGGGTGGCCAATAGCAGTCCCGCAGTAGTGGGAATTTATAAAAGGCTTAATACACAGGTTTTCTTATATTGGTATTACGTATTGGTATAGCATAAATATTCACCATCATTCAGGTGTGCATTTGGTGATGTTAAAAACTGACTCAATAAATAAGGGTAAACAACTTTATGCAACTATACGATACAAAACCGTTTATAAAATATCGTATCGTATATACCACACCACGTCGACCAAACAAAGCACTCTGAACTAAAAATTTTCTTGTTGCTTGTACGAGTATGTACGTAGATGTAATCAGCTCTCCGTAAACGGCATTGCCTCTACCGATCCGGTTATACAGTAATTGTTTGTACACAACAACTTTGTTAACGACTATTACATATCAGGTGCCTGAGTGACCCATGTGGCATTTATCTCATATTTTATATTACGAGCCAATATATTTTGCCCATAGAAGGACTTCGACCATGCAAGGGCAAAGGATCTCGCAATATTTCTGGATTGTAAATAAGCATATCGTACAAAGAAAATTGTTGCCACCCTTTTCATGTAGGTTTATTTATTTTATAATGAATTACTTATTAAGATAGTTATGAGTGAATAATAAAAGTAAATAATAAGATGTATTTTAATATTTTAATCACACAATAAATTCTAGGTAGTTCTGTAACATTTATTTCTGTACAGGACTTCTAATGTTAAGAGAGATTAAAATGAAATGCCCCAGCGGGACTCGAACCTACGACCGCTGGCACAACAAGTAGGTTGAGTACACTACACTACAAACTAAGCCATACGTGTCGTTAATAGTTACTTAGTGTAATATTTTGATAACATTAACAAAAACATTTTTTTGAATAAATATCAGGTGTATAACCAAGAAGGTTTTTTATACAGTAATTGTATGTATTATTATCTTTTTTATTTATTCATTCATAATGTCGGTCATTACAAAGAGTTATAAATATCGTCAGATTTATTTTATGCCTAACAGCAATTTAGGTTGGGTTATCTGTGTAATACTTACAATATAATTTATTCATTTATTGTTTCATTGATACTCGCCTGATGTCATACTCGTAATTCATGTTTTCGCGATTGTTGTGGCTACATGTTTCTATGGACGCTGCGTATAAATTAACAATTAACAACATCTTTATGTAAGAATATCTTAAAGTAAAATTTTTATGACTTACTAAGTTAGATTTACTACTTAAAATATAACTCACTCATAGTCTATACTCTCGCCACACTCATAGTCACTTAATGAATCATTTAGTCTAGAATCTCCATACTAAAGAACGACTTAATGGTTCATAAAGTGACTATGAGTGAGGGTGTTAAATTGAGATTTAATGAAAAAATGATAATTATTATAAAGTCTTAGTCATATACAATATGTAACATTTTGATTTTTGACGCAAAATAAAATTTATTCTTAACTCTATTTTTCATAAAATAATTCAACATAAACAAATGTTTTAATATTAGTTCTTCCCACGTTAAAAATTGAATCTTTTTGATTTACTAGTAGAAAAGAGAAGATTTACCAGTTTTATTTGATACCGCATCTCATTAAAACAATAAACTTATCGTGAAGCTTATATTACGGTCGTGTTTACATCTCGATGGCGAAATGAGACTGTTTACGTGATAAATATAATTTTAACTGACTTTTTCTCTCATATATTTAATACCGCTCGGATTAGAATTTACGTGGTCGTAAAAAGGTCTATTTTTCAACCTCGTCCTAATTTTTTGTACGTGGCTTGAGGAATCTAATAATGATCAAATATAATGTAAGCTGTTGTTTTATTATCGTCTCGATTTTTCTTCGTATGAATGTTTTATTTTTGTATGAATTTGATCCTCTACAGTCTACAGTATGAAGTTTGTAAGAAATATGTAAAATTATAACATATGACCGCATTAAAATCCGTTGCCGTTATCTTACCCGTTAAAGATCTAAGGGTATAGACAGCAGGAAACGACTTTACTATGTAGAAATTATTTCGCGCAAAGCAATATGTTTTCTCTATTTATTTACATCATAAAAGTTAAAAGGATTATGAAAAATTATGGATATTAATTTTTCAAAGAACTCCTTTTGATAGCTAATAAGATTAGATCAATGATATTTTAACTACAGATATGTTATACGCTCACTAAACAACCGAAAAAAGTGTTCCGCGCTGCACACATACACACTTTTCATTCAAGGTACATGTCAAAATGATAGAAAGGGGATAGTCGATGAAATCAATAAGAAAAAGAGAGACAGCTAGTGTTGTCAATTGCGCGTCAATGTAAACAAACATTAGTCTAGCGACCGATGACATATCGGAATATTAGGCAAATAATTGAAATATATTAATAAATCGAAGTATACTGCGTTCTTACATGTGGTATGAGATCCCTTGTGTTTTATTAACTTTGGTATCATAATTGGTGCATTTCCTAAATACACAGGATGGCATTTTTTTTAATTTTGTAGCAGCGTACCACTAGTCGCCATGCGGTGACACAGACTAAAGGCAATACGTCCTAATTAGGACGATTTCGAGTTTTCACGATTGCGCGCTCATAACATATCTATAGTTAAAATATCATTGGATTAGATAGAATAAGTTAAAATATTTTAAAAGGTCTTAAAATGAAGAGCAGCGCGTACCTATATGAAGCAGATGATTATGCTTTTGTTGCTACTATCTAGTATCGATTAGATTACTAGGCAACCTTTGTTATTAAATATAGCACATTGTATACGATGCATTTTAGTTCTTGGTTCGTTATAAGTTAACAAAACGCTTTGATCTCTGCGCCGCTGGCGTTTGTTTGGACTTCAATTAACCCTTAAACGATGGATGATGTTTGCTATAAAATACAATGTAAGTATATTTGCTTATGGTATGTGTCTATGAGAAAATAATTTATAATTATATGGGTCAGGCCGTAGTTTTTGCCACATTTTGTGTACCCTAACTCTCCGCTACTTTTTTTTAAAACTAAAATACTAATTATTCATTTCTCTATCATGCCATTGTATTCCATAAGGAGTAATGATCCACGGCCACTAAAGATATTTGAATAAGCTTATAAACTTGGAAAGTTACACGATATTTTTCTACAAAAAATGACGTTTTTTTTGTAAAAAACGCGAATCCGCTTCGGTACGATGTACTTTGCGTATCGGTAAAATTTTAAAAAAAGCTTTCTTTTTGATAATCTGCTTGATTTGATGTTATGAAATAATAGTTAGCTAGCCACCTTTTTAATATCGTTACGTGTTTCCTTAGAAAATACATTAAATTTCATACATTTTCAAAAAAACTACACCAATTCATTTTTTGCCCTATTATTTTTGCGCAACCTATCTATCTGCCCATTTTGCGGTTAAAACATTACCAAGATCTGTATCTGAGTAGTGATTGTACCAAAGTAACTATCTCTATGGTCAATATAAGGTTAGCAGCCATATTTCTTCTGTTGGATGTCAACTTTCGTTTCAGAGTGGAATGTGTCACGTTTCTCGCGGAGTGTATTTTTTGTGATTTCTAGCTAAGTTTTCAATTAATACCTGTTATTGTTATTGTGCACCATAAAGTAAGCTGTGCGTTATATTTCAAGCCTAAATTAACCTGAAAAAAGATCTTATTTATCGAGTTATTATCAATTTTATTTGACATTATGCCACTTTGCGATACTAGTGGCGTAAAATTTGCGCAACATTTTTTTGCGCTATGGTATAAAGGTGCATACACGTGGTTTGCAAAGCACTATCTATGCTGTGATTGATTAAAAATTGCAAGACTTACAAATCGTGTTTTTATTTGTACCTACCTACCTGACTATAACAAAAAATCTTAGGTTAAACAAAACTGTCCTACACTTCATAAAATGCTCGAAAATAATATTTATGTACTCAGTCAAAATAAAAACATCATTTAGGCACAACTTTACTATTTTGTGTTACCATTTGCGTCACTCTACGCCACTGACTTTCGAAAAATTGTGCGTCACCTTTGCGCTATTTGTGGCAAAATCTACGGCCTGACCCATATAAAGTTCCGGTGCGAATGTTATTTTATTTTATGTTATGTTATGAACGGTTGGCCGCTTTGATGAGTACTTTTTGTGAAATTATAAGGTTACCTGTTTTTTTTACATAAAAGTACCAAAAGTGCCTTTAAAAAGGGGAAAAATAATTATATTTTATCTATTACCTAATGTAAGGACTAGTAAGAAGTTTTATTACCTAGTTAAAAGCTTAAAACATCGCTAAAGCAAGAAATAAATTAAACCTCTGTAAATTAATAAATAATTAAATAAGATTTGATTCTATGAAAATCTATTTTTGTACCTATCAAAGTTTTAGTACAAATTAACTAGCTTTAAATCTAAAGTTCCAACAAAACCATAAAATTTCTTCGTCTGAGAAATACTACTGGTTATTACAACATTAACGTACTTAATTAACATCTCAATTATTTGTTACAATCTTCCATAGATATTAACAATAACTATCAACACTCACCATTTTACCACAGAACTACAAAATAAAGATCAGTCACATTCATACTAATCGTCTCATCATATTTACTTTAGCGTGTAATCAAATAATTTGAAAAACCTATTAATTGATAAACCAAAACATTATCTAACTGTGGCGCAGTGGGCGGAGCGGACGGGGAACATTTCAACGCGGACTGTACAAATGTACCGATTACTTATAACGAAAAGTGATAAACTTCTTTAATTGACGCAAGACACATTTGAATATGAAATGAGGCTTTTTATTGAGTGGCAATATTCTATTAATTTATTTTATAACCATATTTTGATTTAACTGCCGTATAAAAAAGAACTGTACTGGACCACCAATATTCGGTATTTTTTTTAAATTTTATGTTGCATACATAAAAAGCAATAGACGTTGGTGTTTTAAAAACATTTGTATTTATTAAAATATTTATTTATTTACTAGCAATTCATCCTCGCTTCGCATTGGGTTCGTCTCTAGCCAAAACCAAAACACATCTATCCCACGGGAACCATACATTTTTTCGGGATAAAAAGTACCCTATGTGTTACTCCAGACTATAATCTCTCTCTGTGCTAAATTTCATCCAGATCCGTTTAGTCACTCTGACGTAGTTCATTAACAAACATCCGTCAAATAAAAATTTGTGCTTATGAATGTATAATATGTGCATTTTTTTATTTACATCACATTTACAAGATTATTGTTTATTTTTCCTTATGAATCTGGTAGTTTATAGACTCGCGACCTCCGTATATTACTGTTTCCCACAGGTTGACAAGAATAAATATTTTCAAAGGATACGTCCGCCTTTGCCTGATGCAATTGTTAGCTTTCTATTATTAAGTAAAGTTTTGTTTATATGAACGAAGACGTGGTCGGGGGTAGTGGCGATTTGCGAACAAATAGCAAGTAACGGGTAATTAGTGGGATGCGCGTAGCTTACGGAAACCGGGGCGCGTACGATAACGATTGTAATGTGTCCCACGGACGCGAATGGCCCGCTACGGCGCGCTCCAAGGAATGACAATGCGAGAGATACACACACGCGGGATTGGGGACTTTGGTGTTTCTATTTGATTAATTAACTATTTTGTTCATGGGTTGAAGTAACATTGATTTTATTATTTCGAAACGTATGATGAGAGTTTGTGTAGTACTGATAATGGGGTGAGCTGATTGCTTATTATAAATGATCGGATGCTGTCTTTGATTCTAATTAATCTTTTGTTACGTTAGAATCTTTTTAGTCGTTTTGAATATGTGTATAAAGAATATATAATGCAGATACAATAACTAAAAATTCAGATTAAAGTATTTTGTAAAATGTATATTGTCAAACATGACTAATTTAAAAATTTATTAAATATGAAGTAAAAAAAATGTTTTCATGCAAAAAAGGAGTAATAAAATCAATATGTATGGGCAAGCCTTAAGCTAACACGTACGAGTTTGGTGATTTATTGGCGAGGATGTTATTCCATCTATTGACCTATTCAGTGCAAATTATACGCTCACTATTACTATGCTATCTGCGGTGTGAACACTTCTACCAATAAATCTTGAATAGTATACCACTAGAATATATGTATTTAAATCTAAGGCAGAAATAAAGCATGGGAGAAAATGTTATGTTACTGAATTTAAAGTCTCGAAACGACAAACATTACGGCTAAAATTAACTATGCTTAATATCATATTAGCGTTTTCTCGCGTTCTTTTTGTGTATCATTTATATCTTAAACTATTACGCCGAAATTTAAGCTATGTTATTGTAAAGTTTCATTAAAATCAGTTCCATAGTTTTTGCATGAATGAGTAACTAACACCGAAATATCCATCCTCAAAAACTTTCACCTTTGCTTACCTGGCTTCCCTCGTGTTCGTCCCAAATGAAGCCACGGGAACCACACAATACCGGGATGAAAAGTAAAAAATATCCATACCAGTTTAAATCCATGCACCTCTTGCTCTTATATTTTCACTTGCGAATAACTTTCCACACGATTACTACTTGTCTTACGTGGCAGTAGGACGTTAAAAAAGGCAATGCATATTCTAGTGTTTTAAATCACCATGAACACAATGTAAATTGTACATGTACCATAAAGTCATGATAATTATATTAGTGGGTAGCTAAAGTGTCTATTATTGTTAAAGTTTGTGACTAGAGAGCTAGAATAATTGAACTAGAATTAGTTAATCTAATAAATTTTGTCAGTAACCGCAACCCAGTAATTCATTAACTGCGCCCGGCCGAGATTAAAACGATATTCGTGTTAATAAAGTCACTTTTGTTAGATACCGAGAGAAATTATAACGAACTGTGTTCTACCGCGTTGCAAGTATATTGCGAATGCCGAATACTTCGCCGCAGTAAATCAGCGTCTGTTTAGTTTTAACATTATCATGTCTTGATTACATTCTCGCGGGAATACATTAAACTGATTACATCAATTAAACTAAATAAACCTTTAATATTTAAAATTCTCTTATTATTTTATTAATTTGCTACTATATAATACGCGAAGTGGAATAAGAAATTTATTAAAACTGTCGAGGCATTCCATTAGGACTTTGTGTAAAATGCTGACAAATGTTTTTATGACAATACAATAAAGGGTGGGGAACGAGATGGGATAAAGTTGCAGAGGGGAGTAATGTACAGAGCAAATAATTATAACTTTTTCAATAAAGAAAATGCAGCGAATGGCTATGGTGTAAAAGGCAGGGGTTGCTGTATATATTGTATGGTGCTTGCGCCCCGTTTTTGCTTAGCTCACATCCTAAATACACAAGTCCCTAAATAGAACATATTTTTACAATAGACAAAGATGGAAATGGTTTTGTTAAAAGTAATTGAAAATATGTATATTATATATTTTGTATTTCATAAGGCTTATAACAATATTTCGCAAATACAATATTAAAAAAATGATTCATTATTGGCTACCCATCAATGGCAACATTGATTACTATTCTAAATTCTTGTTTGTCAAAAACTCTATTGTTAAATATACTTAACTCTAATCGGTAAGCGAGAATGTAGACCGTACTTTTGAAGATTAGTTAGCATGTTCGTGCCAAAGGCTCTCCTCGCCGATTAGTGATTGGACATGGCACGATATGCCTTTGTTTTGTGTCCAACTGGAGCACGTTGCGTAATTGTGAGCCAAATTACAATAGTACTACTGATCTCGGTTTAATTTTATTGCAGTAAAATTGTAAAAATTATATTTCATACATATAATATATAAAATAAAATTAAGTGTCTGTTTGTAATGTTAAACGCTGTTATTTTGATAGCGTTACTTCTAAGAAAAACCGAATTTGTAAATTTTTTATCTGTTTGTCTGTTCATTTATTTTGGCTTATCTCCGAAACGCCTAAACCGCTGGACTGGTCTTTTAATAGAACATAGCTGATGTTATAAGAAATACCTTCTTACGACTATTTTAAAAGAAAATTATGGTGTGTTCATTAATAATAAAAAAGCCCGGGCGAAGCTTTAAACTAGTTTTAAATAATTAGTCAAATCTATGTTTGGTTGGTTTGTTTTTATAATTTTAGTTAGACTTTGAAATTCAATATAAGTTGGCAAAAACACGCTCCGAGTATTTATGTCGCGTAATAATTGTCACAATATTTCATTCATATTCATAGTTAATTAAAACTCAAAAGTTTTAAGTTTATTTCTATGTAGCTTTCAAATTTCTTAACAATTGAATTAAATTGCCATTAAGAAGTGCGTGACAGGTGAGGGCTAGGTGATGTATAGTGAGTGATGATGGATAGTCGTTTGCAACCATTGATTGATTGTTTCGCGAACCCACCGCGCCGGTATCCTGATGATTGACGTACATTGTTAAACCTTGATCAATAGTGTAACATATTTTACAGCTCTGTAATATATTACAAGGTTACTTCTTGTTTGATTTTGTAGTTTCTCTCTGTCTTCTTATAATCCTGAGAAACGTTCGATGAAACTTTTAATTTATACCTATACAAAAATTTTAACTTAAGTCAAATCTGTATATAGAATATTAAATTTTATTGATATAGTCATTATTATCGATACATTAACCAATTTATCGTTTTAGAATTTTTACCTGTCAGTCTGTGCCTGCAGCCTGCAACACCAGATGGACTAACTGGACAGATTTTGATGAAATGTGTTATGTAGGTAGCTGGTCATCCGAGACAATATTTAGGATACTTTTTACGACAGAAAAATATCACATCTCTGAGTAATCTACACTTATCGTGACGCCTTTTTATCTTAAAGTTTATTATTTATTATTAAAACAAAAACGAATTTCCTAACGACCACTATATTAATTTTTATCAATCGAAAAGTTTAAGTTCGCTAAGTAAGAATATTTAGTTTTAAAAGTAGTTTTGTCTCGTAAATGCAGTACAAGAATAATGTTGTACATTGCTTTAGTCTTAAATTTCCTATTTAAGCGTTTGAATGCGAGCCAAAATGGTTGTTACTTTCTCGAAATGGCCCATTCCCAAGCGTTCCCCATGAAACTGTTTTTATTCATAAATCCGCTTTTATGATAAGTCAACGCTCTCGCGCCATACAATGTAGCCGAAATATTGTTATCGTAATTGTGACTTGCGAGGAAAACATTTTGTGTTTTTTGATTTTTTTGTTTTGATTGAATCTGTTTATGAAATAATATTACACACGAAGTGACAGTCTGGCGTAAAACATTTTTATATCGTGCTAATAATCATAATATAGGCATAGCTATGACCTCAATATGAAAATAACTTACATAATGGTGACTCACCAACACTCCTCTCGGGTTCGTCCCTACGTTTTAAAACTTAGAACATATTTTCAGAGATGAGATATTTTCCAGCACTAAAAAGTTTAATAGATAACCAACTTTTATTATACCGAATTTTATCAAAATAGGTCCAGTGGTTTTCTCGTGATAAGTCACAGTCAGGCAAACAGACAGATCAAAATAATAGATGTATCTATACTAAAAGTCATTATTATTTCAATAAGACTCCTTGAAATATTTATTGTACACATTCGATAAGTTTATGTTTATGTTTAGATATGGATAATTGAGTAAGTTTATAATACTGGTACAATGTCCAGAAAGTTTCTAAGTTTCTTTAATTTTTTCATATTGAAACTACACTAAAACTTCAAGTTGAGATAATTTCACCTCAGATGAATTTGTATTTAAAATATTCACATCGTAGTATAAGTAAAGCACACAATACTCCAGTATTTTTAAGTTAAGATTACGTAATTATTGAGGCAGTAAGACCTTTCGATACAATTTTCAAGGAAACCATTACGAATTCCAGACAGGCTGTGTTCATAAACTATAACTATTATTGCTCTTAGATTCGTGGGTGGGAGATGACAAGTTTCATTATTATATGTATATAGTTAATAGTTATGCTGTTTAATACTTAATCGGTAATCTGTTTGCATGTTTAGTTACAAAGACAGATGTAATTAAACGTATGTAATATTTAAAAAGCAAACATTACTTTTGACTTTTTTCTTACTACGCGTTAAAAATAATTTGTTTTATAGATTAGGTCCTTACGAACTTATTGTTAAAAATTAAGTTAATTCAAAATTTTTTTACATTCCTCGTAAGTATCAGTAGGTACGTACATTGTAAAAAGTAACGATTAGGCGTCTCTGGTCTCTCATAATATTATATTTACTAAAATATTGCCTAAAATTATATGCAAATTTTGTTACAAACACTTCGTGCCAGGTGCAGATATTACGTGCGTTTTGTATTGATTTAGTTCTGATAAAGTCTAAGCCAAGTGCGGTTTAGAAGGGTGTCCACTGGGCGATTACCATAAACTCGATCGTTAGGAATTCATGAAATTTAATTATTCGATTGTGTCTAGGTCCTATTCGGGTAACTTGTTTAAATTGTCTCGAACTGGCTTATAGTGGTTTTCGTAGTTTACGGTATATATTAAAGTAATATCTTGATTATAAATAAGGGCTAGGTAGCATATCTTAGCCAGTTTTTAATAAAACCCCATTTTAATTAGCTATGCTGTAAAAAAAACATGTCACTGATAGTGTCAAAAAGTCACGTTTGAATTTGGTTGAAATTTTTTTGTATTTTGCTTTTGAAAACTATGCACGAGCTTAATGCTCGTTAATTGGGTCATATTTGCATTTCAAAATTCGTAAACTTATGTAATACCTATATCTTAAGGCTTATTTTGTTAGGTAAAACTTATCAGGCTTATGCTTGCGGTTTTACCCACGTATTTCGTTTTTTCATTCACAACTATAGACTATATATATTTAAAAACAAAACTATCAAAGACTTGATATTTACCTCATCTCGCCATTTGTTTAACGTTTATTCTATTTATTTCTATAGATGTGACTTCATGTAACACATTGTATATTTTATAAAAGGATGCTCAATTCAATGAACTGACAAATAGTCAACAAGTATGGAATTACACACAAGTTGATAACATCGCGTGTTGCGTTTGTGCAGTTTATCGTGATTTTAAAACGCCTCTAAAAAGGGGAGGTAATTTGTTATGTACGCGTTTATATCTCGAATCTTCTCTCAGGCAATTATTTTTAGTTTTTTTATTTATCGTTTAAAGAAAGGCAATAGTGAAGTGTTAAATAACTTGTAGGGTCGGTGGTTTTATTGACTCGATCTGTAGATAGGTTCGCGTGTAAGGCTAATTTCCGATGTAAAAGACCAATTTTTTTTGTTAGTTGTAGTATAGAATTTGAAAATTGCTGAATGAATCTCTAGATTTTTTATTGTTCAGATAATAGTTTAAATGAAAACTTATCAGGTAGTAAATATTTCTTTTCTAGATCTATAATGGATTTGTTTGTTGTGGCTACAACTACAACATAGTAATAACTAATAACCATTTTAAAGTTGTCATTGAAATACCTATATATTTGTTATATAATATGTGCTTATTTGTAGTAAAAAAGAAAATGTTTTAGTTAAATTAAATATAAAATGCTAACGTCTTTATAAAAAATATTATATTCAACAGAGGTACGAGCGGCCATCAAGTGTTGAGTTTCATTTGATCATATCGTGTGTCGCGTTGACACTGTGTGTGATTTTATATGTTTTTTAACGCAATGGCCGCGTCTCGCTCGTCAGTGACAAATTAATTGAACTTGGTACCAGACACCAGTCTTACGACGCGCACTGATTTGTATCTGATTCGCAGAACGATTATACCACTTTAGTAAGGTTTTTACCTTGCTTTTGGTTCTTTTACAATTTAAGTAGGAATTTTATAATATTTTTAATTTTATCTTGCCCAGAGCTTACCACTGGAGTATACAAAAGAACTGGAGTGAGCGTTATTGTTATATTAACACAATTAACAGTGCAAAAAAAATCACGTGAAATGCTTATAATACTTTTTTTATTCAAGTTTACATAAAATTCGATTTAACGGAAAACTTGATCCTGATCCAATTTTATTATTTAGAAAAACTCAATTTCTAGAAAATAATAGTTTGCCAATGTCTTAAAGAAAATAATACATGACCTAAGTTTACTTGCTATTTGCCTTGAGACTTCACTACTCTTAGCCTATGTAGAGGCATTTCGTATTGTGTATCGCAAGTTGAGGTTATATCTTATAGAACTAGGTCCCACCAGGTCGTGTCGATGCATCATCCCAACAGACTTAGAAAATAACTACGATAGAATTGGAGGACATATTTTTTTTTTATTTTCTAATTAATTTCCATTCGGCGATCTCAACGCAACGCAACAATATGTGTACTTTACGTCTATAAGCTGTGAAAGGGTACTTCAATGTTTGAGCCGGCTCATTCATGCAAGGTTTCACTACAAATATTTATATTTTAATATGAGAGTATAGCAAAAAGCTTATTTTCGCCAGCCGAACGTTCCCACTAAAACCCGGCCACCGGAAGCCGCGACTTATCCATCACTACCGACATTAATTAGTTGCTGATTCACTAGTTAACATGCGACTCGATACCACAATACAGTTATGTCTGCGAATCGCAAGACTTTTTATCTCACATTTTCGATTATTTCATTCCCACGCTCTTTAATTTGTTTTCTAATTGATACTTCCACTAATTTAAATATATTTTAATATCACTTATGTATGTACTAGGAATCTAAGTACGGGAGCTTGTGTAATTGGTTGCTAATTTGTTCACATAGTTCTTATGTAATCTTTAATTCTGCCGAAGATCGGAATGGTTGGCTTTCTATAGGAGATTCTTTCGTCTAGCAATGGACGGCGATATGCTGAAAAAAATAAAACCTATAAGTATATTATAAGAAACAAGAGAACAGAGTAGACTGCCAGAATTTAATGCATTTAACCCGTAAAGGAAATAACTTATATATTCAGAAAATGTATTTAAAGTAAAATCAATTATAAATAAACATTATTAGATGGTAGGCACAGATATTTAGTAGGTAGGTAATTAGAATAAGATATACTGAGTTTGTTGCTATTCATTTTATCTCAAACTAATTCAGATAACCCCATATTAAATGTCAATATGAAGTTCTCTAATATAAATCACACACGAGCGGCCATTGAGGCTAATATTGTTGTTCACGGCGAGAATTTCGCGGCTCGTGAACCCGACACGAGGTAAATTAGCTTGCGTCGGATACCAGTTACATGATACCTTTTGATCAGACACGTATTATAAAGTCGAGGCTTGGTGCCGATTCTCCGAAATGATTTCCGTACTTATTAGTATGGGAAAAGCTTTAATTTTTTTTCTTCGAATCTTTCGTTATTATGCATGTATATGTTTATTACATTAATATTATTAATGTGGAAACAAACAATATACAGAAAACAGCAAGATTTAAGATGATTTCTGTAAAACGGAAACGATATACACTAAGGTGCAAAACTGTCCCAACCATACATGAAATTCGTATTTTTCGTAAAAAAAAGAAGTGAAATAATTATTCAAAACTTTAACTATATTTTTACAATAGCAGACATGACACAAAGTAAGAAAATGAAAAATTAAATTGTTACATCTCTATTATGTATTCATAAACACAAAATAATATTGGGACACTTTTGCACCGCTTTGGAAAAAATAAAAATTCGAAGCTGTAATGTTTAGTCCGAAGACCTTTTGCTCTCATCACTTCTGCCAATCTCTTCGGCATACTTCTAACAAGTTTTAAGCAATAGTCAAGAGAAATTTTATATTGTTCTCGTACTCGTTTCCATAAAATATTGACATCAGTCAACCATCATCAGATGGTGGTGAGTCATAATCCCTTAGTAAAGTCCTATTCAAGTCTATCCTTATATTTTTAATGGCTTTAAGGTCTGTGCTCAGTGCAGGCTATTGTAGCAGTTCAAATTTTGGCTTATTCAACCAATTCGAACTAATTTTTTCGAGAGTGCTTGAAGTCTTTATTGTGTTGAAAAAGTACTTTTTTTTCGGTTAGCGGCATATTTTCGATAGTTTCTGTCAAATTTGTATCTTTAATATTGAGATACAATTCTTTTTTCATTATGTCGTTAAATCTTCTAACAGATCCAGTTCTGTCAGCCACACAGCTCAAAATTTTGACATTTTCACCTCCATGGTTCACTGTTTGTATGAAATCTTTTACATTCTTCTTCTCTTCGTCTCTCTACCAATTCCATTGCCTTCCGTCTGTAGAGTATCTGTTAATCTTTGTTTTACACGACTCCAATCACCGGCTGTCCACGACTAATACTTCTTCACAAACTTAAGACGAGCTTTTAGTTTTTTTTTCGACAGTAAAAGCTTCTTCTTTTTCACTATACGGCTCTAAAGCCAGCCGAATATAAAGCCCATTGCTCTATTCACTTATTTACTATTTGACTCGTATCTCTGCGAACTAGTACTGATGCATTTAAGGCCGATTTTGCTTCTCCCGCAGTCAGGTGTCTCATCACTCGTTGAGTACCGGTCGAGTATATGATAAAGACCTCAATTACTCGCGAAAAATTGGTTCGAATTGGTTGAATAAACAATAATTTGAAGTGCTACAGTAGCCTGCACTGAGCACGGAGCTTAAAGCCATAAAAAATTTAAGGATAGACTTGAATAGGACTTTACTAAGGGATTATGACTCACCACCATCTGATGATGGTTGACTGATGTCAATATTATATGGAAACGAGTACTAGAACAATATAAAATTTCTCTTGACTATTGCTTAAAACTTGTTAGAAGTATGCCGAAGAGATTGGCAGAAGTGATGAGAGCAAAAGGTCTTCGGACTAAACATTACAGCTTCGAATTTTTATTTTTTCCAAAGCGGTGCAAAAGTGTCCCAATATTATTTTGTGTTTATGAATACATAATAGAGATGTAACAATTTAATTTTTCATTTTCTTACTTTGTGTCATGTCTGCTATTGTAAAAATAAAGTTAAAGTTTTGAATAATTATTTCACTTCTTTTTTTTACGAAAAATATGATTTTCATGTATGGTTGGGACAGTTTTGCACCTAAGTATAGATACTTTAGATAGTGAACTAGCAAGGCCCGCTTCGCTGGTCGTAAGCTTAAATAAATTAAACGGTTTTTATTTTTCATAATAATAAAAATAGCCTAAGTTACTCCTTATAACTTAGCTATCTGCGAGTGAAAGTCTCGTCAAAACCGTTTCAGAGATTAGCCGGAACAAACAGGCAGACAAAAATTAAAAAAATGTTTTTTGAAGTAAGGCCTTGTTTATACGAAGCCGTTACGCTGGCGCCACTTCTACAGATAAGCCAACGCTGACTTTGCTCGTGTTTTTTAGAGAAGCCTGTGGGCTGGCTTGGCGTGAAAAACAGTTTATACAAGGTCAATACCAAGTCAGTGCTAGCACCCAGCGATGGCTTCGTATAAACAAGGCCTAAGTACCGTATATACTTTCATATGCATTCAGTGAAGAGCTGTAAATTTAAAATTACAAACAGACTTCAATTTTATTTATAGGTATGTACTAATTAGTAAAGTTGATTTTAAGAGTGTTTATCGAAGCTTAAATTATATTATGCAGATATATGTAAATAGTGACAATTAGTTCTGAAGAGCGACCATTTATTTAATTAATACAAATACTTAACGCATGCAGATTTCGAACTTCCGACCCCCCGCAGCGCTGTTTTCACTAATTAACTAAATTAATATAAATAATAATCCATACGCCCATAAATATTCCTTTGAAACACAAAAGCTAGGTAATATGCGCTATAACCCGATACGTTCGATGAGTAAGCGGACAGGTTTGACATGATTAGGCATTACCACGGGTATCGAGTCGCGAAAGACCGACCGCAAATTTATCACCGGCTTGTATAACATTGAAACTAAGCTATTTCTTCATTAGAGGCAACTATGTCTGCTGTGATATTGATTTAATGGGATCAAAGCGTTCAGTTGGAATAATACTCGTTGGCTTCTCGGTCACACATGCGTTTCACGCTTGGACGGAAATGTACAATTTGTTGCTGTAGAATAGTATTAGTCTATTTTGTTGTCGTTTCGTGTACATCGTTACATTCAACGCTATTATTAAATTAAAACGTTGTGTCAAAAGATTTTTTTCTCGTTTACACATCACTACTTTTTATTAAGTTTAATTTAAATAATCACTTTACCCTTACAATATTTTGGTAAGTTACCGCCGCACTCATATTCACTTAATGAACCATTAAGTTGTTCTAAGAACGATTTAAAGTATAATTAAGTGACTATGAGTGCGGGCGTTAGCTATATTTTTAATATATAGGGGTCGTGTTAAACATTCCGTGCGCTAAGTACCAACAAATGAGGCAACTATGCATTATCTCAATCGTGAATTTCTAATGAGACAGTTCCACGGGTATCCTGTTCAATAAGATCTGAAGGTGTCGTGTGGCTCTGGTTGTATGTTTTACAACGATCTTGCACGTGAGCCTTGTTTAGATGATAAGGCAAATAATGGAAGCTCTACAACTCGTATTACTTTACATGCTAATTTTCTTAGAATTATATTTCAACCTGTATCTAATAACTGTTGAAGATGTACCCAAATAGGTGAGGTTTTCAATTTTCATGGGATTTTTATGAGATAATGTATTTCTTCATGGTAGATACGTGGCCTTTCGTGGCACAATCGCCAATTAAGATTTGGTACGAAATACTTTTTGATACCGATTGGAATTGTAAATGAGAGGCGAAAGCCTTGTGCATTTTCGGAATTCCTCGCATTTTAAATGCAGTTAAACGTTTACTGTACTTGTTTGGGAGTCAAATATTCTGAAATTAAATTTTAACTATCGGATCATTATAAACCTGAAATGGTTAATTTTGCAAGGTATTCAGAGCACATTTAGGATGGAAAATTTAGTCTTATGCCAAGAATTTTTTATATTAAACTGGGCAAATTGTTTATTAATAATAATAAACAGTTTGTAGCGTAATAAATTTTTAATTATTCTATTCTCATCAATACCTGTTTAAATGAATTAAATGTGATATAATTCATTTCTATAGCATTAAAGGTGGCTTGTATTTATGATTATTATTTTGATTTTAGAAAAATATACTATAAAAGTGCAGTCCAGTTTAAAGTTTTTTGTCACCAGCCCAATACCCAGTTAAGGTAAGCCTTTAAGATTAATGGCCTCCGCTCCCTTCATCAATCAATCAATCTTTATTATGAAACGGTTGCTAAAAAATAAATTACAGATTGTAAAATTTTACTTTTCAATATAATATATTATGCGTCATGTTATATATGCAGATATAGATTTAGATTAATGTTATATCATTGTACGATTACGTTTCTCATTTAAATGTGCATTGTTTGCTTGAGGTTATGCCCCTACAGTTACTAGTGAGTAGTGTGTCTTTAACTTGAATATTACTGTGTAGAATATTAGCATTTGATTAACATCTTAGTTTAAACTGATTTCCAACGTATTATTACTTATTAGACTAGGAACGTTTTCATTTGCTTGAGCGGAAGGAACCTCATTCTTTTTTTAATCAAAAGTAGCCTTTTTAGGTTAATAATCAGCTTAAATATTTAATCAGCTATATCCTATAATGAAAATCTAAATTGATCCAGCTGTTTCGGAGATTAGCCGGAACAAACAGAATAACAGGCAGACAGACAATAATTTTTAGAAATAGTGTTTTTTATATGTATCGCAAACACAAGTATTTTCATATCTATTTAGTAGAAAGCTGTTACTTTGTCGTTACAGACATACATTTTAATTTTATTTATATGATCATACATAATAAATTCATATATTCATATAGGAAGAACATCTTTGTAAATAAAATAATAGATCTGTTATCATTTTGATTGTCACTATAATTCGAATAACAACTGCATTTGAAATAACTCTGGATCCAATTACCAATGAGACGTTACCAATTTAATTTCAATTGAGATTGTCTCCCGAGATGATGACGGATGCAGTCACCCTGAGGGTCTTCAATTGATTTCCGCCCATCTTTCAATTATTCCCCTTTAACAAATGCGGGTCCCGGTGAATGGATGAGCACTGATTATGACCGTGTGATTTGATTGTGACCTGAAATCAACAGACTAGAGTAAAATACATGTTTGGCTTAGTTTGTAGCGACCCTATTAACTATTTGCTGTACAGCGGTCGCGAGTTCGAGTCCCGCTGGAGACATCATTTGTGTGATGTATGTTTGTCCTGCAGTCATGGGTGTTTATATGTATAATATGTATGTTTATACAGTTTTGTGTAATGTATCACCTATCTGGTGTACATAACTTAACACAAGCTGCATAGCTTACCATGGAAGTAAATGGTGCCGCGTATTAATTTCCCAACATATTTATTTCTTTACATTTATTTTTTACTTACTCTGTATACTTATTGATATGCAATATTATTATAAGAAAACGTGAAGAAACAGGTCTCAAGATTGACTTTATAACTGTTATTACTCCCTCAAAGTATGAGGTTAACATCATGTCTTTCACATCAATTTACGATTGTTCTCAATTTCCAATGTTTCCAGTTTCCTCGAGTGTTCGTAATGATGATAAATGACACCTCAGCGCCTGTTATTTCTAAATGACGGTGTCGCTGCTGATCATTTAAGCAAAGCAGTACGTGTCTGCAAATTTACCTCTCAGTTATAATGTGCACTCACTTGGATGTTTCCTGAACGAGTCGATCAGAGGCGTGGAGAATGCCAGAGGCAGACGTGGTAGTGGCTTATTAAAGTACATATATAAAATAAAGCCAGTCTGAATGACAAATGCTATAAGAATTTGTTTACCAAAAGAAAATATCTTTCGTAATTAGATAAATATTACTTTCAAATTTTGACATCTAAGTTCTAACCTTCAGATTGGAATGTGTGTTTATTAATAATAATTATTAAGTAAGTTGCCTCTTTAGTATGTTATGTATTCAGCCCTGTTAAATGTTACGCTGGCCAAGTGCGGATTGGCGAATTGCTTTTTCGTTTTAAAACTTAATAGAGTAGGTTCTTTATTCCTTCACCGTAAGCTAAGATGTTAGAAATGATTTACACACGAAAATATCAAAGGTGCGAAATATACAAATATACATCTTTATACGCTTACATGCATTTAATATTCATGGTATTCTATGGTTTATGTTCGCGGTATTCCATGATCATATTGTAAAAATCAAGTCATAACATACAATATTGCTAACTCGGAGCACGTTGCGCGGAGAAACTAGAGCATCGTCAGGATGCAGACGAAATATTCAAGATGTTATCAATCTATAGAATTCCTATACAGTATACACATTATGCAGTTTAAAAGCTTCTACGCTTTTTAGCAGAAAAAGTGTCACGGGAATGATTTGCATTGCCTAAGTGTGTGAAAATGTGAGGGATACTTATTATATCACTACACATTTACGGATGAATAAGATTATAGTGATTACTATAGCAGTCGCATCCTATAATTGCGCTTAAATTACCCTTAGGTACCATTTCTAGTGTATAAACAGTCTAAGTTGTAACCAAGCGTTGTCATGATCATTTTCAAGTCAGTCAAACCTATACATAGGACTTGCGCCAAAACCTAACATTACGAGATATAACTGACAGCCACCTCGCCTCCTTGCTTGTCGACTTGTTTAGATAATTTGAATTTATAATCGAATGTCTCGATTATGCAGTAACCGTCTGAGAGACGGTTTTATCCGAATCGACTGACTAGAGATTGATCAGTTAGGTTTGATATTGATTTTAATACTCGTGGATACATTGTTTTGATTAATGTTATTTATTCAGTGTATACATTAATATGTATGGCGCATTCTCTCAGTTAATATACGGTTTACTTATAAATATATGTGATTAAAAGTCCGCCTGAATTTTGAAAGGTTAGAGTAACAGCTAAATATATTAAATTGCTACTGCACCAAAAGACGGAAACTGGCCGATGACCTAAAATATCATCGCATTTGTGTTGTAGAAAATTGTAATATATCTGTGCAGATCGCAGTTGCGTTTCCGTTTCTTAATGGTTCGCATGCACGCCACGTCCGTCGAGAGCTCCCGCGTCGTGCTCCTTTCAGAGCCGACATCGTTTCAAACGGTCACTTTACAATTCAACCAGCAGCGGCTACTTTTTGCCCGCGAACGCCGCTGGGGGTAAATACTTCGCAACACCTTATCCACCTAAATAAAACCAACTTAAACGTTCAACAGAGCTTTACTCGTAAGGCTTTTAACATTAAAAAAAATTTTCGAAACCGAACAACAATGAAATCAGAATTTTTATAATCCGATTTGAATGCAATAAAATGCCAACGCAATCACGTGATTTTGTATTGTGCCTTTTAAATATCTCACACGATTTACGATGGCTTTCTCAATATTTTACTCGATAGTCTACTATAAAACCTACATATGATTTGTTTGAGATGGAAATTTTGTAATAAATCATGTGGCTTTGAATAGTCCCTTACGTTTCGATATTCGAAACTTCTTTAAGTGTTTATTCACTCAGAAAATATAACCTCACCCTTGCGAGTAATAAATTGCAACACAACTGGGATCTAATTGCTGGTTTTACACGATTTATTTGTTTTGTGAATGTTTTGTTATAAGACTTCTAAGGACGCTTATATGATACCTTATTTAATTGCAACTTAGTCGATTATTTACTGGCGACTTACTCTCACTCTACTCGAATGCGTAAAAGTGACTTTTTAATTTTTTGAGCGGAACTCTAATTCTTCTCAAAAATAATATTAGTCTAAGTTACTCCTTTTAACATCAGCTATGTGCCAGAGAAAGTACCGTCAATATTTGTCCTTCAGTTTCGGATATTAGTCGGAACATACAAACAGACAAAAAAGTATTGTATAAACTTTTTTACTTAGTTGCGATTCTTTTTTTTTTCAATTTATATTTTTATATTACTAGTAAATTGACATTACTCATTTTGAAAACACACTAAATCACATAAATCTTTCATCTACCTACAGAAGTAGATTAACACGTGCAGTCTAATTCAGAATATATTATAAACTTAGACCAAATCTAAATAGCATTAGACTATATTTGTCAGTACCCTTTTGGTCAACTCCTTTTAAGAATGTTGTTTATTGTGATAAGATAATAACTGTTCTCGTGCTATTTACCGTTCGCAATCGATTTCGAATTGTTTCTAAATCGTTCAACAATGATTTGTGCGTGTGTAAATGGCCTTTGATTTATTTTCGCCTAAGTGCTTTTGAATGACGAATGTGAAACAACAGCTTCAGTTCTATACATGATGGCTACATGATTGTTACTATAGCATTGGCGAAGGTTTCTGCGATGTTCGTGAAAACATGAATAATTTTTTTAAAGTAATTCGACGACACGTTTAGTCGCGATTCAAAATCCCGCTGGGGTATTCATTTGTTATGCACGAATGTCTGTGGGTGTAGGGAACTCATGATGGGTGTAGAAAAGAAGTTTCGTAGCTTACCATAGCAATGGATGGTGCTGTGTGTTAATGCACCAAAAAAAAGAATAAAAATATGATTGAAATAAAATTTTCTGAAATTATTATAACGACGGGTTCCGGGCTAATTGTATTAAGCGACACTCTGAGCGATATAGACTTTTATACATATTTGGAATCAGCTAATTTTTCTGCGTCATTTGAGCTGGGTTTGGTGACGATCGAAGCACTTTTTTGTCGCTTAATACAACCACATTTTTGGGCCCATTTTGGATTGCAATGTATGAAGCGATACAAAATATTGACAAATTTAGGAACTGTGTACTTAAGCTGACTACCAAATACCAGGCAGTCGTTTAAACGTTTTTTCATGGAGCAACAATTTACAAGCAACGTACGTTAAAGCATTTAGCCTGACTTTATAAATATATAGAAATGTCGCTTAATACAATTAGCCTCTTTGTTAAATTCTTATCCAGTGTCGCTTAATACAATTAGCTTTACCTTGTAAATATACAAAAGTGTCGTTTAATACATTTAGCCTCTTTGTCAAATTCATACCCAGTGTCGATCCATACATTTAGCTCTAACATGAAATGTTAGATGTTGTCACTTCAACCATTTAACTTGCAATAGATAATGATATGTCGGTCGCATGAACTATTTAGTATTTCAACAGTAAACATTTAAAGATTATGGTTAAACCTATTTTTTTATTCAATATTTGATTTGCAGTGTCGTTTCAGTTATAACAAAAGTAAAGTTCTAGTACTTCAAACAGTTTTTCTTAATCGGAATAAGAATAGTATACACATTAATACAATCAAAATTTTATATGGATTGACTATTATGATATTTATATTCATTCAGAATATATCAACCTACCATCCAGCAATACTGGCAAAGATCGATACTGATATTGAAGACGAAACAGACCTGCCAAATTAAGCAATTTTCATTATGTCTGATGGGAAAATAGCAAGTGTTTAAGTATAAAGAAGAAGAAAAATAAATTAGAAAGTAAGAAGGAAAAGATTGGTTGAATTTTAACTAACATGTTATTTTTTATAATTTTGATTATTATTTTTTGTTGCTGTAGTGAACTACAATTTATTATTGTCATAGGAGATAAAAATTATTTTTGTTATTGAAGAGAAACTAGGGATAGTATCTAAAGTATAATATAATAGGTAAGAAAACTTCTAACCTTTTTTAACGAGAGATGTTTTTGATTTTGATTACTGAGAAAGTTAGAAAAAGTTTAAAAGAAAATAAGTAAAGAAATGAAAACCAAAGAAACGCTCGTAAATATTTTAATTTTTTATGTGATTATTTTTAAAAGAAATTATTTTATAGTTAAACCTTTTTTTGTAATTGAAGAGATTTTTTATTTGTTTTTTAAAAAGGAGTACCTACTTTTTAAAAAACAAAAGAAAAATCTCAAAAAAGAAGTTTTTACTTTTTATATACTTAAATATTAAAGTTTAGGAATGAAGAAGAATGAGAATAATTATTTCAGGTAATAAGACTGTAGGCTACGTAATAAAAAGACTGTTTTAACTTTTGATTCCTATACAATTGTGATAAAAACTTTAGTTGTTACCTTGGTAAGCTAAGAAGTTACTGCTGTTCCTAGGTGATTGACATTTTACATAAATAACAAAAAAACAAAAACCGACTTCCAAACTTAATAAATCTAAACTAAAAAGTAGGAAATAATACTTTTAAGGACTTTGTTAATTTTGGAGTCGGCGCCAGCCAGGTATTTTGATTATGTTTACAAATTGATAGATTAATCGAATATGTATCTATTTAGGGTTATTTTGCTTTGGCTGGCCCTGGCACCGACTTCAAAATTAACAAAGTCCTTAAAAGTATTATTTCCTACTTTTTAGTTTAGATTTATTAAGTTTGGAAGTCGGTTTTTGTTTTTTTGTTAAAAATAATTTATTTTTAAATTTTTAGCGGAAAGTAGATACGTATTGTGTTAATGACTACTGAATTGTGATAAAAATTTACCTTCTATTATGAGGTAAACCTAATAGCCTGAAAGTATACAACTATCGGTTCATAATTGCGTATTATTTTGAAAGAATTTTCTTTAAACTGCTAACCGTTAAGGAGTTGTACCTTCCATCATCAGTTACGGTACATGACTCAAATATCCATATAGCCTATAAAAGATTCGGCCGAGCATCGTTAATTTGCTCCTAAGAATTGAAGAGTTCCGATACTTTGTCATGGATCCCATCATCAGAACCTTACCAAACTCTCATCAAACTACCCTTGAAGTATACCCTTTCCATTAAAAAAAGAATCATCGAAATCGGTTCGCGTGATATTGAGTTATTCGTCCATTTGTCGCGCAAATACTTAATGCAAATTTAAGACTTTTATGGTTTTCTCATGGATTCCATTATCAGAACTGGAAAATATTAATATGGGACCACATGGGAAGCACTACCTTTCAAATAAAAAAAGAATCATCAAAATCGGTTCACCCAGCTCAAAGTTATGAGCTAACAAACATAAAAAAAAAAAAAATACAGACGAATTGATAACCTCCTCCTTTTGGAAGTCGGTTGAAAACTTTAGTTGTTACCTTGGTAAGCTAAGAAGTTACTGCTGTTCCTAGGTGATTGACATTTTACATAAAAAAACTTATCTTTAAACAATTTATAATGTGTGTTTTATTTCTCATTTCATAATTATTAACAAGATAGGTAGGTGCACCCTATGTATGTACCTTTTAATTTATCAATGTTTTAACCGACAATTTCTGCATACTTCATTATTCAAGTATGATTACAAACAATTTATTAAAAAAAAATCAGTCGCATAAACTAATTAGCCATACATTAATAAGTTTAAGATATGGTATTTAAATCAATTAGCTTAGGTTTGAAATATGACCAACTCTTTGATTAAAGCACTTAGCTTAGAGCCATTATTTGCATGCCTAGGTGGTTAAGTCATTTAGCTTGGAACAAGAAATAATAAACCTAGGCGGTTTAGTCATTTAGCCTGGAATAAGAAACAATAATCATAGGCGGTTAAGTCATTTAGCCTGGAACAAAAAAAAGTAAAATATGGGTCATTTTGTATTAAGCGACATTTATTTTCGTTAAAAATAGTAATATTAGATAAAAAATTAATCTGATTATGGAGAATATGTTATAAAAACAGTAATATCCTTCTTTTTAAAGAAATAATGCGTTTTGCTAAAGTTATTTTTTTTTTTCTAAAAATCGAAACTTTAAACTGCTCTGGTGTAAAGTTTCAAAAATGTCGGTTAATACAAATAGCCCGGAACCCGTCGATAATATAACTCAGCGAGTTAATTTCTTTGGCAGAACATATTGTGTTTAGCTATAATGAAACAAATACGTATGTACGGTTATTTATGATACGTTTAAATGTGGATGCTGTAAGTGCATATGAATTAAATTACACATTAATTACGTTAGACACAATATAAATATTCGACCTAATTTTAGTCGCGCCGTAATTGCGTTGACCATTAAAGAGGAACTAGAGAGGACAATCGTGTTATTCGTTTTATATGGAAATGTGCCGCGGCGGGTGTCGGCTCAAAGAGAGCACTTAATAAGGACGTGTCCGCTCCCGCCGCCCGGCGTTCTCGCTAACATTCCAACACGGGTTTGCTCTCCAACACCCCGCATTTTTGTGTGTTCTTTCGTTTTTCCCCATCAACATTTCCCACCTTTCGGCTCAGAGAATTTAAACGAGTAGACTTATTCCCTTCGGTCGATTCGAATCGCGTTCTGTGAGCGAGAAATTTTTGGATCGTCGACAATTTAAAAATACGTCGTCGCCTTTGAAATCGTCGCGAGATGCGTCTGCGCAACTTTTTGTACTGCATTCTTGTTCAACAAAATGGTAATAGTGTAACAATATATTCTTATGTATCGTATCTGGATCTGCCTGCAGATTGTTTTTCTTTATTTACTGTATAGAAATGGAAGTATGAAATTGAGTAATTTTCGCAGCAGGATTTAATTTTTCAGACCACTATACTATAGGGCAGCATTATTATTATACAAAAGTGTGTTAAACAATTACGTTGTAAGATTTCTGTCTGCAGATAACAATTTTTAAATTTAGTATAATATTTTTATATATTATCTAATGGATAAAATGTATAATATATGAAAATTATGCCTGAAGTGTTATTTATATGTTCATACAGAGTAAGTTGCAAGTTTAAACAATTCCGACCATAATATATTCAGTATAGATATGTATGAAATTTGAGAATTTATAATAACCGCACGAGTGGCCATTGTGTTGGGACCGGTATCATAAATGTCCTTGCGTGTATTCTTCTTTCTTTTTGGGCGATGGACACTGGATTAACAAGGGCGTCGGCGCCAGGCGGGCAGTGCATAGCAATGTAGCGCGGTGTGCGGCCCCTATCTGATGGAGAGCTCCCGATCTTGGACATATGCCACACGTTTCATATTGAATGCGGAAATTTTAATTGATTTTCACTTTGTTGACTTGACTAATGATCGCATTTGTTGCCATATTGTTTTGTGAATTGTAAGGGAATAAGCTATAAGTTGAAGTAATTGTTTGTGTAAGTAAATTTGTATGTTTTTGATATATTTGTTCGCTTACTCCACATCTATTTTGCATCGAACATTACCTAGTATATACAAAAACTAAACATAAATAAATGTCTCTTATAAAATGAGAATATTTTTCGTTATCATTACCAACTTCTTAACGTTATCCACACATTTCTTTTGAATTGAAGAAAAAGCCAACATTTCAACGTTCTAAATACAATATAGAATAATAATTTTAATTTAATATGTTTGTCGATTTAATTATTAAACGAGAATATAAAGCATCTACAAACATAAATACACAGTATCTTTATGTAAATGTTAATTCATAGTGCGTGTAAAACTGTCAACGTAAGTTGTTAGATCCATTTTAGTACCTAATTATTTCTCGGAATAGGTGCAGTAACCCTTAGGATTCCATAAAGGGCCTGCAACATATGAGACTTGTCTGTCTCTCATTTATTATCGGATTTATATGGAGCTTGGGCGTGCTCTTTCCATGTCTTGAGCAAAATTGGATATACAAGTTATACGTTTTTGCTCTCCAACTCACTGAAATTATAAGCTCGTTAGAGCCCAGATCCTTACATTAATCAGAAGATTCACGAAACAAATTTGTCAGTGGGTAACCATTTGCTTCCAATTGACTTCTTGTAATAAATAAATAGCCATTTCCTTACCCAGTGTTGTTTTTTCTATATAGATAAATAATATTGTCTGTTTGTAATGTTAAAATTATGTTTTTACTAATATGAAAGTATATATAGCTCATATAGGCATCTGTTTTTACGAATAATATCCAAAATAGTAGGACCGTGTTGGATGGGACTTTCACTGGTAGATAGTTGAAGTTATAAGGAGTAATTTTGATTTTAGAAATTGCCGTTAGGATTACAGTCAAAAAAAATGTGATGTAAAATATTAAAAGCAGCATTAGTCGCTACTTTAAATATTTTCTCAAAAGGATTTCCAATAAAAGTTGTTGTTATAGTTGGATACAGTTAAGGAATAAAAATAACACTTCAAATAATAAAATCTCTGAGTACATTTTTTCAGTAGGTACCTATATAGTTTTCCTTTCTTTAAATTCACCCATTCAATTTTCGCATTTTAAATCAGTGAAATAAAACGTTTTCAATGGGAGCAAACAAGAAAAATGACTATTGTTTCGTCGCCGGTCAACCTTTTGTCCTTGGAAATGCTGCTTTTCTGAGGAGTAAATATATGCAGCTCTATTCACACTCCATTTTTTTTAAATGTCATTTTTTTACTTTCACTTCACATTAAAACAACACAGAATATTTTAATATACTTTGTTGTATAAATATACAATGTTTAAAACCGACCTTTTAGAAAATGTGTTAAACACCCATTTTTCACATCGGTGATATGAGATTTTTAATTATATTTTAATTACGTGAAATTTAGATATAGATCATCAAATTTTGGTCTCCTGGTTCTTTACACGTTTGACAAAACTTATATTCATCCACTTTATCGTCTGATTGAGCTGGGCATGGGCTTCCCTTTCATACAATTGAATATATAACGTACAAAAAAATTGTTTTATTTATCAAACAGAACATTGTTTAATCTACGATTTATTTTTTATAACTTGCAGCGGGATAAAAACTGAACCGAGTAAAAAGATATCTTATATAGGTATTTTCATAGTGATGATCAAAGTGACAGTGTAACATACCAAAACTCATCAATGTTGGTGTCTGTCCCATTCCATCCTTACCTGCTAATTGACACACGCAGGGCGTTGTGACTTCAAATAGTGTTCAAATATTTGCGCGCCGCGAGCTGACGGCAAACATTGGTCCGTCCGTCTATTATTTGTCCAGCCCAATGAGCCTCTCTATTTACCTCCGTTATCTACGTACGTGCTCTCTGGACCACTCGCAACTTTCTTTGTCCACCTTTTAAGGCTAGACGTGCTCGTAGCTAATACGACCCTTTTTAGAGCTTTGGTTTAAGTTAATTCACATAAACATAATTTTAAGTTACTTTTCGGCTTAGGCTTATTTTTTTGTTTGCGATTTATCTTATATTAATTTATTTATTTTAGAGTATTATATGTCGGTACTAATATTATGCGACTAAAGAGATTGCTGTTTTGTTAGTTAGAACGTGTGAATCTCGAAAGCTAGAGCCGCAGGCAATTGCTAGTAATTAAATATATTCAGCTTTTTGCAAGACTAGACACATATAAAAAGTCAGTCTCATTAGACTTTCATATCGCAAATAAAAACTTCTTAGATTGGGAATGGAATCAGTTCACCTTAAGACGACGTTAATTTCTAAGAAAATGTGCTCTTTATATCCATAAAAAACTCGAGAGAAATGAGAATCTAGCGCCATAATATTCTTCGAAGTAACATTCTACATTCTCAATGACTCCTCGTTTATTGGTTTGTTTACTTGCGTCATCTACGAGATCTCTGGACCACATGCCTGTGATCTTTCTTTGTTCACCATCTACGGTGGACAGGTTATCACCATCGTGACCATTTAAAGCCACATTTGCTTTTTACTTACTTCATTGTAATTAAAGGTAAAAGTAGTCAGATAAAATATGTTGAGTGTTAGAAATTTTATTCTCTAATTAGTAATTACTAAGTAAGAAATATGTTCTATTCACTTGTCCGTTGTATTTGAATAGTCTGTAACCTAGATCATTACTAACAGCATTTACTCTATAAATATGTATTATAAAAGAAAGCAAATAATGTTTCTTTTTTTTAATCAATGTATTTTATTAATACTAATCGTTAAACGCCTACATATTGTAAAAGCTAAGTAGGTACAGTACGTACTGTATATAGAAGAATTTCTATAAATTTAAATATTTTGCTTGTAGCATTTTAATTTTTCTTTTCTTAATAATTGTGTGCATGTTTTAATTTAATTTTATTTATTTGATTTATAGAATAATGTTGATAAATATTAAAAAACTAATTTTGTTATTTCTTGTTGCAGGTATGTTCAATATTGGCTGATAACAGCTTATATCTATTACACAGGTATTTTTTATACTTATATAGATTACATGAATTTAAGAAATGTAAGAGGTTTGAAAATATTATTTAGAGTTGTATTTTAGACTTAGTAGCAGTATAATACATACATATTATGTAGATATGTAAAAGATTCCAAAACCCTCTGGGAAATTATCTCATAATAATTTATATTTTATACTGCCACATGTAGAGGCACGTAAAACGTGATCATTGCGATAATTTCGCAAAATTATGGAACTAGATTCTTAATCTTTATGACTCTACCATATATTTTTTCTCGCTTCTCATACATACTTTTATTAGTCTCGTGAATGGGCAAAGGTATGAACAACAATGCGGTTAAACAAAATTATATTTCAAACTAAAAATTCTTAAGAATTATAAAATTATTAACTTTGTTTACGTTATACGTATCCACTTGTACTTAGTAAAAACTGAAATGAACTAAATAAATAAAACGAAAACAGCGTTTAGTAATAATCAGGTAGATTGAGGTTCACAAGGTGTAATAACTGATCAACGAACGAACCAATCATAGGAAAAAATGCCTTTTTTACCCCATATTCACCATATACAATGGTCTTTGCTAACCACGGTCCGCCGCATCCATGCGTCTTATAAGGAAGTATTCAAATAAATACAATTACATCGGTTCTTAGGAACGCTGAAAAAACTATTTGCTTCATTGCTTGAGTTGCATTGTGCATCCGGTTATAAATGTAGGTACCGGCTGAATGCATAATACCAGATATCTTGTAAATATGTTCAAATATGTGTATAATGTCAGTAGTTTTTTATTATAATTTACTAATATTTTGCATTAAACCGTTTTAATCAATGATGTATTCGTAATTGTGTTGGTAATTTTCTTTTCTTTAAGTTAAGAAGTTTTTACTTCTAATAATTTATATATGTTTATAGAAACTGAACTTTTATTTTACACGATTAGTTACACGAGAGATCCGTTTCTCAGGTCTTAGCCTGCCGCAGAACGACGATTTAACTGTATTTTACTTCACCAGTTTTGATGCCGTATTAAGATAAAAAGTAACCTTTGTCGGTTGAAACACCAAAACATTTAAATTTAACTAGATGGAAAATAAAAAAGCGTACTAAATAAGTACAATTAACTACAATACTAAAGTTATGATCGTTAAATACTATATATAACCTTAATATATTTTTAATAATAACCATGTAAATTACAATCAGCTTGTATTTTTGAACAGTTTGATTGCATGGCATAAATCAAAACATCCATTACAAATTAATGATAATATGACAAGTAATTATGAGGTTCATCGGTGAGCAAGCAGCGTGACGGGCAATGGAGCGCAACACTTGTACGAGCGACGACCCGTCTACTGCTGTACTTGTCTTGGGCAGACAAATACATATTTTTTTAAACTTCTGTATGTAGTATACTTAAAAAAGTTAGGGCTTAATTTAAAAAAAAAGCCTTCACATAAAAGTTACCTTACGGTGACTTGGGGCTGTACCACTAAAAAACGTTTATCACGTGAGTTTTCAGAGGCAGAATCTATTTTTGTTTGCTTTGCAGACTCATGACAGCGAAAGCGGTGTGAAACAAAAATGTTTCTACAATCTTAGCAGCAGTCATTTTAGCGTCTTCGTACGTATTCAAAGAATCCTTCGTGTCTTTGTCTTGACGGAGCTCCTTCGAATTCCGTCGAATCTTGAGGGTTATCACATACTTATAACCAATCCTCCAAAATTCCTCCGCAAAATCTTCAGGGTCATCAAAACCGCATTATATTTTATGCGCATATTTTGCTGCGGACGTGATATAAGATAACGTGTAATTCGCGCGCCTTCTGGTTAAGTGTGAAGATGACATCCATACTGATATGGTGGACCTTATTAAAAATAATTTTTAAAGTTATTTAAGTTTTATGCTTTGACAAAACTTTTAAAAAATATATTCTTTACCTATATGCTAGGTGAGGTATCCTTTCTGTTTATATTGCAGGTACCTGCTATTTTTGAAAGTTTTAGACAAAATATTTCAAGCAACTTTTAAAATAACTATCGACTAGTCCTTGCTTCGCTCGGGGACGACCCCGAGATATGCTAGATACGTTTTAAAGGATAGTATTGATTTCAAAATTTAGAAATTAGATGCTTCCATGCGGCAAAATGTATCCTATATGTTGACACGAATAACCAGTTATCGTCATACCCAATTTTATCGAAATCTGCCACAGACAGACAAAAATTTGACTCCGACTTTTATTATATATAGAGAGCGAAAACATGAATTCTTTTGCCACCAATAACACAAAGAAAATTTTGGATGGAACATATTCAATTAACAAGCATAAAATCTAGACTGCGCGTGCTACTCTGAATCGTGACACGACCTAAACATTCCTTTAACCGTGCTCGTGCGCTCGTTTTTTTTCTCTCGACCATCTTTCCGAGAAGTTGTCCTTAAAAACTAAACACACCGCAGGTTTGCTAAGGTGTGAATATAATTAATGGTTTATCAAAGGATCCGCCTACGGGGAGTTTGTACTTCACAACTGATTTGGACATCGACCCATTAATTCGGGCTCCCGACTTTAATTGACATTTAAGATGATATTTTTAATCTTGTTTATTCATTCGTTGAATTACCTTTGCAGATAAAAATTTACACATTGCTAGTATTTAAAAAATATTTTATAAACGGCTACACTTATTAACTCTAAATATAAATGAAACTATAAATCATATTTCATTTTAGAACTGAATTCGTTATTTAGTAAAACTCGTTAGGTACGAGACAGTTGCAGGTTGCATAACAGCGTGGTATCGTCGTATGTCCAGACAGTTATTTCGGTAGTGGCTGTCGTCGATGTTGGCTATTAACATTTCTGTTCTGTTTTGTCTGGCGATGCTTTACGTAATGAAATATGAATGAAGCGCATTTATACAAGAAAATAATGCGACATTACTAGCGGAGAATTTGCAGGATACAAGTAATCGTTGTGTTTTTATAAAATTTTTGTATTTTTCTATCTTAATACTTTCTTAGATTTACGCGAATATTCGACATTATAAATGAAACTACCTTTTCGGATTTTGTCGCGGATTTATTTTGATTTTTAGTTCCCGACGTTTCGAATGCTTTACAGACTTTCTATCTTATGTAAATTATTCGTCTTGTATAGGTACTTGCTATGGCTTAGCGTTTCCGTTGCTTACATTGATATTGCCAACGACCTATTGTCCAACAATATCTAAAAAAATAAAGGTCTTGTTCTGCCGTGTGTTCACAACAAACTAAATTACCTATTTAGCAAATAATAGCCTGTATTTTTTAAAATATAACATTGTGGTAACAAAATTGTTGTTGCAAACAAGAAATCTCAAATTCGTTCAACATTATAAAAATATAGAATAGTATACTATGTAATGCCATATAAAGTAATGTACAAGGAAAACCGCAGGTTAGTGGTTCTTTCACATCTCTAATTACCTATCTCATTATGATCATGATCAAGAAAATAACACACTAGATTAACTACACTGTAGTGTCATTTGCGCTATATTAGATATAATTATAGTAAAAATTTACAAATGTGGAAACTCAAAGTCACTGATAAAATGACGAGAACTAAACACAACTACGTATTTATGATTTAATTTTTTTACGTCATATGCACTTTTGAGCAATGTAATGCTTCAGTAGTAAGTAACTTAGGTATACATATTACAATACCTTGAAATACAAAGGAAAATAATTTAGATTTACCATCAAAATGCTTTGGAGATTTTTGAACAGTAATATATAAATTACTTTCATCTTTACAATACATTGTACAGGTGTTGTGTTGCGCAGGTAGTTGCTTGTAGAGTCCGAGAGGGTAGAAATTGGACAAATCAGAAACCTATTGTGTCGAATCGACGACACCAAGTCTACCCGAGGCGACATCCATTGTGTTTTCTATTCATGTTTTCTAAGAACAGCTTTCTAAGAAATCCCGCGATTCGGTGCACATGTGCATCTAAATAGATTTTATACCTGTGCTCGAAGATCGTAAAAATGTCCCCTTTGTAAGATCTAAAGCTTATTTACAACGGTTTTGGGAATGCAGGATTGATGATAGTTCTTTTATGTGTTTCGTTGATCTGTTGCGTATGGCATCACGTAAAATCGTTTATAACTGTATATCAGGATGATTGTCTTTCCGTGAATCAGATAGTATAAGCTTCGCTCTCGGAGCCGTAAGCTGGATTCAGATTTTCGTTTTGATATACGTTTTAGTTTTAACTTATGTATATTTTTAAACAGACTATCAAATAACCTTTAAATTTGAAGTTGTCGTTTACCCCTTCTTCGTTTTTTGCTAAGTGCTCAGGAGGAGGGTCTATGATGATGTTTAAAATAAATATATAATTCCGAATATATAATAGACATCAGTATAGTATATTATTCCCTAAAACCTAATAACGAGCTTTAAATTTATCAATATTATAATGATAGTTACATTTTATTCATACTTACATATTTTCCTATACCACTAGTTATATTAAATATGCAATTTGCTTTTACTTTCAATGAAACTCGCGCTTGACAGATTAATAAAAAACAACTTAATTGAACGTACTGCTAACTATCGAAGGTGCGATGCCAAATGTTATTTCTGCTGCGCCGGGCCGTCTGATCGTCGCAAGCTGCAACACTCACGAGGATAATTAAACACGATGCGATATCAGCGCTGCGTCGGTGATCCACATACTGTTTCCAACTGACGTCACCTAATTGGATATTATTTTACGTTTCTGGGCTTAAGATGTGACAACAGAAAGGCTAATTGCTGATTATTATTAGATATTCATATAAATCAAATTATGTTAGTCTTTGAAGGTATTATGGTTTTGATTTAGTGCTATTTCTGTCTTAAAATACATATTGTAGTCGTGCTAGAAATGTAAAATAAAAGTTTACAAATAAGTAAAGTTCTAAGTTATCCGAATCTGTATATTAACTATTTTTTGGATATCCTAATTGAAGTAGTCATTATACGAGTATAGTTATTAGAATTTTGATCTGCCTGTCAGTTTGTCTATCAAATACTGGACTGGACAGTAATTTTTGTTATGATGATAGTTAGTTTTCCAAATCAGTATATGGGATACTTTTTACTGCGGTAAAATATTATATCTCTGGCAAAAATCCTTTAAACGCATCTAGCGAACGAATCCTAGTGGAGCGAGGGTAAGTCGATTGTGATTATATTATAATATAATCAAAATAGGCTTTAGATTCAACTTTAAAAATATTAAGCATTGACATGAATTCATAAATTGTTAAACATTTAAAACTCGTCATAACAGCAAATTATATAAAAATAGTCATCGCTTGCACAGATTAGTCAGGATCTCAAAACGTTTGTATATATGAGCGAAGGTTATATGTATATATAAGTGTCTGTCTGGTTCATTCTGATCGGACGTGTATTTAAAGACTAAGAATATAGGACAATTGTGAAAGATTTTACACTTTTTATTTTGAGGCGTGAGAAAGTTTAAAAGAAAAGCTGTCAGATGCTATTTGCGGAGCGTCTGGTCGAAAGCGAGCAGGTTTTCGAGTTTCCTCTACGTACCGTCTGTAGTCTGTAGTTAACATTGTAAGAGATTATTAGGTCGTCGGAACTACACTTCAAATAATGGTGTTATGTACATTGTACATACATGTACATTATTACTAATATATTTTTTGTTTTAATTTATGATTTAAATGTAATTATGAGCACTGTCTAATTTCAATTTTCTATAAGTAATGCACACTAAACATGTGAGACGTGTGCCTTTCCTATTGATCCTAGAAATTATAATTTAACACCACCCAAAATACAAAACCAGCCAGCATCCACCTAATTGGTTCATGTTGTAATGAGATGACGCAACCGTGAGCAGAAATGATCGACAGCCAATAGTAAACAACTTGTATGCAACACGTCATTTATATATGGCCGGAAGCGGAGCACACTGTGAGTGTGCGAGAGAAATGATGAAGTCATTTTTATACTGATGATGTCCAGCTTTGATACTCTTCACGTGAAGCTATGTGGACCACGTGCGGTTGGACCGCGGACTTACAATGTGTTAGGTGTTTGTATGTATCGTAAACTTGTATTGTTATATATGTAGGAAGTGTCGCAGTAATGAATGATACGTGATGGAGGAGTAATAAAATGTTGACAACGCCTGCTTTGATTCTGATTGACGTGATAGAATGTCGCCCAAATACTATCAGTTTGAATATGTATATATAATCTAAATTCAATATGATTAGATTCCTAATACTTTTTCTGTCTATTTTTATAATACTTTGGTCCATTTGTCTTTTCTGTCATTCTTCCTTTGAGAGCTTGAATGGAATGTTTCAGAAAACAAATAATAAAATTATATATTGCATGAATTATTAGACATATATAATAACAATGTAATTAAATATAATTATAGAACGCAAGAAATAATAAACATTCAATAAATAAAAAGCGGTAAAGCAAGAAACTTTATAGTGATAAACTCTGTTTTATTAATATTTATTCTAATAAATAATAGTATTCTTTCAAGTTTCAAGTTAATTGTATAGATAAAAATTGTAGAAATAAATTAATATAAAATGCATTTAAAAAAGTTAAGTAAAATAAATAATAATGTAATCTACACATATATTAAATTAATTACCTAAATATTTATCGAAAACTCTTATCGAAATCGTAATTAATATCGATATAGAATAAAGAAGGCGAATATATAGTTTTTAGGAACTTTGTCTAACTGCCTGTCTGCCTGTAAACGCATCTCCAGGCTAAAAGCTGGTTATCCGATTAATTTACCTAAGTATATAATTTTTACTGCAGAAAAATGTCACATCTAAAATAACCGTTAAGCGAACCTATAGGGACGAGCCCGAGCAGAGTGAGAGTGTGTCGCTAGTCTAATAAATAAAATCTCGTATCACAGTGTTTGTAATCAAACTTCTCCAAAAGAGCTTAACCAAGTTTTAAGATTTTTTTGTGTACATTTGTTAGGTCTGAGAATAGGTGTGAGGATATTTTTTATTTCGCTGGTGATAAGGGTGGACTGACTGACCAGACTGTCCAGATTTTTTAGGTTTTAAAATACTTATAACCCTAAAGTTTCAACCTTCTAGCTCCAATCCCTATTTTCAATAGTGATTAGAACGCGGGCGGAGTCGCAGGAATTACTATTATTCTACATTATTCAAAAAGGTAAATTATACTATCTTATCTATTTGGAAAATATAATTGCAGAAATACTTAATTAATATTTTATCAATAACTTTTCAAAAAGTAATAAGGATGCTTTTATGGTTATAGTTTTGATACTTTATTTATGATTTTGCTGTCAGTTCTCACAGGTGCTTGCATATTTAATTATAGTAGCGGATGATGCGCATATTAATTATATCCGATGATATTTTTTGAAGATTGCAAACTGGTTCTATGAGGCCTCTCAGTTGACTTGTTCTAACATGTCTAGACTTAATCAAATTTTTACTAAATGTAATTTTTTTTATTGTAGTAAATTTTTATACCATCTTTAATTAATGTAACAAAGTTCATTATTTTTTTTAGAAACATTAATAAATATGTTAATGAATGTCTTGTGGTATTTTGGATTTTTTTCCAGTTTGTTTGTTTATTGTATGGTTTTCATGGCATTGTCTTCACCAGTGAAAATAAAAAAGCATTAGGTACGAGTAGTTTTCGGATATTAAATATTTTCCCGAAACACAAAGTATCTTAATGTTGGCAGCTATGATTATACCAAATTTTATCAAAATCTGCCCAATAGTTATCTCTTGATGCGATCACAGACAGGTAGACAAGGCGACAAATAGGCAAATAGATAAAAACATTACAAACTATGGTTTAGGCCTCTTTAATCGATATAATATATAATAGTCCCTATTTCAATAAGATTTACAAAAAAAAATACTTAATGTAAGAGATTAGAGTCAAAATTTTATTATTTGTATCGATGGGTGGGATGGGATTTTTCAAGTGGCAGTGCCATGCTTGTTACCTTCGGGTAGCAGCCGAATGGGCCGGCACGCCCCGTATAGTACCACTCTCTCACAGGAGACCGGCGTGAAGTGGCAGCTATGCTGTCGCGTTTCGTCCGGTAAGTGAGAGTCTGGGAGGCCCACTCCCCATCCCTCCTCCTATCTTTCTCCCTTCTCCCTTCCTCCCTTTCCTGAAAGGCCGGCAACGCATCTGCAAGCCCTGTGGTGTTGCAGATGTCCATGGGCGGAGGTGATCACTTACCATCAGGTGAGCCTCCTGCTCGTTTGCCCCCTTTGTCCCATAAACAAAAAAAAATGGTGGTAGAAAACTATAAGATATGTATCTTATAGTTTTCTATAATAAGCTTCAGCTGAGTAAATCTTGTTTCATTCATAATGCATTGATATTGATCAAAACTATCAGAAATCGACGTTTGTATGCCGCCTCCAGTCCGGCGCAGTACCGTTAGCCGCCGTCAATGGAGCTCGCTTTGCATAAATTGCCTCATTTCACCTATCTTCATTCATTAACAAGTACACCATAAACTGGTTTGTATTTCGATATAATGTTATCGGACCTGTCGGATGTGGACTTGACAGATGGATCAGAGATACGAAATTTGCATTGATTTTAATATTTCAAGCGATTTTTACTTGTGTTGTCTTGTCGTTTAACATTTTGCAATCGCTTCTGATGAACATTTTATCGTAGTTAATTAATAGGAATTTCATATTTTTTGTTACAAATTGAAAATGTAGGTACTTTAAATAGAAACTCGACTCTACAATATACTTACGAAATAATGTGTGTAAGATTTTATGTGCACTTACTTCGTAAGTATAGTGCTATGGACTTTTTAAACATTGTTAAATTTGACCGTTTCTTCGTATATCTGTTTCATTCACGGTAAAATTATGATTGAGACATATTTTTTTGGGTTTTTGTATAGGTACTTAATACAAAAAAACACATTCATTTTAATCATTTAGCAACTACTTAGGTTATAACTAACATATTGTACAATATAGTGCGCTCATCTATATAAAGTATAAAAGAAGTTCGCTGTCTGCCTTTGTTTCTTCGCTTACATCTTTTACCCAACGCAATGAATTTTGATATAAAGTTGCAAAAATATAGTTATAATATTAAAAAAAAAACTACTAACATTAAATTTTCAATCCTCTACCACCAATCCCAATTTTTTAATAGTGAGAACGCGGACAGAGCCGCGAGAATTGCTAGTAACATATAATAAAATGCTTTTGAACAATAACAAAAATACATTTTACTACTAGGTAGCGAAATTGTACAACAAATACTAACTGGTACATATTTAAAAATACCTTTATGTCAACTGTAGTTCCGCCTATTACTGCAACCAGTCTGGCTTACAGCATACGATCGCTTTAACATAACACGATTATACGCGTCTCTAAACGAGATTTAATTTTTCTTATAAATTCGATACGCTGTAGCAAGTTGAACCGTAACATCAGCTTTAGATGATACTTATTTATAACCTGATGTGGATTGAATATTGGAAATGTAAAGCTTTTGTTTGAAGCTAATAAAAATGTTCATAAAATATTTTATATACAACTAGCGTAACTACTCACTGGGTAAGTTTACGATTAACATAGAATACGGATTTCTCACAGATATTTTCCAGCAATTAAAAATATACTATATCTTTACCCGATTATCCAGCTACCAAATTTCTTTATAATTTCTTCAGTGGTTTGTCTAGTATTGACAAAGAGACAGACAGTGTTTTATTTTGTATCGATAATAATGACTATTTAAATGACATCCAAAATATATTTGATGTACAGATTCGAATAAGTTAGAATTTTAATATTGCGATTTCAATTTCATTCAGGCACTTTAAAACATTTTCAAAAGCATAATCATTTCATGTTAGAGATAGTAATATTACATAACGCGAAATAAAGTGCGTTGCTCAGCTCAGCACAACTGTAGAAAGCGATCAAAATATCATACATAGTTAATTTAACGACAGCGAAACCGTATTTTTTGTAATTATGCACATCGTTACAAAGAGAAAAGAAATTGCAATTAAACTTAAATTCTTAATAAGGATTAAAATTTTTAAATTTTTTTTTACTGGTCCCCAAAGATTTATTTTGTCATAAATATTTGTTACACGTTATTTAGTTGGTGAAATTTCGGTTCTGGTCATCGGTTTTTATGAAAATCGTTACGGTCCTTGATGTTACTAATTAATCGTAACCGGTCTGCGACAGGCTTGTATTCCGCAGTATTTAATATTTAGTCGACAGGTGTGCGACATACCGCCCCATTACTCATATAATTTTAGATTTCGCAAAACAGCGCATTAGTAAAGATTAGGTACAAACTTCTTAGTCATTTTTTAACATATATTTGATCTAGTATTTGGGCTTCTGTAAATGCATAACATTATAACACAAAATTGACTCAGGATGCAAATTTATATTACGATCCGTACACAACATATTTACAATTTTTACGTACATTACGTTTTAAAAATTATACGAAACTTCAAATTTTACAGCCTATTTATATTGTAAGAGCATAAGATAAATTATATAAACGGCCATGAAGACATTCCACGTTTATTTTCAACATCTCGACGACAGACAGAGTGTTATGCGATTGTTGTTTTCTTGTTTCTTAATAAATAAAACCTGTATACGTTTTAACTTGGCTTTTTAAATTATTTGAAATACCATATAAAGATGATAAGAGAATTTTAGAACTAACTAGCAATTCCCGCGGCTTCGCCTGCGTTCTAATCACTATTAAAAATAGGAATTGGTGGTAGAACGTTGAAAATTCTTTAGAAGTTTAAAAAAATTCTTCGTTTCTTGTAAGATCTATTAGCTAAGGTAAGCCTTGCACCTCTTGAGGTACGGGGTCGGGTCGGCGATTGCGCATCAAGAGAAGCGGCGCTTGCAATTTATTCTCGCTTCCGTATTATTTTTGCGACATTTTAGCCAATATATACAAAATAAATTAAAATACTTGACAAATTATATACTAAAACCTTCCTCAAGAACCACTCTTTCCATTGGTGAAAACAGCATGAAAATCGGTGCAGTAGTTTTCGAGTTTTGCGCGAACAGAGAGACGCGGCAGAAGACTTTATTTTATAAATGTACTAGCTGACCCGGCAAACGCTGTTTTGCCAAACTGAAACAATATTTCTAGTGAATATTTTGGTAATTAAATAAAAATAATTAACTTATGGTAAGTTTGTGGGGATGGTGTCTATGACGCTGTGGACGATTACAGCTTATTAAAATAACAAAACACCAACGATTCATTTTCTTAATTTAATGTAATTCATTAACTTAATCGGCATAATATTTAAAGCTTGATCTCTTAAAAGTGTAAAGTAATTAATAAAAGCGATACATATTTTATATCTTAAATTATTATAATTAAAAAAAATGTCAATCTCGAAGAACAGGAGGGTACAATGTTTTTTGTCAGTCCGTCCTGGAGGGTTTGCCCTTGTCCTAACCGCGTCGAATCATCATAATATAGTACGCATAAAAATCTATCAAGCTAACTTTCTTGTTTGTTTCGGCTCCTGTAATAATATATTCATAAATATTGATTCAAATTAAATAATGATGTTTAAAATGAATTAAGTTGTTTGTTTCTGCTAGTGCAGTCAGATCGCGGACAAAAATTTCAACCACTTGAGCACTAAAAGTACGTAGTACAATACGTTTTAATAATTAAAAGGCAACAAATATTAATAAAATTGAAT
Organism: Boloria euphrosyne; assembly: GCA_951802675.2. Taxonomy (NCBI): domain Eukaryota; kingdom Metazoa; phylum Arthropoda; class Insecta; order Lepidoptera; family Nymphalidae; genus Boloria; species Boloria euphrosyne. The sequence continues at coordinate 11,697,013 of OX637885.1, forward strand.
AATGACGGGATCGCGTTTTTCAATGTTTATGCAATATCCGCTTTGGCCCTTCCAGAAAATTAGCGAATATTGGAGAGCGTCGTATGAACGGTGTGTATCAGCAATGAACTCAAGATTATGATTTCTTCTTCGAATTACTATTTCTCGCGTAACTGTACGGTCTCCAATCATGATTCCAGCAACGTCGTCAACAACAGGCGCATTGAATCTATGAATGTGCTCTCCAGCTGGTTTTTTATCAGGATTGATGACAATAACGTGATTGCTACTATGTGTGTGCATGTGTGATTTGAAGAATTTCACTAATTCATTGTGCTCATTCAATAGGGCGTCCAGCTCGCCAACGTTACACTTGGCATTAGGTGAATCAATCGAGTCGAGTGCGCGTTCGGAGTCCTCACCGCCCAAGAAGTACATTTGTACAAATGTATGAGGTTCGTTGGGCATTGGCAGCAATGAGCCCACTTTGTGATACACTTGGCCTTTGATTTTGAAAGTTGAATTGTAATGTTGACCATTTGCCGTATTATTTACGATTTCTGTTGCTCCAAACGATGTCATTTTGAAGCATGAATTGAATGTGCGAATGGACTTTAGGAACAGGTTTGAATCTGGATCCGTACCGATAAGTAAACCGTTCAATGGCTCAGGTGGTGTTTCAATTACTGATAGTTGCAGTTTCTCAGACGCGCCACACATGCCGGCTGGCTCATTTTTGAATTTAAGCACATGACGATATTGACATTCCTTACCCATAACACCAATTTTCACTTTGGAATGAGTGTAATATACAATATCTGGCTCATGCTCGAATGCTAGACGAAGGAAGGAATCGGAAGTAAATACCCGGTGTACATATTGGCGTTCTCGGCCATTTGCTCTGCGTGTGTCTACTACGAACCCGCGCGCTTGTCTTTGTTCCATAATTGTCATTATTGGTTTCGTTCAGCTCGTGTCTCTTGTGGTTGTAATTCACACAATTGCATCATGCTGCACATTTGCATCATCTTGTTTGTAGCTGCATTCGTTCGACGGCCCAAATTGATCCCTTGGCGTCTTGGTGGCATTGTTCACTGTATAATGTATATCACACCTACAAATATATCAAATTTAAGTACTTTATGATGAAAAACAGTATACTGATAATGTATTTGGTCTTTTATTATTTAACTGACCTATCACAATCATAAAACACGTATTTATTACTTATAATTTAACATGGTTCTCAAACATATTGCACGCACTAAGTATAATAGTATTAATAATTACATACTAATTGATAATGTATGAAAATTTTTGCAATGATTTAAACGGGTTGCTTATTATCTGATTTTTCGTTGGCGGGAGCTTAACTGAAACTATCCCCAGCAATGATTAATTGCAAAATAAAATAAAGATTATTAGTAATAGCATTCCGAATTAATAATAAATTTTGTATGATAATATAATAAGCATGACAGTTGTACTGACAAAGTAAAACGTCAATGCTACGATCGATGCACAGAGAATAATAATGGACGGCACTCAATTAATTCAAAATACTAATCTTAATATTAAAAAATAGGGATTGGTGGTAGAAGCCTAATAATTTAGGGTTAGATGTATTTTTTGATACTAAATCATAAAAAAATACAAAATAAAATATTGGTCTAAAAATGAAAAATAAAAAATCTGCAGAGTGCCACTCTTATCACCTAGGGGAATAAAAAATAGCCTACGACCTATTCTCATACCTACCAAATATACACAAAAAAATCATAAAAATCGGTCAAGCCGTTTCGGAGGAGTTCGATAACAAACACTGTGACACGAGATTTTTATATATTAGATGGAAAGCGTAACTCACCGTCGCGTCGCTTCGTTCGGGTTTGTACCAGTTATTTTCCCGCAGTAAAAAGTGTCCTATATATCAACCCGGATATTCAGCTATCCTCATCAAAATCTTTCCAATGCTAGACGGATAAAAATTATAAAAACTATTGATTAGTCGACAATAATGACTATTTCAATAGGCTGTTTTAAAATCTAGTTCACATACACAGTCAACTCATCATTTAATTATTTATTTATTTATGTACCACATAATAAAACATACATATAAAAAAAAGAATGCGGAGACATTGTGTACAAAGGATTACTTATCTCTTTAAGAGATTTCTACCAGAAACCCTATAGCGTGAGAAGGAAATAATAAGGAACATTAAGTGTGGTGTAGGCACAAACTACAAACATACATACATACATGAATACTTACATACACATACTTTAAGAAATACAAAATACATAAAATCCAAAATGTGCAGTTAAAGCTAAATTGTCGTGATATAAAAACCGTCAAGAGCACGCTTTCAAATAACGTAAAATAATTCAATAATCAAAATGCCGTCGGTATTTTAAACGCTAGGCAATAAAACCATAAAGAACGAAGCCAATAAACAGACACCACATTACTTAGGCGTTGATTTCGAAATATAAAATTGAAATAGCGCAAGAGGAATGTGGAATCAGATTATTTTTATTTATACATCTCTAATGATGATTGTGTCGCCCACCTATGACCCGGCACGCGACTTTACGGTTCTCTCCGTTTCCTCTAAACGTGCCTTTCTAAAGTTGTCCAATCTCGTTTTGTCATACACATATTATAATAGTTTCGTTAACGAATGTCACGATCCCAGAAAATTCCTAGATACAGATGATATACGAGTATTAATCTATTGGCTGCTTTTTAAACTGTAGGCAGCTCGAATTTAAATATTTTCGAGGGAAATATCAATGAATAATAAATTATAATCTTTCATATTTAAATATTTTAAAGATGTCGTGAATTTAAATAATAGCAGATATAATATAAAATGGTCAAAAATGATATTATTAAAAATATAACTAGAAAAAAGTTGAATGAGCTCGAGATTTATGTATATTATGCGTACATTCACTAACACTGAATACATAGAAAGCAAAAAAAAATATTAAAGTTATAAAAGATTTAAAAGCTTATTAGTTGTCTATATCTGATCCGTATGTGTTTAAATTCACACCACACTAGCAGCAAGCCCCGCCCCGACTGCATCGCTAATCGGGTACACTTACACGTCGTTCCACAATGATCAATTACGATCGTAATTGCCACACCTAATAGTGTTCTGTAAGAAATATAGCTCAGAAATGTGAAGGTGTTAAATAATGGTTTTATTCTCCTCACGTGTGTTCAAGAACAATACAAGATTTATTTGAAAACTGAACAAAAGCTTAAATCGCTTAGCAAATACTGAAAACCAAGCATTTAGTTTAGTAACCATTGTAAGAATTTCTAGACGAGATAATACTTTCTTAAGTTTACGCGAATATTTTACATTATAAATGAATCTAACTTTTCTAATTTTATCGCAGATTGTTTGCTGAGGAATTAAAAATCAAAATGGATCCGCGACAAAATACGAAAATATTGTTTCATTTATAACCTACACAAGATTTCATGAAGGTTTGACGAGGTCTTTATGTATCGACGTATCTCGATCGTCAATCTCAGTTTCACAGACAGGTAGCTCAGCAATTACCATAGTAATTGCTGCTCCTTATTCGTATTCATTACGTCGTGAGCTTCCTCGCGTTAAGCTTTTCATTTAATTAGTGCCTTTTAAGTTTAAGCTGACCGAAGTTAAATATGTATTTGCAAATATATTGCCAGGCAGAATAATTTTGTCTTTTACTATCAACTAACATTCTCTCTATTCCTATCTTAATACAGTTTTTCAGAAATATTTATCCTAAATAAAAGATGACGCCCTCCAGGTAAATAAACAATAGTTTAGAGTAATATATAAAAAAAAAACATTTAAGCATGATATTGAAAAGAAATCCTATCAATACGTAACGAAAACCGTGAAATTAATTGAAAAATGCCGGCATTTATGCAAATCACTGTTGGCGCCTCCAAATTAATGAAGTTGCTAAACACTCGTGTGTGTATCTTGGGGCTGCCCGCGCGGGGTTGTGTGGGCGTCTGACCTCTCGCACGCGTGGGTCGGCTTTCTAAGCCAATCCTCCTTAGCACAGTGAGAAGTTACCTCACGTTTTTTGCGTTGGCGGCTGTTGCCCGAACGAAAACTGTATTTCCTGCCATCTACCGCACACCATCTTGTGTTTCAAAATTATATTAACATGCAAAATTTCACAATTTATTTGGGAACATGAATAGTGGGTGGCACGTTCTACCATATAAAATGACAACTCTACACGCCCTTGTAATTTTATGAAACGACTATGCTATAAAGTTTTAGTTTTCGGGTTACACGATAGGCTTGCTCGTTTCCACCGCAGCTGTTAATTAAGCATATTTTGTTACACTTTACAAAAAAAGTAAGAATTTGTAAAGGAAACACGAGTGTCTACGCGGCCATGTTTTTTGATCCTTCGAAGCGGATCGAATGCGCCGTCCGATTATATCGTGTTACGGATTTGGCTTAGCTCGCTTGTGTACCTTGATAACTTATAGCGTTTACTTTACACGTTGTTCAAAATAGCCTTATAGACACTACTCACTTCTATACTTTAAACTAGAACTTCTTGTAAAAAAATTAATATTAAATAAATATAAATAAATCGAAATGAAAACCCATAAGAACCAAAACTAAAATGGTTTCATTACTTTATGTTTAAGTAGATTAGTGTAGATTTGCGTATAGATAACATTTTAAGATGCTTAAACCATTTGGATGGCCGTTTACCGGTCGGGGGCACGTCGTTAAGCAGTCTGCTAGCCTGATAATGGCTCGGAAAACGCCCACGACACAATTAAAAAGTTCAATCAAAACGACTAACTCTGTCCCTTCCGCATGTTTTAATGACGAAAACTGAACTAAAGAGATTTTGCTACGCCCACTTGAAATTAAATTAATGAAAGTCGAATATTAAGTTATTTTATGATACAAAAATTGACTACTATCTCGTAAACTTAGTGTAAGCTGTGCTCTATTGTTCAGTAATAGTTATTTAACGAACAAAGCGGATGACATGACAGCCTCTCAGTCCTGTGACATGTCGTGACAACGTTCCGGTTTGTGTCAAAGTCGTTCCATAACTTATAGTTCTCAACGCTATTGAACTTTATAACCTTTATTAATTTAATTTGTACGCCCGTAGCGTTAATCATTACGATCAAGTTACATCTTATATTTATCACTATTTAAATAACTTTCCAATATAAATGTGTGGTTGCCATGTTGGGTCTCGCTTATAACCATATGTGGAAAATACTTTAATTAAGAAAAACATTCTTCCGATGCTTTATTTTACTTTTCCATTTAGAAATTCAAATCTAAAGAAGGTATTCTACCTTTTTATACGATTAGCGAAAAAGCCTCTAATCGGGTTCGTCACTACGTACATTTTAACAGTTAGTTTACATTTCTCAGAGATGAGGTATTTTCCTGCAGTAAAAGATGTTTTATCTATATGTTTTACTATACCAAATTTCATCAAAATCTGTCTAGATATAGATTATCACAGCATTTATTTTGCATATTATATAGCTCCGCCCAAATAATGTTAGTTGCGTTTTTGATAATGTTTTTTATTAAAGAAATAATTGCATGCTACCTAATTGTTAGTCGTTACACCAAAGATGGACGTAGTAAGTATGAATGAATCCTATAAAGTTTAAAATTAACTATGTACGGTAGCCGACGATAATGTGAAGCCTTCAATATACCGATAGCTTTAAGAAAATGTCGATGCAGTAAACATTTACGACAGGGCAAGAACTAATGATAGACATTTGCGGGCCGATAAAAACTGGTACCGCAGAGGTCGTGTTCGGCGTGAGGTACAGGCATTTTTTTATCGTTTACACGGTGTGGTCTATGAATTATTCTTAGATTGACACTACATGTTTATGAAATAGTCCCACATGACATATGACAAATTACTGGTGATAGCGAATTGAATTTACCAATTGATTTATCTTTTCTTTGTGGTGGTAGTTAGAAAATATCGTAACGATTTATTTGTATTAACTAGTACTCAGTAGAGGTAGATAGACTAAATGCGAGCGGACACGTTAGAAAAGGTATGTCAATAAATTATAGCTAGCTACAGGCCTCCGAATGAACTTTAACTATGACGAAGCTCTTGTTGTATCTTCTATTACGCGTAATATGCTTAAAAAGCTTCTCTTTACCTATAAATTGTATCTAATAGAAATGTCCAATACAGATTTTATTTTCAAGCAAAAACAAATTTATTACTATATTTCTAGATTGTTTCGCATAATGACGATCAGCCTATCCCTTTAGGCTATATATGGCTCTCAAGTCGATACCGACTTTCACGCTTCGTGGGCGTCACCTGTTGTGCTTTACTATTATTTGCTAACTTTATTTTATTGTCGATATCGTATATTTTAAACCTTATGCCATTCAAATAAGTTGAAAAGTTAAGAATATTATAAATTTGTATCCGTTCGCCCACGAACGCTGCTACGCAAAGCTTCGTCTAGCTATTCTGCATTTATATTGGGGTCGTTTAAGTAATACTCATCAGTAAATGTCAAAACTTCAATACCCGATAGAAAGAATTTATGTACTGTAGATAGCATCGATTGGAAACATTTCTTGATTTTAATAATTTTCATCTTACGCAAGATTAATAGGAGTCAAATTTTTCCAGATCACATTTTTGATTAATTACAAAATTTGGTAGTAAAAATAACAATCAAAGATTTAACTATATATACGATTAAAAACTAAACATAAATTGTCAGTCTTTAAAATTTTGAATGGCTGACATCGCCTACATATGTAATTGTTATTAGTTTTTGTCGTTCAATTTAAAAGCATTTGTCCATTGTCAGTGAGCAACCTCAGCTTAGATATTGACAAGCAGTTGATTGGCACCCGGCATTTGGAATACGCCTCGGAGTATTATCACCCACTATTCATTGTATCTGCTCGATTAATCTTTGCATTCACGTGTGGGTCGCCTGTGTCAATCAATACTACGTATAATAGAAAAGTTTGATTTGCTTTAAAAAGTTTAAAGGAAAACTCGTACAATTTTACATTTTTGACCGACTTCAAAAAGTGAAGTTACACCTATTTTAATGGTATTTTTTGTGTAGGTTTGTTACGTTATTATGTGTTATTCATCGAGACTGGCCCAATATAAATATTAGAAAAAATACCACACTAAAGGGTAACGTTTATTTTTTCTGCGGTATTGAATGTCTAGGTAGCTTTTTTTGATAAAAGTAATCATTACAAATGTTATCGCTACAAAATCATTTAAAAAATATTTTTTTATTCAATGTTTAGGTATTATACTTAAAGTAACATTATATATTATTTCAGTCTATTAAACATAAAGAAACAGCTGAATAGAAAAGTCTGATATAAGGTCTTAAATATCAAAAAACGTATTATGTAATTATACACAAAAATTTTTTTTTTTTTGAAAATGGTAAATACATAATTTATGATTTTATCAATGATTTCTGTTGATATGTTGTTGAAGCACTTGACTTTTTAATTTTAACTTATCCAATTAATACTGACCTCAATTATATATCTACAAATTGTCTTGACATCATTTTATAAATAATCGATATTATCAACATATTTAATAAAATTTTATATTTTTATGATTGTGTTTGGGCATTGCAAATGCATCTCTATTGCCATGTACCTTCCATTTGTAATCCGAATAATCAATACGATAAGACGATCGATAGCAGTCGATTACGTGGTTTTGTTTCATAGATTAGTTATCAGCACTTACAAAAACTGCGCAGTTTATTGTTAAAGCGAGTACTTTGCAACCTTGTTTGCTTGCCAAATTTCATCTAGCATGTTAGTCATGTCTCACGTGTGTACTCTAGTGTCATTGAAACTAAGTTTGTGAATGGAGGCCGGTTTAGACGATCGCGATGTATAATACACGATTCATAATAACGGTTGAACAGTAAACTATATACTTTCTAAGAATTCATTATGTTTAATCGGGATTTAATGTTACTTACATTCCCTGGAATACAGCGTATGATGTGTTCCGGATTTTACCATAACGTCAACACATCATTGTATTGCATAACTGATATTAAAAAAACTACTACAGTCTATTAATAAAGTATTTATCAAATCGTACCCAAATAATGTTTATCAAACCGTGTTTTTATTAAGTTATGAAATTAGTCGAATGTTAGTTGTTGTCTACTACAGAGTCACTATCAATGCGCGTGATAGTACCAAAATAGTAACCTTATCACATTTCCAGTCTTCAGGTTTTGTTTTCGACATCGATAACAGCCGCGCCCCTATAATTAAGATTGTGTAGATGTCCATTCGATAAACGCAACTGCGCAGCACTTTGCTTGTAACCTTCACTAATAGTATTTTTGGAAGCTCGTCATATTTTTTCTTTAAAAATGTTAAATATATAATTCATAGCTTTAAATTGTAACTCCACAAACATTTGTCTTATTTTAATAAGATGGGTCCATCGCTTCATAGCCTGAGCTTAAACCAGCAGCTTTTCATCACGCATTTATGTCAACTATAATACCTTTTTATTGACTTCTATAAGAAGCTTGTTTATTAATATTTATGGTTGTGTTGTGTATGTTAATATTGATATATTTATTATCATTATTCACATTTTCTTTTCTAGTCAATATTTTTCGTGGCTCATAAATCGCTTAATTCATAAGTAAATAGTAAAGCTCTGTAAATGTTTAGGATTTAATGAAATTTAAAAGAAACGCTAATCTTAATAAATGAGATTTACAGAATTGAATAAAAAAGAAGCCTAAAATCGAGAGGCTTTATTAGTAGGGGCTGAAGAGTCCCACTAACAAAACCCTGGCTTCACCAAGATACTAAATATAGTATTATCCTCCGCTACATATACACACAAAGTTTCATTCGATACGATAATTAAAATTGTCACAGATTTAATTGAATTTCTAGTTATATAAGTAAATAAAAGCATGTTCTAAAAACTGCTATGTTCTAAGTAAGATCTTCGATAAAGTTTTGCAATAGATTTTTTTTATGAAATCCTAACTACTATTTAAGATGTTATGTGATCATTCTATTGTGCTGATGGAAAATTTAAGCAAAATATTGTTATTAATATGGTGTAAGTAACACCCCAAGCAAAGTTGCGTGAGTTATATAATACTAACAACTAAAATTTCTTTATTATTTTAAAATATAAGCAATTCGTAACTTAAAATAGCCGCATTTACTCTATTTCATCAATCCCTCTAGAATGTAGATGGATTAATTTTTCTATTGCAAAAAAGAAATGGGCGGAAAAAAAACTTTTAAGTTATGACAAATCACACATTTTAAAAAAAATTGTTAAGATCGAATAAGTACTTTCAAAGTTTATCATGGGCCAACATCGTGGCACCGAAATTTTATATATTAAGCGTAGAAGATTTTATCTCTATTCCATTCAATGTGATTAAGAACTTGTCGATACATTGAGATCGCCATTATTCCAGAATTTCGTTCCGGGAAAAGTATTCTTAAATGTACCGATCTAACGATCACCGTTTCAACAGGACGGAAACGTCCAATGACGCAACTGATATCACTATAGTGCGTAATGCATTATGTTCTATGCGAATAGTGAATGACGCGACCGACGTATTGTTATCGAGCGCATTTGTAATCGAGTCTCGCTGAGCCCATTCATTTACTGATAGTAGAGGTTATGTAGCATTCTCAACTTCTAACAGTCGCGATTGCGGGTCATTATTTGGCTTTATTTGTGTTACTTTTAGTATTTTTTATTTATAATATGTGATACCACTGCTTAATTTTTTTAAGATAAACTGATAGGTCAGTCAACTTAGGTGGACTTGATGGATTTTGTCATTTTTTTTTTGTTATTAGGGGGTTTGATGGAGAAAAAACTATACTAATATGGTGAATTAAATAACAATAGTAATAGATAAAGATGAACAGTTTTGCTTATTTAGAAGTGTTAATTTAAAGTAGATACTACCAGCCTAGGGAAGCCACCTTTTTTAGTTCGAATATAGGAGTATGTAGGATCCTTATTGAAAAATAAAGTAGATGAGTGAAAATCCAAAGAAATAATAGTAGTTTTCGTTACACAAATATTTAGTTACATTTAAATTTACATTTTTTATTGTTTCGTAAAATATAGTAGTTTTGCATTACTTTATATTTTTCCCAAAAATAAAGTATTTGGAATTCAATTATAGTAGACTACCCTAAAATATAGTAGGGGTGACAACCCTATTCCAGCCTGACTTTTTGTTTGTGTTATAACTTATCTATCAATGAAAGCTTAATTGTCCTTGGGAGAAGAGTCGCAGCAAAAAAATGATATATTATGAACTTACATTTTTTTTTAAATTACATACTTTTATATCGTTAGTCAATAAGTACTCGTTTAGTACATTTGTAATAGATTATGGTACGATTAATTTATAATCAATACTAGATAATAATATGAGACACTGGAAAACTGCACTTTGACTATGAACTTTTGTTGATATTATTTTTGTTATATCGACGACTAAAAGAAGTTTCAGAGGATTTCAGTGTTAAAAATCTTAAAGCCTTGTTGTCAAACTACACTTTGTGGTTATCAGATATCACAAATTATAAATTCCTCGACATTTCCGTAACTGCCCTGAGTAAATATGTACATTCACCCGTTTTCAAGGTGAACAGTAAACTGTAAACATATTGATAATATTTTGTTTTCTTTTATATTTTAATTAATGCAATAATTTTGATGCGTATAATTTAAAGTAACTACTTTAAGATTAATTTTTAAATTATGGTATCCGTTTTCGCTTGAAGATATGTTGTAAAAATAACTATTTATTAAAGTAAAATCATAAAAACCAGAGACATCTCAAATAAAGTCAACACGTCATGAATATGTCTTTTTGTAGTCATCAGTGTACATTGAACCAGGAACTTTAATTTATATATACATTTAATTCTAAGCTAAGTCGATTTTGTAGTAGGGATCATGTGATCTCCTTTCGCGAACAGGTAAAATGCATTAGCATGAACGGGCCTGAACGATTTGCACGGTCAGACGACTTTTGTAACTAAATGTACAAGCTACATAAATAAAACTGTAAGTATTTACGATGTTTTCGTGGAGAACCTGCTATGTGTTCAATTAAGATGCTTTTTTTCCAGAAGTAATGAGTATTTTCAAGAAAGAAATAAGTAAAAAAATCTTTGTATTTACGATTATTTAAGTTTTGATTCATTGTGACCATATTAGGTCACCATTCGTACTTTTTCATGCATATTTTTTTTAAGTTGTTTTGATTGTAATTGGAGGATTTGCAAGTTGATACATGTAATACGTAATTCGTAAAAAATATTCACTTGATTATTGAAACATTAACGTGCGTTGTTTGTGTTATGAAGTTATCAATTTGTGTATTTTCAACTGTTTTAAATATTATTTTTTCTTTTTATCATACTTCGCAACTAGCGAAGTATGCGAAAATCCAAAAAAAATACACTTGTAAGTGATAATCGTTTTCGCAAAGTGAACTCTATATTTCAAATGTTTTTTCTATAGTCTGAATTTTTCATATCATCATCATCTCATCTTCAGCCCGTTTTTAAACGTCCCAACGCTGGGCACGGGCCTCCCTCAGTACGGTGGGGGATCAGGCCATAGTCCTCCCTCAGTCCGAGAGGGATCTGGCCTAGTGCGTGTTGGCGGACTTCACATGTTTTTCGAAAGGTTGCTAGGTTTTTCTAAGACTTCCGGATCCGGATTTGAACTCGCATCACTCGGTTATCCAAGCGTGCGTGTTACCGCTGGGCTACCACTGGCTTCCTTTTTTTTCCACATGTATATCTCGCGTAGTGCGTAATACTATATTCCTTTGTCAACTTGTTCTCATCTTCTTAGTTAGCTTTTATGCAGTCGGGTTTTTTATTTTTATAATACATTTATTTACTAAAATACATATCATATTATTGTCTAATTTTTAATAAGTTTACTTTTACGGTTATCGGTAATAATAAATAACTATTATTTATAATCGATTTGATAAAGCTCTAGTCATAAAAGTCTATCGTCTATAGAAATCCAGTTTGACGAGCACGTGCCCTTTCACTAGAACAATAGTATCTAAAGTTGTTGTACCATTGTTGCTACTATTATCTCTTCAGTAACTACTTTGACGAAGAAATCACGATTCTTTATATTATCAAGCATTCATACGGTGGTCGTTTCATTACTCTATTACGGAGACTCAAATCATTAGGTCTCCGCTGTTCATTCGTCTATCTGTCAGATGGTTGTAACCGTAATAATTATAGAATTGAAAAGGAAAACACGTGCGAAATATGAATTCTGTGGCCGCTATGGCAACATATTATAATAGAAAATCAATTAGTGCATCTAGATTATATCTTTTATGAAGTTACGGAACCCTCCGTAAGCGAGTCCGGTTGCGTAACCGAGTTTCTTGGTACAATTAAAAAAAGTATTATTAATAGGTCCCCGTTGTCTCTACAGTTGTCTTACTTTTTACACTACAGCTGAGTAATTATGTATATTTAATGCAAAAATTAATGTCAGCTTGTTTATGTGATCCCGTGTAAATTATTCAAGTTTTATGTCAGATTTTATGAATCATTCCTATATAAACCTAATGAAACGAGGTCAGCTGTACATGTTTATGAATGTTGTATTTTGGATTGTGAAAAGAGTAATAAAAGCATCGGTAAACCTGCAATTTTAAGTATTTTTGTATATCTAGTGTATCACATACCTATCACTAAAGATCTCAATGGGGTTTTGAAACAGGATTCATAGTCTAATGATGAAATTATGTAAAAGTTTTGAAAATCGACATTAGCTTGCGTCAATTTAAATCTTTGCAGGGGGGTGAAATACGGATCAAAAACTATTTGTTACCATCCAAAAATCACCTCATGATGAACAGCGATGGAGGTGAATGCCGAAACTCTTTGATAGATGCCACTAATACTTTAGAATTTGGCCTCAAAATATAAGTCTCATTTAATCAGCGCAGCAAATTCAATGATACATCTCTTTTCCTCTCTTCCTCTTCGTCAATACGAGAGAAATGTAAATAGGTCACAGACTAAAAAATATCCAGACTAACTGCAGGCAAAAGATGGCACTTTAACAATAAAAATCTTAAAAGTGTATACGTGACACTCGCCATATACCTAATAATAATCACGTTGATAAATCGTTGATTAGGATTTGTTTTTAAGTCTAAATACCTACAAATTTAGAATTAGCCTTATTTTATATAGTTGATGATTCGTGTAACCTCCGTGTACCAGGGGTAGTAAGTATATTATGAATGAGCGACCCGCCCACGCTCACGTCAAGCTTCGCCCAAGTCTACAGACATTGCACATCTGTCAACAATCAGAATTTTGTTGATATTTTTTTAATAAAGCTATTATGCTGTTTTGGCGTTCTATGATTGTTGTAGAAATGTACTAATAGTAGTCTCCCTGCCCTTTTATTAATTACTTGGGTTCAGCACAATACCTACATCTTCCGTACTGCGGATCGGTTTTGGCAAAAGTTTTACAACCGGTCGCCAGCCTGATTTCAACCCTCTTTGGGATTAGAAACATACTAGTATACAAAAGATTTACTTGTTAGGATGGGCATTGATTACGAGAATCTAACAGTCTACTACATCTCCATATAAACGATATATAATTCATTGTTGGAAAAAATAATAGTATTAATTTAGTTTATCTAATTTAGTTTAACCCAATCTTCTTTACTTCCTACTAAGTGTTGTTAATTATGGATAAGTACATGGAATACTCTCCGAAAATTGTTTCAATATATTTAAAATTGTCAGAGTTACAAAAAAATGAAATGATTCTTAAATTTAAAATATACCTATCTATGTATTATATAATGTTTTTAATATTTAAAATATATTTATTATGAATAACCGATAACGCAAAGGTCTTAAACCCTTAGTTATAATCTTCAGGTAACAAGATAACTGGCACTTGGCGAATTTTGTGTATATACAGTATTACTATTATGATTGGAAACTCTGTTTATATTCCATACGTTGAACTTTGCGATAAGCAAAATATTTATTCAACACAGTAGATATCTTTATTACTGTAGTTTTTGAGCTGATGACATTTTTCGTATTTTTATTACGGGTTATTTTTATTTTCCATTGACGGGTTCAGTACATTCGACAGGTTTAGTAAAAAAAAAATAGTATTTAAGGGATTGTAAGACCAAATCATTGTAAGATTGCAAATCGCAATCACATCTATGTCCTTCTTGTTCTTCTTGTCATTCTTCTTCGCGTTTTACATAATTATTTAATATTTTTTATAAGGAAAATTATTTTTCCAAGTGCCTAGCTAACAATTTTTATACCAATTAACAATTAATTTATCTTTAAAACCTTTAAGCAAAGGACACTGCCTGTACGCAAGATGATCGAACAATATTATTTTACGTCTCTATGGCGTTGTTAGTTCGATTGATTTCTCCATCACAGACATTCAACTCTTATTTATTTCTTACTAGCGAAACATCCTCGCTTCGCTCGGGTTCGTCCCTAGCTATCCCCTATTAAGGAAATAATTTTTACGAACTTTAAATGTCTTTTTTATTTACAACTAAAAAAAGCCTAAAAAATAAGTTTCAAGCTTAATTTCCATATAAACTTTCATCCCCTATTTTAACCCCTTACAGCCCTTTTCGCCTTAAAAAATAGCCAATGTCCTTTCTCAGGCTCTAGACTATCTCATATCTGTGTATCAAATTTCAATTAAATCGGTTTGATAGTTTTGGCGAGAAAGCCGACAGACAGACAGAGTTACTTTCGCATTTTTAAGGATAAATAAACTGACTACTGAACTGTTTGTATAATTTATTTATACGCGTCCACCAGTAAGTAAATATATTCGTGATGTCGCTATCTATATCAGCTCAGTCGTTATCGTGCCCTAACTCTACGTTCATATCTGATTTTGAAATAACGGTCGCGCAGTATGAAGTATCTCTAGAAATTTTTTCATGTCCGTCGCTATCTTTTAATTTATTATTTTTATAATAAATTGCTATATTTACCCTATAATATTAAAAAGGGAATGTGTTTCATAATTAATACGCAAGTAATAAATTAATATATTATGGTGTTTAGTTTAAGTAAAAATCACACAAACTAGGTCTAGCTTCTAAAAAAAACTGAGTTTTATACGAATAATTTATAGAATATGTAAGTATATTTTATCTCGCTGCGATAAAAGAAAATAGACGCAGTAAAAAAGATATCCTTTTCTTAAGATTGTTTTTCTTAATTAAAAGTATAAATATTTTTACTTCTGTTATACCCTGCTGTATTATAATTAAAAAATGTTTTTTTTTGTAATAACTAAGAACACTAACAACATAACACAATACATTCTTAATTCTTTCTTAATTATAAGAATGTGCACAGTAAAATAGACTTCCAAGTAATAAAACTACATATTTAGTATGTATTTTAAAAACATTGAAAATTAAGCAAATGCAGGCTGACAAGTATTTTTTAATATTATAACCTAAAAATATAACTGACGGTGTTCACTATAAAATTTAAATTCAAAACTTTGAAATAAAAACAAAGTGTATGTGCCCCGGGCGCGCGCGCCGTGATGTGATGGAGGGTGTGTAAAATCTATTACGTAACCTGCGCTTAGCCGATACTCCCTAATTCTGACCACAAAAAATATTCAATCCAGTTTGGGTGCACAGATATGCGTCACGTTGCCGCCGTTTTAAATGTTGTCCTCCAGTGAATGCAAACGGCTATGTTTTGCTATAACTTGCTATGAAAGTTAATTAATATTATTTTTTCCATGCATATATTTCTATTTATTTGTAGTCTTTAGAAATATTAAAGAAGCAAAAATAAAATTTTTCAGACATTTTTTTTTATATATCCTTATATTAGTAGAGTAATGCCCACTTTCACCAACGACCCATAAGATTTATGGGACCCCTTAGCATATTTAGCGGCCAATTAGGGGATAGTTTTCGTTTCACCATTTTTAAAGGGTCCGTTACCGACTAAACGATCCCATAAATTTATGAGACGGATTATTGGTCCCATAAACCTTTACATAAGTAAAAGCGACTTCTAGAGGACACGATGGACCGTGATCTATTGGATTTTTTTGATAATTTAGACACGACTGATATTATATTTGATATAAATCGTAGTCGAAGACCTAAAATATATCGAAAACGACCAAATTATTTCAACGATTTCGATGAAATAGATTTTTTCCGAAGATATAGGTTATCTAAATCAACAGTAATATATTTGTTGGAAAAAATTGAACATTGTTTGGAATTTCCTGATAATAGGTGAGTACCTACCTTTTTACATAGGTAATAATCAATTTTAATGTGGTTACCATAGTCCATAATATTATTAAAATTGTTCACATTCACTTTACCTAGGTATTTGCTTATATTTTTTACAGGAACAATTCCATACCACCCATAAATCAATTATTAATAGCTTTAAGATATTACGCCACAGGCAATCACCTGCTTGCTGTGGCGGATATGGGTGGTACAAGTTTGGCTACATCCAGCCGGATAGTAAAGAGAGTGTCTCAAGCAATTGTATCTCTACGTCGAGAATTCATCATATTTCCCGATACAAACAGAGACCAAGACAGAGTTAAGATAGACTTCTATGGTATAGCTAGATTCCCTAATGTACTAGGCTGTATTGATTGTACACACATAAAAATTCAGTCACCAGGTAAATTTCTTATTTTGTGATCTTTCTTTCACTAAAAGTTCCTTTCTCTTAGAAGTCTATCAAAGCAATACTGAACTATTATTACATCATTAGGTGGAGATGATGCAGAACTATTTAGAAACAGGAAAGGCTACATGTCTATAAATGTCCAAACAATTGCATCAGCAAAGTTGTTGGTGCAGGATGTTGTTGCACGTTGGCCAGGCTCTACACATGATTCAGCAATTTACCAAAACAGCAATATTTATAGAAAGTTTGAAAGAGGGGAGTATGGAGACAGCTATTTACTTGGGGACAGTGGCTATCCCTTAAAGGTAAAATAAAAGATTATGCATAGGTAAAGAATATTTAATTAATTAAAAAGTACTTTTAGGTATTCCTAATATATTTTGAACATTTAAGGCATGACCTGGAATAGAAAAAAAAAATTAACATCATATAAATTACATTATTACAATAATGCATACTTAAAAACATTTAACATTTTCAGCCTCATCTCTTGACACCTTATCTCAACCCTACAACAAGTGGAGAACGAAAATATAATGAGGCCCACATTAGAACAAGAAATGTGGTGGAACGGCAATATGGTGTGCTCAAACGAAGGTTTCCAGTACTTGCAGTTGGAATTCGTTTGGCTTTAAACAATGCCATTAATGTCATAATAGCTTGCTGTATCTTGCATAATATATGCATATTAAGAAATGAGCAACAGCCTGTGAATAATGATGATGTCCCAAACCTGGAAGAGCTAATTACTAGAGGGCAAATAAATATGCCATTTTCTGACAGACCATCTTCGACATATGGATTTCGCAGAAATCAAATAACACAATATTTTGATAATTTATAAATAGTTAATTTATTATGTAAAGTACATATTATTGTAATTTCACCAATATACCTTTTAGTTGTTTGCATAGTTCTGTTTTAATTTCCAGTTCCTTTCTTGCCGTTTCTAATTGCAGCTGGTATAACTCGCCTTTAAATTTTATTTCGTCCTCTAACAATTTTATTTTTAAATCTTCCACAATAGCTTTTTTGGAGCTTATATCTTTGAAACCACCACATAGTGTGGACACAACTTCGGCTTTATCATTATTTACTTTCAGTGTTGGTCTTCGCCTTTTCCATATAGGTGTCGACTTAATAAATTGAGATGATGTTGGTGATGACTGCATTGTAGCAATGTCATCATTATTCCCAACATCTTTAATTTCAACTTTCTCCACATTGCTTGTATTGCACTAAAATTGTAACAAAACAAATTCTAGTATAAAATCACAGTGTAAGTATAATATTATAATCATAGAGTGGGTCAACACCTGTACAAATGACAGACCCAGCTATGGTGACAATTGTAGCATCTAGACTATATACAGAGGCAGGAAAATGCATTCTAATTTAACACTGAATGAAAGAATTTTGAAAATTCTGCCAGTTTAGTTGATCTTGTCCTAGTCACCACGCATAGACATAACTTGTATATAATATGTAACAACCTAATTGCCCTGACTACAGCAAATGGACTATTTGTAAGTCAGTTTCTACTTTTAATATACCTACATAATATTAGAGAATTCTATAAATACTTACATTTTCATTTTGAAATATTAAAATTTCCATTGTCTCATCACCAAGGATTGGTAATGAACTGGCTTCAGTACTTTGGTCAGCATCTGAATCCTGGACACCAGTTATGCCTGTACACGCTCGGCCCATCAAGTCACTGACTTGTTCCAGAATTGCGTCTGTCTTAACACATGATGGGCCACCTCCTGTGCTATTGTGACTGCTTTTGCTGAGTGCTTTATATAGCTTTGCATCAGTCTTCATTTTCTCCCAGACTCTCATAAGAGATTCTTTACTTCTGAAATGTTAGTGGTAGGTTATTAAAAGGCAATTTAGTAGGAACATCATAGTGGATCAAAAGATTAATGTACTGAGAATGTAGGTACTAGGTAGGTAGTAAATAGAAGCTTTAATAAACTATTTACAGCAATAAAGTTTGGACTTTGGATGTAAAGGAAACTTAACATTAAAACAACTACAACAACTATTAAACCATATATTTATTATATTTATCAAAAACAGTTTATCAATAACTTACCTAGCCGTGGTTCCAGTGGAATTAAATTTTGTGCACAAATTCACCCACGCTTCATTCTTCGCTTGATTAGTTGTACCGTCCGTCTTTTTATTTAATATTATATTTTTATAAGTATCCATTAACTTTACTAGTTTATCCTTTTCATCATACGTGAAATTTTGACAGCGCTTTCTCTTATTTTCGGCCATAATTATAATAGAGAAGATCTTTATGTACTTTGAAGCAAAATAAAAATTAACTAAACGAAAACACCATGAAAACTCAAAACTTGCATAGCCTAATGCCAAATAGTAAATAGTAATTACCATGGAGGTTAGATACAGGAGAACCAACGCTTCATACTAAAGCATTACCCGTCTGTCTCTGAAAATTTGTAGAGTTTATAGCGCGCTGCCGTCAATAAGTAGTATCTGTCAAGTTAGCTATTTATGAGTACTGTCACTATTGTGACAACGTGAAGTTAGGCATTGAGACAACATAGCGATCGCAGCGCCTCCTTGGTTTGACAATATTTCTGAGACACTACATTCTAGGGCCTTGGTTCTCCTGGTTTCTAATCTCCATGGTAATTACTTTTTTTTTTTTTTTTTTTATGGGACAAAGGGGGCAAACGGGCAGGAGGCTCACCTGATGGTAAGTGATTACCTCCGCCCATGGACATCTGCAACACCACACAGCTTACAGATGCGTTGCCGGCCTTTTAGGAAAGGGAGAGAGGGAGGAGGGAGAAGGACGGGAAGAGGGATGGGGAGTGGGCCTCCCGGACTCTCACTTACCGGACGAAACGCGACAGCATAGCTGCCACTTCACGCCGGTCTCCTGTGAGAGAGTGGTACTATACGGGGCGTGCCGGCCCATTCAGCTGCTACCCGAAGGTAACAAGCATGGCACTACCACTTCCGAATTACTAATTGCACAGATAAAACAGAGTGTCAAATACGGTGACTTGTCAAACATAGATTAAAAATATGATATTTTTACTAGATTATTGACAAAATGAAAATATCTATCAGCCAAAATATAAAAGAATAAATTTTTTCATTAAAATAATACATGAATACGAATTTTTTGTATTAATATAAATCATTTCCGATAAAACCGGTAACTACAACTGGGTATCAAGCGCTATCGTCGTAAAAAATCTGTCACATAAGAAGGGGTCCGCTAGCTATGGGTCTGTTGCGTTCGTGAAAACGAATTTTAATTATGGGTTGGTTTATGGGACCTTTTAGCTTAGCGGTCGTCTAACTATGTGATTGTTTAGGGGATGTTGGTGAAATTGGGCATAAGTTCCTTAAAACTTACGTAGACTCATTAAAAATAAGAAATTGATATGTCTAAGTTCGGGTTTTAAGGCCAGTTCTAACAATGCTCTTTGATCCCAGTACCCCAGTTTGCTATCGATCGGAATGGATAATCCAAGAGGTCGCTAGATGGCCGGCGCCGGCGTTGACCCCGTGGTCGGCCAAATGCCATTTGCAACAGTCACGATTACAACTACGCTGATAAAGCCCATTACTCCGCGCCCCGCTTAATTACTATCTCGTTGTTTAGATGTCAAATGCTGAATGTTTTGTTTTAATTATCTGTTTATACTCGATTTCTAAATTATATTTGAGCTCTAATTTTTTTTATTAGATATTTTATTCGTTTTATCGCAGAATATTAATATTTTATAGCGGTTTGGCTGTAAAAGTATCTATTGTACGATTTGGAGATTTAATAAGTGGTTTTATTACTGAATGTATCAGTAATAAAATCGCTTATTAAGTTTCAAATTTTTTTCTTCAATACGATGAGTCTTTATTTACATCAGCATGCAGCTTTCGAGCTTACTAGTTACAGTGCGTTCTAATTTCTAAAGTCTTTATTATTTATCGTATCGTTTATCTCCGTATAACTTAATTTAGACTGAAATTTATTTCATTGCTTTTCAACAATTATACTTAACATTAGATTTAAAGCCACTAAAAGAATGTAAATTTTCAAGCCATTTCATCCTGTCTTGTTAAATATACATATTTGCTTGAAATATTTCAGTCACTTATTATAAAAATAAAATTTAAATATACTTGTAGTATGTACTCTTATAAGATGTTAAATAATTTTATGAATAAAAATCATTAAAAGTAGCACCCGTGCGAAGCCAAGGCTGGCTAATAGTTTCTTAGAATTGACAGTCGTATGAATTCGCAATCTTATATTGTCTCAACAAACATCAATCTCATTTTAAAATTAACTCCAAATATTTATAAGACACGCAATAATTCGGTCAACATTGACCAGTCCAGTTACTCACATCTAAATCTGATGGAGTGAGATACGGTGCATACATCAGAACAATCTCTGTGCTCTTTGCCGTATCTTTATTACAAATCGATTTATCGGTAGCCGTGGGCACTCGATTCGTTCACGTTCGTTTAATCGATATAGTTATCAGAAATAACTGTGTCGTTCTCTAAATTGAAAGCTGCGCTTGCGCACGCGAATAGTATCTGTTATTTTTGTATAATATTGCAAATGTTCTATCAAATTATTAATGTTTTAGTTCTTAAATTATATTATTTATATTAAAAGCTTTTTCGTAATTGCTGTAGTGAAAGTTTAAATTGGATAGAACATTAACATTTTATCTCAAATTACAGATAACGTTAAGACAGTATATTGTATGTGATTTAAGATAAAAGTTACTCTACAAACAGCCTCCCCTTGTTTAAGCACCAAAGTTAAAGATTGATTAATGTTTGAATAAACGTCCCTGTAGTTAGGCTTAATAAATTGTTGTATAATATATTAGTATTTACACCTACAACAACATGCACTATATTTCAGAAAACAAATTTTTTATAAATATGTTGGGACATTATTACACACAGCGCCATCTAGTTCCGTGGTAAGCTACGAGGCTTGTGTTACGGATACCAGATAGTTGATATACTATACATATAAATTTTAAATACATACATATTATAAATATAAACACCCATGACTGGAGTACAAACATTCGTGATTAGCAAATGAATGCCCCCAGCGGGACTCGAACCCGCGACCGCTGGCGCAGAAAGTAGGGTCACTACCAACCAGCCAAACGAGTCGTCAAATGTAATTAATAATTATGTTTTATTTAATAATATGTTGATTTAATCATTATCATCTAGTAAAAATACAAAATCTCAATAAATAAAGGATGAAGACTTGCATTTTCTTAAATGTTAAGAAGATAAATTAGTATTTTATTGTAACTATAAGATAGTAAAATGGGTTTACATCCTAATAATTATACATAATAGGGATTGTGTTCCATAAAAAGGTTTAAACGTTAAATTGCAGTAAATAATTAATACCTGGTAATATGATTGTTTTTAGAGTAAGTAGTATATAAATGATGGATATGTTTAATAAATATATTTATAATATGTATGTATTTAAAACTTACATGTGTAGTATATCCACTATCTGGTATCCGTAACGCAAGCACATAACGTAGCTTACTACGGAACTAGATGGCGTTGTTGTAATAATGTCCCAACATATTTAAAAAAAAAAAAATTTTTCATTATTTTTTATTGAGCAAGTATTGATACAGCGGTGGACGTAATCGCGATGCTTATTACGTGGCGATGTCACCAGAGCCCTTCCCACGGGAAAGTGGCTTGTTTGTTAAATTGTGCTCACTCGGTTGGCGATCTACTTAGACACGTTTTTTGAGTTTCGTGTAAACTATTTAGGTTTTGATGTAAATTATTTGAAAATGGTTTTGCTAAATTGTATTTATAACATGTTCATAACATTTTTAACTAAATACATAGGTCTAGTATGGTTTAAACAATACTTTCTAAGATTTACGTGAATATATGACGTTTTAAACGGTAGAGACACCCGTCACCATGTTGATGTAATACTTTTGTAACGCCGTGTACCAAAAGTGAAAATAAACCCATGAAAAAATCCGAAATGATAGTCTCATTTAAAATATCGTATCATTTTCAATATCGAAATAGCGACATAGACTCAATGACCGCACAGCCTAAGGAAATCAAAGCTCCGCTCAATGCAGAGTTCAATTTACTTTTTATTGGTCCTACTAGATAGATATAAGTGAGCTACGCAATCTAGTAATCGACGATCATTACAAGCAATTGCGTCTTCGCCGATACAGCTATAACCGGTAAACGAATTTGGCGAGCATCCTTGAGATACATTACAGATTCTGTACCGCCGTTGTTCATTGCAATGCGCACGTGAAGATAAAGTCTCGCAAATTCCGAATGCATTTTGATAATATGTAGCTTGTTTGAACATTGTTATATTTTAGTTTATTCGTCTTTTTACGATTTTGAATGTATATGTTAAGTATTTTATTAATTGCGGTTTTTTTGGTGAAGGAGCTTTTTATATGAATTTTGTATAAAAAACTTCTAATTTTGGCGGGAAAACCTAACTGTGACTTAAAGAAATGTAGATTAAGTAAAATTTCATTTTTAAGTATTTTAAGCACATAAAATTACAGATATCAAAGATTTAAAGGAAATGTCGTAAATTAATGATCGTTAAATATCTATTAGAGACTATAACTATGAGAATATAACTATATATTAGAGATTTTACAGTATGTACGGAAATCGTTAGATGAGTTTATAGTTTCCGGTTTTCTGATTCTAATGATGCGAAATCTTAATACAGTTATACGTACGTAATTTTTTTACAGTTTATGTAATATTCTTTATTTCTCAAAATATTTTCGTTATATGGCTATTTTAAAAATTATATGTTTTGAAGATTTAGAAAATATTCAGGCAGTAGGTATATAAAAATTTAAAATGCGCCATATATTGTTCAGTGTAATTTGCGCCTGACAAGAAGAGCTTACGCAGTGAAGCCAAAAGAAGGGAAAAAAACACATCAAACACTAAACGGCGAGGGAGTCGTAAAAGAATCTCTTTAATGGCTTCTTGATCAGCTCAGCGCCATAATATTTATTGGATGATATATTATTGTTTAATGTGTTCTTGCCTGCCAAAGCTGCGCAAACGATCATAGTAAATGATAAAAGCTATAGAATATATGGTTATGCAGAAATGCGAATGTATGTAGACTAATTGTACAATAGCGCAGTTAAATGTACGAGTAGTATCTAGGAAATTCATCCTTCCTCCTAAGATCATCCTTTAGAAAGTCATCCTTTTATTATTATATTTACTTGTACCATGTAAAATTTTCTCGTTATTGAAAACGATTTCGACGCTTGCCCAAGATTTCTAATAGCAGTTATTTTCAATAATTATGAGTGTGGAAGACCATCATTTGGCCAAATGCCGATCTAATGTTTACGTGTCGTACAAACGGTTGGCGTTATCTGCGAAGTCAATGAGTGCGCGTGCCCGATCTCGTCCTAACGTCGGGTAACTGCCGCGCGCGGAGGCTGTATCGGTGCATATCTAGAGGGGAGATGAGGGGTCTATGTGGGGGCGGAGTGAGGCGAAAGGGGGACGCCGCGCACCGCCTTGCCACTTGCCAGTCAGTCATTCGCACCGCGAGCGTCGTTCGTGACGCACGTGTACCGATACCAACCTCCATCCTGTCTCCCGTGAGACATCGTCACGCGCATAACATCGGTGTAAAAATAAAGCCGGCGACAGACGCAGTCTCGAGTTAAATTTAAATGATACGGGTTTCGCACCCGGCCCTCGGAAGCTCGCCATGAGACTAAGTATGTGGCATCTAAGTTTTAATATATTAGTCGTAATTAGAGTAAGTTGAGTTCGAAGTGATAACTTGTGCTGGAAGTGCCTCCACTATCGTGCGCTGTTCCGTACCTTGTGATGGTCAGTGGTCAGGTTTCAGATGTCAGTCGGAGTATCTTAGCTTTGGTATCTATGTGTGATTTGTAAGTAGCGTTTCTCAAGAAGGTCCACGCTCGTGATAGGATTGCATAATTTATGTTAAATGAGGTATACACCATGAGTTCATTCAGTGATTAATTGTATCACTTGAACATGCAGAGCTCTACCTTTTCCGATACCTTTCATTCGCTTCTGCCATTTGTTTATTTGCATTGTATGTTTTGAAACTCCCTTATAAATGTCTGACTCCTGCGGTTTGGAAATTACTTACGCGAGTTTATCGAACCCACCCGCGTGATTTACTATACATAAATACATGAAATATTACTTTTACGCTTACAACGATACCAATGTAACATTCAATTACTTAACGTGTATACATTTCAGACGATTTAAGATCATTTTATCTATAAGCATAATGTATGTAAGTAAAAAGGTTAATCGACTATAATTAAACAAAAACAATTACGATAATTTACCACATAACGACTATTGTGTTGAAAACATCGTAAAAGTACAACACATATATAAAGTAATGTAATATATTCTAAGTTTTTCTGCTCGGAGCACATCTCTACCTGCCACCCCATTGTTGTGTTTAGGGCCCTTTGTATGGGTCGAAGGGCTGACGGGTACCTGTGGACCGAACGCACTAAAAAACGTGGATTCTGTTCATATATTCTAAACCCATGGATTTCAAGACCGATTTGAAAACAATAATTAAAGAATCAGCATCATCATATATGTAAATGGCTATCATTTGTTACTATATCACGTGTCAGTTATATAATTTTTGTACATATTTTTATATATAATATGTAATATATTTATAATATGTATGTATTTAAAATTATGTATGTAGTATGTCAACTATCTGGTATCCGTAACACAAGCCTCGTAGCTTACCACGGAACTATATACTTATATAGTGCTGTGTGTAATAACGTCCGAACATACTTATTTATTATTATTTATAACAGATGTTGTGTTCAGAGATGATTGAAACTTTAGATCTTCACTGTTATCGTTTATATTGTTGTTTATTAAGCGTTTGATTTCCTATTCGATTATCACGCTACAGGAAATTGCTTTGGCTATAGTGTTATTGATAACATGTATAGAGGTTACGGGCATGTGCGGCAAGAACTGTCCGTCAGTAAACAGAGGCGTATTCGCTCGATCTGCGCTCGACGCAGGATGTCCGACATCCTACATCCTATCTTTGAAGATTTATAAGCAAGAAATACGCACTGACAGGTTTACATTTCCGAATATAGCTAACTCTGAATTTGGTTTGGATTTCAAAGACATTTATTCTGTTTATCAATCGTGATCGCCTTGATGTTATATCAATTTATTGCTTTTGATCTATCTAATAGATACATAGTGTATTTCTAAAGTGCAAAGACTAAGTAATGTACTTTATACTTAAAATTTCCCTTATATTAAAAGGTAAACGTTGCTTCATCATAGTTTTTATGATTTTAGTAATATTATTTAGAGACATATTAATAATCAAAATACCTTTATACCTTTTACCCACGACATTATCTATCATGCATTAAATGCGTGTTAATTCAGTAGTAGAGTGTTTTACTGTCAACATAATATGAACTTCTAACTGAAGTCGATTGATTAGAAATATTTCGTAATTTTTCTTAAACGGTTAAACGAGCCAAGAAAAACTTTAATTAATAAACTTTTTCATCCATTTCAAAGTTTTTGCGGTTAGGTCCCACAAATGGTTAATAAGGCTCTTAAATGTATGCTAGCTTAGCTAACTTGCCAATCAACTTTATGTACATACATACGATGTCTAAGAGGAATGCAGTGCTACTAGTATAAATTAGTTACATATGATTAATGTTCAACTTAAACAAACTGAAAATTTAGACCAGTTAAATGCTAATACATAATGTCTTTACATAAGTTTTGCAAAGACAGTATATAATAAATATAGTCTACCCCAGAGTGATGAATGATAGTGGAAATAGCTTTTATAATCCGTATGTATTTAAAATTATATATGTGTAATATTAACTATCTGGTACCCGTAACACAAGCCTCGTAGCATACCACGGAACTAGATGGCGCTGTGTGTAATAATATCTCAACAAAATTATTTATTATAATGTTGAAATGATTTCTAGAGAGTCGTCTTGTACTAAACAAGGACAGATCTATAAAAAATCTAACGATGATCTTTACGTGCCGTAACAAAATAAAAATTGCATTATTTATATAACCATTAAAAATAATTGCTAAGTTGTTTTTAACGCGATGTCTCGTTTTAAACTATTGTCGTTAGCCTTCTGAAAAGTTAACTCTTGCGGTAATAGATGTCGTTTCTATCAAAAATATACTACGAATTTTAACGTATTTTGTCGCATACATGGTTCGATTCTTTGGTTACCTTCGTTGTGGATAACATTTTAATCTTACAAAAGTTTTTAACACTTGTTACTTATCTTTCCCACATTTATAATGCCAACTTTACCAATAAAAATATACTATAGGAAATTTTCCACTAATAAAAAGTACAGCGTTAAAAAAATACATTATCAGCAGTGGTAGTTATAGAAATAAAAAAAAGGAATATTAAAATTTAAAAGTCGATTGAAATAGTGAAAAGTACTATCAATGTTTCTTCCATTGGCTGTGATGAAGTGACTACTACCTGTAAATAAATAATAAAGGCAGGTCTTAACACTGCGGCGAAGTCTAAGTAATTCACTTAGGTAAAGTAGATAGATCTATTACGCTGCACCTTCGACAGTTGTTTTAATGCGATTGCATTGTTTGTGCAGGTGTTGCGGTGATGATTTTTATAATTAACTTATGTGCTTGTCAGTTCGTCCTTCTTTAGAGCAACAACAGTACAACAAACATTTAAAAGAATGTAATGACATAAAAGTAGCCTAAGTTACTCCTTATAACATTAGCTATCTTTGAGTGCAAGGCCCGTCAAAATCGGTCCAGCCGTTTCAGAGAATAGCAGGAACAAACAGACAGACAGACAAAAAATTTTAAAAATTGATTTTTTTGATATAAGTATATACTTTTATATTATACATTTAGTGAAAAGCTGTTATTCGAAGTTAAAAACGGATACTTTTATTCACATGTACTGATGTACTGACTAACCAATCACCCTCACTTTACTTTTCGGGATCGTCGCTAGGTGTGTTTTAACGTTTTTGAGCGAAACAAACACACAAAAAGATTTTGATTTATATTAAAATATATTTTATATGTCTAAATATGTTTTAACTGTCTGAAAGTTTACTAATAAAATATACATGTAATACATTCTTATGTCCCGAGAATGTTGTAATAAGTTTGTATTAAACGAGTTTCCGATGTGTGACACTGAAATTAAATGTGTCATCGCGCAGGTGATTTCACATTTTCGCAATAATAATTACTTACATTATTCATATTATCCTCATACACATGCTTTTTCATACGAACAGTATTACCGACCGCGATTGTTCCAACCGACACCCAAAATAGACATGCTCAATACTATTTTTAAATTATTTTGTCTAGAAACAATCCAATAATCGTATTTTATCAACTCTTATCTTATGTCGCCTAATAAATTGATAATATTATATTTAATAGTTGTTATAACAACAAAATATATTTATTGTTAATCTAATATTTGGTTATTGATTATGCAGCAATCATAATGGCCTTCGCTACTTCTTCTCAGGCTTGAGGGTTTCAGTTTTCTAATCGATAAAGCTTTGAGCCTAGTAAAACAGCGAAAAGAATAAATGTTTCAAGGGAGAAGGTAAAGTAGTTCGATATCTGTGACCAAGTTTTTTTTATATCTATCTTGATAAAAAAATTCAATATACCTACTGATTATATACATTTATGTATATTATTTTACTAATAGAGTGTAGAGAAACACTTGCTGTTATAATATCGGTCGACGAAAAGAAGTAAACGAAGAGTAAAGAAGAAAGGAAACTGTAACATTTTGTTCTTTCCGGATAATTTGTAGCGTAAAAGATCGAGTTATTTAATATTATTGCATATTCTCTCGCTCGAACAATGTTTCTACGTAATTTTATGTTTTACAAGTGAGTCGTAATGAGTCAGTTGTACATCTGTGCATTTCCGCATCCGTGGCATCTCTCCAACTTTGCCTAGGTCAAGTTAGCGTACATTGTCGTACTTTAGCGCTATTCGCTCCTCCTATCGTCTCTTACATTTGTAGACTCTACTACGTTTACATAACTTTGGTTTGAAATTTCTAACTATTTTTTGGCTAGTTATAATAAAGTTATTTGGAACTAAAATTTTTCGTTATTATGATTAGATTACAATGATTTTTTTGTAGATTTAAATTAATATTGTTTTGTGTGAACAATTTTTGCGTTAAAAAGCTGCCTTTTTACCAAATTCTTGCAATTCTTTCCTGAATTCAATCTGTTAACTGAGTTTAGCAAACGACAAACTAGGTAGAGTTTGTCATTACAATAAGAGGTTTGATAAACACACATTTATTATATATTTTATTTAACTTGTAATTTAGAATTTGGTGCAAGTGGCTTTTACAGCGTGTTGTTAAGTTGATTGTTAAACCTATTTAAGTAATCTATGCAACATTGGAATTCTACAACATGTTATTTACGTAACTATATACTATACTGCGTAAATTTACATTTACGCAGATATTTGACATTATTCCCCGCTCTTCAAAAACCATAATTAATGGGGAAAAGGACAGAAAAAAACATTTTTTTTCTTTACAAGAAGTGACTAAAGGTTTCATTGCATTAATTCCAGGCCGGGGCATATTGTGCGAGTGCGCGGGCGCTAGCGCGTGTCC
Organism: Boloria euphrosyne; assembly: GCA_951802675.2. Classification (NCBI taxonomy): domain Eukaryota; kingdom Metazoa; phylum Arthropoda; class Insecta; order Lepidoptera; family Nymphalidae; genus Boloria; species Boloria euphrosyne. The sequence continues at coordinate 11,726,616 of OX637885.1, forward strand.
CGACGGCGCGGCCAACGGCACTTGCACCACCCAGCCCGGCGGATACTGCTTCGTGGCTGTGGAAAAAGTTCTGGATGAAAATGAACAGGTGGTCCTCGAGAGGACTGCTGGCTGTCTGCCGCCTGATGAGTCAGGGTTCATGCAGGTGTGTATTCGTGCATTGAGTTTATAAGTGTGTATGTATATCCATAATGTACCAATAGTTTAGTTGATATATAGGTAGTAGATAGGTTCTGGTATAAAATTAGGACTTACTATTTAGGTTTTGATAGATGTTGTGGCTAAGACCTATTACGGCTCAGTAGATTCGAATGTATCTAGAATTAGATATTTATTTTTTATTACTTAGTAGCTTTGGTTTATGTCCTGATTGTAAAATAAAGGCTGCCTTGCTTCTTATACGAATCCAAAATGTACAATCCTAATACTTTTGTAGATTGACGAGTATAGTATCTATACACATTGCCAAAAAAATGACACGACGAAGTGAAATATAAACAGTAATCCATCAAATCAGTGATGTAATGATCTTATAAAAACACGTCTATACAATTTCGCGTCTACCCGCGTATATATCTATTACCTATGCATATGTTGGAGAATTACTTAGATGTTAATTGCTTCTCTAAAAGTCAAATAAGTCCATCTACATGCACTATTTTATTAAGTTTAAATTCTTTTAGTAGTGTATAATTTACATTTATTAATACGTACATTATTTTAAAATAGCCTGCATACTAACTACGCTGTAGTATAAAGGCACTTGTTCAGTAAACACAAACAGAGTGCCGGTGATAGTGGCACCTGATGTTAGGGATTTGAGCAACCAATGTATGTAGTTCAAATTGATATGACGGCAAATATGTTAACATTGCGATAAGCGTGCTCGAACAAACAAATTCATCTAAATATAACACTAGACACTAACCTGATTTACTAGCTATCATTAGTATTGTTTATTTGAGATAATGCCCATAACTATTAGTACGTTTTAATATAAAAGTATACATTTTAATTTAGAAATATTATTCTCTTTCCAGTGTAAAAGCTCACAAGTACCCCACCAACACCCGAAAGTAATAGAATGCTGTGAAAAAGACTTTTGCAATCGGCGGCTCCATCCGCAGCTGCCGGAGCCCCCGCCCGATGTGACCGAAGCGCCAGGCCTGCGCCCCACCGCGCCCGCCAGCCAGACTATACTGATGGCAGCCGCGCTCTGTGTCGCCTTGGTTGCCTTCCTCGCGGCTTTTTGGCTCCTATTCAGGAAACGGCGAAGGGGTTGCAAGAGACCGCCGTCCCCGCCCGCACCCACGCATCACACAGAAATATCGTCAGGTTCCGGCTCAGGTTTGCCTCTACTCGTACAAAGAACAGTCGCGAAACAAATACAAATGGTAGAATCTATCGGCAAAGGGCGCTACGGAGAAGTCTGGCTCGCGAGGTGGCGAGGAGAGAAAGTAGCAGTCAAAGTGTTCTTCACTACCGAAGAAGCTTCCTGGTTCCGGGAAACGGAAATATATCAAACAGTGCTGATGCGTCATGAGAATATCCTAGGCTTTATTGCCGCTGACATAAAAGGCACCGGATCTTGGACTCAGATGCTCTTGATCACGGACTATCACGAGAACGGTTCCCTGCACGATTACCTGCAAACGGTCGTCTTGGACACACACTCCCTAATGACCATGGCGTACTCGATTGTAAGCGGACTGGCGCACTTACATATGGACATCTTTGGAACTAAAGGGAAACCGGCGATTGCTCATCGGGATATAAAGAGCAAAAATATCCTTGTGAAAAGAAACGGACAGTGCGCGATCGCGGACTTCGGACTGGCAGTGAGATACGTGGCGGAGCGGAATGAAGTCGATATCGCGCCCAACACTCGCGTCGGGACGCGCAGGTATATGGCACCCGAAGTGCTGGACGAGAAACTGGATGTTACAAACTTTGAAGCGTTCAAAATGGCGGATATGTATTCTCTAGGATTGGTTTTGTGGGAGATGTGTAGGAGATGTGCGACCGGGGATAAGGCCCAGTACGTCGAGGCGTATGCCTTGCCGTACCACGAGTACGTTCCCTCAGATCCTTCCTTCGAGGATATGCACGCGGTGGTCGTCGCGAAGAAGATCAGGCCGCCGCAACCTGCGCGCTGGAAGGGTTGCTCCACGCTGTCGACGGTCTCCGCGCTGCTGGCCGAGTGCTGGCACCACAACCCGCCCGTGCGGCTCACCGCCCTCCGGGTCAAAAAGACCCTGGCGAAATGCCGCGCGGAAAGTGCAGTAAAACTTGTGTGAAAAGACTTTATTTATACTAGACGTTATCCTCGAGTGTCAAAGTGAGACGCGTGACTCTCGGTCGGTACGTTCCTGTGTACAGTGAGGCAGACTAGTTCCTCGTATTTATTGCCGCGAGGCGGAGTGTTCCCAACAACCCCCATCGATTTCAAATTCCACCGCCATTAAATCTCAGTATTGTTAAGTTTATTGTTTTCCTACCAGTGACTCGCTCCAAACGTCCGGAATCTCCGTTTTTTGGTTAGAATTTAATTTTAAATTTTCAGTTTTTTTTATGTTTTAAAGTAACTATGTATTATTATATATAGGATAAGAATGGTTTTGTAATAATGAAAATTGTCTTCCGTTTAATAAGATTCGCTCGATGGCAGCTCCGGGGAGTTACAAATACTCTGATCGTGAAATCAGTTTCTTGAATACGCGTAATTGATAATTGTGATATATCGACAATAAGAGAAATAACTTTTTTATTGTAAAACAAGCCAATTTCAACCCTAGATCGCGTTTCTGTTCGATTGTACTTAAATATTGAAAAGACTAAATTGTGGAAAGTATTAGAGATACGTCTGCGCAGTGTCTTATGAGATGCCTTCGACTAGTATTAACGTGTTTTGTATTGCGGCGCTCTTGCTCAGACTTGGACTTTGGAAAATTAAAGTAAAACTAAGTGATATGATCACAAAATTGTATGGTCCTTAAAAATACGAATAAATTTTCATTCAAGGGTGTTTTATTAAGAAAATATATAGATATATAGGTTCAAGTTTGACGGGCAGCGTTCGTTAGCATTTAGTGCGCGTCTGCGCCTTGTACAGTGTTGTGTATATATAGCGTTAGTGTAGTACCTAATACATGTTGCTAATTAAGTTACAAATAAAATATTAATGGACAAACAATCTGATTTTTATTATACCTCTAAACTCTTGTCAGTTCTTAAATTCGTAAAATTAATCTTACATCAAGATATGTAAATAACTAATTAAATGCGACTCGCACATTCTCTAGTAATATGATAGATATTGTGTCATTTTACCTACACTTAATATTTTTTTAAAGTTTATTACGACTCAATTTAAATAATTAAAAAAGAATAATTAAAAGTGACCGGAAACTGGTGGAAATTATGGACATATTTTATCAAAATTAAATCAGAAGAACTACTTATAGTCTATGAGACATCTATGGAAGATGTACCTACTTAGTTTATTTTACTACGTTATTTTACAAAATATTAACAAGTTTGCGTAGGTTTAAGTTTTTGTTGCCAGATAATAAAAGACATTTCTAGCATAAATGCGACATCATCGAATAAAGAATATAGTTGTATAAACAGATAAGCTTTTTTTTTGCATTCCTTTTTTAGGTTGATATTTATGATTGATGAATAATTTTATTAATGTATCACCCACAAGGAGTTACAATTTGCTGATACATTCTATACTCTTGACTCTCTGGTATCTACTAAACTCTATGTTTTGTCTGATTGCATAATGTCTTATTTTAAAAGTATCGACCTAAAGTGTGAAACCTTAATAGCCATTCAAATTAAGCTAATTGCTTCATAATGATATGTGAAGCATATGTGAAGTGACATTGAGTTTTTAGGTCATAGATTACATCTTTTTAGGATCTATATTTAAATTCACACATTTTTTTGGGACCATTATTTTAATTAATCAAACTTTAATAAATTAGTTGAAGCCATAGAGGTAAAGAGAATAGACTGATCAACACTTATGAATTTATAAACGGAATGTCAAATAATACATATTAAACAGTGTAAAAGAAAATAACAAGTTTTAAATTTACCTTCTAATTAATCGTACATCAATTAATGATTGAAGGCTTCTACCCGTACATTCGGTTTTTTTCTGTACCGCTTTTTAGACGTATTTAAAATACTAACTGTGCTGTCTTTTGTTGTAGGTTAAGTAAGGATTTACTTCCCTTATACAATAAAATTTAAATATATACTTATTGACTCTATGTTACCGACCAATCTCCTTCTTCTACGTGACATTAGCGAAGTAATCTGTGCTCAACTGGCACGCTTTGAAGCCATTAAACAAGAGAATTGAATTGAATTAGACGTATTTAGTTTACAGATGGAAAAAAAACAGTTCACTCCTTTATTGATGATCTATTGACATTAATTTTATATTAGATTTAGACTACATTTCAAATATTAGCATTTAAAAAGTTGCGTAACTCTTGACTTGACCATTTAGAAGTAGCAACTCATAATATCTAAGCAGCGCCATCTATGATCACGCAGCATCACTTCGTCTTCCTTCGGTTACCTACTTAAAATAGTTTATTTTAAACAAGTTTATTACCATTTACCGTATCGTGTGACGTGTTTGATCATAGTATACCGCTTTAGAAAAAATAATACTTTATATAACATTATTTTTTTATCGTTTTTGATGAACATCATGTTAATAAAATAATTATTATTAAGAGACTGAAAGTATGTTTCGTGTGGAAATGCGCTGATAATATGTATGAAATTGTTATATGTTTAAAATGAGTTATTATTTTACTTATCATTGGTGTGCTATTACTGAATGCAAGAATACTAGAAAACACCGAACAAATTATTTTTGTGTACACGGCAGTATGACGTAATAAAGTGACGTAGTAAACGTTTTTTTCGTGGTTTATAAACAGATTAAAAGAGCTAAATACTTCAAATATTTTTTAAAATTTTATTGAACTAAAACCAACATTTTCCGAATGCTTTTTGCCTAAGCTATCTTAATAATATATTTTTAGATTGTTTTTCATATGGAGTAAAAGACCCTAAAAAAATGTATTGCTCAATATTTATAGATCATTTTTTTTAAATAGCCTTAAGCCATCTTCAGAAATAGTTCTTTCTTACATACATTTTAAAGAAATATAGGTATACAATAAAACAAAATACTACTTATAATGATATTTATTATAACCTATTTACACTCCATTGCATTCATGTCCAGAGACATACAAAACACTATCTTTATTTGCAAATCAGTCGCAGTCACTATAATATTGTCCGCAATGAATCTGACGATTATTTGGACTGTCAAAATAATATATCACACAGTGTGAGATAATTTCTTCGCTAATAAGGTGCGTATCTCCTGGAGGGCGACGGGCCGCGCATGCCGGGCCTGCAAAAAATACAAATATTACAATTAAGTTATACAATTTTTATATATATATATATATATATATATATATATATATATATATATATATATATATATATATATATATATATATATTCTGTTTAAAACGCGCTCGCTTGAATAATTGAGTAAAGCAGTTTGAAATTCAGGTCTCAATTGTCTGATATTTTCATGTACAAATCATTTCTGACATGGTTACAACTGACTTATGGTGAAAGAAAACCATTGTGATGAACCCTGCATGTCTGATGAACTTACCAAGTTTTTGAAAACCATGTGAAGTCTGCCAACTCACACTTGGCTTGCATGGACTCTATGGTCCTGACATGACCCTATGGTCTGATCCCCTTGTATTGAAGAGAGGCCATTTCCTAGCAGTGGGACGTTAAAAAAGGACTTAGTACCTACATATTTAATCAGATAATTAAATTCCATATAATATATTACTAGGGCACGGATAAATATGTATTAAAAAATTTAAAATATGTACATATAATATGGATCAAAAAATGTAAAATATGGAAAAAATATGGAGTATAAAATAAGAATATCTTTCATATTAAACATTGTTTACTGTGAAAAATTACTACAGTAACTACAAGTTACATTAAAAAATATATAAAAAGATAGCGAAATGTTTGGGTACCTAATACAAATTAAAAAATGAAGTTTTATTAATCTTCCACTAAATCTGTCTTATTAAATTGATTGCAGTACACAATCACATGCTTTTTTAAATTATCGAAATTATAACTATGTCGATTTGGTCTAAATATAGCCTTATATTGGCTGAAAGATCTTTCCACCTCACATGATGTAATGGGAGCGTACTTAAAGACGCTTAGTTCCGTAATTGTGTAAGGCACGTCTGCAGTACCCTCAAAACTTCCCCACAGAAGTTCATTAATTGTTTTTAGGCAATCAAATACTTTATTTTTGTCTAAAATATACTGTAGTTTTTGTTTAGCTATTTCAGCAATAAGGCCTTCCGCTTCAGAAACTTTTTTCCTATTACGCTATTACGCCGCGCGCGCTCGCTAGCCGCTACTCGCTTGTACCGCGGCGCGGGGACAGATAATGTGAAATAAATAAAGTTAAAGAATCAAAAATCAAATTACGTTGAATAATACGCGAGAGAAATGAAACACGCGAGGCCGTGTAGTGGCGAGAATGCAAACACATAAAATTATATCAATATTTGTGAATTAACTGATGTTCTATGATATAAAAATCGAAAATATGGATGATTGTAACATTTTTTTGTAAAATATGGACTTAACCATGAAATATGGAAAAATATGGAAAATAAAAATTAGTTTTTCACAATCTATATATGATAATCGATATAGAGAACACATTCGAGACCGAAAATCATGTAAATTAAAAATATGTATTTACATATTAATCCGGGCCCTATATATTACTATCAAAGTAATGTAACCCATAAAAGCTGTTATTTTCTGGAAATCTATATTATGAAAATGATATTTTCTAGCTCAGTAATAATCTATACATATCATACAAACTCCTCCCCCGCGTCTGTCTGTCTGTTCGCGATAGACTCAAAAACTACGTCACTGATTTTAATGCAGGTTTAATGAACGGATAGAATGGCTCTCCAGGAAGGTTTTAGTATGTAATTTGTCAAGTTTTTGTATACATTGGCTAAAATATAGATTATACATTGGCTATTGGAGGTGTCGGAAAAAAACAAGCTGTCTGGGAGGTTTCAAGGGCTTATAAGCCCTTTGGAGATATAACAAAATGATGTATGATGGAATTGTGTATCTTATATAGTTCTACAAAAAAGTCCGCGATGGCATGTCTATCTTATAAGAATAATATACTATATCCATTTTAGGTTTAAAAAATGGGCAATTATAAAGCAGTAATTGGGGAGCTATTTACACAAATACGGTATTAATCCTTAACATTTTAAATAAGTTAGAGGCTAAAGCATTTCATGCATTTTATTCAACTCTTTTACACCATATAATTTAAACTTCTTAGGAGTAATCGTAAAAAAATACGGACGCGAGAATAAAATGGAAGCGCTGCTTCAAGCACCGACCCGACCCCACACCGTCTTGCCTACTGTTTAGCTATAGCTTTTATTCAGCATCATAAAATGCTTATTAAATTTTCAACATCTACCACTAATGTCTATTTTTTTATAGTGATTAGAACGTGGGTGAAGCCGCGGGAATGGCTAGTTTAAATTTAAAGAAGTTAAAGCATCACACACATTTGATTAAATTTCATCATGATATAAGATAAGACTTGAATAGAAACAAGTCAGTGTCACAAATTGACTTATCAACATTATTTTCTGATATGTAATCAATTAAACATACTACAAGTAGGTTCGAGATAAATGCCACATTAAAAATAATACATACCTTCTATCGTCAAATGTGTCTCTGCTGAAGTCTTCATACATCCTGAAATAAAATCATATTAACAACTAATATAACACAATGAGTGAGGCAGACCGTGCAAAAGTAACTACTTTGGAGAAAATAGCTGTAAAATATTTCCATATAACTGAATAATAATAGTTTTACATTTAACATTTTTATAAAGGCTTTTTCTTATAAATTTGATATACACATCTAATAATCATTTTTCAAAAATAAAATGTGAAATGAATGGCAAGCAAAGGCAATGCAAGTAAACTCAGAGCAGGCTTTTGCATTCCCAAAAAGTTTAAAATATTGACTGCTAAACAAAATATGTTTCCATGGTATTTTTTGTACAAATAATAATACTACACATATTTTTACTACACCAAAAGCTCTTATATGCATTATTATCTATATTAAGCTTACCCTCTTGACATCTGTGGTCCTCTGGGTGGACTTCTTCTGCTGTACATGGCATCGTAGGATGATCTCATGGAACCCATGCCGCTCCTCATTGGTGGCAAGTTTGGCATAGGAGGCATGGGCTCTCTGCGTAATGGTGGTGATACAAAGTCTCCTCGAGCCCTGGACGCTCCCATATCTAGTCCCCGGGAAGCCCCAACTGGGTAACGTCGTTCAAACAAGTCCCGAGGTGAATCGAAACGAGCTCTGTCATAGTAGCCATCATAAGGATCCTGTTATTAAATGAAAACAACATTAATTTAAGACAAATACATAATTAAAATAAAACAATATGACAAAATTTTGAAATAAATGGCCTAAAATCGTTTAAGATGAAATGTAGCATCATCGAGCCCGCGATATCGAGGGGATAACCGCGTGAGATTCGGCCTACTGATGCGGCGAACCGACGTGGCGATAAGTAAAAGAACGCGTTACCCCAAATCCTCCCATCATGCGATCGCGGAGGAACGGCGGCGGCGGCGGCGGGGGGTAGGGGTCGCGGCCGAACGCCCGATCGCGGAAACCGTTGCGGTCCGGTCCCAGCGCCTTGGGGCACTCCTTGGACCAGTGGCCGCCGCGCCCGCAGCGGTAGCACTGCTCCGGGTCGCCCATGCCCGGCCGCTGGCGGACGCGGCTCGTGGACAGCTGCACCTTCATCGGTTGCCCGTCCACCATCATACCGTTCAACTCTTTGATCGCTTCGTTCACGTCGCCCGACGCGTCCAAGTGCACGAAGCCATAGTTACGAACGATATCGCACTCTACGACCGTGCCGAACTTCTGAAACAGCTCGCGGACCTCCGGCGCGCGCGTCTTGTCCGTTAGGTTACCGACGAATATTTTAGTGGTCGGCGTCGACGGCGCCTTCCGGCTCTTGGCCGCTTCTATTTTGATCGCTTGCCCATGAACTACCTCGCCGTTCAGGCTCTGAATAGCTTCGCGGCCGACTTGTTCGTTTTCCATGTGCACGAAACCGTAATTTCTGACGATATCGCATTCTACGACCGTACCGAACTTTTCGAACAGCGGTCTTAGATCGGCGTCCGTTGTTTTATCGGAAAGATTCCCGACGAAGATTTTGAAAGTACCGGCGCCCGGCATTTTAGTTTCTGAAACGCATACACAATTTCACGAAATGAGTCAGTAGCGGTCTTTGTTAAGTTTTTAGAACCGACGAATTTCTTTCGAATCTGAAATATATATTTATATACTTACCTATTTTGTACTTTAAAAATCACTAATTAACACTAAATAACTTAAAATTACACGCTATTATCACAGAAAACGTTCTGCGCACGAAGCCTTTACAATGAAATTACAAAATGGCGTTCCACATTCTAATTTCGACAAAACACCACAGCACCAAGCGGAAAGAGTTTAGTAGAAGACCGGTTACGGACGAACGAATGAATGATTGAATACTACAAAAAGATAGTAAATTGATTATTCATAAACAATATTTTTTAATATTTGATGTATTTAAAATATTTAGAAATGATATACGTCGAATTTAAAGCAAAATAAATAAAATATTATTTTATTTAGATTACCATAGAGGATGTGCTTAAAATTTTTTAAAAGGATTCTTTTTATTACGGAGTTTATTACATTTAAATATTCTGTTCATAAGTAATAAAAGGTTTAACGTAAATTTTCTAAATAAATAAAAGTGTATGTTGGAAAATAGTATTGTACATGCTATAATAATTAGGAAACCTTAATTACTTTTAATATGATTTCTTAAGTTGGACCGATATGTATCTACTATGTAGATTGTAGATTTTTACTAAAGGTAACCCATAAGCTTAGTGTCAAAGACCGACAATCGACATATTTTGTCGACACAAAAAATATTAACTATCTCTAAATAAAATTATTTAATAGTATATTGTGATCTTGTGATACTACAGCTAATTAATGTTTATTTCCTGAAAGGCGGGCTCGATTTGAATCTGTAAGTATTACATATTATTTTTGGTTATATTTATGTTAAAATGCCGAAATGTATCAAATTTCTTAATTTCTTGCATATTTTTCTTGCGACGGCTGTATACCACGTATGATCTTGCTACTCATATTTTATATCAATTATTTCTTAGGAAAATACAAATGTTGAGGTAAAATTCTTATTAGGAAAAATACAGAAGTATTTTAATATAATTCAATAAGTCAATTTAGATGTCTTATTGCAATCAAAATGAAATCACACAATTTAATTAAAAATACTTAAATCTTAACATAATATCGTTTCTTTATTTACTATCTTGGGCTGTTGATTAGATGGCATACATATGAAGGTGACATATTTCATGCTTTGAGAAATTCACTATTGTTTTTATCAATTGGCATTTGGCATTTCCGGTTGGTCTGCATCTTTTAATTAAACCTAAATTTCGAAATAATATATATTGCATCTTAACTGTAATTAGCCTTAATTAACCAATTGAAAGACTTATAATATGATATCAGGTCTTTTCAACTTTGACTTTGAAAAACACCAATATAGTACCATTTCCTTATATATAAAAGTATTTTTTTCATCAATATTTTAAACATATACCTATATAATATTATAGTATAATAAAATATAAAAACTACATGAATCTATATATTTTAAGTAAAAAAAGAGTGAAATATTTTGGATTATGATTATGATTCTAAGTTATTGGTTATTAATTAAAAAAAACCTCTGTTGCTGTCATATGAATATGTAAGGGACAGCATAATGGACAAAAAGACAAAATTTTGCAAGTTGTATAGTACTAAGAATTACATTAAAAGCATGATTTTGTTGCTATTCAAATGTTGATAAATATGTGTTAACATCTTTACAATATGTCAACTAAATAAAACTAGAAATTCAAATTTAATTTTAACTAGGATGTTTAAATTCATTTAAATATTCCTTTTACAATTACAAAAATATAATCTAACAAATATTGTTTAAAGTGCATAATAATTATTTATCCATAGAATTAATTCAACATATTTAATTATACTATACTCTCATCATAAGATTATTATATGTAGTACTAGCAACATCCTAGCGTCACTGAGGTTTGTCCCTATTAAAAACAGAAACAAATTTACTCAACGGGAACCCTTGATACAATATAAATATGTGTATGTACGTAATACATACTATAATTAAAAAAAGATTTTTAGACATTTTACAAAATAAGATGAAATTTAAAATATGAAGATACTCATCAATATAATCAATATAAGTGTGTATAACATTTTCATATGTAATTAACATTGTAATGACATAACAATTTAAACAATTAATTTTAAATGAAATCTTTTCATTATGTACTTTAAAAAAATATGTTTATATGAATAACAATAAATTGACAAAAATGCTGATTTTAGTAGTCTTTAAGAAAGTTGGCTAAATTTGGTTATTCCTCCTCCCTTGTCCAAAATTGTTCTGAGTATAGTTTCAAAAACTAGCCTTCAGTTAAACATAAGATATTAAGAATGATATCACCAAGATTTTTTTCTTGAAATACACTTAATGTAAGCAACCTTTCCATCATCCAAGTCGGAGTCGAATGTAATTTTTAAAAATTAGTTTTGATTTTAAATTTTGGGGTCTCATATTACATAATGTTTACATGACTAAGTTACTTCAGTGAAAGTTGTGACGTAATTTAGTTATGCAGTGGTCAGTCTAAGTTCGAAGCAAGGCTACACGTGTAAAATCAATGTATGCGAACAAAACTTCGCGATTTACTTATGCCTGTATCATTTCCAGAACGTCATGGCTCCTCGAACTAATTCTATTGTTCACTTTACATTGCTGTGCCATTATTTATTAGTGTTTAATTAGATTTTTTTTGTTAAATAATATTATACTCATGTAAAAATAGTGGTTTGTAGTTTTCCTCTAATAAGCATCAGAAATAGTGTTCACTGATTTCTTTGACACTTGAAAAATAATAAATAGATAATACTTTCTTAGATTTATAATTATTAAATTATATAAAACTGTCCTCTAATCTATCTTTAGAGACCGAGTCTCCCGCGGCCACGATTGTGCTGTAAAATATTCGAAACGTTGGGAACCGAAAATCAAAATGAATCAGCCTTGCGAAAAAAATAATTATTAATAGATTTTAAAGTACTTAGTTTAATATAAAACGTAAGAAAGTATTAGAAAAAATATAAATATAGTTACATTTCAAAATATAAGTAAGTCCATGTATTAATTTTAAAACATTATGGTAGCTAATTATATCTTTGTTATAGAACTTTTTTGTGCTAAACTCCAATGAATAGGTTGTTTTGTGAAGCGATCGTGACAATTACGCAGGAAGCTACTATAGGAGTGATAGAGAGAGAGCGATAGAGCCGAGTGAGAAGGGTAGCCGGTTCGATACGCCTACGTAGAAGGGCGCTAGTGCCCCCGCCTCGTATTTATATAATTTAGAGTGTCCCGCAGATGTAATTGGCTGTAGCACTTGACATTTCGCCCGTGGCTGTAAAAGGAGAATTAACTATACTTTATACAAATAATTGAACATTGTACGTAATTTTAAAAGAAAAGATAGGTAGGTATATTTTGAGATGATTTCGTACGTTTATAAATAAATTTGTTTCTAATTAAGATGTTATAGCAATCTGAGAAGAGCAACTAACCCTTTCTATGCGTAAAATTACTTAATGGTAACCAAAGTAAAGGCGAAAAAGGCAGTGTAGTGTAGCCCAGCGGTAACGCGTTCGCTTGGTTAACCGAGTGATGCGGGTTCAAATCCGGGTCTCGCACCACTTGTCTTACGGTGAAGGAAAACATCGTGAGGAAACCTACATGTCTGAGAAAAACTTAGCAAGTTTTCGAAAGACATGTGAAATCCGCCAACCGCACTAGGCCAGCGCGGTGGACTATGGCCTGATCCCCCTCGTACCGAGGGAGGCTCGTGCCCAGCTGTGGGACGTTAAAAAGGGCTGAAGACAACCGAAATAAAATGTCAATAAGGCAAAGAAAGCTTCTGTTTAAGTGCTCAACAATAATAGTTGTTTGGATCAAATAAAAAATATAAAAAAAAGCTCCTCTAGGGGTTTTCCTATTTATATTTTAACGCTTAGTATTCATGTCCCAAATTGAGATATATTCCCGCTGTATATCATACCGAAATCTATCGAAATTTGTTCAGTAGTTTTTGCGTGATGCGGTCACAAACAGACGGACATATAAAATTTCTAAATTTTATTTTTATAGCTATTATATTAATTCTATAGATACGACCTCTGTATCGGTAATAATGAGTATATTTCAATAAGGTTTTCTAAAAAATATTATAGAATTTTATTGTAATGACGTATAGGTTAATAACTATCAGTGTTGATTTAGGCATAATTATTTTTCCAAATTATTTAAAAATAAAGTTAGAACTAAAATATTTTAAAGAAACGCTATTATTCTATAATTAACAGTAAATTGATAGATATTTAAGGATCATTAATTTGTTAGACAACGGTCATTAAATACTTGTCAGTTATTTTAAGTTGGAAATTAAGCAATGTTAGCAAATTACAGCGTTAAGGCAGTCATTGTACGTTACTCATTTACATAAGTAAAATGGCATCAAATATTCGAATATCTATGGTTCGAATATGATGGTAATAAGCGACAACCTTTCATAGATAATTGTGGTGAAACTGGATTGGTAGGAAACCTTCCCCGAACTATTTATGGTAAAATATGTAAATACCTAAATATAGGATTAAATATATGATGATATCCTTTGACAGATTTCGGTCACAACGTTCAATCTGACGGAAACTAGGCCTTTTGTGCGTGAAGTGACTTTCACTTTATATTCCTTTATTTTTTAATGTAGAACAATTTTATAATTCTACTAGAGACTAACGCTCGGTTTGCTCAGGTTTGTCCCTAGATAGCTTTAAACGGATCGTATAGATTTCTTTCTCATATTATTTGATTTCTGAGATATCAAATAATTTCCAGCAGTAAAAATTATCTTACATCCTAACCCTGATAACCAGTCCATTGGGGTTTTCGTGATGCGATGACAGACAGACTTTAGATTCGATGTATATCGATAATAATGACTATTTCAATATTTTTTTTTAAATTCAATGTAGGTACAGATTTAACTCGGTTAGAATTTTATTATATGTGTAGAAATATGACACATTGAGAGAGCCGGTGTAGGAGGAAGGCTTTAAATTAGGCTCGCTATGGCACGAGGGTGACACGCCGTCTTTTCAAGGAGTCTAGGAGGACATTATTATGCTGAAACTACATAGTTTGGCCAACCAATTGTGTCATTTTGTTTTTAATAAATAACATTAACATTTTATCTTAACTAATATAAATCATGGCATCTTAAGCATACTTATTACTTACATTTAAAATACTAATGCTGCAATTCCTCATCAGATTTTTATCAAACTTTTATGAGTTAAGTTCCTATCTTGCAAATAAAGATAAACATTGATATCGGATGTCATAAAGCGAAGGAGATATCCGGTAGCTCCCTTTATAGAGAAACTACCCCTTCACAGTAAAATCTTGAAAGTACATTTAATCCTTTTTCTAATTATTTTCATTTGATCTTTCATTTTTTGAAATCCTCCCATGCAAATGGAAACCAAATCGGTATTCATGCAAATGGAAACCAAATCGGTATTTGATAGATATTTTTTTTTACATACTTATCATATTTGCCCTTGGCATCACCTCAATTCGATAAAGATCCGCGATAAGTGGCAAATTTAAATGTTGAGACGACACGGTTTTTTATCTCTCACCTCTATGGTTGATTTGTAGAATTTATTACTTAAGTGAAGAAAGACACAATCGCTTTTGCTATAAAGCTTTTCATTTAAAATCCTTTCTATTATTTTATAAACTATTAACGACTCACCATACACTTCGGTGCTAGGTACGTCTCATCCCCTATTAACCCTTTCAAGCCTTTTTTCACCATAAAATATAGCCTATGTCCTTTTTCAAGATCTAGTCTATCTCTGTACCAAAACGGTTCAGTGGATTTGGCGTGAAAGCGTTACAGACAGACAAACAGAGTGGTTCTTTCGCATTTATATATTATCGCATTTATATATTAGAAGAGATGCTTAAAGTACCGACTTTCAAAGAAGGTTACCAGATTCGGTCGATGAGATAATAAGGTAGGCTTGCCCTTTCTTCGTCTCGAGGCGCGTGTTTGCCAAATTGCTTACTATTTGTGATTATTGAACCAAAGATAAGATATTAATAACTCTTTTAAGTACTTATCATGAAAGGAGCAACAACAAATATGGCTTATAAAATTAGATTTACAAGCACTCTTGATTCACGTTTAAGTATATTTACAACAACCAGTAAGGTTTACTTCTTGTTACAAAGTGTATCAAAGATGATTTGATTTTAATAAATATAATTTGAGCAGATGCCAAAGATGAATTATACTAAACTTCGAAAATGAGAATAATATAAAATGGTTGTAATCTTTTGCACCCCATCTAATCATGAAGGGCGCTTATTTTCAGAAAATTCCTTTGTTCCGTTGTTTCCATAAAATTTCCATAAGAAATGATTTTCTTCCATAAAAAGTTTCTAAGCAGTTTAAGCTTTAAACTGTTACATTAAAAATGTGAACTAATATAAATCTAAAAAGGTAAATAAAAAAACTAAAGGTAATCTACGTGCTTCTACAAATATCTATCTCTGTGACAAATTTAATATAATATATTTTTTATAATATTTACGGTATGCTCTTACTTTAATTCAATATACAATAATATAAGAAGAACATGTTTCAATTAGAAACTAAGTTTTTTGTACTGTATAAAAAGTATTCGAAAGACATAAAACTGAAGAAATATATGTCCGCTGTTTGTAGCATTCACCGTCTTTGGTATTCGAGGGGTAGGGGGTTCGACGTCAGCCCATTGATCGCTCTGACGTCACTGCAGGATGCCCGGGACTACGCGCACTATAAAGAGCTGTGCATTCTGCGAGTTGGTAATATCGATAACGTTTATACGTTTACTAGAAAATACACGTTTTATGTATGGATATAAATATGGTTTAAAGTTTTTAATTTGCTTAATAGTTTCTTAGATATACGCGAACACTTGACATTTTGAATATGGTTGCTGTAAAGCAAAAAATCTGTAAAAATCCTGAAAGATAGATTTATTTAAAATAAATAGTGTATATAATAATATTATAATATTATTATTTAAGAATTTAGAATTACTATGCTATTAATAGAAGGAAGTCTTGGATTCTTTTATATTAAGTACTTAAATACAATTGTAGATCTTCCAAAAATAAAAATAATTTTGTTGGAGGAAAATATATGCTTAGTTGATGTTCTAATGGGTCTAAGCTGTATTCCTCAGAATTCGTGAGTAATTTTCGTGTAGTTTGGGCGTTTGAAAGTCGTCTGAATGTTTTCAGTGTCAGTAGAACACAGTATGAATGTCAAATATAGTGGTGTGAATTTTTTAGAATACTATATAATTTTTGGTAATACTATTTTTTATTTAAATATTATACTGTTATTTGCGTATGTAATAAAACAAAAGTACCTACATTGGATTTTTTGGGTGAAGACAATCAGGTGGAAGATTCGCGTCATATTTCAGGCTATAAAAGTTATCGGAATTCAAAAAGTTTCAGTAGGGAATTAATTAGGGAGTTTTTAGAGTTGGTACTGAAAAATCGTGCAGCAGATAGCACGCTCACGCCTGAAGCATACTCCGACCGAGTTTGTTCCATCAGACTGAGAGTAGAATGAGCAATATTGTTAGCGAACACTGCTACTTATGCACTCATAAATTGTTACGAGTTAAGGCTTCAGGGATCGGTAAAAAGCAGTTTATTTGCACTTAAGTTTAATACTACTTTAACGTACACGTGAGGACGCTATGGCCATTCACTTACTTACTCGCTGTATACGCGTTGTTTGCTTGATTCAGCCACAGCATTGTTTTCTATGACTAGTTTCATTTTATTTATCACTCTCACTTTTCCACTTCTTCATTGTTTTTTCTTGATCTTTACGTATTTGCATCGAAAGTTCTGGAATGTTCTAGTAATGTTTTTTTTATAGTCAAAAAGGTTCAAACAAGCAAACGATCCATCTGATGATCAGTGGTTATCTATGTCCGTAGACACCTGCAATATAAGAGGAGTTGAGAGTGCGCTTCCAACCTTTAAGGAATCTAAAGACACGGCTCTTAAAAATCCTCATATTGCAGCGCTCAAGGTAAACCTAAGGAATGTATTTTTTGGAATGTGCTATCGTTTTTCCACTCACGACAGTTTTTCAGTACCTGTTCTCATAATGGACTGCCATGAATTGATATTAGTCTTGACGAATATTCTTAAGCATAGTTCAGGCTTGCTGATTATATGTAAAGTTGCTCTACTATATTTGTATTTGCATCACTGTATATATTTTCAAAGTGCAATAAAGAATATAATAATAAGTTTAACTATGTACTCGTATATATAATAACAAAATCTTCCGCCTAGAGGCTAGTTTGAGACATATTTGGTTGTTAATTTTAATTTAATTAATTCTTAATCGAATTCTTTGGTGGATGGTTATGATTTATTAAGTACCTGTTACTACAAGTTTTTACATAATACATTTTATGTAATGTAATCTAATGTAGTATAATAGTCTTATTCAGTTTATCGATATTCTGTGTCGAGTGAGAGTAAAGTTTAGTATTAAGCAGAAGCCAAAGAAATGGTTGTAATTTTGCTATAGTTTGTTTCAATTGTAATTATTTAAATATATTTTTTGCAAAGTATTATGAATGCTTCCGAGGACTTTTTTACGAGACGAATTTACATACGATAAGTATTTTTGAATAATGTTTTAAAATAATAACTGTTTTAAGTAGCCTCACATAGAATAGATTTTAGTTATAATTAGTTTTCCTTTTCTTTATGGTCTATTAATGTAGTCTATATTGTTTTTGAGTAGTTGTAAAGTATGTAACTAGCGTTTTGCCTTTTATACAGAAGAAATATTTGCGAAATCGCTATGGACTATCGATTGCTTGACTACGGTAAGGGTTCTGATCACTGATTACAGAAACGTGCGAAGATAATTCGATAAACCGCCTCTGTCGTGCTCCGAGCCGCCAAATTTTATCCCTTCAATTTGATATCTAGACCTGTTGGAAATATTAAGTTACTGCTTAAAAAATTAAGCCGTATCAGTCTGTTTGTGTGTGATAAACTTAAAAATTATCGATCGGTTTACATTCGTATGTGAGGACAGAATGGTTTTTGGGGAAGATGTGTTTCATCCATTATGGTTTTCTGTAAATTTCCTGAAATATGACGGAGACGTTGAAAATGTTAGAAAAAAATATACCGACTGGGAGGGTTAAAATGAAAATAATGTATGACGAAATTATTCTGCTTGGAACGATCGATATAACTGTAGCTACGCTGTAATATTATGTAGGTACTATGTACATACAAATGTTAGATACTGAGTGAAGCGATGATAAGTTGCTAGTTATTAATAAATAGTGTAAAACAAGTTCATCATCATTAGCCCTTTTTAACGTCCCACTGCTGGGCACGGGCCATAGTCCGCCGCGCTGGCCCAGTGCGTGTAGGCGGACTTCACATGTCTTACGAAAACTTGCTAGGTTTTCTCAGACATGCAGGTTTCCTCACGATGTTTTCCTTCACCGTAAGACAATAAGACAAGTGGTAATCATATTAGAAATGATTTGCACGTGAAAATATCAGAGGTGCGAGACCCGAATTTGAACCCGCATCACTCGGTTATACAAGCAACGCGTTACCGCTGAGTTACCACTGCCTCTAAAACAAGTTACCATTTTGGTATTTATTTCTTTAAAATAATTAATAGATTAATCATCATTCAATCCATTTCATTATTAACCGTAAAAAGAAAAACCTTATTTTTTGCTAGCGGAAGTTTTCTGTAAAATATTTATGAAACGAGATATGATATGTGAAAATTTGGATTGTTTTAGTTCAGAGAGAACTGCTGAGAATTCGGTGCTTTATATGATAATGTCAGTTTTATTTCCGGTAGTAAATGTACCAGGTGTTACAGTTTTCACTTTACACGTACGCTTTTCACTCTTCACATTCCTATCATATAAGTAATGTTTTGTGTTTATGATGTATGAACTATACTTTTGTTCTATTTTCAAGCAAAGGTTAAGAAAATATAGGTAGACTTTAAAATAGAAAATATTTTAGAGTTTTAACATTGATTACATTATTTTTACTGTTATTTTGCATGTTATATATATATATTTTTTTAATTATAACTTAGGATTTTTTTATCTAGAACAAGCGACTCTCGCTCTTTCTCGCTTCGTTCAGATAATTTTCCAGGCACCTTTTAACGTGATCCTCATACAAAGTATACAGTTCTAAACTTTTTGGTTTTCCAGTTTTTTTTTGTTTTTGTTTATTTTTATACATAAACCATCATTGTCAAACCGCAAACCAAACATAAAAATTTCAATGACGCTTAGCGAGTATTTTAATTTAGACTTTAAATACATATAATCGATATTCATTTATAATTCAATAATGGAAATGAGTCAGTCGTCTATAACTTTCTTAGAAAACTTGACGAAATTCCTGAAAATCCTTATGGCTATAGTAATCCTATTATTTCGTATATTATATTGTTATTGTACAAATTGGCCGCATCGCATGTCAGACGCGTATTACACCTAGAAGCTAGAATAGAAAATGAATTTAAGTTCGTTAGCACGCTCAAACGTGATCCCACAATGACATGTTCAAGGGTATGTATACAGTCCGCCTCGTGTAGCATTGCGATAACTTTTGCCTCTTTCTGGTAGGAGATAAATTCGATTCTTGCCTAGGGAAATTATTTCTTATAAAATATAATATTGTTTTTTTTTTCAGATATTTTTTTTCATTCGCTATTTGATTTTCTTTGCATTAGTACCTAAGAGTAAAAGATATTTCACGTGCTTTTAATTTAATTTTGTTAGAAAACGTTGGAAAAAAGGGCTATGCTTACAAGCATATAACTCAACAACTCGAGCAGTTTTCGATTTGCGCATTGAACATTTTCATATGCTAACAAGTTTTCATTTGATAATGAGTTTATAACAAACAAATGTTGAAGGAAAATATCGTGTGACCAATAGATTGGCCGCCAGCCTGCATAGCATGATAAAGCTAGACGTGCCCAGAAGGCTGTTAAACTGAGTTGATTTAATATTTATAATAAATGTGTGTAATAATAATTCGTTAATACCAAGTAGTTATCGTTTGCTAAGATTTTCTTCTGAATATTGTATTCACCAAAGGAAAAATTTTACAGTGTACACGACATATTTGATAATTCCCACGCTCGTAATACGAGTATATCATAGTAGTAGTATGTATTTACCTACGTATAATGTTATACGTTTTCAATGTCAATACTTTATAAGTACAAGTATTGCATTTAAGCTAATTTAATATATAGAAAGTCGCTTTAATTTATTTACCTTGTTTGTTGTTATATTGAAAATAAAATTGAAAATTGAAAGGAGTACTTTATCATCACTATAATTAAAACTATTTTTTTACTTTTACACATGTATTATGTATGTATTTAGCCCTTTTAACGTCCAACTGCTGGGCACGAGCCTCCCACTGTACGAGGGGGATCAGGCCGTAGTTCACCGCGCTGGCCTATTGCGTGTTGGACTAGGCCAAGTACAAATATTATAAACATTTAAAATTCTTTTTTATATTCTTTTAAATGTTTCTAAACATTTTTGTAATAAATATCTTTGCTTAGTTCATCATTAATCTCGGGAACTGTCGAGGCACTTGTTCTGCGTAAAAAGCTGAAAAGGCCTACATCTCCATTTATCTGACGTGAGGGTTGGCTACTTGCGACAGAAATAGCGCGTCCTTGTGAGGTTTCTTACAGTACTTTTGTTGAATAAACATCGGCGCTTAGGCCGAATAAGAAAATGAATGTGGAAGTTTACGATGTACATATTTTGTGACCCCGTTTTAGTTTACCAATGTCTCGAAACTAGTGAGTTATCCTCGCTTTGTTTAGTTGCGTCCCAACATAAAACCAAATTAAAATTATCCTAAAATCTATTTAATTAAAACATTTGTTATTGGAAATTTTCCCACTATTGCTCATTTTTAGTACATTTTAGTACTAACAGTACCTAGTCTATATTAGTCTAGGTCGTAGGTCTATCTGAATACTAAATACTAAATAATATTTGAATCGGTTTAAATGTACATGAAACATAGAGACATAAAAACATTCAAATTTATAATAATAGTGTAATTAACACTTGATGTTATATGAATAAAGTCATAACTGTGTTTAAAAAAATGCTTTAAAATCCTAAAATAAATGTAATTATTGAAATGTAAAGCATGTATGGACAAGGTATTTGTCACCAAAAATACAACCCTGTTAAATTATAATTTGGTACAAAACTTTATGCGGGAATTGAACCCATAAACTCCTATTTCGATGGCAATCTCCTTTTGAAGCGTTATAGTGTACAATATTTAAAGAAAGTATGTAACCGTTACTCCAGTGCTACGAACAGTGTAGCACTTGCTACGAATTTTGTTTTAGTGAAACAGACTACTAAAAGAAGTTATTGTTTTCATTGCATGTCTGTATCTGAATATCACAGTTAAATATTTTGTTAAAAGCTTACTATTTAATTTATATGCTTTAGAAAAGATATCCTTTTTAAACAAGGTATTTTTTTTTTATTTTTATTATGTACATATGCACTCGTATATGTAGTATACAACTTTAAAAGTCGATGTTGAAAATATGAATACTAGTACATACACAAATATTCCAGTGTACTAAACTTATTAGTCCAATGTCTAAGCATATTATTATAGTAAATTTGAAATAATTTAAGCTTTGATGTGCTTTTAATTATTTTGTACAATTATATGAATATGTAATTATACATTTCGGTTGAATAACGTATTGTAAATTAATATTCAAAGTTACTATTGGAACTTCAAAAAAAAAACATGGCTGATATCTTATTTCGTACTAGAAATGTACGTATATAATTTTTAATTTCGAAGCCCATATAGACGTAAAAAGCTTATTGCAAGTATTAATGCAGTTACTATGTGCCTATTTTAAATAGGTAACAAGTGACGTTTTAAATAACGGCAGTGTATGACGTTAGCGCTTCTGTACCTCGCATACTCTTTGACAAGGGTCGCAATGGGGTTAGTTTTTCGCGCACACCCCGGCGCAGACACCGCGGCAGTCCGCCCGCGGCATTCGGGCGAAACGCACGCACTACATTATTCTAAATTCTCATTGAAAACGAAACTGTACTATAGTGTTAACAGTGATATTATTAATATCTGTGCTTAAAATACCTGCCTGTGACATTTTTTGATCAATCACCCGGTAAGTTGGCGGTTTTTGCTACGAAACTTTCGTTTCGCTCTGTCGATAGATGGCGCTGACCCTTCGCGTCCGTATTGCAGCTAATGGTTATGTGGACGTTTTATTCAAAAACTTGTTTATTACGTAAGATATATTAAAATCATTAAATTTTTATACTATACTTAATTAGTTTAATCGTAAATCTTTACAAAATTAATTAAATATAGCTTACGTATACGACATTATATTATTATTGCCTAGAAACTCTTGATTCGATTGTTTCTAATGGAAATTACTTCCATAGCATGTTAGCATGTGACTACTGGAATAAGCTTATTAAATGTTATAGTCGCTTTTATAATTATACTCGTAGTGTATAGTTATGTCACAGAGTAGATAGAAAACCTGAGCCCGCTTTAATTATTTCATGTATTGACCAGACAACGTTGTAACAACTTCGAATAGTTTTGCTGTTCTATTGATGTTTCTTTAATAATTCAAGTATTACTTAAAGTTAACTTTAACCGCCGAAATGTGAAAAACTATATCGCGTACGGAAAATTATTCTTGCGGGCCGAAAATTAATACATAAATTTTGTGTTTTTGTGTATGCAAATTAGGAGTTTAAAATGACTTATTTCACTTATTATAGTTTAGTATTTGACATTCGGCGTTATATAGAGATGGTATGAAACTATATTGCAACTAAATAGTCCGATCTCCATTTTACAACAATAAATACAAAGCGCATATGTAGATATGTATGTACGAGTAGTATCAAAATTGTAATGCATACATTTTAATTAACGCATCCCAGGATGAATCGAGATAACATTACATGTGATATATTAATTTAATACAGTATTATTTTCGACTATAATATAACGTTATATATTATAACGTTGTATGTATTTCTGTAAGTATAGAATAAATATAGTTATATCATTGTAAGTTATATACGTATGTATGTTTGTGACATCTCTTATTTAACATTGCCACTTGCGGAAATGACGTCAGAGAAACACGCGAATCGACTAAGCGTTTGGCATTCAAATGTGATTTTCAGTATAAAGGCAGGCAGAATTTCGATTAGCATTTCATCCGTCCCAGAGGTTACAGCCTCCCTAACATGGTGCCATTAACCTCTTTCACTATGCTTCAAGCATCTATTAAACTACGGGGTTCCCCTTGTATCATAAAAAGGGATTTTCCTGATTAGTTGCCTAAATTTATTGTTCCCCATTTGTTTGTTATATAAACATTTTTACTAAACTATTTTTTTTCAATTACTTTTCTTGAGAATTATACTGTTGAAGTATATAAGGATAGGTACTCAATCGATTTCTGTCCAGAGTTTTTATATTAAACTAACGACTCACCTAGGGCGAGTCGGGTTCGTCTCTAGATCTAGCGCGAGCGAAGCCACGGGTTTCGCGAGTTATATACCTAAACCTTCCTCGAGAACCACTATCCATTGGTGAAAACACCATGAAAATCAGTGCAGTCGTTTTTGAGTTTATCGCGGACAGACAGACAGATGCGGCGGGAGATTTTGTTTAATAATATGTAGTGAAGACTATCTGAAGTTAAAGAATTGTAGTCTTTGAATTTTCAGACCTGTTTAGATGGAGTTCATTTAACAAAGGAATACTTAACTGTCCCTGACTCATCCTCGTTTTACTCGGGTTTGTCTCTTCGTACGTTCTTATATCCCTCATTTCAGGAATGATTGATTCCTCATACAAACTTCACGCTTAAGGTATGACTTCCCGGTTAAACACTACTCTATTAATGTTTTCGTTTAGTTTAACCCTTTATTATACTTTTAACTTATCGACTTATTATTTATAAAAAAAATGTCAATACTTAACGCTATATTATTGATAAAAAATCAATAATGAAGCGATAAATAGTAGTAAAGAAATAAGTTTATGCCGAGTAGCATAAATAATAAATAACGGGGTATCTCATTATCTCAACGTCATTGTTAATACTTACGAATCTTGTGGGGGTTATAATGGTTCAATGTGGGCACAAAAAAGTACCTTATAATGATAATTCTATTAATAATATCCTGCTACGATCAGCCTACGTTAGTCTCTACATATGCTGGCTATCCGGCAACCGTCTCGTGTGAAAAGGCACTAACTCTTTAGTTTTTTTCAAATAATTACATTTAAGTATGTTAAATAAATATAGATTTTAGTAAACATACAGGCAAATACGTTGGAACATTATTATGCACAGCGCCATCTAGTTCCGTGGTAAGCTGCAAGGGCTTGTCTTACGCATACCAGATAGTTGATACACTACACGTACATATATTATTTTAAATGAACACATTATAAATATAAACACCCATGATTGAAGTACAAACATTTGAATGCCCCTAGCGGAAATCGAACCCGGAATTTGATTTTATAAAATTGAAGCTATTAGTTAATAATAATTATTACATACACGACGTAGGCACAATCAAGTTATATACAAAGTTTATATTACTACCTACACGAGAAAGCACTCTCACTCGTTAAAAATCGCCATCTTTTTTTATTATTTTTAGCTTTCCAGCCACCATGTAGGCAGTGAACGGAATATAAATTCACATATTGATCTTCACTATGCAATTTACATTTGTAGATATCTACCTTCACACATTTGGCTCAGTTTGTTTGTTTAGTGATCCTACTTTTTGCGTCTGCGGGTTCGATTCCGGTTAGGGCATTCATTTGTTGAGCACGAATGTTTTTACTCCAGTCATGGGTGTTTATATAATATATAATGTGTGTATTTAAAGTTATAAATTTGTAGTGTATCAACTATCTGGTATCCGTAACACAAGCCTCGTAGCTTCAGCGCGCGCTAATAATATAATATTTCGGAGACATATATTTAGTCCCACCATATTTTGTTAATGTTATTGAAGAACATTTATGTATGAAATGCAAAAATGCATTACATTCCGTGCTATTTTACTACTTGACCAGCCATATTCGTAGCATCTTTTGTGTACTATAGTTGATATATATTTAGATCGCAGTTTTGATAAAAAAAACTGTTTCAAGTTAGTTCAGAAACATGAAGAAACAAATTAGTCTTAGGATTTTTGTAAAAAATATATATATATATATATATATATATATATATATATATATATATATATATATATATATATATATATATATATATTGGGACAAAAACCCTCAACCCTCTTACTTACGAACTACTTATCTTTATGAAAAATTTACGTCGATCCTTTACACCGGTGGTCCCTTTAAAGACACGTCAGCAAATATGCCGTTCTTTTTTTATCTTATTATTCTATTTTATTTAGTATTTTTATTGGTATTTTGGTAGGAACAATTGTAGAAAAAAATATGGAATAGTGTACGATTTTAATAACTATAGTACACGATTTTAATAACTATTTTTTTTTGCCATTACCTACTAAACCTAATTAAAATATTTATAATAAGGTTATCGATCATAGCCTTGGATAATTTTATATATAAAAATTGTAACAAGAATAAGTTTGAACCTGACCATGAAAAACTTTTTGCAGTTTGGCACAGGATAGCTATAAATGTCACACAAATCTAGTAATGGCACAAAGAAAGTAACAAACACTAGATCTAGAATTTTATTTAATCTACATTCTAGACGGCTTAGTTTAAAGAATTGATACTTGATTTGATATTGAATTATAGTTATTAAAATTTATTATTTTCTCTCTTAGAATATATATTTTAATTTTTTTTTAATAATTCAAGAGGACCAACATTCTTTGCAATTCGGCTATAAATATATAATAATATTTTTTATCTATGTTCAAATATCTGTTACGATTTCTTTTTGGCAAGAACCTTTTTTTGATTTCGCTTTATAATGGTCGGATAAAATAGCAACTCATTAGAATAATTGAGTACTGGATATGACTGCGTATATAATATGTATTTATTTTTTAATGATGTTATGTTATTCAATAGGTCTGTGAAAATGTAAGCTTTTATGTTTTTTATCAATTTGATTTCTCTGAAGTATTTATAACAAAAGTATTTTTTTAATTAATATTTACTAGTTTGATAAATTACGATTATTTTTTATAGTTAATTCTATACTATACTGTACTTCTATTTCTAGTTCCATCTAGTCATTAATTTGACATAGGTATTAAGAACCAGGGTAGCTGGCTGTAAAGGGTTTCAGTAAACACGGCCAGGAAATTGCTACAGCCACTCCCCTGTAATGGAGTTTGCATACGCTTGTACAGTTTAGTCTTCTAACATGACTTTGTTAAAAAACTTTTTTACTATTGTTTTTTTATACCTAAATATAATGGGAAAGTTTAATAATTAATTATTATTAGAAATATTTGTGAAAATAATTAAACGTTGACTGCTGATTTCATTGATGGGTTTTTAACAAGAAGTAATTCTCAAAACAAGACATAATTCTTATTATGATGGTTTTGAATGTGTGCCTGTCTAGATATCCGACTTTGCCATCAATTTTCTCTTAATTTAATTGATGTTTTATATGAATACTAGCGACTCACCCTCGACTATATAATCCGGCCCTGTCGGAAAATCCGTTCTTAGCGGACGTCTACTAACTATAAACTACCTCCATGCCAAATTTCGTCATCATAGTCACATTTACATCAAGGGGGTTTCGTTATTTCGTGATGACTGTGTGAGTGACCTTTCACTTTTATATTATTAGATAATAATATGCGATATAAAGTCAGTTTCTGAAAATGAACCATTAATAAAATGAACACTGTATATAAATATCTTCATTTTGCTCAACTTTAATAGAGTTTTGGCATTTTCTAATTATTTTAACCAATATTAATTTAAGTAAGGTTCTGCGGTTAACTATAAAGCGTCATTTATTAAGTTTCATCTGCAAATGAAAATATTAGAATCTAAAAATCAGTAATACTTTTGCAAGAATCAGAAACGAATGAGAGAAAAACGTGAACGTTTGAATCGTAGACGGTAATAATTATTTTATTCGCTCAGTCCGCGAAGTATTCTCAAAGGCTTTTTCTAATTAGAGGTAGAATGCGGCCGATGGCTTCTTTATCAAATGAGTCTGCAATTTGCTTATGGGTTCAGCTTTCATGCTTCATTTGTAACTATGATTTATTCGATCCATTTGAACGAAAATTGATTTTTAGAAAGTAAAAAGCCTGATTTTAGTTTCTAAAAAGCTGAATAGTTTCATGTAAGATGAGAGAATAGGGCACACCGATCATTGCCTACACATTTTAACCAAAGCACAGTGCATTTGGTAGACAAACATATTAAATTACATCTTTGTTTTACTTCTATAGTTTCTAAGCGTGTCGCCTCTAGCTCGGGCTTTTATGTACGTTTTTCAATTATAGGAATATAAACTGAATAAGAGAAGACGAGTATATTACGAAATTATATAAATCTTTTTAAGTCCTCTACAAAAATCACAGTCACGTGGTATTAGGCTATCCCGTGGATTTATTTGAACATTGGGAACCAAACGTCAAAATAAATTCCGAAAAGATATTTAAAATGTCCAATATTCGCGTAAATCTAAAAAAGTATAACTATTTTTAATTAAAATCTTCTTAAGATTTGATTAAACAATCCATATTACGTGGATTCCATTAAATCTAAGCTATTTTACCACTTTTTCTAAAACATAGACAATAGTGTTGAATTCACCTTAAACAGTTTTGGGGTGGAGTTACCAGGTTCGTTAGATCCCGGTGTTAATGGAAGTCATTATTTCTTTTGAACCTTTTCGGGGGAAACTATCTGTTTTTCTGACATCTGCTGGGGTGGACTAGTTAAGCTTTATAGATGTGAATGAACTCGGTGTTTTGAAGTGTCGTGGGTGAGAATTATACAGGGACTACGTGTTTTATATAAAAACTTAGCGGTAATTTTTGTGTTTATTTTGCAGGAAATATATATCTAAAGTAATTATTAAGTTATTTTTTTTATTTATACTCGTAACGATGATAAATTAATTGAATATACAAATATAGTTATACATATTATATAGATTTTTAATTTATACAATTACTTAAAAAAATATGTTTATATCAAGGGTTCTGTTGTATTAGATTTAACGAAGCAAGAAGTATATCCGGCAAATCTGATAACGATATACCCAAGCTTTTCCTTTTAAGTTTCCCTTCTCCGGATATTTCAAAATAAACTTCCTTTATATCACAGTTTGTGTTAAGATTATATAAATAGAGTTATCCCACGCGATATAATTGTTACTAAATTATATATCTTAAATAGTATTAAGTTGTCTGTTTCAAAATAGGTCCGGGTCTCGCACCTCTGATATTTTCATGTGCGAATCATTTCTATCATGATTACCACTTGTCTTATGGTGAAGGAAAACATCGTGAGGAAACCTGCATGTCTGAGAAAACCTAGCATGTTTTCGTAAGACATGTGAAGTCCGCCAACACGCACTAGGCCAGCGCGGCGGACTATGGCCTGATCCCCCTCGAACTAAGGGAGGCCCGTGCCCAGCAGTGGGACGTTAAAAAGGGCTGATGATGATGATGATGATGAAATTATTAGCGAGACTACTACTACCACTACTAGATTTAGCGCGAGCGAAGCCGCGGGTTCCGCTAGTAAATGTATACAAAAACTTCACAAATTATATACTAAAACCTTTCTTTTATATCACTCTATCTATTCAAAAAAACCGCATAAAAATCCGTTGCGTAGTTTTAAAGATCTAAGCATACATAGGGACAGACAGACAGGCAGCGGGAAGCGACTTTGTTTTATACTATGTAGTGTTCTCAAAACACACAAAACTATTAATCGCATTACTATTATAAATATAAAAAAGTTGCTATAAGATGTTTTTACTACTGCCCTTCACGTATATCCAATTTGGCGCACAGAGACTATGATTTTTTTTTCATGTCAGGATATGTATATACGCACATTTCCTGTCTATGAACAGGTGGTTATGAGGCATTCACCGGATAAAGAAGCTAGTACTGCCAATTTAAACCAAATAGAACCTCCCCCGTCTTAATGGGGTGCCGAAGGATTGATTACGCACTTAACCACGACACCCTGACAGTAGGCCTACCGGGGCAGACTCAATGAGAAGTCTCACTGCGAGTTTTAGCCGTTGGTGGCGCTACAAGCGCATAACGTAAACATCGTCAAGTGTACTTCGAGTATGTATGTAGTGTATGACAAATTATTTTATGTCAAATTTTTTAATTCAACAATAGTTAAAACACCGTATTTTTCTATCTTATATTTGATTTTACAAAACTTAACCAACCTATTCTATAATAATAAACGCGACTGTCAAAATAGGCGGCATTGAGGTTTTCGTTGGTGACGTTATGCACTGGTAGTACCATCTGAGCCGAGCCTGGCGTGAAACCTCCAATAGTTAAGTGGTTGCTCCTCCTTACTACTTTGCTCTCATATAAATATCAGGAGCAACCTGCATGGCGAACCACCTACCAAAGTGTGCGACCGAGGTATTTCTTCGCTTCGCGCTCGGCTGGGTTGCCGGACGTTAATGAGCACCTCTACCCTTATTACGACAAGGCATTATGTATATTAGATAAGTCATTGGGCTATTTATAATCGCTAAAACCATAGCAGCTTAATCGGTTTGAGTAGCAATTTTATTGGATTTGTGATTAAAAACATCACTCTTCGTCCTATATATGTAAAATATGCTTGTAAAAGCAATTGTTGCAATTGAAAAGATTTTCTTACAATAGATAATAAAGTAAAAAAAAAACAACAAAGAAAAAGTTAATTTGAGTCTGATCACGGTTTGTTTAAAGTGCTCTATATTTCGTGTCACGCTAAAGAAAGGCAAGGATATAATAAATGGGGTAGATATCACTATGGCCTTTTATTGAACCTCACAATGATACTCTGATCGATGGGCCATCGCGGGCGTGGCTTATCTGCCTTTGTGTAAGCTTTGGCTTGTAACTTTAAACAAAATATTTTGTTTGATAAGTGCTACGGTCATCTATATTTTGACGATAATTTAGAAGTGAAATTAGCGTTGAAGTAAGAGAATAAGTAAATAATTTTTTCTATGCCTCAATATTATGGACTGGACTATATGAACATATGTATATAATGTAAATGTTTGTGTCTTTATAATTTAATTACGTTTAAATCAATTTTATTAGGTTTAAAATGCATATAATCTTATTTTTATTTTTCAGATAAAATCACTAGTACTTCATTACGTCATAGGTAAGTGTTAGAATTTAAATGAAATAAGAAAAGAAATAAGAAATCTTAAACGATTATTCGTATTTATGTCTATTAGACTACAGGCCCATGTACAAAAATGGATGGGTCATATGAACCACCAGGTGACGTATATAGGACGACATAAGAGCATAAAATAATAAGATTCAGCACTATGCCGTCACTTGTAAGCTGTCCAACTGAGTGCTGGTGAGAATTCAAAAGTGCAAGTAGAGTGAGTACATTTTGGTCATATATTTTTGTACGGCATTTTTACCATCGATAGATCCATGCAAAACAATATGAAAGCGCGCAGTGCCGTAAAAAAATGGTGCGCCACAAAGTAGGTATGTTTTTTTATTTTCTGACAATTTTCAGGGTAAATTTGGTCATTTGATTCTGTACGGCATAAGTTTCATACTGTTTCAATACAGCTTCTAATCCATTATTCCGCAACGCCGTACAAAAATCATGCGACAAAGGGAAAAAATCGAGGGTTGCAACCCCCTCTCTTTCAATGGTCCGGGTGGTGATTTGAAACAACATAAATTTAATTTATTTTGAAAGTATTTTATGCATAGATTATATTTTTTTACATGCCGTACATTTTCGTGGGTCCAACGGCTTGCAAGGGAAAAAACTCAAGGAAAAATCTATATAACGAAATATAAGGTAAAATTCATCACGATATTTTTTATACGGCATTTAGATAGTTTGTTTGTACTTAATGCAATAATTTATAAAAAGTTAATGCCGTACAAATCTGAAAGTTCATATTGATTAAAAAGTAATAAAAATATTAAATAAATATAATTTACATATAGGTATATCGCTTACGGAACGACGTTTAGCATTTGTATCTAAACCTGCCTATATTGTACTGTGTGCTAAGTCGTACATATTTTACGAGTATTAGACGTATCGGTGCAGTTTTAAACAAAGTGAGGTATCTCTAATTTGTGTTCCAGGATACCTAAAGATTTTTAGATTATATTTGTTTAAATGATTGTCATTAAAAACTATAGTTATTACTTACTTCACCTTGATTTCACAGTTTTGAAATACATAATATAAATATTTATAATATACATTTACGCATTATATAAATATATCAATTATATACATGTATCAATAATGTTTGAAGTAATGTTAATACTGTACAGTATCAAATGGTCATAAAGTACTACACCCCTAAAATGGTAGCGTCATTTTCATCAGCCGAAAAGATATTATGGTCAGCATTAAAATGTACGGCATCATTTTTTCCTAATTTATTTATCTTAATACTATTTAAAACAACGGCGAAATGTAGAAAATTGCTATATTTTATTTATCTATGAATATTTAAACTTTTGCAAAAATTTAAATAAAATCAGTTTTTGTATTTCTCTATAATTTTTTTAGAACAGAGTCTTTTAAACGGCAATACTATATAACAATTGTATTGTACAATATCATGTTACAAAAAAAGTTGCCGTACAGAGTCAAATGATTTTACAGCTTTTTAATCAAATATACCATAAAATTAAGATCATTATTAATTTTCATTCAAATGAACAATAATTTTTTGACGGCATTATTTTTAGTAGTACTTTTGATTGCTAGATAATGTTTTGGAACCGAAGCCGTACTTTTTCAAATCACCTCCCGGACCACGGAAAGAGAGGGGGTTACAACCCTCGATTTTTTCCCCTTGTCGCATGATTTTTGTACGGCGTTGCGGAATAATGGATTAGAAGCTGTATTGAAACAGTATGAAACTTATGCCGTACAGAATCAAATGACCAAATTTACCCTGAAAATTGTCAGAAAATAAAAAAAAAATACCTACTTTGTGGCGCACCATTTTTTTACGGCACTGCGCGCTTTCATATTGTTTTGCATGGATCTATCGATGGTAAAAATGCCGTACAAAAATATATAACCAAAATGTACTCACTCTACTTGCACTTTTGAATTCTCACCAGCACTCAGTTGGACAGCTTACAAGTGACGGCATAGTGCTGAATCTTATTATTTTATGCTCTCATATCGTCCTATATACGTCACCTTATGGTTCATATGACCCATCCATTTTTGTACATGGGCCAGTAGTCTATATTGTATTCCTTGCTTACGATCTACGAATCTTGCAAGACGGCGTAGCATGTCTTTGTCACGTAGCGCTACGAGATCGTAGCTCCACATGAAGTAATTCAACCTTACGTGAAACGGTAATGAACTGTGAAGCTTTGATAGTGATAAGATATTCAAAGAAGAATAGTGTTATAGAATTACTATAATGTCTCTAGGAAAATAATAATTTGTCTTAGTTTTTTTAGTTTTCATTGTTAAAAGAAAATGTTACGTCCTTTTAGCCACAAATTAAATCAATCATAATGATAAAAACAATCTGTCAAAATTGGATATTGTTATAGCTTAGGGGTTGAAGATAGATATAGGTGTTCTCTCATCTTGACAATGAAATGACAAAGAAAGTAAATCTTTAGGTACATACATGTAATACAATTCTACGTCGAATCCGTATCAAATATTTTTTGAAATGCTTATTGATATAGTCATTATTAATAATACAGAGGCTGTCTGTCTGGGAACGCATCATGAGAAAACCTGGCCGGATTTAAATAGGTATGATAACATATAAGATACTTTTTTACTGCAGCAAGATATCTCTAATAATCTATGCTAACCGTTACATTATACCTAGGACAATGAGTTACATACCGAAATGAGGGTGAGTCGACAGGTAATAATAATTTGAATTGATAAAAAAAGTTTTATATTTATATTATCACTAAATGGGCTGATTACTTAAAAGGAAATTATAGAGCATGATGTTTAAAAGCCATATGTCTAATCGTTCTAAGAGCTACTATTGTTACCAGTTACAATAAAAAGATAAAACTACTTACTACATTCGTAGTTCGTTATTTTTATGAAGGACAGCTTTAATGGCATCGTGTTTGTTCAAAAGTACATTAGCCGCATAAAAAGCAAGCTTTTTATTGTTGTTGACGTTAATACAAATATTGGGAAGAAGAATATCAAAAGACTGTTTCATATAATGATATTTAATGTGTAATTTTAAATATAAACAGTTTTTACAGTACTTAGTAATTACGCAGTATGATATGAATAATTTGCTGAAAATCGGTAAACCAGTGTCTCCTCTTTGAGATACGGTGTAACCGATAAAATTTTAACTTCAAGTTTACACAACAAATCAAAGCTTAATATTTCATTATCTATACTTGGCCTGACGTAGTAATCGAACCGAAAACCTCCAGATCTGCAGTCGTACATGTTAGCCAATTGACTAACATATTATAATTTATAACATATTACTCTATTAAAGCTATTTAAAAATCCTATTAAGTATAATATAAGATTATCGTGGTTGTAAGAACATTCACCACACTACTGGGAGCGTTAGTGGTCCAGACACAGCCTCAGCCAAAGATTAGTGGTCCGCAGGGGAAATCAGCCTTTGTATTTGTACAATTTATCTCTCAATTATTAATCTCAGCAAAGTTCCTATCGAAAACTTTCAAGCTCGGGAAGCTCGCAACTTTTCTCTTTTAATAGCAAGACAGCTTTAGTCTCACTTTTTTTCGAGTTTTGTGATGTTTGACCTTTATTTTAGCTAAAACTATTTATAGGAAAAAAAGTTTGGACGTATTTTGGATTTAATTAATTAACAAATTAAAGTTAATTACTAAATTACTTATACACGCATATAAACTAATGAATAAAGTATTATTACCATTTTTGCATACATTTTTAATTATGATAAAATTTAGGATACAATTTTTACAAACTTTGAATGTCTTTTTTATTTATATATAATCAAAAGAGATTGATTTATGATTTATAAGAAATAGATTTCAATCAATACGCGACGAACGTAGTAATCTTGCGGTGGGATCCTAGGCTTAAGAGCTTTCGGCCGATAGCTTGTCTAGTATGCGCACCCAACAAACCCAACAGTTTAATCGGGCCAGTGTGCGCGCTTACCCGACCAAACTATCGGCCGATCGATGTTCGCTTTTTGCAAGGGTTCTAACACTATCCCACAACCTGAGCATTTTGTTGTACACTTAACTGAAAAACTTACACGCCTATAGATTTGTGCTTTAACATAGTAATTTAACTTCATATCTAGATGTGTTATCTGTAAAAACATGATTTTATAACTATTTAAAAAAAATATCTGTTAGAAACCAAAGAGTTAACATTGCCCTGATGGAAAAACTATGCGAGCCCTCACAAAGTCTGCTTTTTGCTAGTATTATTTATATTTTAATTCCGTGCGAGGGTAACCCACCATTACTTAGTAAGCGCACCTTGAAAATTAACTTTCTTTAAATGAATTACATCAAACTTCTCCGAGCTTTATCTCAGTAATTGTAGATGTTTTATCCATTTATTCAGCGTAATTAAAAATAACTTTGAAGTCATATTTATGTATTTTCCCCACCTTTACCTTAATGAATATAAAAGTAAACATAATAGAAGTAAATAAATAAAGTTTATTATTAGAGTGTTGTTGACTGTTTATTTTAGGATGGTTCTATCTCGTTTGTTGTTTTATGTTGTAATTTATAGCGAATCTACTTTATGTAACGATAATATTAGATATAATAGTACAGGCAATAATATTAGATATTTTAGTTATAGGTACAACATTTAACTAATATATCTTATTATTCTGTCTTTCTTTCACGTCGAATCAGTCAGAGTAAGGGATTGACGTGATTTTATGTAAGGAGAGTCGGAGTGCTAGAGTGACACCTATCGTAACCGTTAAAACGTACGTAGGATGTACCCAGGCAAAGCAAGGGTGAGTCGGTAGTTGTTCCAATAGAACATCGAAAGAACTAACTAACTATATAACTCTCAGTTCGTAAATTGTTTTTATACAAAAAATCTATGCGATTTAATACCAGTGCAAATGCAATAAAAAAATAAAAAGAAAAGCCTACAATGTGTACCATTGCAAATGTAGGCCTAATATCAATTAATTTTCATTTTACGCTTGCCAAATAGGAGTTAAGTATAAGTTTATACAACGTTAACGACGTTTAGGTCACCTCATACATGGTGGGTACAGCTGTTCTCCTCTCTCTCTCTCTCTCTCTCTCTCTCTCTCTCTCTCTCTCTCTCTCTCTCTCTCTCTCTCTCTCTCTCTCTCTCTCTCTCTCTCTCTCCATTCTCATTTGCTTCTACCGACCAAGCCGTGTATGTGTTTGATATAAGTGTATTCGCAGTAATCATAATATAGTCTTCAAGGTGACCGGGCAAACCCGGTAAGTCGCTAGTTAAATCTTTATACATATATATAATTCTTCTGTGAGTGTGTATGTCACTGAACTTCTCTCAAACGACTGGACCGATTTTGATGAAATTTTTTGTGTGTGTTCAAGGGGATCTGGGAATGGTTTAGATTCACAATTTTGTCCGCTGGAAAATGTTTTTTTAATTGCTGTTCGTTAGTCTCGCTAAAACTTGAGAACGGCTGGACCCATTTGGCTAATTTTGTTCTTGAATTATTTGTGGAAGCCCAGAGAAGGTTTAAAAGGTGAATAAATATGAAAAAAAAGTTTAGATCTTTTATTTATCGATTGAGGCAGTACGAAATCTGCCGGGTCAGCTAGTAATATATAAAAATCTCGTGTCACAGACCACACATTTGGCTCAGTTGGTAATGGTCAGCGGTTGGTAGTGGCTCAGTTGGTACTTGGGACCCTACTTTCGGCGCCAGCGGCCGCGGATTCGAGTCCCGTTGGGGGCATTCAATTGTTGAGCACGAATGTTTGTGCTCCAGTCATGGGTGTTTATATTTATAATAGTATGTATTTAAAATTTATATGTGTAGTATATCAACTGGTATCCTTAACAAAAGCCGCGAGAATTGCTATTTTTAATATATAAATTATAAGGTTACACAGTTGTTTCAACGAAAACAGGAAAATAGTTTAATTTGAGTTACCGCATAAGTTATTTTCGTCTTTCATTCGACAGGACCCTCGTACCTTGCTTCTTACATCACTAACCAAATCTGACAGCTCGCTAAAATATTACTGAGTAAAGTTGCCCATATACGGGCGTCTGTTTATTTTCAAAAGTACTTTATTAATGAAAGCAAGCCAAAGAGATTACAATTTAAAAAAATAGAGTATTTGTTTTAAGATAAGCTATAAATAAATCTCAATACTTATTTGGCTTCTATTTTCATTTAATAATCTTTCACGCTGTTACTATATCTATTTACAAAGTATTATACTATTATTAAACAAAGTCCTCCGCCGCGGCTATCTATCTGTCTGTTTGCGCAAAACTCAAAAACTAAGAAGGTTTTAGTATATAATTTGTCAAGTGTTTTAATTTATTTTGTATACATTGGCTAAAATGTCGCAAAAAATACGGACGCGAGAATAAAATGCAAGCGCTTCTTCAAGCTCCGCTTCGCTTGATGCATTCGCTGACCCTACCCCGCACTGCCTAGCCTACTGTTTAGCTATATTTTTTAATAGTGATTAGAACGTGGGCGAAGCCGCCGGAATTGCTAGTATATTTATAAAATTATTTGTAGTACGGTTGAGTCCATGATCATTTTAATATTATATTAATATATAAAATCTTCTATCAAAATTCCTGTCAGCTATGATATGCGGGGACGCGGCCTTTCTAAAATATGAGATTTTACGTATTATGTCTACTGGTAATAAAAGTTATATATTGTCTGTGCTGTTCTCTAAAAGAATTGAAATATGGCTTCTCTTTTTATATTTATTTTATATTATTAACTAGGTGCTCACCCTCGCTTCGCTCGGGTTCGTCCCTTGGTACGTGTTGTATATGTATGAATTACATTGCACGCACCATGGCAACGGTCATAACATGATACGTCAAACGCCGTTAATTTTATAAAGTTTTTTTAATTTCCTTACTTTTTTCGTTATAGTATGTTATCCTTAAGAGATAGACATATGCCATCGCGGACTTTTTTGTAGACCTATATAAGATACACAATTCCACCATACATCATTTTGTTATATCTCAAAGGGTTTAGGTAGCGTTTTCGTTAAAAGCTCCCAGACGGCTTATTTTTTTCCGACACCTCCAACATATATCATTATATTTGGCCAATGTATACATAACCTTGACAAATTATATACTAAAACCTTCCTGGAGAACCATTCTATCCATTGGTGAAACCTGCATGAAAATCGGTGCGGTAGATTTTCAGTTTATCGCAAACAGACAGACAGACAGATGCGGCGGCGGACTTTGTTTTATAATATTTATAGTGTGGAAGATGAATAGGAAAGAGGATGTTAGAGGGTGGGGATAAA
Organism: Boloria euphrosyne; assembly: GCA_951802675.2. Taxonomy (NCBI): domain Eukaryota; kingdom Metazoa; phylum Arthropoda; class Insecta; order Lepidoptera; family Nymphalidae; genus Boloria; species Boloria euphrosyne. The sequence goes on from OX637885.1 coordinate 11,764,983, forward strand.
TCTATAAAAGTCGATGTATAACCGGCATCGGGGGGTAGTTGTATCTTGACGCTTGTCGTGGTAGCATTGTTAGGTCGTTACTCTGTTGGTTTATTCCTTTAAAATATCATTGTTGGTAGCTTAGTTGTCTTTTTGATTAGTTTAATTGTGTTTTAGCGTTTTCAGATACTTACAATGAATTGAGGTCGATTTAGTAAGCTTGTTTTTTTTAAAAAGAAAGCTCACTTCTGGTCTAAATTCACAAGAATAGATTATATATGAAATATTTGGAGTGATAATATTTATGATTTTTTCTTCGCTCTATTCATTTCGCAATAAATATTATAGGCGGTAACCACTAGACGTTAAACCTGGCCTTTTTAAATATATGTCCACATTTTAAATTAATTTATGATTTCGGATTTATTCGCGTTTTGTTTTGGTTTCATTTTGATTTTTGGTTCCCGACGTTTAAACTTATACTTTAAAGCAATTATGGTCACAGGAGGGACTGTCATTTCTTATTTTTTATGATTAGCAACAGTGTATCACATGAGCATTTGAGTTTCATGTGCATTGAAGATATTATAAAACAAAGTACTTTCGACGCGTCTGTCTGTCTGTCTGTTCGTGATAAACTCAAAAACTACTGCACCGATTTTCATGCTGTTTTGACCAATGGATAGAGGAAGGCTTTAGTATATAATTTGTCAAGTTTTTGTATACATTTACTAGCGGAACTCGCGGCCTCGCGGAAATCAAGAGACGAACAAGAGCGAAGGGAGGGTATATAATTATACAATATACGTTTAAATATGTTACTACTATTTCAAACTATATAGCACTAAGTAAGTCCTGGAAACCATCCTAAATGGTGGGCTCTCTGGGGACTAGCCTCTGCCTATTTTCTTGCGAATGATATAAATTGAATTACCGCTTTGCCACGGCAGACATTTTGTGGAGTATTCTTAATTTGTATAGAGAATATTTATTCCTATTTTCTATTTCTATATTGAGCTTGATAATGGTATAAGTTACCTGAAACTTCAAAAATATACGAGGAAGGTATAAGGTAATCTTTACAGTAGATTTTTTTGTTTTATCGATAAAGAATCCAAATCTATACTATTAGAATTGTATTATGTGACAGCATCACCAGACCACCACTAGAAAGATTTTGATTTTGATGAAATTTAGTATGATGATAACTTGTCAACTTATAGGATGCTTTTTACTACGGGAGCAAATCTCATTTCTGAGAAATGTATCGTAACTTTCATTAACGAGCCCAAGCGAAGCAAGGGTGAGTCGCTAGTGTTATATAAAAGTAAAATTAAACTGCGCAAGACGTCAAATTTCCATTTAAAGTTACTTTTTTCAAACTATAAATAATGCTGCCAACGATAATAATTTTTCAATCTATTTGTTCTATTTTAAATTGTAAACATGACGAGAATAACTTATTTCAGTAGCCAAGTTAAAAAGTTGTTTACGTAAGGACTACGTCGAGAACATTTTGTTTAGCTACTTCGAAACTTCGGTACAAAATATTCAATCAACTAGAAGCCTTAAATATTCTTATTTCTATTGTTATTTGTATTGGATACTAGTAAAATGTCTATATAGAAGTACATGGACATAAAAAGAACGTCGATTTCGTGCTTTACAATGGGTTTTTGCCTGATTTCATAAAGATGGTACTTAATTTCGCATTTCTTACTGTACGATATTATTCTATAGAGTAAATTAGTCTCAGTACTGAAGCGTTTTCTTTTAAACCGGTGGTAGAGCTCTTGCTTTAACCAAGAGAATATATAATTTCTTTGTCGAATATATTATATCCTATCGTTCTCTATCTGATTAAGTTATTGAAAAGAGAGAAATCGGAATTTACAGGTTAGGTAGATTAATTTATTTATTTATAACTTTTTGTTACTTTCAATTACAGTAAAAGAAACCCCCGACTATTCCCACACAGCCGTCAGCCATCTGTAGCCACCTGTTGTTAAAATTAAAAATAAGAAAAAAGTATCTGAAAACAAAAAAAAACTCATAGTAAATCTTGTAAAGAATTTACTTTAGTATTATTCATAATTCCCTGTTTCATCTATATCATATATCAAGGTTTTATATTCTCGTAATATTAAAAATATAGCTATAGAAGTAAATATAACTAATACTATAAACGGGAAAGTTTGTGAGAATATATGGATGTATGTTTGTTACTTTTTCACCGACGTGTACTGTTTGAATGAAATGAATTAAATTATGATTTGAAGTTCATTTAAATTAAATATTTTTCCAGACAGGTAGTACGTACGTTTAATTTTCTTATAATACGCTAGAATACATGTAAAATATTTAAGTTGTAGTAGCGAGATGGTCTAGACGGTTAAAGTAGTGATATATACCGGGTACGTGTCCTGGAGCCAATGCAGATTGCTGTGTCGTCTGACGCAGGTGCCAGTTAACGTTCTACTTCGACCAGGTGGAAATAATACGAGTATATTATAATATAATATTCTTTTTCTATCTTATAGAAAATATTATAAAGTATTTGATCCTTTCAAATTTCTTTTCTATCGTTTCATTGATATTTCTTTATCACTCTAATTCGCTTTGGTAGTCTGGAAGAAATATCTTCTAGAGATAAGTCCACCTTTGATCACTACTGCTTACTTAAGCGCAACAAAAGAATAGTATAAATGTAATTTGGTTTACTTAGTCGATGGTGGTGGAATGGAAAATTTTGTGAAATAGTTTTTTTGCTTACCTTACGTTAAAGGATATCCGCATGTCTTAGAGATTTGAAGCTATTTATCTTAAGGATACGAAAATTGTATTTAACGCATTACATATTTATTATTTTACGACACTACATTGTATACGATGACCTTTAATAATAAAATAAGTTGCGTTTAAAATTAATGTCTATGGAAAAATGTTTTCTGTTATCTTTCTTTGATTTTGGCTAGCAGTCAAGTGGAGTCAAGGTGAATACATGTCTAGACTTGAGACGCCAGATTAATATGGCTCGTGTATACTGTGCTGTGTAATGTATGGTGGTTGCTAAAGTAAATGGTAATCTTTTGGTTGGTTGGAGACTACCTTCACTGCTAATTAATTTTTTGTAATTTAAATGTTTTGAAGAAAATTTTAATTATTTTTTACAAAGAAATGCCATAAGTTTTTAAGCCATATCTCACTAGTAGGCTTATGTGTTTTTCTCTACATTCGTACGGTAAACTTATATGATAATTTTTCTTATGTTGTCATCTTGTTCTTATTGTCTTTATTCTTCGTTGTCTTTAGTTGGTATAACATGTCTGCTTCTATAACTATCCTCCAGGTACGTGTTTCGGTAATGTCTGATAGATCACCCATCCTTTTAAAACCTTTTACTCATATCTTCTTTCATACAATTCATCTATTATACCTTTTATGAAAATAAAATTATAACCTAAGTAATTGTACAATTAATATATTATATGCTTAAGCAATAAAAATCTACTTGCTTGATATTGTGATAGGATTTTATCACTCCTTTCTATGACTGGTTTTGGACATTGCTCTCTTATTTGATGTTTCAGCGGAGACGGGTTAATTTAGTCTGGGTAAGCCCTTGTGAATAATTAATCATTAGTCCCTTATTTCGCATTTAGAGGGTCTATATTTTAAATTCGGTGAGTTATCGTCAATGTAATTTAACATAAACGATATTTTATTTGGAGATTCGAGTCGGCAATTAAAATGGCGGCCTTACAAATTTGTATGAAATTATCAAAGACGCAACAAAGTGGTATTTAAAAGGTAGTTTTCGTTTTCGTATAAAACTTTCTTGTGTGAAAATGTAATAGGTTATTGTACTAGAATCTGGAATAGAGATTCATATCTATTATATACTTTGTAATTACACTCAAAGCAGATAAACGATAAGAAATCGAATTATAAACTTTAGTCTATGGCTTCACTTTGCACCGTGTCTCAATTAAGTTAGAGAAACAGAACTTTGTTTTCCACCGATTAAATATGTATTAATAAAAGTGAATACTTTTCTAGTTTATCAAATTAATATTATTTTTATTACAAAAACAAATAAACAGGAAAAACACTGTTATTATTACATCTTGAATTTTTTGTATATATTTTATTGAATGTCAGTATGGTTTTCATATTCCATAGATATAAAAAATAGCCGTTTTTAGTTAAAATTAAATGGATGAATGCTCGTCTTTAAAAGACAGTCTCCCTAAAATGAGGGAATGTAGAATAAGACATTTTGGCCACCCTCTAAAACAACATTGCGATGATATTCCCCCAACGCTGTTTACTCGTCTGCGGTCGTTCCAGACTATTTCAGCAAACCAGAACATAGTATATGCGCAATTCAAATTATTACATGTTTTAGGTATATGTAGTTATTGCATATATAGCAACACTGGGCTTAGACCTTTGCTTAACGCATTCCTTAATTTATACATGCATATGGTATAATTCTAATTGAGTCGATTCTGTACATTAGATATGGATTTCTACATAGTATTTTTTTTATGATTAACGCCAAACTAATTTATACTACTGCTTTAAAAAATGTAGAAGCGTTGAAACAAGATGCAAGCTATAAATAGTTATTATAATATAATGTACTTAAATTAAAAAAATAAAAAACTTAAAAAAAAAATAAGAATTTTGGTTACTAACAAGGGGCTTTCATAGTAAATTAAAGTTTGTGTAAGCGTTCGTCATGTTCGCAGTTAAATATGGTAATTAATATTTAGGTCTTGTTTATATTACCGATGGGAAATGCCAGACTAGACGTGTACTAGGACTTTTATAGGTAAAGTTGACAGCAGGTGTGTAGGCAGCATATTTTGCATTTTTTATGAGTATTACGCGCGCTCTTATTCAATGATTCAAAAGTTCGTTAATTACTCTCGCTCTACTTTCCTTTTAAAGTTCTCTTTAGTTTCGCACAGGTAATACCGATTTCAGGGTTTTTGAAATTTACATTTCAATTCACGATGTCTTTATAATTTTGGCCTATTCATTTGCCTTGTAGCTTTGCTTTTGATACAAAATAGTTGACTTAAAACTGGAGGTTGCCTAAATTTATTTTTATCTTCATAACCATCATTCATCATCCATATATATATATACTGTGCTTATTGCTTTTGATGTGTCTATTTAAAATTACGAACATACAAACATGTTTTGTATATTTATCATACTAAATTTAATCATCATACATTTATTTCACTTCATACCTTCATCAAGTAAATTAGATCTGTCTGTATTGTACGAATATGTGACATGTGTCCAAGAAATTTTATAATCAGCATAACTTTTTATCTAATTACAGGGTAACATTTATTTCATTATTTAATATTGAAATTTAAATATATACATCATACAATTTCTATCATACTTTAAAATGTATATATTATTCTAATATATAAAAATCTCGTGTCACAGTGTTTGTTAACGATCCTCCGAAACAACTTGACCGATTTTTGATTTTTTTGTGTATATTTAGTAGATCTGAGAATAGGTCGTAGGCTAGGCTTTTTCATTCCCCTAGGTGATGAGGGTGGCCCTCTCCAAATATTTTATTTTGTATTTTGAAACGAAGTTTTTATTTTTCAGTATTTTATGATTTGGCATCAAAAAATTCTTATAGCTCTAAATTCTAATTCATCGGGCGCGGCCGGAGCCGCGAGAATTACTAGTAATTAATAAAAATGTTTATGCACATGTGCAAACTGCTGGTGCGAATTCAGAACACATATGTATTATGATTGTAAGTACTCAAAGCTATTGTTAATATTAACATTAGCAAAATTTGTGAACATAAACTATAGAGTAGTAGAGTAGAGTAATATAGAGCCACCAATTCAATAATAAACAATATTTTTATCTTTTTTCGAAGCAATATCGGATCGAAACAATATGAAAAATATTAAATTTTCACCAGATTCGACCAACGCCAATTAGGCAACTCTCCAAACAAGAGTACAGAACCCTTCCGCAAATAGAAATTGGGTCGCCGGGTATTGTGCTCTTTTTTACGAGGCAGTCGAAGTAGCCGCGATAGTATGTTGGTTTTAACGATTGTAACTCTATTACTGTGTACTAAGGCCTGTATTTGCGTGTAAACGTGAAATGTTGCCATTATACTGCTATAAATGAAGTTTTACTACATTCAATTGTTTCTTTTGTTCCCTTAATTTCCTTTTGTTGTTTACGTCTAAAATTTGCAAGATTGCATGAAATGTCAAATATTTTTAATTAATTTTTCATTCACATGATGCAATTTAGCTTAAGTAAGTAGTGAAGTATTTTGTAACAGTATATACAAAATGCATTCAAATGTAAATTCACTATTTCTGTGAAAGTGCTACTTAGTTTAAAATGTTTGGCTCTACAGTTCGTAGCAGCGTAGAATGGCTACGGTCGTAGCAACTATGTAGACGCATACATACGAGTAAAAACGGCTAAGTGGCGAGTCGTAGTAAACTATTCGATATTCTTCAGCAGATGATTTGTAGCCCAAAAAAATCGGGTAAGTCGCTAGGTCTTCTTTCTTCTTTGGATCTTTCGATATTTGAATATAGCCCTTATTTATATGAAATCATTTAATAATAATCACGTATTATTTTGAAATTTGACTAAATTTTCATGACATAACTCGATAAGAGGAGTTTAGACGTCGAAAGATAAGCAAAAGATATTATAGAAGTAATACCTGTATCTTTCATTATCTGCAAACAATTATAAGCTACGAATTGTATCTGACAGGGATGAAACGAGGCCCTTCACTAAGCGCGACCCTTCTTAATTGTAGCCGTAAATTGTTGCTTTCCTAATGTCCATTCCTTTGTCCTCGTCTCTGGGAGGTCTTCTCTTTAACATCATAATTTGCTTTTGCAGATTATTATAAAATCTTAGTACGCTAAATTAATATTAATTATGTTTTTGAGGATGTATGGATGTTTGTTACTAAAACTGCTTAATGAAACTTAATGAAATTGTACAATATATAGCTGATGCATCAAACTAAAATATAATGTATAAAGATATTGTTTTCCCCTGAGAAATTAGGTGAAGCGAAGCGAGGGTGAGTCGCTAGTCTTTTAATAAGACTTGTTGCTAGGGTCGATTGAGTATTAGTAACATTTTAAATAACCATTTGATACGATAATTCTTAAAAACTACGGCAACATTAATGTTGTAATTCAGTTCAGAATTGGGCTTATAAAATAGAATAGATTTAACAAAAAATTATTTTTAACAAAAAACAAAAACCGACTTCAAAACTAAACAAATCTAAACTAAAAAGTAGAAAATAATACTTTTAAGAACTTCGTTAATTTTGAAGTCGGTGCCAGCCAAGACGGATAGATTTATCTTGCCTTTGCAATGGACTTTCGAACGGTATTTTGATTATGTTTACAAATATAGATATAGATTAATCGAATATGTGTCTATTTAAGGTTGTTTTGCTTTGGCTGGCACCGACTTCTAAATTAACGAAGTTCTTAAAAGTATTATTTTCTACTTTTTAGTTTAGATTTGTTTAGTTTTGAAGTCGGTTTTTGTTTTTTGTTAAAAATAATTTAATTTCAAATTTTTAGCGGAAAGTAGATACTTATTTTGTTTATGTACAAAAAAGAATTTTCCAAATCGGTCCAGCCATCTTCGAGTAATGGGGAACATACATAAAAAAAAGTCCCCAAGGAATTGAGAACCTCCTCCTTTTTTTAGAGTCGGTTAATAAGAGCCTGAAAGAATTTAACTATCGGTCTTTAATTACGTATAATATCGAAAGAATTTTCTTTTAACTCCTAACCGTTGAGGAGTTGTACCTTCCATCATTAGCTCAACCACAGGAGATGATGATAATCTGACGCAAATACTTAAACAGCATTAGGAAATATATGAAAAACGTGATAAGTGCCTATAAAATTTGAGAGTTGCCTTCGATTTCCCTGGGATCCCATCATCAGATCGTAACTTGGTGACCAACTAGAAACTATACCCTTTCAAACAAAAAAAGAATTTTCCAAATCGGTCCAGCCATCGTCGAGTAATCGGGGAACATACATATAAAAAAAAAGTCCCCGACGAATTGAGAACCTCCTCCTTTTTTTGAAGTCGGTTAATAAAACAAATACAAACGATATTTTTCGCTATTTCTAAGGAATATAGTTCATGTGAGGTGATTGTTAAACACAAAAACCGTGTCAATTTTTTTGAATACTGTAATAATTTTCCTATGTTAATAATGAGTGGAAAGTTTTTACTTAAACTATTAAGTATTAAGTTTTTATAAAACTAATTATAGTTTAGCTAAATATAGTAAAGCAATAGCTTTAATGCGTAAAATGTCCCTCTTTAGATATTACCCAAAATCTATATCCTAATATATATATTTTTTTGTAAATTTAGAGAGATAGAATAAGTCGTAGGCTATTTTTTATTCCGCTAGGTGATAAGGTGGTCCTATCCAGGTTTTTTTATTATTGATTTTTTATGATTTAACATGAAAAAATCCGACCGAATTGTCAACCTTCTACCACCAATTCCTATTTTTAATAGTGATTAGAACACGGGCGGAGCCGCGATAGTAGCTAGTTATACTATAATAGCCTTAAGCATGATCCTATCTATCTAATTTATTTGCTACACAGCTGTCGCAACTCTGCTAATTACCTTCCACTCGTACATTGACTCTTGAACCCAAGAGTCATTCTGCTGAATCTATTCATATAATGAAATTTAACTAACCTAGTCTGTACATTTAATAATTTTCGGTTAATCTTACTGAAAAGTGACGAACCTTAGCGAAGCGAGAGTGAGTTTGCTCGTCACTACATATTTTTCTAAAACAAAGTACTCCGCCGCGTCTGTCTGTCTGTCTATCTGTTCGCGATAAACTCAAAAACTAATGCACCGATTTTTATGCTGTGTTCACCAATGGAAAAAATGATTTTCGAGGATTTTTTTTAATATAACTAGCAGAACCCGCCGCTTCGCTCGCCCTAAATCTAAGGAAGGCCCCGATATATAAAAAATGCCATTTCAATTTTCAACTTATTTCTCACTAATTTTTATTTGTTTTATTATCAGGAAACTTTTAATAAAAGCTCTAAGTAGAATTTTAAGCACTCTCAAGCTAAAGTATAAGGTATACATAAAGTAGGATACTTGATTCTTTTATTTTTATTTATATTAACACTTCGAAGATTATTGCCTGTAATTTGAGTAGCCGAGTCTCGTTTTGTCTGAACTTTATTTTTATTGTTCGCTTAATATTTACTCTAGAACTAGTGTCTTGTTCTTATTTCGCTTGATATGAACCGTCGACTTTTTTTTTGTGTAATGCTACTGTTGACTCCTGGCGTTGTTTAAATTTTATTTGTAAATTAAACTATTAAACTTATTGAAAATTAAAATAAACTTTAACTTTCCTCATCAGAAAAATAACAGTAAATCCAGCCATTAAGTTGTTCCAAACAAACTCTTCAACTTTATGTAAAAGAAACTCGTCAGCTTTAGATACTATTTCGCAACACCAGAGGACCCTTCAAAATCTTCATTTATGTATAAAAAGTCTTAAAATGTATACGTCTATGCATAGAAAACAAAATGTAACCACGTTTTTTGTTGTTTGTTTGAATATATTTTCATTTTTTTGTTCAATATAACACAGTATATCGAAACACCCACCTTAATCCTACAAGAGCTTATCTTTACTGACACGTCTCAATATCCACCTGCTAAATGAATAATTCCAAGCGCTATATTAAAATTTCGCCTCTGTCGCGGTCTATCCTCATTAAATGAATATATAGAGGTTGTTTTGTCTCTCTCTTTCTCATTCGTATAACCTGTTTTCGTTATATTTATCCCGCTCTAGTGGAAACGAGTGTTGGCTTTACAATGTTAATGAAAATAATCCCGCTGTTGAAAGTGTCGTTGAGGTTTCGAAATAGAGGTCAAAAGGCCTTTGCAGATGCGGAGGTGAGAGATTTTTTAAATAAAATTATAATTTTCGTTGAATAAACTTTTTCATATATGACTATTTTTTATTTCAGCTCTACTTTTGCAATTTTATTTAAGTTGTATATATATTGTTTATTAAATTATTTAAATGTTATATTTATATATACGAATTATGAAGTTTTTAGATAGCGTTTTTTATATACGAATAATGGTAGTTAATAATTAAATAAATTAACAATACATATAATTAAATTAACTAGCGTACCTATAGGTACATTAATTTTGCATAAATCTTTTTAAAAAAGTCATCATTGTCAATACAGGGGCCGTATGTATAGTTTATAAAATTTTTGTCTGTCTGTCTGCGACTGAAAAACCACCGTATAGATTTTGATAAAATTTGGTATGTTGACAGCTGGTTAATATGTTGACAACGTTTTATAATATTAGGTTTTAAATGAACCTACAATCGCATCCCCTTAATGTGACTTTTAAATCCGTTTCGTTTCATATTTCGTTATAATAATTCTTCATGTCATTTCATGGTTCAAATACATTTAGTATGGACCATTCATTTACATAGCATATTTCCCTTCGGAGAGTGAATGCAGATAGGCACTATGTCATGTCGCGGCCGCGGGGGCGTGCGCGGCGCGGCGCATCATTATTGTTCTGAATATTTATCTCACTCCCTTCGCTTTATATTTGGAGTAGGGCTGTGGTTTTAAAGAACCTTTGATTTTTTAAGTCGTTCCTTATACATATTTATCTATTTCTTTAAATATATATATTTGGTTATAAGGTTGTATATTATATGTAGATAATAGGAACTTTTTTAATTAGAAATCTAAACCTACTACAATTTATTTAGTTTTTTTTTTAATTTCTGCTATATTCCATTTCGCACAGCGCAGCTTCGAATAAGCCAGTATTGTATTAAATATACCATATTTAATATATAAAAATCTCGTATCACAGTGTTTGTTATCGAACTCCTCCAAAAGGGCTTGACCGATTTCTATGACATTTTTTTTGTATATTTGGTAGGTCTGAGAATAGATCGTAGGCTATTTTTTATTCTCCTAGGTGATAGGTCATAGGTCAGACTCCTAGGTCATTGCAATTTAGGTACTGCAATTATTTTCAATATTGCAGTGAGCAGTGAAAGTGGTGTGGTGGTACAAGTAATTTATTAATTTGTAAGAGAATTAGGTTTCCGTCTCTAGAACGCCGGCGGAGACGCGGGAATTACTAGTACATTTATAAAAAATTGTTTCAATCATCTTAGGTGTAACGTCCACGTTATTGGTATAATTTACGGCTCAGCAACACCTCAACACGTCTGTCTCGAACGACCACCAGATTGCGACTGACGTGTCGTAGGCGCATGAGACAACCAATACACTACATCCCTTCTTTGTTTTTATTTTTTTTTAATTATATTTATACACTTTTAAATGTTTCATATCACATCAATAAATTTTAATCTCCTTTCAATACTTTATAAGTTTATTCAGTTTAATCATTAAAGTTTATTTTTACTTATCATACTTTTAATTTCCAAATTCATTTTTATGTTTGTTAGATTCATTTAAATCATGGTTTTCGCAAACTTTCCATTCTCCTTGAATTTTCTTTACATTCCTTTTACGAATGTCATTATTTTAAGCTGTGCTAACTCTAACAATTCTTTTTTTTTTTACTGTATGTGTCCTTGGTCACAATCCAAGTTTAATTTATTTTCTTTCTTCATATTTTAATATATATACATATCTCCAGGTCTCAGATCACACTGGTACCTTTTTTTTTCCTGCCTCCGATTTCCTTTCCTTTTTTTTTTCCTTTCTCGATCTTTATCCCTAACATATGTGTCATTGGTATTACTTCAATGGAATCACTAATTATAACTTATCTATAAATTTGCATTTGAGAAAGAGTACATACTCAAGTAATGTAATAAACTCTCTTACCAATCTTTATATTCACTTAACTTTAGTCGCTATAGTCGGATTCGTATAGTAGTGTCGTCGTTGGTTAGACGTATAGTCTCGGTTTTGTCTTTTAACTTCTCCATCCTGTTGTGGCAATATGGGATTTTAATAAAATATTTCTTTCTTGAATGAATTCTTCACTGATTTCTTTATTTTAATTCTTCACTGAAAATTGTACCATTTCTGAAGATGTAATCTTACGACAAATTTTTACTTCTATATATCTGCTATAATAATGTGAATATCTAATAATTAGTAGTCCTCGCTTGGAAGTGGAACCATTAAATCCATCGTAATGTTATGTGATACGGGTTCGGGATCGGAGATTATAAGCGTTCTTGCACTAAAGCTGTTTTATTTTACTATATACACACGCACAGTTTGTACACAGCACTAGTCTCCGAGCACGGTATTTCACTTATAGACACTCCTTTACTAAGCCTTCAATCATCTCTTCTTCACTTTTCCACTATTTCGTATATCTTCATAGTCTTCGCTCAACTTCGAATATCAACTGATCTCCCGAGACACTGTTGGCCTTTTTATATGCGTAAATATTAGAACATTCTAGTATCGAAAATTCAAAACGTTTCTAGTAATCCCGAATCCTTTCCCGAAAATGCTTTTTTTTCTCTCTCTGACACACTAGAATTCGTAATTAACTATCCCTGTTATCTAATTGACATAAGTTAAAAATTGTCATTCGCCGTTCTAAAGCATGGTACAAACGTGCTATTATGACGGCTATGCTAAATTTGCCTTCATTAACACTATACCTGTATGGTTTTCGTTAGCGACGTCCACCGGCTGACGTAGCTACGTCCTAGGTAACTTTCTAACTCTCCAATAATGGTAGGTGGTGTAGAACCCTGTATTATTGAAATATATATTTCCAGTAATTTGATACCATCTGCTAACAATTCGAAATTAACTTTGAACATCGTAAACGAACATTCGTCTTCCCTTCATCAATTTCTTTTAAAACAAACTATACCTTTTGTAATTGTGCATGTTCTTCAAATGCTTACCAAAACGAGGATATCATCAACATATAGAAATATAATGAATATAAAATGCCATCACACCCCAACAATATTTGTTCACATAATAGTTTTTTGACAGAGGGGCACACGATAAGCCAAACATCAGCCCCTTATCTCAAACCTTTGCTGGCGATTAACGTAGTTATGTGCCTAAAACTTGGATATAATTTCAATTTGGTGAAATACGTCTTTTATATCCAAATACGTGAAGGCTTTGGCATTCTTCATTTAAGACAACAGCTTATCCACTGTCGGAAGTGGATGGTTTTCACGTACGCTTTAGCTCGTCGCATTTATCATTATTTTCCAACACTGGAACCACAAGAGACACCCATTTTCAAGAACCTACAACAGGTTCTATTATGTCTCTTTGTTTAAGCTCATCGATCTTCTTTCAGTTTGAGCTCCTAAAGATTTAGAATCCTCCTGTCAGGTTGTGTTACGGGTGGAACGGAATCGTCAATCAATAGACTAATCAAGATTCCTTTTAAATTTAGGAAACTTCCTAGTCTCAATTTAATTACCCTTGTGATCTTATCCAATATTAAGCACTCTTAAATTCATTTCAAAGTTTTACCTATAAAGGTTCATCGTGCCATCAATGATAATGTATAAAGTAGAACTTTCAGATTTCTGTCCTATTTGAGAATATAGATTCAAACATTTTTTTTTTTGGAGTAAATCTACCATAGGTCATAAATATCACTTTAGGGTCGGATGTCGATTAAATAGCTGAACCTTATAGCTTTTCGTAAAATACCAAATAACTTCTGTTATTAGGTTTGGCTTAAAGCCTAGATCTATTAAGATTTTAATTTCAACTCCTTCAATAAGTCAATTTCAACATCATCATCAATGTGAAAAACGTAAGTATTCTATTTCTTCTCTATTTTATATTTTATCATTGACTTCTTTAACTTCTCAATCTGTTTTATGCGGCTTCTCTTTGTCCTTTAGTTATTTTCTCTTTTTATTCTTTTCAGTCTTGTTTTGTTCAACAAAATTGTCTAAAATGTCCATTCAGACCATACTTTAAAAAGTCTTTGACTCTCGCGGAACCTTTAACATAATTTGAAGTATGCCTAGGAGTAATCCTACCACCACCACATCTACGAGATGTATCCCGATATGATCCCGATTGATAAATATATTTTATTATTTTCCTTCATTTTCATTTCATTTTCTGTTGTTTTCAATTTCTCTATAGTAACGGCTTCTAGCGAATCCATTTCCATAACTTCACTGTCTAATATTATTTCATCTCCAATGTAGTAGATTATTTTATTCAATTCCGCCAGGTAACTTTTTCTGTTACGTGGTCGATAATATTCTCGTCCCGATCTGTAAATTGGCATTTATTGGCTTTTGCCTTAATCTTATAATAAACTTCTTCTTATTGTCAAGTTTTCATCGGGTTCTTGTTTGGTATGTCTGAAATTATTTCGCTCGTGGACTTAATTCTGTCTTGGTGCAAAGTATGTATGTATCGAGCCTAGGTATAGCTACTTGGAATATATCTACTTCATCACAAAGGTTGGTATTAGGTTCCATCCATCCAGGCATATTAATAGATAGCCTAGCGGCAACACGCTCGCTTGGATATCCGAGTGAGCCGAGTTCAAGTCCGGGTCACGCACCTCTGATATTTTCATGTGCAAATCATTCCCAACAGTATCACCACCCATGTTACGGTGAAGGAAAACATAGTCAGGAAACCTGCATCTCTGAGAGAACCTAGCAGGTTTTATAAAGACATGTTAAGTCCCCCAACCCGCACTTGGCCAGCGTGATGGACTATGGCCTGATCCCCCTCGTATTGAAGGTAGACCCGTGCTTAGCAGTGGCACGTTTAAAAGGCTGAATACATATTATATAAAACTTCCTGCAAACCTAAACCGCCAAAATGAAGAAGGCAATGTCTTTTTTTTTACATTCTTGTAAATATTGGATGTTTTTAAGAATTTAAGGAATGCCCTTTTCCAGCGCTCCCATCGTGCACCTGGAATAATGAGGCTACCTGAAATGATCAACTGAATGTGTCAGATATTTTTATCTGCTATTTAATATTTCCATCCAATTATAATGAGGTATCACATGTCAATTTAATGACCGGATATTTCCGCTAACTTTTGTTGCAATGAAATATTTATGTACCTATATAATATATTATATACATTCTCTAGTATCAATTTAATGATCAGACATAATCTGCTTATGTTGTTACAAAATAAATCATACACAACAATTCATTTCTTATTTCAATTTAATGATCAGATGAATAATTCTATCTGCTTTAATTATTATTTATCAAACACAGCTATGTCAATTTAATGACCGGATATTTCCGCTAAATTTTGTTTCAATTAAATATGTATGCATTACATACATTTTCTAGTATCAATTCAATGATCAGATATAATCTGCTTATGTTGTTACATAATAAATCATATACAACAATTCATTTCTTATATCAATTTAATGATCAGATAAATAATTCTATCTGCTTGAATTATTATTTATCAAACACAGCTATGTCAATTTAATGACCGGATATTTCCGCTAAATTTTATTCCAATTAAATATGTATGCATTACATACATTTTCTAGTATCAATTCAATGATCAGATATAATCTGCTTATGTTGTTTCATAATTATTTATATACAACAATTCATTTTTTATTTCAATTTAATGATCAGATAAATAATTTTATCTGCTTAAATGTCAATTTAATGACCGGATATTTCCGCTAAATTTTTCCGATTAAATATTATGTATGTACATATATATTATATCACATACATACTCTAATATCAATTTAATGATCAGACTTTTAATCTGCTTATGTGCCTAATATAGTTGTATAAAATAAATACTAGGTATTAATGAATATCAACTTCTTGTATACAACAATTCATTCCTTGTGTCAATTTAATGATCAGATAAATAATATTTATCTGCTTGAATTACTTATAAAATACAGCTTGTATTCTATATATAATAATAATTGATAATAAATTTTACACACATAGTTGGGTATCAATTTAATGACCAGAATTGTAACCTGCTTTTATTCTTGTACAGTTGTATATACTAAATATTGATCAATATCAACTTTTCGTATATAACAATTCATTTCATTTTCAAATTATTGATTTTGAGTTTGTATTTTATACACATAGTTCAGTATCAACTTAATAATCAGATTCTTAATCTGCTTAGGTACTTATGTTTATTATACTTCTTATATAAGTAGCTGTACAAACCTAATAGTATTAATTTTTATTTTTATACATCAAAATTCCTTTTTTGTTTAAATAATTTGATAAATAATTTAATATGCTTAAATTACGTATAAAATACAGTATGTATTTAATATCACTTAGATCATTGGTTACGTTTTAACCACTATAATTAAATACCTCATATTATCATAACAGATCCATATTTAGTTATACCGATTAAGTTAGTGCGGCAGATATAGCTAAATAGGTAGGTACATAAATTCTTTTGAATGTCTTGTCCTTACGCACCGTTAGTATCAGCTGTGGTATCAACACAAATAGATAGACACTTCCAAACTGCTCACATAGTTGAATAATATTAATTATTTTACGTCGTTAAATTAATAATATTAAATTATTAATATAAAGCGTATATTTCAATATCACTACTAATGTTTATAATGATGTGTTTAGTTATAATTAAATACACTAAATCCAAAGGCACCTTTTTACTAATATGTAGAATTGTTTTATGCTCCGTAGTAATGTAACATAATTCGTGCAATGCATCTTGGCAACTTAAGCGGCAGCGTCGATCACGCCACTACTAAACCAAATAGGTTTAAATAGCTTAGCTGCGCGTAGGCATAATATTTTGAATGCTTTTGAACGTTTAAATACAAAATCTAAATATTCATAATGAAAAGTTATTATAACTGCCTACTGAAGATTAAATTATGCGTGTAAATAGTGGTTACTTAAGAAGTTTCGAAACATATCGAAGTTCCACCATTATTTCCTAACAAGTGAAAGTAAATTGGAAGTTTATTATGCGCCTAATATAACACAAAATCTTCGAAAATTGTAGTCTATTTTCATTATTATCAAATCTTCAGTTGATTCAAATATAGCTCATATTATCATACTTATGTTCAATTTGCATTTTACAAATTTGAGCATATCAAATGAAACAGTTTTGATTCAATAATCAATAATATACTAATAACTTATAACGGTTTTAAGGACTTCAAAAGGTGAACAAAGAAATAAGTATGTTTATGCAAGTACCTTCAGCTTATCCCCTTCTTTTTCCATATTTTAGACTGTTATACTACTTTTATTATAATTTTCTTTAATATTCTATAATATAATTGTGAGCACTCACTTTTGTCCTCGTCGCCACATGTAACGTCCACGTTATTGGTATAATTTACGGCTCAGCAACACCTCAACACGTCTGTCTCGAACGACCACCAGATTGCGACTGACGTGTCGTAGGCGCATGAGACAACCAATACACTACATTAGGTAAATATTTTTTGACTTGATGTCGCTATCAACCCTATTCATGAAATTCCTCGTGTAAGGAATGACAGCATTAACCGTCTCGTTTTCACCTTTGTAGGTTTCATTTGCATTTTTAATTAAGAGATATTGTGAGTTAAAGTAGGTTTTTCCTCACGCACTAGATATTAAGACTTGATTTTTTCAGATTGTATATAAATTCAGTAAGAATGCATATTTTTCTTTTACTAGTTATATCGCCACCTGGTTCCAAGGTAAGCTACGAAGCTTGTGTTATGGATACCTGATGGTTATATATAGATATTACATATATAACTTTAAATACATATATGTATATTATAGATATAAAACATCCATGGCTGAAAGACAAACAAACTTTCGAGCACAAATAAATGCCCTGATCGGGGCTTGAACCCGTAACCCCACAGCAGTAGCAGTCGGGTCACTACAAAGTAAGCCAAATGTTAGTCGAATTTGTGAAAGCTGCATATTAAGAGACTCTTGTCTAGCCTCGCTTCATTATGTGTGAAGCTCGTGCATACTAACCGCGGGTTTGGTCCCGTGCCGCTGAATAATTACTTCATCTCGTTTGTTTACTTTGATAAGGACGTGACTCTCATATTCATTTTATAGCTATACCTACTACTCTTATGTAATAGTGATCATCATCTCTTTTTAACTCTTTAAGGGTAAAAACTTAATTGTTTTAAGTTTTCTTTCTTAAAATAATTATATTAAATTAAATTCGTTTTCAGATATAAAATTTTTAATGTTGATGAAAGTCTGATTTGAAAACGAAAGTTGTTTTTGTAGTAGATAACGATAGTAATAATCTGAAATAAGCCTAACAAGACGTTACTATAATCACAATATTAGACACTGAAAAATGATTTTCCCACCTTTTATAACTAAAAATTTTAAATTTTGACTAAAATACTTGAAATTTTGTTACAAAAATAAAACGTTAAATAAAAAAAATGAAAAATCTTAAAAATAGTAATGTTAATACTTACGTTTACGCGAATATTTGACATTACGAGTATAAATGAATCTATATTTTCGGATTTTGTCGCGGATTTATATTGATTTTTGTTTCCCGACATTCCTATTCTTTACAGCAATCATGGTCACGGGAGAGACTCTCTCCCGTGACACGTTTTGGTTCACGTTTTAAATTATTGCACTTTGTTGTAAGTCTTTGGTCAAATTTTGATACAATCAAATGCTAAAATGGTTTAATTTTAAATTTTAGTCAATGTAAAAAATATAAAACACTTATAAATTATTTTGTTTCTGATAGTAAAAAGTTTTTTCAATGTGATTATAATAAATAATTGCTACTGCTATACAGCATATATGATATGCTGTGTTATACCCCCGAGTACAAAAGTTTTTGAGTCAATTAATTTTACATATTATGTTTACTTATTAATTTAGTTGATTATATAAAGCTAAGACATTGGGGATCTCCCCTCGCCCTGAGCTCAGGTTACTGTTATCGAATGTAGATTGATTGTCTTCGCTGCATGCTTTTTCATGTATAGTAAGTTTTAAAAATAGCATTTTTTATTTAAGAAAAGTAGCACACCTGCTCGCTTCGCTGGGCGTAAGTTAAAATAAATTAAACGGTTTTTATAATTTTCTAATAAAATGAAAGTAGCCTAAGTTACTCCTTATAACATTAGTTATCTGCGAGCTAGAGTCCCGTCAAAATCGGTCCAGACGTTTCAGTGATTAGCTAAACAGACAGACAGACAAAAGTTTTATAAATTGTTTTTTGATGTAAGTAGGTACCGTATATATAAGTATTATATGCATTTAGTGAAAAGCTGTTAATTTGAAATTAAAAACAGACTCCTCAATTCTATTTATATGTACTGAAAATGGAATTAACATGTACCTTGTACATTATAGATATACTAAGTCAGTTCACAAGTAACATGTGTGCATTTGTACCGTTAAGACAGATAAAAAAAAGAAGATGAAAAACAAAGAGCTGAGAAGATATAAATAGAAGTTACATCTTTGATTTTGCACATTGCATGTTTATCGTATTCATTGTCCTTAAAACTAGTAGGAGGTTTTTAAACCAAAATGCACCGAAGCAGTTTCCCGAACTTACACAAAAATAAACCGTATTGGTAATCTGCAAAAAAATACGAACTCAATTCTTAAGCACAGCAGTAAGACGTTAAAGAATATGTAATTCTCTAGATAATAAAGCTAAATCTTTACTATAAACGTCTCTATAGTACCTACATGTTTACTGTAAGTTTATCGTATTTAATTTTCTACTAAAGCCTAGTTTACAGTATAACTATTGCCGTTGCGTATAAATTAGTGAGGCTTGCCGCCGTTATCTCGTCTGAAGCGGTTAGTATGCAGAACAGGGAGCCATAAACATAATTATGCAATGCAAACCACAAAATCTTGAATATTTTAACTACAATTATGTTCAAAACTACATACAATTCAAAATAATATTATATCTATAATGGATATAAAATGACCGGGATAGAAACTATGCTTCTCTAAAGTTGGAAGAAAGCACTAAAAGCAGAAGGTGATTTCGATATTAATCGCAGACCAACATCGTATTAAGTTATTAAATAAATAATTCAAATTTTATTAAATAGGTACCTGAAAAATCTTGCTTCAAACATATCTTATATTGAAAAAAGATATTGCAGTAACCAACCTCTTTTTTACTCACATCAATATTGAGAGTCATCCCCCATACTTAACGGCGGCCAAATAACATGTCGTCATGGCCTCCCGTGGCTGGCCTACCTATTAATCATACTGGGTCACGAGGGAAAAACTGTTTATTTATAGAAAACTATGGTCATTTGTCTTAGTGTTCTTGTAATAAATAAATTATTTTGTGATTTATTGGTACATTATTGGTTATGAGAATTAAATATGTAGTTTCTTATCTCGCTATAAGCGAGATTCAGCTTAAACAATTTTATTTTACCCAACAGCTTCTCAAAATAATATGTAACTTCGGAAGTCATAAAATCCATCGTATTTTTTAAGCTTTTGATTAAATTCAAACCTTCAATATTTGAACTCTTCATTCACCTACATCTGTAAAGGTTTGGACTATCATCCATTTCATCAAGCCTTTATATTTTAGTACGACGCAATGTAATCAGCGCGAGTGGGACGGCTATATTTAGACTGTAGCTATCTCTATATACATTATACATGTATATACTAGATTTGAGCTTATCCGGCGATAGGATTTGCAATCACAATCATTTGACTAAGTGCTATAGTGTATTTATTTTGGAAAGTATATGGTAATTGACTTCTATTGATACTATTTTATGGAAATACTTAATGAATCTGATCATATTATGGAAATACTTCCATGAATGTAATCGAATTCTATATGAAGTGAAAATAATAGGCATATAGTTTATAATTGTATTCAGCCCGTCCCACCGCTGGGCACGGGCCTCCCTTCAATACGAGGGGGATCAGGCCACAGTCACCACGCTGGCCTAGTGCGGACTTGTCTTTCGAAAACTTGCTAGGTTCCCTTTAAATTAAATAATATTATTTTCATAGGAAAATTTTGTAAGGACATATTTCATGCGTCTATAGTTAATTGTACACTAGCTGCCCTTTGCTCTCCTTCACCTATAAATATTACGTTTAAGAAAGCTAACTAGAGTTTATAACTAATTATTTTATATTGAGTTCAAAATTTGAACCAGTTTTCGTACAAGGTAAAGTCCATAAAGTATCATTTAAGAACTTAGTGTACAAATCCGTGCTAACATTTTATCCAATTATAAGTTGAGAGAGAGTGCCAAAGTGAGAAGTCACTGTGGCTTAAAATCTATACATATAATGAACTAAGACGACTCTGTAGGTAGGTACATTAATTTTTTTTTGGAGATTCTTATTGAAATCTCATTATTATCGATACAGAGGCCAAATATTATTAGAATTTTTGTATGCCTGTGTGTTTATGACTGCATCTCGAAAAAGCCACTGGATAGATATGGATGAAACTTTGTAAAATGATAGCGGGGCAACATATAGGATACTTTAAGCTGTGAGAAAATATCTTATTTCTGATCCCAAAAGAAATAATAAACTAATTATTTATGTAGGTCGTAATATAATATGTATAATGGAGTCAAAGTTATTGAAAAAATATCCTTTAATTTTATTTCCTGTCATATATTTTGTTAGAATATATTTTCAATAAACATTAAAACAAGATCTCTATCATCTAAACACACAGTCGATGTTGACAAACGAACCCTCCTTACTATGAATATTCAAGGTGTCTTGAATATTAATATATTTGATGTCGTTTTGATATATATGAAAGCTTCTGAATGTATGTTTGTCTTCTATCGTTCTATTTGAATTGGAATCAAAAGGCGCAATAAAACATTTACGTTTAAGTAAAATCTCTAGTTGTATCGAATGCAATGGTAGAAGAAAATCGCGTAGAGATTATAATTTTTTGACAACATATATAAATATATTAAGCTTTTCTTTAGCTAAACTAAATGAAAGAAAATGGAGGGAAAGTAAACCAATACGCTAAAAAAATAATGAAAAGAGTGAAGTAACGAATTAGAATGTAAAGAATACATGGACGTTTCTGTTAAGCAATTTTCATTCACATCTAAGCTCTGGTCTTACAGTACTGCGGTCCGAGCATATAAAAAACATTTGAGAACTTCGACATATGAAAAAAATCCATTTTTCAGTCTGAAGACATTCCATGGTTGGTTGTCCACATACTTATTATTCCCTTCAAAATGGGCTCTGTGGAGATGCACTGTGACAATTGCCTAGAGATGAAATTTTTTCCCACTTTGTACTTTATTTTATATTAAATTAAGTGTCCTAAGTGAGTATATGACTAGATGTTGATAAGAGGTACTTAACATTTTAATTATTTATTATGTTCATACTGCTTCCCTCATGGGATTGGTAGAGGGTGGAACGTTAGCATGGTTTTTCGAATTTTTGTGATGTCATCATTAAACTATAAAATATTTCGATTTTAGAGAGAGATCAATGACAGTGGAGGACGTTCTGATAATAATTTATCGAATTCATTTTAATATTAAAATAATGGTTGTAATAACACTCGTGAAGACCAACAAACAAGTGCAATATTATTTTATTGCAAACATTCGATCTTCATACATTAATATTCGGCACTTCGTATAAATTTGCGTTTAATATTAAACCTGTCTGTCTAGCGCGCACTATCAGCAGTTGGAAATAAAAGGAGCTATTCTCCTTTTACTGGAAATTTGTCAAATTTGTTGCATTTATTTATTGATGCTAAAAATTGATGATTGCGGATTGCACAAGACCAAGTGTCGTTTAGATCTTTGGGGAAGGCCTATGTCCCGCAGTGGACGTGTTTGGGCTGAGTCAACGATGAAGACATCATACACAATCCATATAATCTACTTTTAATATTTGGCAATATGCTATAGCAATAGCATATTTATATGTCTAAATTGCATTGTCAATGGAATAAAATACAGAGTCTGTTCTATGTTGAGCGTAGTATATATGGATTGATCATATTTTGGAACTTTGCCTTGTTGAGACTAACATTAGCGTTGAGAACTAATAAGGATTTAAAAAGGCAAAAAGACAATACATAGGAAGACCCTTTATGATATTAAACAATTCAAAAATTCTCCCTAAAACCTAAGTATGTTATTTTTTCTATTTCGATGCTGATTCCACAATTTTTTCGCAAATACATGTGTAAGTCAGACAAGATAAAATTTAATTAATATTTTCGGTAAATAAGTCATCAGATTCTTTCGCATCGTATATAGGATCGTACTCGGGATACGAGCTGATAATGTCAAATTCAATTAACTACGTATAATGTATGCGTGAATATTACATTTGCAATATAAATTTTGTGTAACTTGTGTGCTTTAAATGAATAAATAAAATGTTGGGACATTAACACGCAGCGCCATCTAGTTCTATGGTTAAGGGACGAGGTTTGTGTTATGGATACCAGGTAATTGATAAACTACACTTATATGTAACTTTAAATACATATTCCTTCATATCAGTATATATAAATAAAATTAAATGCCTGTTATTAATTTCAAATTAACAGCTTTTCACTAAATGCGTATGAAATTATATACAGTACCTACTTATATGAAAAAATCAATTTCAAAAATTTTTGTCTGTCTGTTCGGGCTAATCTCTGATCTGATCTCTCTCACAAACGAATGTCCCCAACGGAACTCGAACTCGCGATTCTGGTACAGCAAGTACTACAAACTCAGCCAAACGTGTCGTCTGATTTATTTTACTGTACGCATTTGAATAAATGATTTTATCAGAAAATTTGAATGCTGAGAAATGTCTATTGTAGTTACTCTGATATACCGCATACACGATGCGATCCAATTAAGCGAGCTGAACACCATTTGCTGCTTTGTGACCAAGAACATTGGACTTAATGAATTTCCAGCAATTAATATAGAACCTCTATATAGTTCTGTTGGATAGTTAATTAAGTAAATATCAAAAGTTTAAATCGTCTTTATAACTACTTATTAAGGACTTCACGTTGTGGCGAACTTACATTTTTTTGTAATTTTGCAATATTTTTGCAGGATATCTGTTTTTTATAACTTTTTTTTCTTCTAAAGTATTTACTTCATAAAGTTGGATAGAAGGTACTATCCAACGTTACGAAGTATTTTATTTAATAATTTTAAGTTATTGCATAGTTTCTATCGCGGGCCTTGAGCGTGGAGACCGATTACAGAAATTCCGTAACGAAAAAAACCTAACACCTGTTGTTGCGGAAAATGCGGTAAAGGGCTGGTTCTAAGTAAATTAAAATTTAAGTGGACTGTATATAAGGGAAGCGAGAAATTAAAGGGTGTACAGCGGGATCAGCGGGACTGCGGGAATAAAAAGCACGCCTACCTTGCTGGAGCTCTGCGTCGGGTCTTCTTCAGCGCCAACGATGATGACGGCAGCGGTTAGATGGCGATGGCGGTGATGGCATACATGAGGGCACACACCACAAGGCACTCGAAAGTTCTATGCAAATTATAGCAGGCGCGCGCGGGTTACGTCTCGAGACTCAAACGGCGAATTTTGTACTACTGCGTATGTGATGACTCCTTTAAATTGCAGGCGTGCATATATAGGAAGCGGGTAGGAATAAAAATTATACATAAGGGTTACTATTGGCGGAAACACCTGTCATGCGTGATGCGACGAGTAGCGCGACATCTATGGTTTATCTTTTAGTTTACTTGTACTGGTGTTGTTTAGGTCTGACGTTACCCATAATTAATATAGATGGCGCTGTAGATTAATAAATCGATTTTAGATCGACAGTTTTGTTTCAATATTGACATGGGTGTCATTTTCTAGGTTTCTCGGGGTGCTGATTGCGAAAATGAGGTCCATTTTCAAATCCAAGATGGCGGACATCCGATTTTTTTCAATAATGACATGGGTGTTATTTTCGAGGTTTCTCGGGTGCTGATTGCGAAAATGAGGTCCATTTTCAAATCCAAGATGGCGGACATCTGGGTTTTTTTCAATAATGATATGGGTGTCATTTTCGAGGTTTCTCGGGGTGCTGATTGCGAAAACGAGGTCCATTTTTAAATCCAAGATGGCGGACATCCGGATTTTTTTCAATAGATAATAAAAATATTTTGAACAATATTAACTTCTCATTTGTTGAATAAGAGAAAAAAAATGTTTTCTTATCAGTCACCACGCTCAAAAAGTGTAACTTTTTTTTTGTAAAATAATATCAAATTAAAAAAAAACAAAGGAAAAAAATACTGCATAAATAAAATAAATAATTATAATTGCATAAGTTGATAAAAACAGCTATGCAATAGCTTTACCGCGGCAGTCTCCGAGTGCCACACGTCTTTTTTTAATAAAATCTTTATTAAAAGAATATAAAAAAACAGTATGAAAAAACTATGAAAATTATATTTCAAAATAACTACTTTAGTATTTTTAATTTTTTGGCGTATGTATTTTAATCAACTTTCGAAAACAATACTTTTGTTTTTCTAATTAGTATATGAGTTATTGCATTTGTTACTTATAATGTTAAAACACTATAAACTGATGATTTGGGTAGTATGTCTATGTAATTAAATCAGCGATTTATTCGCACATTTGAGTCCAACGTTTAAATTGGTAGCTCTATAAAGCGTATTCATAACGCCGAACGCGATCCAATTAAGCGGATGGATCACGCGGCCCGTACGGTATTTGCTGTTCCTTTATGAACCGATATGTAAATTAATCGAAAATCAACGCTTTAACATATATTCTAAATGTATAAAGGAAATATTTGTTCGTTCTAAATTATTTCGTAACTTAACCATATATTAAAATTATTATGAACGGGAATATGTATCTCATTTGTATTTTTCTCGTCTTGTCTTCTACGAGTATGTGTTTCGCAGCAAAGTAATTTGTTGACTAGAGTATAATAAAACCTGCTTTTTATATCTTTAAATCTGGTTAGATTTTCTTTATTCATGCTGGCAAAAGGCTATACGTAAGGTAAAGTTGATAAAATATCAAAAAATTAACAACCCTCGACGCCTCCTCGCTTCCCTTAGGCCTTACTATACGTCTCGAGCCGCAGGCACCCGCATCTGATACTAACAAACTAATACCAAAGTAGTCGGCCAACGGACTTGACAGCCCAAGCTACCATACACTAATGTCTACACTAATGGGACATTAGTGTATGGCAGCTTAGGCTGGCTGTCACGTCCGTTGGCTGACTATATATTTTATAGGCTTTGTTACTATTTCCTTTATGCTTTGGTTTCCTGATTTCAAACTCAGATAGAAGTTATCGCATATCAACTGTTTCAAAGTTTCTCGTCCTGTAGAAAGATCAATATATCAATACTCATTTTGTGGTTTCGTACTATTTATTGGACGTGTCTCGTCAGTGTCATTTATAGTTACTAATTATTAGCTTTAACTTTTAGGCTCACCTGTGTGTAGAGTGGCTTGTCGTGTTATTTATAAACAAATTTATTAAATCAGGTTATATAATATTGGCATTTGTCCTTACTTTCCCTTTATATCACTCCTCTCGCTTTCTTATATCAATACAATAAATTTCTTAATGTAAAATTTATAATTAAACTTTACAATGGCTATTGGTTAAAGTGGATAGATTTTGCTGTATATATATGCACACAATACTGTATACATATTTCTGTGTTTCGAAACATTCACACTACGATTCGATTAACAGGATTGGAGCTGAGCGCTCTATTTGGTGTTCCTTTGTGACGCGCCGTACATAAATTAATCTACACTGATGGCGGCTGCCGGCTGATATGATTGATAGCAGCGATAGATGCTTTTAGTGCTCACTGAATTCTATGTACACATTTTAATGTGAATGATACAACTTTTTTAAATGTACAGGTAGAATTTTAATTAAATACAAGTAAATGTGTTATAGGCAAAATAGAAATCCACATATGGACTCAAACGAAGGGTTAAGTAGATAATAGTGTGAATAATAACAGTAATCTATATATATAAAAATGAAACCCGTTTTCCGTTGTCACGACATAGCATAAAAACGGCTTGACCGATTTGGCTAATTTTGGTCTTGAATTATTTGTGGAAGTCCAGGGAAGGTTTTAAAGGTGAATAAATATGAAAGTTGTGCGGAAAAAAAGGAAATTAAAAAAATCTTTATAACATTAATGGCGTTTGACGTATCATGTTATTACCGTTGCCATGGTGCGTGCAATGGTAATTAAATCTAAAATAGTAAATGTTGTTTTGCGAATGCGTAATAAAACATTTCACCGGGAGGAAAAGTTTATAAAAAATGTATATGTGGACAGAACAACGTCTGTCGGGTCCGCTAGTAGGATATAATTGCTCAGTAATAATGGTAAACCCTTTTAACGGTAACCCCTTTTTACCCCTAGTCCTTGCTGGACACGCGCAACTCCCTGATACTAGATGGGTTATAGGGTTATAGTCAACTACGTTGTTGAAATTCAATGGATTACATTTAGATATATCTTTTGAAACAGGTTCGATTTTCTCAAATAGCTATATAGATTTGTTCATGGTGTTTTAAAACTTTCGAAATAGTTAAAATCTGATCCTAAATATCTAAATCTTAATCATGTTGTAAAAAACTAAGAAATTT
Organism: Boloria euphrosyne; assembly: GCA_951802675.2. Classification (NCBI taxonomy): domain Eukaryota; kingdom Metazoa; phylum Arthropoda; class Insecta; order Lepidoptera; family Nymphalidae; genus Boloria; species Boloria euphrosyne. The sequence goes on from OX637885.1 coordinate 11,792,739, forward strand.
TAGTCGACTTTGCCTTTTTTAATACTCGTATAAGTACACTATTATGTAATTTAAGCATGTTTCGATAGTTTGTAATATTTTATTACAATATGCTTGCAATTTCGGCTGAGCTTTAATGTTATTAACATGTAATAATGAAATCTTAGATTTATTATAATTTGTATGAAGACGCTACTAGGTATATCAAATTTCATTTAAAATATTATTTTCACATCAAAAGCTTTATAACCATTCAAAATAAGTTATCTGATATTTTGATTGTATCTTTTAAGATGAAGACACAAAACAATTTTAAATAATACTCTTACTAACAGTTCATCCAGAATTTATTCCACTTATTATAATAAATGTAAAACAAGGTGTGATTTTTACAATACAATATAGTTTTAACTAGCGCCTCACCCTGGCTTTGCTCGGGTTCGTTTCTGGATTAAGCACAAGCGAAGTCTTGGGTTACGTTAGTTATACATATAAACCTTTCTCTTGAATCACTCTATCTATTAGAAAAACCGCATCAAAGTCCGTTGCGTAGTTTTAAAGATCTAAGCATACATAGGGACAGACAGACAGCGGGAAGCGACTTTGTTATATTATATACTATGTAGTGATAAATTATGTATCAAATAAGTAATCGGGTTATTATAAAATTTAATTAACTTATTTACATGGTCTGTTGAGTAGTCAAGAAAAGCAGCACTTTATAAATGTTCGAATGAAACTTTTGCAAAGCTCACTTAAAGTTTGTTTTAAGTTTGCAGGAAACTTTAATTTGTTTCTTGCAACAAATTAAAGTTTTTTATGTATTGATTTACAAGACATTCAAGTCTTTGCTTAATCGGTCTATACTTGTATTTAAATAAATATGTAGGGACATTAACATACAGCACCGTCTAGTTCCATAGTAAGCTATGAGGCTTTTGTTATGAATAGTTCTCAAACTGAGCAAGGCGTGTCGTCAAACATAAACTTACAATTGTTTGTTAAATTGTCATTCTTTTACGCTATTACTGGGAAAAGGATGTTTAGTCCTAATTTTTAAAGGGACATTGAACCAGCCTTTATGACTAAAACTATGTTATATCGGCACCTCAAGAAGTGCCGTAACAACGAACTTACAGATTCTAGTATAATAATATAATAATACTGTATTACACAGCTTTTTTGTTTAATTAAGAGTCCATATCATGTAGATTTTTATGTATATAGAGTTTAAACTCATTTCCATTCAATTTCACTATACTCGCAATAACGTTAACTTGGAACCTAGCTAAAATATGTTAAAACCACCGAAATAAAAACAAGAAGGGCCCTACAGTACTCCGATCGCTCTAAATTGTATTCACATTGAAAGGCGTGAGCGCACACCATTCTCCATTGAAACAATATTCTGCCATTTTGAGTGAAAGTGAAAGTGAACGTTTAGTTTTACTCGGGAGTAACAGAGACTACATGTATTTGTCGGTACGGTTGTGTAATCGCAGTTTTGCCACGTTTTTTAAGGTCAGGGCCCTTCTTGTTTTTAGTTCGGTGGTTAATACAATAATATTATTAGAGTTTATATTATTTTTTAGGTCGTATTTATTATTCAACAAAAATTAGCTCCGTAACTAAATATGTTTCACAATTATAAGACAATATGCTTTGATGAAACAATTGATTCAAATACTTGGTTATACAGAAAAGCTTTTAGCGTTAATTTACAGGTAAATGTAACTTGGCTGTGTTACAATGTATTTTTGTGTGGTTTCCCTCGACCATCGGACCTTTTTAATTGACATGTCATGTAAACTCTCGTCTTTAATAATAAATAAATAAATATGTTTAACATTATTACACACAGCGCCATCTAGTTCCGTGGTAAGCTACGAGACTTGTGTTACGGATAGCAGATAGTTGGTATACTAATTACTATACATGTAACATAATACATAATATATACAACTTTAAATGCATATTATAAATATAAAAACCCATGACTGCAGTACAAACAGTCGTGCTCAACAAATGAATGCTCCTAGCGGGAATCGAACTTGCGACCGCTGTCGCAGGTAGGGTACAAACTGAGCCAAACGTCGTCTTATATATTTAAATCTAATATATTTAATTTTTTGTTTCAGATTTATATAACTCTTCAATAACGTTGGTAAGTCCATATTAAACCTTTGTAAGCTTAATATACGAATACGTATGTTTACTTAGCTATCATAAATCACAATCTCGGTATGTTTTCCTTCACAACATAATCTGCTTAAAAATGATTTCTATACATACGAGTATAATAAAATTCTAACTTAGACGAATCTGTACATTGAATATTTTTTAGTGAATCTAATAGAAGTAGTCGCTATTAATAATAGGCATATCTGTGACTGCATCACGAGATAGCCACTGGACAAATGTTGATGAAATTTAGTGAGGTGATAGCTGGTTCTCCGGGTCACGATATACTGCAGTATACCTTTTACTGCAGGAACATATCTTATTTTCAGAAATCTATACTAAGAGTTTTAAAGCGCAGCAAAGATGAGTCACTATTGTGTACATAAATACTCGTATATAAAAGGTATCAACGGGGATTTGAAGCTACTTCACTTTCTTGGTTTTACAGAGCACTATACCATTGACTTACCACTGATTTGCTTAAGAAATATGAGTCTATGTGGAAAAGCTTTTATTTCGTAGAAAGCCACTAACAAAGTGTTAACAAAACTCGACTTCGTAAGGGGTAGAAAAAGAGGGTGAGAGTTTGTAACCGGATTTTACCGTCTTAGAGATCGATGGACGGAAAGTCGACAGTAGATTTTGATTCGATAAATTTTCTTTTTAAACAAAAGCAAAAAGGGTGTTATAAGTAGAAAATGTGTATCTGTGTATCGGGTCTATGGCATCGAGTGCCCAAGGATAAGTAAGAATCGATTTTAATTTAGTTTATTTTTGTTTGAAATGTGGATTAATTGACAGTTTTCTTGGGTATAAATAAACAAAATTCTTACTGGCGTTTGCAGGCAATTAGCTCCTTTCTAGATGTTTAAATGTTATAGGTACTTTGACAGATGTAATCCATTCAGAACTTGGTATTTTATTACTTCAGTGACATGTAACGTTATGGATTTTTTATTAAAGATATAAGTAATTTTGTAAATTTTACCTTATTAATAAATTATATCAATTTCTAATTTCATTCATACTTTCATATTGTTATATTATTTTACGTAAAAGTAAATTGTTTAATATTTTTCTTTGAAAAACATCTATCTACCTTAAACAGCTAAACATTGTATTATATTAATTACCTCTCAGAATCGTTGTTCTGAGAATTGTCTATAGATTCTTAGACAAGACTTGTACTGACAATATTAAACTCAAACCAAACTGTTATTTACATCAGATTAAAGAATACGTTTTTGAGTGATCAACATATTTAAATAATTTCGTTTTATTATCAAAACAAATTGCAAAGGTCAATGACATGAACCCTGCCACTTCATAAGGAAGTGCATTATTAATAACACCACCAACATATAATTTTAGACTGTATTGTAAAACAAGTAAGGGTTCAATTAGCATAATTTGAAAAGGGTTATTTTTGGAACACTAACTTGTATATCCCTGGAGGAATGTTTTGCTTTAAAAGGGGTCATTCATGAAGACCGTCACGCAAAATTTCCATTTTAGATTTCTCTCTCTCTCTCTCTCATTTCATCTCATTTGATAAAGGAGTGTAATTTAAAATGAGAATTATTAAACTTTTAATATAATCTATAAACTATCTATAAACATTAAACAGTTATAATTTTGTTCATAAATCTACAAGCTTCGGGCCTCGCTTCGGCCGATACATCCCGAGGTGCACCGTGCAGGAGCCTAAGTGCTACTCATAGTCTTTCTAGCCTTTATACAGCATATGATTAACAGACATACATATACAAACTTTAGTATAAAAGTTCAAAAGGAAGCTATATAAAAAAACTCAGGTACAGCCGCGGGTTATGCTCGTTTTAATATTATTCTAACGAAAGTATAAAATAATGATCACCAACCATGTTTATAATGAAAATACTCTATCGACTATCACATATAAATTAAGGTTCAAAACAGCTTATTTTGATTCGTGCGAATTTTAGATTAGAATTGAAGTTACACGCGCCAGTGCGAGCCGGCATGTGGACGGTACGTTCGGGGGATTGAATGGGAAGATACGAGTGTATCCATTTGAATTTGTTTGAAAGCACTTAAAATAACAATATGGGTACAACGGATTTTAGGTACGTTTTTCTGGTCGGGCTTTATGTTGTTTAAACTTCGGCTTTTTTGTGTACAATTGAAATGTTTTGTTTGTTTAAAACGTAAATAGACCTATTAGACTTAGTTGACACATGCGGCTTATAAATTTTGTGAGAATCTTAGATGTTTTTTCTTGCTTACCTATTTTTTTATAATAATATTATTTCGCCTTTATAATATTAGTAAGGACAAGTGAAACTCTTTTTTCTCGGGAGTAGAGTTATTTCTAGAAATCTTATAAAATTGAAGATTCGTATGTAATTAAAATTTTTAAATGTATTTGTTAAAGATTGTACCTACATACATATCATAGCGAAAATACTGTAATACCTAACTACTTTGCATTATTTCCAGTTAAGACTAACGCTGTGTATGCAGCGCCACATATGTTTCGCAAAAAGTTTAAAAATATTTCACCGCATCCACGCTTCGTGTACATTTTATAACATCAACCACCAGCCAAATTGCCTGGACAACGGACGGGCGCGTCTCGAGTGCAAGCGAGATGACTACAAACTTTTAAATTTATATCTAATTTTCTAAATGGCAGTTTCATAGCTCTATACTGTATGTTACGAAAACTTTTAAATAAGTTCACGTTGCGAAGTGCAGTCCCTTAATGCTTTATCGCCTAAGCTTAACTTGTACTAATAAGTAAAATAATTACTGAAAACTTTCATTTCAAAATAACTTTTTACTATAAAGTTTACTCGTATAATACTAGGAACATAAATAAAAATTTAATTACATAAAACTCGTAGCAAAAATGGAATAAAAATATTACATTTGAAGGAGCTTTACATAACAGATAGGTATAGATATGATAGAATAAGTTTAGTTATTTATACCTTGATATCTTTTTTATTTAATAAAAGTAATGGTATTTTAAGGGTCTTACTTCAAATGTACATAATATACTTAAATATTAAAGGATGCAAAACGCTAGTTCTAGAAATCTAGATTTTGGTCAACGAAGCTCTCATCGCTCGCATCTCATATTAGTTTAAATATATGTTTGCAGTACGGCAAATGTGAGTAAGCTAATATAAAACGTAAACTTCATTTACGTTTTATATTATGGATATATTAATATTATTTAAAAAACTACTGTTTTTACCGGCCTACCGTTTTTTTAAAATAAGCTCTTTTAAATGTAAACTATTCAGTGTTAATATATTCTTAAAAGAAAGATTTTTTAAAATCTGATCAGGATCTCCAGAAGTTACTCGTAAAATATATAAAAACAATCAAATATCATCTTTAATAGTAATAATTTGGTTCGTAATGAAGTCACAATTTCCCATACAACCTTCCAATATACAAGAATTACCTACACGAAGGACATGAATGGATGGATACAACACCTTTTTGACCTATACTTATATATAAATAATCAAATGTGCTACGGTGGAGCAAATCATTATGAAGAAACTTGCATGTCGCAACAGCAAGTTTTTGAAAAACTTGCACCATGGCTCATGCTCTTTCCCTTTGAAGGGATGCCCGTGGACATTATGTAAGGGCTGCACACATATATTCATTACTTATTTATCAACTTATTGATTGATTATTGATTACGTTTAAATCCTCTGTTATATTGATTTGACCGCGTTATGTTGAATTCAATCACTTTAAAAGGTTTTCAGTTAGATTAAAGGCTGCGACACTTTTTTTTAAAAATAACTAGAATATACGAATACTACACATAGGTATGACATGTAGTATCACTATGATAGACGGATAAGCTTTAAATAATGATGTTAGTAAGCACTTATAGTCAGTGACTATTTTATTGCGCTACTGGTATGGTATTCTGAACACCAGTTAAGTAAAACAAAAAAAATATAAATTCTCTTTGATTATACAAACGACGCGCGACGTAGCGTCCATTCGGAAAGCTTTTAGAACTTTTGACTGTGACTTTTGACAAGCTTCCGCTCAGTTAATATGGGCACGACCACCAATAAAAATATATTTATACAGAAAAATATAATTGGAGTGTCCGTTTGTAACATCGACATAGCAGCATATTTACTAAATGCATAATATGTAATTATAAAAGAACTAAACTAGAACAAGAAAATATTTTTGTCTGTCTCTATGTCTCCGCTTATTTCTGAACTGCCGCATAGATTTTGATGGGACTTTCACTGGCAGAAATCTTAAGTTATTAGGGAGTAATTTGGCTACTATTAAAACCAAAACAAAGACAGGGTGAGTCGCTAGTAAATAAAAAAAGCAGATAAGGATATCATGGCAGTCATCATTCCTCTCATTCCTATACAAACTATTAAAGCTACTTCTGTGTTAATAAATCTTAAGTAACATATGTAAATCCTTGCTAATCTCACGTGTAAACTGCTTTAGCACATAGGCTAGGCTTTGTCGCGTCGTTGAACACTCTGAATATATGACTTTAACGGATTCCTAAGCTTGTCGCTGTATTTCACTCTCGTAATCTGTGAGGCGAATATATTTACGTAAGATCCCACACCTAAAGCTTACATTACAAACATTCTACCTTCTATATAATACAATGTCACATACATATCAACTTATTTTTCGTTTTATTAGAAGACATTATTACATTTGTAAAACTCAAATGTAACTAGATTATCGAAATGATTTCCTCTCAATGTCGCTACTAAATCTATCCCATATGTTTACTTCTAATCTGACCCTTAAAAAAGAAGGTAGCCTACTTAGAGCATAGAATGTTCTATTTCAATTTAGTTAAGGTTTGTCTGAAAAAGGTCTGCTAAAAAAGCTCTGGCACAGACCCGACCCACCTTCACTGTTCTGCCTCTAAACAAGTTGTTTTTCAGACAGTTGATTTAAAACCTTTTAGGAGCCCACTTGGCCTCGGTCGAAGGTTAAAAGCTATTTGAAGGGCGTCACACAACTTCTAATCAATTTTCACCTACATATGGAATTTTCTATGTAATATGATTGAATTTCAAAGTTTATTCCGTTAATGCTCCATGTTTTTCTGTATTTTTTATTAAAATATTTATACTTATAATTAAACTGTTCGTTTAGAGTTCCGTAGCTTTTAGATAAACCGATATGCTTATTAACTTATGTCAAGTTCATTTGTCTGTTTGTTACAATCTCTTTACTTGAAGAGAAATTTGAGCGCTCATAAGCTTGTATTGTATATTTGGATCTTCAAAAATGAGTTATATTTATCTCTGAAAGACTTTTTGTACTTAAGTTGATACTTTTAGAAATAGAGATAGATGCTTCAAAAGTCATAAATGTCGTTAAACACAGGAGCGACGTCGTCTAGTCGAGGCTTAGGGATAAACTGGCTTGATAGGTTTTAACAAGTATTACTTACTTATACAAAAATTGTAAAATAAAGACAGGTATGTGTTTAACTTATTATTTGGAATACAATAACCTAAATTAAATCTAAAAAGATTTTTTTTAATCATTATTCTTAAATAAAAAAAATTAAAATAACATAAATTAATTAAGTTCTCCGAAACTATACAAAAGCTGTATTTTTGTAAGAACTTCATCGTTGTTTCTCCTTATATTTCTTCCCTACATAGGAAGATAATAAGAACTTTTGCAATAATTCGTATTCGCGGAGGCGAAACTCGTTAAAATTAATTGACGTTCCATTGTAAATTCAGAATCAGACTAAACAACCAATTTATATCTGCCATATTATTGTTATTAGAAAGCACTTAGTCAAATAATGAAGTCTAAGTCTATATTTGGATACTTTGCGTAGGCTCTCAAGATTTTGCTCAATACAAGTTCGAACGAACTTTGCTCTTAGATCTCAAATACCAATATTATCAATAATAACATAAGTTTTCAACACCTTAAGTGAAGGCCTATTTAACTGTAACAGAAATAATTTTTACATACAATAACATCTGAAATTTTTATACGTGAGAGTGAAGTAACATCGTCTACTGACCGAGTTATCCGATAGAGAATCTTGCTTTTATTTACCTAGTGTAAACATTTATCAAACTCTGTAGGTAATAATTCATGATATTTAACGTAAGATTCTTGATTTTTGATAGTTCGATACATTTGGACTCACTGGCGAAGTAATCTGTGCTCAACTGGCACGCTTTGAAGCCATTAACAAGAGAATTGAACTGACATTTGGACATGATGAGGAATGCAGTTGTTTGAGCGAGTTCACGCTCACTCTTCATTTTTGTATTAATAAAAATTGCTAATTTAATGTTAAATCGAATAAATGTTAAAATGATTTATATTTGTTATTTTGAATTAATTATTATTGTTATTTTGAATGTAATTTTTAATAGATAAAATAAGTAATAAACCACTTTCTGTTTACGAAAGTTAAGATTTTATATCAAAGTTTAATCTTTATACTCGAGAAGCCATTGTGCGAACATATGGCGCCTTAAATGCAATTCAGAAAAAGCTCCCAAGCTATACAAACTTTTAACACTAAGTTCTAAAAATAAGTGCAATATTGGTTATTTTTGTACTAGGACAGACTTTCTTTATTCAATACCATACAACGAGCTTTATGTTATAATTTGTAGTGGGCACCAATTGTAGGCTTTACTTGGAGGAGACAATTCTACATTCTATTTTAATATTTTTGTTTATTAGTGTTAGATCATTGTTTAATCCTTTTGTTATTTCTAAATTATGATAAGATTTAGATAGTTTATTGACTATTAGTTGTTTTGTTGACTTCACTTTTAAGACATAATCAATACAGAAACTATATTGTTTTTTTTGTGACGGAGTGAGGGTAAATGCGCTAGAACCAACTCGATGACAGTAGAAAATAAGGAAATATTACATTCATTCTCACTCTGATTTTTGATCAGTGTAGACTTAAAATAAAACCTTACACCAAGCTTCTGTTGTTTTCTTATATCAGAAGTGGGATAACTTCAACAATGAATAAATCTAAACGACCTCGCTCACGATCACGTGGTCATTCTGAAAGACATGTAAAACGACGTACTGTTGAAATCGTGCAACATAATAACGAACAAAGAAGAAAAAGTCGTTCAAATATAAAAAGAAGTTCAAGATCTAGACGAAGTTCTGCAAGAACACCGTCACAGCCAAGGCATCTTGATGTAACGGTGCAAAAATCTAATCGACATGTAAGACAATCTGCGACTGGACGAGAGCCTAGTGCACAAATAACAAGTATATCTGCGACCGGACGAGACGATAAGAGTACGAGCACTTCTGCGACCGGACGGGACGATATGTGTACAAGAATTTCTGCGACCGGACGAGACGATACGAGTACGAGCACCTCTGCGACCGGACGAGATGATATGTATACAAGAATTTCTGCGACCGGACGAGATGCAGCTCCTTGGGCAGAGAGCGGTGGACCAAGGAGTAAGCAGTCAACAGCGAACTCGCGATGTTCGCCTAGACCTCGGGAGGTGACGTCAGCTTCGACACCCGTGCCGTTTAATATAGGTGAGACGAGTACTAATGCTAATTCAAGTATAATGTTAAACTTTAATGATGTAGCTAATTTTTTTCAATCCTTAAATAAGCAGAGTTTACCGTCAAGTAATAATTTATTGCCAGAATTTGATCCATCTATTAAGAATCATCGTATCGATCTATGGCTATCAAAGGTTAATGAATGTGCGAAAATATATAGTTGGGACGAATCTCGTATTATACATTTTGCGTTACCTAAATTGTCGGGTAATGCTAAAAAATGGTATGATAGTCAAAACACGATATTGCATAGCTGGCCTGAATGGCAAATACTATTACATAAAGCTTTCCCTTTTGAAACAAATTATGGTGCGCTATTAGCAGAAATGCTCGACAAGCGGTTGAGGGTAGGTGACGATTTAGACGATTATTTTTATGAAAAAAGAAATCTACTTAATATTTGCGATATACAAGGAAAGCAGGCAGTTGATTGTATAGTTCACGGTATAGATGATCGAACAATACGTGCCGGGGCATCGTCTGCCCGGTTTACAGAGCCTGAAGATCTTTTAAAGTACTTAAAAGATATTTGTAAAGAAAACAAAGATATTTTGCGTAGTTCTAATTTTAGTAGGAATAGATTAGCAGTAAATATAATTTGTAATAAATGTAATGAACCCGGTCATCGCGCATTACAGTGTCGTGTAAAAACCTCTCAAATAAATATATCTAATACTAGTATTCAACCCATTTGTTTTAACTGTAATGAAAAAGGTCATAGAGTATATCAGTGTCAAAAGCCTATTTTAAAGTGCGATAAATGTAATAGATTCGGTCATGCATCTCATAATTGTACTCAAAAACTCACTAACTTAGGAAATAGTAATGACAAACGTGTTTTACTGATAGAGAATAGTGTGGGTAGAAATAAATCCAAGTATTACAAAACAGTGGTTGTCAATAAGAAGTTTACTTTAGAATGTTTTGTTGACCTCGGTAGTGACTGTACACTCATAAGACATGAAACTGCGGTAAGATTAGGGTTAATAGTTTCAAAGGATTCATTACCGGTTATTCGTGGAATTGCAGATATAAGTGTTAACCCTATAGGAAAAACATACTTTGATATATGTATTGACTCTGTTGAGGCGAATATAATGGCATATATAGTACCTAATAGTTATTTACATACAGATTTATTAATAGGGCAAAATCTTACCGAGTTGCCTAATGTTATAGTTTTGAAGACAGAATATTCTCTTAATATTTTATATAAAACGTTCACGCCATATCTTACTACCTTGGAACATGAACCATTACTAAAGTTTAGGTTATACATTTTTTCTGACTGCAAAATAAATAAAGTAGGCATAGTTAAATGTTATAGCGTTGACGTAACAGACGCGACTGTATACATAAAAGGGAGTTATCGCGATGTAAGTGGAAATGAATATTACGTTCAGGAGGGAGTTTATGTAATTAAAGACAACAAGTGTTACATAAGCATAGTTAATATTTCTTATAATCCTCTCTATCTTACTAAAGATTTTGTAATAGCTAAAGTTTATATACTTCAAAAAGAGCATATAAATAATTCAGAAATTATTAATTGTTTTAAAACTCATACCACTTTAAGTCCTATAAAACGCGAGGAAATAAATATTAATCCTGACTTGTCAAGTGAGCAAAAAATGAGGATATACAATCTTATTAATAGCTTTAGAGATTGTTTTGCACAGGACCTCTCAGAGCTTGGATGTACACATGTAACAGAGTTAGCTATAAAACTTACCGATGAAACACCCGTTGTTTATAGGCCCTATAGACTCAGTATATCCGAAAAAACAATAGTTAGAAGTCTAGTCAAGGAATTAATTGACAATGATATAGTTGAAGAATCTGAATCAGCTTACGCGAGTCCTATATTGCTGGTATCAAAAAAAACAGGTGGATTTAGATTATGTGTCGATTATAGAGCATTAAACCGAAAAATTGTTAAAGATCATTTTCCATTACCCAGGATTGACGACCAGATAGATTTACTAAGCGGTAATTCTTATTTTACATGTTTAGATTTGGCTAGTGGGTATTATCAAATACCTATACAAAAGGAAAGTAAACATCTTACAGCTTTCATTACTCCTGATGGTCTTTATCAGTTTAAAAGGGCGCCATTTGGTTTAGTAAATTGTCCTGCCATTTTTCAACGTACTATAAACAAAATTTTGAACAAGTCTCATAACAAATGTGCTATAGCTTATATGGACGATTTATTAATTGCGGGTAAAGACTATGATGAATGCTATCTTAAATTAGAACAAACTTTTAATTTGATTAGAGAAGCTGGACTGACATTAAATATAAAAAAGTGTAAATTCTTTGAGACTGTGATTGATTATTTAGGTCTAGAGATATCGGCTGAGGGAATTAAGCCAGGGTTATCGAAAATAACGGCTGTAAGTAAGTTTCCAGAGCCAAAAACTGTGCACGAAGTAAGACAATTCATAGGGTTAGCTAGTTATTTTAGGAAATTCATAGAAGGTTTTGCCTGTATAGCTAAACCGTTGACAGACTTGACAAAACAAAGCGTATCGTGGAAATGGGAGCGACAACAAAGAGAAGCTTTCTTAAAGTTAAAAGAAAAGTTAACTGAGCGACCAATATTAGGTATTTACAATCCGGATTACATAACAGAACTACATTGTGATGCGTCAAAAATAGGGTTAGGTGGTATTTTACTACAAAAAGAGAGTTCATGTGCGAAACTTAAACCCATAGCGTATTTTAGCAGAAAAACTACTATAGACGAAGAAAAATTACATGCTTATGAACTAGAGACTCTCGCCGTTGTAGCCTCCTTAAACAGATTCCGCCCGTATTTACTAGGTACCCATTTTAAAATTCTGACTGATTGCAATGCATTACGCTCCACGTTTTTGAAAAGAGATCTTATACCTAGAGTAGCGCGTTGGTGGATAGCATTACAGGAATTTGACTGTGTAATTGAGTATAGGCCGGGTGAAAGTATGAAGCATGTAGATGCTTTGAGCCGTAATCCCGCTCCCAGTAATAATGAATTATATAGTTATGATCACATAAATCGAGTTTTACAACTATCTCAAGAAGATTGGCTTCTTAGTATTCAATTATCTGATCCTAAGATACAACATATTCGCTCTGTTTTGGAAGATCCCAGGTATAATGAAATTTTAGACATTAAACAAAATTTCATTATTAAGAACAATCGAGTATATCGTAAGGTAGGAGAAGATTTAAAATGGGTAGTTCCAAAAGATGCCAGGTGGCAAATATGTCAAAGAAATCATGATGACATTGGCCATTTCTCTGTAGAAAAGACCCTTGAGAAGATTAAAAAAGATTTTTGGTTTCCTAAAATGAAGAAATTTATTTCTAAGTATGTAAAATCATGTTTACATTGTGCATTTAGTAAAGAACCAGCAGGCCCAAAAGAAGGTTTTCTTCATAGTATACCGAAAATAGATATACCATATCATACGGTTCACATAGATCATTTGGGACCTTTTGTAAGAAGCGTAAAGGGTAACCAATATTTATTAGTTATTGTGGACGGGTATACAAAATATTGCGTGCTTAAACCTCTTCGAAACACCAAAGCTGAACCGACTGTTAGAGCATTAAAAGAGGTATTTAGTTTATTTGGTCACCCTGGTAGGATAATATCGGATCGTGGGTCTTGTTTTACATCTTCAGTGTTTAGTCGGTTCTGTAAAGAATATAAAATACGACACGTTTTAAATGCGGTTTCAGCTCCACGGGCGAATGGTCAAGTGGAGCGCTATAATAGGACAATTTTAGATTCACTTAGGACATATAACGACCAGTTAGGTGAAAATAAGTGGGACCAAGAGCTATGTAAAATTCAATGGGGAATTAATAATACTCTAAATAAAGGTACCGGAAAAACACCTTGTGAAGCGCTATTTGGAAAGCGCTTGCTAGGGCAGGGAGAAGGCTGCTTAGATTATACGCTAACTGACACTAGACAAAATGATAAAGGGTTAAATGAAATAAGACAGGAAATAAACGATCACATTGAAAAAGATCAAGAGACACAACAATTAAGATTCAATAAACAAAGAAAGAAAGCAAGACTTTATGTAGTAGGTGATCTAGTTAAAATATTAAAAAATATTCCATCTAATGATGGCAAAAGTAAAAAATTGCTACCAAAGTATCAAGGTCCATTTAGGATAAGCAAAGTTTTAGGTCAAGATCGATACGAGGTTTCTAGTATTCCTGGATCGAATATATCTAGAGGTAGGTATAGTAATGTTTGGTCAGCAGATCGCATACAACCTTGGATATCCATAGCTAATGAAAGTGATAGCTCTGACGGAGAACTCGGTTCCTAAATCAATAAGTATATTATAATATTAAATATGTTATGAGATATCTTACTAGTTATGTTATATTTTTTATTTCAATTATTTCTTATTTATAGTAATAATAATTAATACATATGATGTGCCTAAGAATTAATTATTGTGTTAAATTTTGTTGCTAAAATTTTGTATTACGAGTATGTATTATATATGTTATTAAATTTCATTAAAGTACAATAAAAATAAATAAATTATAGAAATGTGAATAGTTAATTAAATAATTAAATTAGATAAATCAGTTATGTTAAATAATAAAAATGTATATTAAAATAATTAAATTGATTAAATAAGTTTTGTTACATAATAAAAATGTATGTTAAAATAATTAAATTAGAATTTTGATGATATGTGTATCGGAGACGAAATAGATTGTATGTTGAGAAGTCTCGCACGGTCACTTTCTTGGTGAGGGGTGATGTGTCAACTCGGGTGGCGTTGGTAAACTCGCACGGTTACTGCTAGTGATGAATCGTGAAGTACCAACTTCTGTGTCTAGGTTGAGAAGGCTAGTGCAGAGCTTATGAGGTATTAAGGGGGTGGTAGCTGTCAACTAATGGAAAAGAGGTTGGTCTTTGCTTGATGACAGTAGTAATGAGGGGTGTAGATGCCAGCATAGTCAGTTTGAGTTGGGAAGTATCACACGATCGGGGTGACGAGGGGCGAGGTGTCAACTAGATGAAAGTTGAAATTGGTTTGAGGACAAACCTGATTGTCAGAATGGCCGAATGTTAGATCATTGTTTAATCCTTTTGTTATTTCTAAATTATGATAAGATTTAGATAGTTTATTGACTATTAGTTGTTTTGTTGACTTCACTTTTAAGACATAATCAATACAGAAACTATATTGTTTTTTTTGTGACGGAGTGAGGGTAAATGCGCTAGAACCAACTCGATGACAGTAGAAAATAAGGAAATATTACATTCATTCTCACTCTGATTTTTGATCAGTGTAGACTTAAAATAAAACCTTACACCAAGCTTCTGTTGTTTTCTTATATTAGAATTACTAAATACTTGTAATCTACGGACGATATCGTTCATTCAAATGTTCTGCATTTGCTTTAGCATATTTTTAGATGGAAACACAATGTTACTGCATAGCAAACTCGACAAATAAATATGTTAAAATAGTGTTTTGGTAAAAAACTTGCATGATTACAAAATATCATACCAACTATTTGTTATTAATTACTTACTAAATATATACTTCGAATACTTCTTCCTTTCAAGTATTGTATTTTTATTCTTATCTTTATCTCTCTTTAAACAAAAGTGAATGTAATCCATTAAGTCGTTTAAAACTACAGCGACCCAAAAATCATACTTACATTTGAAAAAAATACCCTTCTTCTAGGGTAGTAGGGTAAAAGCATAGCAGCTAATATTATCGAATGCTACAAACTAGGGCAGTCATCTTCGTGAAACACGGCACGTTTCCCCTAGCTCCTTCCTACAGTTGAATCCTTTGTGCATTCACGCTAGGAGCATTTATTGTGTGCACGCCTTCTTGACATTTTCTTTCATATTAAAATAGTACCAGTTGACGGTGACATGGTTTATATAGCCGTACATTACTTGCGATGTTTTATTTCTTTATTTACATAGTAATTTATCGCATTTAATTATTATGTTATATATGTTATCATACATACTCGTATGTACCTAGCAAAGGCTGTGGTAGCCGAGTAGTAAAGCGCTTTTTGGGTAACTGCGTGAAGTGTGTGAAATCCCGGATCTCGCACCCCTGATATACCGTGTACTATGTAATTTCAATATAATTATCATTTGCGACTTGCCTTACGATGAAGGGAAACAACGAGAGAAAAACCTGCATGTCTGATAGAACTCAACACTTTATCCCCTTTGTATTGTACGTAGGCCCTGCCCAGCAGTGGGACGATAAAACAAGGCAGAATAAATAGGTGTATACGAGTATAGTCTAATTCCTATAGTCTAATTCGTTTTTAATTAAAAGTATCTTAAAGGTATATGCTTGTGTTTAAATTGTATCTATAATTATAATGGTTGATATAGATTTGAGTCATGGTAATTGCTTAGGGGTGCATGTTGTTTGATGGTTTCGTTCGTGCTCATTGGTTTAAGATGTGCTCAATGTGATATATAAAATAAATTATCCGTATATTATATTTTTTCATCATCAAGAATACTTTAATTGCGGCGTGCGCGATTAATTATCTATTTTTATTTGAAAAAAAAAATGTGAATTGTAAACGCTCTACGCTTTGTAAAGTATGTAAGTTTGAGTTAGGTCCTTACAAGGGTATTCCATATTGGAAGTAAAACCACAACCATATCAATGTCACTGGCAAGGCAAAAGCTGGCTATTTTATCAAATTATCACCTTGGGTCATTGGAGTTTCTTTAATAAGAATATATAAGTGCCATGGTCTAAGCAAAGCCATGCAGTAGTAGCTATAGCAGTGCCATGTTCTAAGTATATTATTGCAAATATTTATATATGATTTCCCACTTTATAATATATAATATGTATGTACTACACGGATATAGAATTGGAGAAATTTGGTAGAAGCCATCTAAGGCAGATAGACCTTTCTTCTTAAATTTCAATCATTTTTGACGACTTTCTTAACAACAATTTAATACAGTTATGTTATCATTAAGTAAAGAAACCTTAAAACTTTCATTAACTCGAAATAGTCATTGTTCTCGACTCATTTTATTTTTTAAAGAATTCTGACTTTAAAATGGGCGTTGTCGTTTTAAAACTATGCAGTATGCAAGGTCTCGCACTTCGCGCCTCCGGCCTCAATGGCAGTCCTTTAGTTGCATTCACTATTACCATCCACGTTCATTATCCTTAGACTTAGAAAATGAAACTCGTAGGAAAGTAATTAAAAGCTTATATCTATACGAATATTAAGTTCAATAACTTTTTACAATAGTATTATTGTTTCATTGCTACTATTATTTTATTATTTTGTATTTACTTTTGGAAAGTTGTTACGTAACCCTAAGCATGGGGACCACCTCGCTTCGGCCACAAATATTGCATTCCGCACCTGCACCGCGTCTTTCATATTTCAAAATAACTTTTGTGAAGTGACAGTGTTGTAACATCCCGAGTGAACCTTCATACTTAAACCGCGTTAAAGACATTTTATTCCATTCCTCCCGTCACACTTCGACAGTGGAATCACCTTAGGTTAAAGTAGTTTATAAATAAAGTTTCATTTCATTTTGAATCCTCTGACTGTGACATTCTATAACTATGTGCTAAATAAATATATTTGTATATTTTTGCTTTTGTACTTTAATAAAATGTGCTCATACTTTATCTCTTCATTATAAAGAATATACCTACTCGTTTATCGACAACACGTTTGGCTCAGTTGGTAATGACCCTACATTCTGCGCTAGCGGTCGCGGGTTCGAGTCCCGCTGGGGGATTGTACTTCAGTTATGGGTGTTTATATTTATAATATGTATGTATTTAAAATTTATATGTGTAGTATATCAACTATCTGGTATCCGTAACACAAGCACGTAACGTAGCTTACCACGGAACTAGATGGCGCTGCTGTAATAATGTCCCAACATATCCCAACATATATTGTTACATATAAACAATTTCAATATCATCAATAATAGTATATATCAATAATCTAGTAAATTATAGGCCATAAATTCATACTTTACAATAAGCAAGTTAAGTCACATATTCTTACAAATACGTCTCAAGTAAAGGTTTCACTCAAATAAATTCTTTGAATGTTTTTTATTGACAACAAAACGATAAAGAAAAGACAAAATGAGTGAGTGAGGTTATATCTCAACCCATCGAAGCGCCTAATGTTGTCTGACGTAAGCTTTAAAGAGCTTTAAGCTCTTTTGTATAAGAAGAAAATCTGTTTACTAAATAATTTTCAATATGTAATAGAAAAAAGAAAAAAAAGAAGAGACAGATAATTAAGGGATCACTGCTAATATTACTAAATAATATAATAAGTAATTTAATGCAACGGTAATTGCAATTAATGACAATACTTTTTACACAAGATTATGAAAATATTTTTTAATGATGTTACAAAATCGGTTATGGCGCAATGAAATGATACTAATGCATTTTTATTAATTTCCAAGTCATAGTTAGGCGTCTTGGTTCGAGCCAAAATATATTTTATTTGTAAAGAAACTCTCAATGGAAGAAAGCAGGGTAGTGGAAACTACTAAGAGCACGAGCGAAAGGAATATGCTTCTATAAATAAAATAAATATCGATAATCAACATTCAAATCCAGTTGTTACATCTTTATATTTTTTACTATTGACATTAAATTCTTGGTGTCTCTTAAAAAGCACTAGAAAACTTACATGTACCGTGAAAGTTTCAAAGGAACTAAATAAAACACTTCAATTCTCTATCGTAGAGCCCGGAGCTTTTATGTAACGCCTGCAGAATTGCGCAACAGCCTGAGAAATGATACAGCCTTGACGTCAGCACGTATAAATAGCTCCGACTTTGTTCCCATCTGCCGAGACGCTCGAGTTCCACTTACGTTATATTCTTAGCAATTTAGTTTATATTTTTCCTACGACATGTGTTTTTCATTTTCTTTTCAATTCTAACTTATGCGAACTTTTGTGTTAATACTATGACAATGGAGTGAGGTGTCTTGTTTGCAACCGTACAGTTCCGGTGAGAAGAAGTAATCTTATTAAATAAAATTTCAATTGAAAAGGGCCACTACTATAGGATAATTTATTAAGCTTATCACAAATTCATCATTTCATAGTTAGTGATGCTGATAATAAATAATATGCTGGGATATATTACAACATCGATCTAGTTCCGTGGTAAACTACGAAGCTTGTGTAACGGATACCAGATAGTTGACATACTACACATTTACATTTTAAATACATACATATTATACATATGAACATCCATGACTGGAGTACAATCATTCGTGCTTAACAAATGGAAGCCCCCAGCGGGACTCGAACCCGCGAAAGATGGCGCAGAAAGTAGGGTCACTACCTACTGAACTAAACGTGTCGTCATAATAACAAAACTGACGCACGATATTATTACTCCATTTGTTTTAAAGTGGTTGGTTATATTTATATTGCTTTAGAAAAAATCCTGTTACTGTAATTACTGTTCTCAACTGAAAGACGACCAATAAGATGTAAAGGGTACTCACGGCCCTCGCATTGTTCTCCTTTGT